>CM037585.1:130978708-132185801 GCA_021018995.1 Chloranthus sessilifolius
AGAAGAGGGCATCGTCTCCATTGCAAGTTCTTTGATCGACTGCTTTCTTTCGGTCCTAGGCTTCGAGACAACAAGTTTTGATTTAGTCCTAGGCCTCAAGCGAGTGTCGAATGGTTACTCGGGTTGCTCATCACCAGCCGGACCACCCTTATCGACATAAGCTTGGGATTGGTTGCCAGCTGCTGCCACCTCCTCTTGTGTATCTTGTGTGGGAGGAGGTGGTCCCATATCTGATGATCCCTTGTCTGCTAGACCCATATGTTCTGGTCCCATATCGACAGTGAGAGGCACTTCCGATAACAATTTCGAAACAACACCATCCTGAACATCGAAAGAAATCAAATGGATAACTAACTAGATATGAAACTCTAAACACAATGGATATGACCTCTAAAAACAATCTATATCGACTATAAAACTAATTGATATCGACTCTACACACAATCGTTATCGATTGTGGATGAAATCGTTATCGATTGTACATGAAATCGTTATCAATTGTGGATATAATTATTATCGATTGTATGCATAATAGTTATCGACTCAATAAAATATTAGAATAATTCATAACAGACTATATTACGACCCATACGTTAGGTTTCACCTCCAAGATCGTTTGAAAGAGTTTAACAATTTTTCCTTGCTCCTTTCGGATCACCTTGTTGAAGTGACTAACCGTTTGCATCTCTACATCCCTTGAAGTAAGTCAGTCATCAAAGGAGGTTCTTTATGTATGGAGGAACTTATTCTCTTCCACCAACTGCTTATTCTCTTTCACCAACCGCTTCACTAACTCTTCCAAATGGTTTACTTTCTGGTTGAGTTTCAAGTTCTCCAATTTCAGACCATCAATCCTCCTCAAAAATACTTTATTAGAGGAGGTTGGTATACTGTCGCTCGTCTTTGTGGTGTCCCTTCTCGGCCGGTCTAATTTGACGAGGACCTCTTCTGACGACGAGTCTTCGTCCGATGTTGTTTCGTCCTCAAACTCTTCCTCGTCAACTTCTTTGACCGGAATGTAATTTCTTTTCTTCTTAGGTCGGAAATCAAATTCCACAACTTTCTTGACCTCTTCAACACTCTCTTTCCTCTCCCCCCCAATCTTTCCCCCAACAGCCTTTCGACCCCGTTGATAATTCCTTACGAGGAGTATTTCCAACTCGAAGGAAACGGGTTCAAGGGGAGCATAAATCTGTTACGACAAAGGACTGGTTGTAAAATAAAATAGCAATATTATAGAAAGTCGAATATAGAAAATTGAACTATTACTGTAATATATCGACTGCTTAACGAGTTGATACCGATTTCGTTTACAGTCAAGAATGATTGTGTAGGAAGTCGATAATGATTGCCTAATAAGTTGATGTCGACTATGTAGTAAGTCGATAACGACTACGTACGTAGTCATTAACGACTACGTACGTAGTCATTAACGACTACGTAGGAAGTCGATACCGACTTCGTAGGCAGTCGATAAGGACTTCGTAGGAAGTCGATAGTGATTGCTTCGAAAGTCGATGACGACTGCGTAGGAAGTCGATATCGACTGGTTACGGAGTCGAAATCTTTCAATTTACTCTTTAAAGTCCTTACCTTCATAAATTTGAAGTATTTAAATCGACATCATACCTTACTGTCCAGCATAGAGTGTAGCCTTTCGTCCTCGTTTTCAGCTTCTCCGCCCACTTCAACAATCGTGGGAAAGGGCTCATCATGGGCGTTCTTTGAGGTGAGACGTCAGGCAGCATCTCATAGGCCCACCATTGAAGTACACACATATAGCCATAAACATTATACTGCTTAAGGGCTTTATCGTTGTCGACAGTCTTTCTATTTGTCATGCCTTGCTCTATATACTCAAGCAAGTCATTGAACATGTAGAGAGCCCACGAAGTTTGTTTGAAGTTCTCGAAAACATCGATGAGTTCAATGTGGTCTTCCGACAGTTGATGGTGGGACCCATGAAAAAGAAATGTACACTGAACAAATAGAAGAGTCAACTTTATGAAGTCGTCATCACTTTTCGCTAGCCTCAATCCATTTTCTATATGAGACCGAATAATTTTTTCGGTCGGCAGTCTACGAAAATATTTATATCGAATGATTTCCTTTTCAAGTGGTTTAACGGAAGGGGTATATTGTTGGGGTTCAACCACCGCAAGGCCCAGTATTAAGGCAATGTCCATCTTTCGAAGATAGATACCTCTCTTCTCAATTCGGAAGTGATTCTTCTCAACCTAAAAATTCAATATGGCATCGACGACATCTCCAATAAAGCTAACACCCTTTGGCATTTGAAATATTCCACCAAAAATTGATGCTCTGAGCAACTCCTTCCGCTACAGGCTTGCTTCCTCGTAGACTTTTGAAATGCCAGTAGGCGAATATTTGGCAACAGCCCGCTGTACAATCATCTTGGCGGCTTCTGTAAATTAACTGTAATAAAATTGAAAGGCGTGACTCAGATACTAAAAGAGATTATTTATAATCAGGCTAATTAACAATCATCATCGATTGTTAAGGCAATCGATACCGATTGTTAACGCGATCGATAATGATTTCTTAAACAATCGTTATCGATTGTATGAACAATCGTTATTGATCGCATTAACAATTAGTATCGATTGCCTTAACAATCGATGACGATTGTGTAGGAAATTGTTATCTCTCCATTATTTTTGTATATAAAAAAAAATTAATTTAAAACATAGACCATCGAGAGAAGAATAAAAAATTCTACAGCAATGGAAGATAATTTAATTTCTAACTTACAGATTTGGTAGCTTAAAGATTAAAAAACAGAGCGCCAGCTACTACGAATTGACACCGCCTCTCTACCGACTTCAAACGAAAAGGCAAAAAGTAAAAATGGTAAACAATAATGAGTTGAATAAAGGACGACTATTTATTACCTTGGGAGTAATTTCGGCATTTCCTAAAGGCGGGCGACGGCTTGGCGCGCAGTAGGTCGATTTGGGTAAAGGTGAAAATATAGGGTCTCTGACATAAAAGGTGTATCTGACAGGGTCGGTCAGGTAAATTTCCCACAAAAGAAACAACACAAGCTATTAGTATCACTCAAGGAGCTCGGACATCGCCATCACATCACTCCAAAGCAGCACCCTGACCAAAGATCACCCAAACACTCAATAAGAACAGCCCCACCCTAAAAGGGGTAAAGGTTTAGCAGAGCCAAGGCAAAAGAAACTAAAAGACCCTACCAAAAACGAAACCCGCTAAACTAAACAAGGTAATCCCTTCTCCTGTAATATACACTTTATCAGTATTAAAGTATACCTTTTTACTTGTAAAGAAGTACATGGTGTAAAATGATTGTCTATTTCATCTTTAAAAAGGTGTAAAATCAACTTTATGAGCTACTATTAATTTTGCGTTAAAGTGAATGACTTATGTAATATTGCACACTCCCTAAAATTGCGACTTCACTCCAACTCCTCCGGTAGGCATACATTGATCACTTGTGAATCAGACGATGGAGATCGTTTTTGCCTCAATCTTTCACCCAAAACATCTTTATATCATAAATGTACCATTATACGGTCATTTTTCATTCCATGTGGCACACATTCCAAAAAGTGACTATAAAATCTTATAGTACATATCACGTTCAAACTGATTTTAGGGTGACTTTTTGGGATGTGTGCCACATGGAATAAAAAGATGACCGTTTGATGGTACGTCTATGATCTAAAAATTCATTGAGTGGAAGATTGGTCATAGAATAATCTCCATCGTTTGATTCCAAGGCAATCAATGGATGCCGGTTAAAGGATATGGGTTGAGGTTGCAATTTTATTGGCTGCAAACAAAGGTACTCATTTAGTTTTAGTTGCACTACAAAAAATAAGACTATTAGCGGCAGCCAAAAACTGCCGCTATTAATAGAAAAACTGCCGCTAATACCCTTGCCGCTAATAGTCGTAATAGCCTTTAATAGTTTTTTTGTTATATAGCGACAGTTTTTTATAACTAAAAGTTGCCGCTAATAGTCTTATTTTTTGTAGTGTTGATGCACCCTTTAACTCCGTATATATGGTGATCGTTGCAAATATAATTACCTGCAATGAAAGAACGTTACGTGCAATAGCCTCATAAATAAAAAATATTGCAGGTAATATTTTGGACACAAAATACAAAAAATTATGTAAAAAGAACACACAAAATTATACCTTTTGCTGTAAAATGGAATAATAGTACATAATATTCACTGATTACTGTAAAATGAACGTGCCCTAAGTGTAGCTGAATGTCACTTTATTTTTTTTGTTAGTATGATTGCTGAGATAGTTTTAATGGGAGATTAATTTGAAGTGAGTTTCATAGTTGAGATAGTTTTAGTGGAAGATTAAAGTGGCTAGGATAGTGGTTTTAATGACATAAGTGGATTTTCCGGCTAAGATGGTCGTTTAATGGATGATTAAAGTGAGCATCGTGGTTGAGATGGTTTTAATGGTTGAGTGGTTAGAGTCGTCCATATGGCGTTGGCAAATTTGTGATCCAAGAAGACACGATACTTGAAGGATAAACGAACTCATCGGGTGGAATGCTGATGTTATGACTTGGGCTTTAATAGAATGGGTTTCAGCCCGTTATATTTTGTGTGCACTCTAGCAAAGGAGTCAGTTTGACCCTCTTGGTTCTTGAGCTACCGTCCGAATCAGTCCAAGGCCAAAACATGGACCCCTGGTTATTCCTAGCCCTCTATACATCCTACGGATAGGATTGTCCGGTTCAATCGTTTTTACTATAAGTTTTCTGCCTCAAATTCAAAGGAAAAGAATTGTTAAACTTGGCTTCAGCCCTATTTTTTCTATGTATGCACCCAAGCTAAGGGAGGTCTCTTACCTTTCTTGTTTATTAGGTTAGAGATCCAATGGGGCAGAAGCCTAAACAGTAAAACTCCTTAACTTCGGCGCTCTTTACATCTGATCGCTCATATTCTCATGAATATTTTATCAAATTAGTATTTTCTACTTTTAAATCACATTAACTTACGAAAATAGGTCATATCCCTTTGCATGCCAGTTGTTAGTGGTCTATTTGACCCCTATTTCACCCAACTGGTGAACCCTTAGCACACAGCCTGATGGACATATTTTTATTTTATCACTTGACCCCTAAGAGATGGACGGTCGGATTTCCTTGAAACTAAATATACCTCAGCTTTGGTGCCACTTAAAAACTTAAGAAAAACAAACATAGTGCACTAAGGTAGTAGCCCTGTGTGCCATATGGAATAATGCCACGGGTTACTTATGACCCCCTTAACTTTTAGGAATTAGAGCCAAATTGGCCCATAAAACCAACTTCAAAATAGTTTTGATAATAATATTATATAATCTAGCGGATCAGAGAATAGTCATTAAAAGTTTGGAGATGTGTTTCGACGCCAGAAAGTTTAGAAAAATTAGGTAAGGGGTATAAACCCCAGTACTACTACAATAAAGGGGTTTGTTTGAGCCCATGTTTGACCACTTTTTGGTTAGACTAGCAAAATGTCCCAATGCAGAGCCCACCTAAATTCTAGAAAACTTTAAAAATATTAAACCTGATCGCTTCATAAGCAATCTGATGGCCCATAAAAGTTTCCCAATTTATGCATGAAATGCTTGTTCGTTCCAAATTTTAATTATTATATTATGATCACAAATGTTTAAAGTGTATGAAATAGTTGCCTTTAGTCAAATATTACTGTAACATCCCCAAAAATTTGAGCTTCGAATAGTGTCCTCAGGATGCGTGCCCGACTGGTCGTAAGTTTGACTAAGTGAAAGTCAACCTGATGACTTAGGCTAGACTAGGCTTGAGGTAAAAAATACACCTAGGTGTGTGGTGTGGGTCTTGTTATAAGGTCTTATACACCTGTTAAGGGTGTATGTGCTTTGCACCAGATGTATGAAGTGGGTTAAATAGGGTATGAGTTAAAGAGAAGTTATTTCTCTTTGATTTTTGTTGGTGGTTAGGAAATTTATGAGAGAGAGAGTGAGTAAGGGAGAGGGAGTAAATGCTAAGGATTTGGTGTGGAATTGCGGATTGAAGTCATACGTGGGTTGTTAATCTCGAAAGCAACGTGTGTGAATTCGTGGAATTAAAGCTAAGAACCCTAGCTTTTGAGTCAAGCCATTGAATCAAGCGTACGATCCAATTCAAGGTAAGGCTTTATTAATTTAGGATGTGTGTGAAATTTGAGCCTTAAATTAAGATATAAATGTAGATTAAAAGAGGGAAGAGGAGAAAAATTGGAGAGAAAAGAAAGCTTAATGAACAATTCGAAGAGGGCTGTTTTTCTGTCAAAATTGATTAATCGAATTGAGAATCGATTAATCGATTTTTGATAGAAAGCAAATCTGGAGACTGCAGCACGAAACCGATTAATCAAATTAAATTCAATTAATTGATTTTCAGTTTTCGATTAATCGATTAATTGACTGGATACTTTCAGTGGTTGGAAAAATCTGAGTTTTGAAAAACCGATTATTCAATTTTGGATCGATTAATCGATTTTGAAATTTCGATTAATCGATTAATCAATATTAGGATCGATTAATCGATTTTGACAGTTTTTGTGTGAGTTCTGTTTTGGACCTTGGAGTTTTGGGAAGACCTTGTACCCTTCTTTTATGCATCGTTCTTGATGCTTTGTGTGTGACATGATGTACTTTAAGTTGAGCACTTCGATTTGAGCATGTAAAGCTACCTTGGACCTTGATGCTTGGGGATTAAAGCACATGAGGTAGGGAATACTTTGAACATGTATACTTGATTATGAAATCATGTATGTAGTGATGTGATATATACATGCTTGTGTTAAGAGCATAGTTATTTGCTTGTTAATCGAAATTGAGTTTTAGTATGTGAATTAAAGATGTCTGTGTGTGGGTGTGTGCACTAAGTAAGAAACCAGTAAGTGTATAAGTGCATGACATCTCAGGGATGTATATGAGATGTGAGCATCTAGGTGATGCATATGAGTATGTGGCATCCCAGGGATGTATAGTCAAATGTGAAACTATGTGAACGAGACTTGAACAAACTTTGAATATTATAATTAGCATAATTACACGGTGATAAACTATATGTATTTTGCATAATTGATTTGAGGTTCGGAAAATATCCCACCGACACGGCGGTATACCCGTGACTGACTCGACAGGATATCCGTGACCGGTACAACGACCAATCCGTACAAACATGTGATGAAATTATCAAGAGGGTAATGAGTATGCTAAGTCGCCTCGGTGAATGAGACTTGAGCTTATATTTAGTTGAAATATAGTTCAATTAAACGACGATGGTAGGTATTCCATCGGGGCTCGATGTCGTACTGCTCGAGGATTATTTAAGTTCTGGGACTGATCTTGTGACAGCCCAGATTTCAGCACCTCGAAACCCGTGCCATCAGCACGATCATCTTGACCGTGCCCCTTAGCTAAGCACGGAACATTGGCATATCAAGCATAAAATGAAATAATAAATGAAACTGCGGAATTTAAATCTATATTAAATCAATTCTCCAAAAGACAGTTCTACCCTCATGCCTCTGCATGAATGGAGAACCGATCTGAACCATCGATGATAGCAATCATCACGGATGGTTCGCCCCAAAAGAATAATCCCAAACTCAATACATACATGGTTTAACCAAAACAAGGCTTGACATACTAAGCCGTACCAATCTCTCTCAAAAAGCCCTCAAAGCGGCACAACGGAGTCCTCTAGAAGAAGTCCTCAGGAGGTGGCTCCAACTCTTCGCCGGCCGCAAGGTCCGACTCACCAGGGTCAGCGTCTCCTGAAGCCTCGGCCGCTGCTAGTAGTGGACCTGCGACGTATAGTCTATAGGGTGAGCCACATCCTAGCTCAATAGGGAACAGAGCACAGTTGAACATATAAATTATTACTCACATATATTCCATGATATGCCATGCATGATGTGTCTATGCAATTACTAATAAAACAGTTAAAAAGTATTATGTTTTACTGGTAGTTTACTCGTGTCTTTTATTTACTCATGAATAATGCTGAAAAGGCCTAAAGCAAAACTTAAACTTTCAACTTAAGTAATCCCCGAGCAATATAGCATCGAGCCCCGATGAGATACCCTTCATCGTCATCTATATAGACACTTTTAACATATTCCCTGGGAATACAATTAGTACCCAAGCCCCTTTCTCCTGGAGATTGGTGGCGGGGTTTCACTTGTCTCAAATCAACACCCCTGGGGTGTGCTTACTATGTGCGGATAAGCCTCCGCACTGGCTTATGGTTTTGCCGCCGTATCGGTCAGGATATCCTGCCATGTCAGTCGTAGATATCCCGCCACGTCGGTGGGGTACCCTATCAAACCTCAAATAACAAAAATATCGGTGCCTTACATATAGTTATTCACCGTGTAAGTGTTCTATCTTATATCAGTTAGGCCCTATCAAACATGATTCAATCTTGGATACATCCCTGGGATGTATCTATTCACTTGCATCACACCTGATGCTCTTATCTCTTTACTTCTTCATCCCCTGGGGATGACTCATTATAATTACTCTTATGGATGCCACACACACACACTTTTCATAATTCTTAAGCAATAAAACATTTTGAATTTGAATTCTATATCACTACATACATGCTCTTGTAAAATAAAGTACATGTTCAAGGTGTTCCCTACCTTAAGTCTTTGTTTGATCAACGCATCAAGGTCCCACGTGGCTCCTTGTGCACTAGCTCACACGTACCACCTATGGTACCACATAACATGTGAAACACATCACTAAAGATGCAACAAAGGAGGTCCAAGACCCTCCAAGAATCTTAAAGTCAAACTCAAAAGTTAACATAAATTAGCTCAGTCGATTAATCGAACTCCAAAATCGATTAATCGAATCTGATTCGATTAATCGATTTCCAAAATCGATTAATCGAAAGTCAATATCGATTAATCGAAATTCTCTGTTCAGCCAAGTCGATTCTCAATTCGAATAATCGAGTCCCTAGAATCGATTAATCGATCCCAAATCGATTAATCGAAATCCCATTTCGATTAGTCGACTTTCCTCAAGTCATTTCCTTCAGCCCCTGGGGTTCACTGGAGGTTCCCAGTCGATTAATCGATACCCAAATCGATTAATCGAAATCCAAAGTCGATTAATCGAAACCCAATTCGATTAATCGAAATCGGGGTTCTCTGACTTTTCAACTTCTTGGCGAATTTCGATTAATCGAATCTCAATTTCGATTAATCGAAATTGCCAGATTCAGCCCCTTTTGAGCTGTTCTTCCCAATCTTTTTCCACACTTTTTCCTCTATTTCTCTAAACCATTATCCTATGATTTAAACCATTTTCAACTACAATTTAACTTCTACAATCTATGCATTTTATTCACGAAAATTTACCTTGAACCAATCTCAAATTGATTTCAAATCAAGTGGTTGGAAGGCTAGGGTTCCAGCTTTGCTTCTAGCGGATCCCTCGCGACGAATCTGACGTTTATTGCTCGGATCCCCCCTTCCTCAACTAGCATTTACTCCTTGCATTAACTATGTTCTCCTTCTCTCTCTCTTCTTTACTCTCTCTCAATCAACCAATTAAAGAGAAACTAGGGTTATTAAACCCTTTTATCTCCCCCTTAGCTTGTGTGTTGAGCACATGCACCTCGATAGGTGTATGTGACTTTAGATTTTCAACACACACCACATAAACACTCAACCCATTGTATCTCGTCCGTTCATCACATTCTATGCTAACTATTTAACTCCTAATTGGTCCAACCTGTGACCAATCGGGCACGGATCCCGAAGTCATCGTTTAACATGATTTTTCAGGCTATTACATCCTCCCCACCTTGGGAATTTTCGTCCTCGAAAATAACCCAAGGTTCGTCGGTCTGGGTCTCTTCCCCCCCCACACACTCTCAGGTGAGGTGGTCTATTAGGCTCAGACGCATACAGATAGTTACAATATACAAGCATCTAACTTAAATGTTGACGAATTGAAAGAATTTACATAAAAATTTTGGATTTCTATTAATATCAGAAAATGTTTACAAGGCGCCACATAAGTTGGCGTACAAAATATACAGGTATACAATCATGACTCATACAAAAGAAAAAATAAGACTCATGCAGTCCCTCTGTGTGGTCGGGTGGAGTAAGTGCTCCATGTGAGGTGGCAGTTCTGACGGCCAGTGGCTGCGGTGGTGGCTGTGGCAGGTGGTGGCGTGTCTTTGGTGGGTAGTCGGCTGTGGATGCGGCGTCTCGGTCGGCGGAGCGGAGGCAGATGTGGAAGGAGCCGCGTCTGTAGTGGCTGTGGTAGGATGGAAGACGGGTCCTCGGTGGAAGGCGGTGCGTCCGGCTGTCCACTCCTCCTCCTGGGCGAGGTAGCGGCGGTAGTCTATGGGGTAGATGTGGCGAAGGGTGTGGAAGAGAAGGAAGTCCATCCTCCGGTTCATCCTTTCGTTGTTGGCCTTCATACGGGCCAACACCTCCTCTATGGTCGGCCCAGATGATGCGGCGCGCCGACGGTAGGACGAGGTGGGTGTAGCGGGCGCGGAGTGGGCTGGTGGTGTCGGTGAGGCTGCTGTGTGAGAGGTAGCCCTCTCCACGGATGGCTCGGCTGGGGCAGGGTGTGCCCCACCCACGGGTGGGTCCTGCTGTGGTGTTGGGGGTGGCGGCGGTGTTATTGTTGCTGCTGCGGCTGCTGGAGCAGGACCCAGAGCCGGCAGGGTCCGCTTTAGTAGGTTATAGCTACGGGCCCATGAAGACCTAGAGAATGTCTTCACGCAGTCCGTAGCCCTCATCTCGTGAGGAGAGACGGTGTAGGAGAGATCGTCGGAGTAGCACTCCAACATGCTCGATATAAGGCGAGCGTAAGGCATCTTTTCCTTGGGCCGTAGGTTGCCCTTCATCAGCTTGCCCTTTATGTACCTCATCCCCTCGAGGATGAGCATGGTGGCGTCAAACCACCGGCCACAGAAGGCCGAGTAAAGTGCCTGTTGCACCTTTTCCACGCGCTCGGTGTCGTGGCGCATAGGGTACAGATCACACTTGACCACCGAGTCAAGCATCCACATGTAGTGGGGAAGGTCAACCCTCTTGATGGAGGAGCCCGACCCCTTTTTGCCATTGGTCATGCGAGTCATGACCTCCTCAAAGCGAGGTTCCTCCTCAAAGGGTGGGAATAGGGTGGTCTCAGGGGTGAAATCGAGGTAGCACTCGAGCACCTCGTGTATATGACGACGTGTGATCGTGTAGTCGCGACCCTCGATAGTGGTCTTGATCACATCGTCGGTCGGGCCGTCCACAAGCCCTTGGTAAAATAGTCTCACCAATCTAGGGTAGTAAGAACCCCGGATTGGTTTGAGAAGGTTGCCGAGACAGGCATTGTTAAGATAGTTTCGAGCCCATTGGGTCTCGCCCGGTACATCGGGATTGGTGAAAAGGGTTGGGTCAATGACGCATTCGACCTCGAAGGTCTTGGCAGCCCACCATTCATTTGGTTGCACCACATTTGTGGGTGGTGGTGGCATGGGTGTGGACTCATGGAAGACTTGCGCGTGGGCAGCTTCGTTCGAACCGAAGGTGGTCTCCGATGTCGACGGTGACGGAGTCCTCACCGGCGATGGGGTAGGTGGTGGTGGTGCGGCGTTCTTACGCCTAACTGGCAACTTAGAGGTTGCCTTCTTCGAAGACAACCGAGTCTTTGACGGCATTTTTGGTGAAATAGGAAGAATCTAGGGTTTAGCTAGCTCAAATTGAAAGAAGACTTCGATTTTTAGGGTTTACCGTAGGTTTTGATGGCGATGCGATGTGAAAGCGAGCCGAAAACCGTCGGAAAAAAGAACCCTAGGGCGCCGAATGGTCGGAGAAGAAGAAGAAGATGAAGCGTCCCAAAAGTCTCAAGCTCAAATGATTCGGATGGCAAAGAAAATCCCCAAATTTTAATATATAGACCCTGGCTCGATTAATCGAAATTCAGAATCGATTAATCGAGATTCAAAACTAGGTTAAGCCGTGCAAAATCGATTAATCGATTTCCCAAATCGATCAATCGAATGTCAAATTCGATTAATCGAAAGCATTTCGATTAATCGAAATCGTATCCGTTTAAAAATTTAAGTTTTTGAGCTCACTGGTGTGAGCCAGTCGATTAATCGAAATCCATTTCGATTAATCGAAATTTCAAAATCGATTAATCGAATTTCACTTCGATTAATCGAAATCGTGCAGTAACTTCCAAAATTCCAGAATTCCTTAAGTTACTCGATTAATCGAAATCCATTTCGATTAATCGAAATTTCAAAATCGATTAATCGAAATTCACTTCGATTAATCGAAATCGTCTATCTGACTTCAATTTCTTCCAAGTCCCTTTAGTGAATTGATTAATCGAGGTTCCAGTTCGATTAATCGAAATCTCAAATCGATTAATCGAATTTCCAAAATCGATTAATCGATCCCAAATCGATTAATCGAAATTATAACTCGATCAATAGAAATTGCATTCTATGTCTGTTCTAACTCTCATTTTAATTTCCAGTCACTGGCACATGCCAGTTGACTAATCGAACAAAATCGATTAATCGAAATTCTAAATCGATTAATCGATTTGAAATTCGATTAATCGGTTTTGCCCAATTTCCTTAGACTTTCAAGTTCTTCGGTTCTTTGATTATTTTTGACAATTTATGACATCAAGTGGTTCGTAGATCCATAAAAAAAAACACATTCACTTGGTCATGTACATACAAAAATCTGTTCCTTTAGTCATACTTTTGAGCAAAATTTCCATCGAATTATAAGTCTCGTGGAGATTCCACAACCATGCTTGTGGTTGACATTGGATTCTCACGTCGTTGGAAACAAGGCTGGATATTGTTCTTTCACATCGGCCTCTCGTTCCCAAGTAGCCTCTTCTTTTGGATGATTGTTCCACCGAACAAGCACTAAGGGAATCACTTTAGTGCGCAGTACTTGTTCCTTTCGATCCAAGATTTCCACAGGTTCCTCTATCGTGCTTATGTCTTCACACATCTCCATAGGTTGCTTTCCTAATACATGAGACGGATCATTCACGTACTTCCTGAGCATCGATATGTGGAAAACGTTATGTACTCGATCAAACAGTGGTGGTAAACCAATGCGATACGCAACTTCACCTATGCGTCCCAAAATTTCAAATGGTCCAACATAACGTGGACTTAACTTCTCTCTCTTGCCAAATCTCATTACGCCTTTCATAGGTGTCACCTTCACAAACATATGTTCACCCACTTTATAGTCGACACTAGTCCGCTTCATATCGGCGTAACTTTTCTGTCTACTCTGTGTTGACTTCAGCCTTTCTCTGATAATTCGAACAACGGTGGCGTTATCTTCAAGTAGTTTTGGCCCTAACACAAATTTCTCACCTGTTTCCTCCCAATTGAGGGGTGATTTGCATCGTCGTCCATACAGAGCTTCATACGGTGCCATGCCAATGCTCGTTTGGAAACTATTGTTGTATGTGCGAATTGAACAGCAGTAGATACTCATCCCAGTATCCTTGCATATCAAGCATGCACGCCCTGAGCATGTCTTCTATTACTTGGTTCACTCGCTCTGTCTGCCCATCAGTTTGAGGATGGAAAGCTGAACTAAAGTCTAGTCGTGTTCCCATTCCTTCTTGAAATTTCTTCCAAAACTTGGATGTATATAGTGGATCAGAATCTGACACTATCCTGCTTGGAGTCCCATCTAATCTTACAATCTCCTTTATGTATAAGTCGGTCTTCCGCTATATATAGTATTGTATGGCAAAAAGTCTTGTTGATTTGGTCAATCGGACTACGACCCAAATGGCATTGTGTCTCTTGGCAGTACGGGGTAATCCAACAATGAAGTCCATTGAGATCGATTCCCACTTCTATTCTGGGATTGGTAAAGGTTGCAATAGTCCAGCAGGATGTCTATGATCAACCTTCACTTGCTGACAAGTCAAACACCGTGACACGTACTCGGCCACGTCTTGCTTCAGTCCTCTCCACCAGTAGTTCTTTTTCAAATCTTGGTACATTTTGGTGCTACCAGGGTGGATAGCATAATTTGACTTATGGGCCTCATCAAGAATCGTTCGTCTTAGATCGGCATTGTCCGGAATGCATAGACGGCCCTTAAACAATAAAGAACCATCTTCTTTAACCGAGAAGTCCGACCTGATGCCTTCACTCACGTCTTGATGAATCTTTATTAATGCCGGATCTTTCATCTGTAGATCGTGGATATGCTAAAATATCACAGGCTTTACTGATATGTTAGCCAAAAAGGATCCGGTGGCTTTTGACTCAATGTTCGCATCGTAGAATGCCAGGTCTTCCAATAATTTCCATCGGTGCATACCCAAAATCAAATAAGCTAACTGAGCTGAACCTTTCTGACTCAATGCGTCGGCTACTACATTCGCCTTGCCTGGGTGGTATTGTATGGAGCAATCATAATCCTTGAGGAATTCCATCCACCTGCGTTATCTCATGTTGAGCTCTTTCTGTGTAAACAGGTATCGGAGGCTCTTATGATCGATGAAAATTTCAAAAGTCTCACCATACAAGTAATGTCTCCAAATCTTCAGCGCAAAAATGACTGCTGCTAGTTTCAAGTCATGAGTCGGGTAATTTTTCTCGTGTTCTTTCAGCTGTCTTGATCCGTAAGCTATCACCTTCTTGTGTTGGTTGAGTACACAACCAAGGCCATTGTATGACGCGTCGCTGTACACGGCGTATCCTCCACTGCCTGAAGGAATCGCTAACACTGGAGCCGAAGTGAGTCTCGTTTTGAGTTCTAGAAAACACTTCTCACATGCTTCACTCCACTCAAACCTTGAATCCTTTCATGTCAGCTTTGTGAGAGGTCCCGATATCTTTGAAAACCCCTCGACGAAACGTCGATAATAGCCTGCTAAGCCCAGAAAACTTGACGCCATCCGTCTTTGGTTGCTCCCATTTAACCACTGCTTCTATCTTTGCTGGATCTACAGTGACACCATGCTTTGAGACGACATGTCCCAAAAAGCTAACCTCTTCCAACCAAAATTCACATTTGCTGAGTTTGGCATACAATTGGTGTTCACGCAGCGTCTGTAGAGCAATCCTCAGATGTTCTTCGTGTTCCGTCTTGGATTTGGAGTATATCAGTATATCATCAACAAACACTACGACGCAGGAGTCCAAGTGTGGTTTAAACACTCGGTTCATCAGATCCATAAACGACGCCGGAGCATTCATCAATCCAAACGGCATCACAAGGAATTCATAGTGTCCATACCGTGTCCGGAAAAGTCGTCTTCAATGTCCTCACTTGACTCAAGAATCGATGATACCCAGATCTCAGGTCGATCTTGGAAAAATACCTTGCTCCTTGCAGCTGGTCGAATAGATCGTCAATTCTAGGCAAAGGGTAGCGGTTCTTCACAGTGAGTTTGTTCAATTGTCGATAGTCAATGCATAGCCGCATTGACCCATCCTTCTTCTTGACAAACAAGACCGGTGCTCCCCATGGAGACACGCTCGGTCTAACAAACCCCATGTCCATAAGCTCTTGTAGTTGTTCCTTCAACTCCTTTTAACTCAGCAGGAGCCATTCTATAAGGCGCTTTTGAAATAGGCTCCGTTCCTGGTGCTAAGTCAATGGCGAATTCTACTTCTCTCTCTGGAGGTAATCCAGGCAATTCCTCTGGAAACACGTCGGCGAAGTATCGCACAACTGCTATCTCAGAAATGACGTTCTTTTCTTCCTTGTCCTCCTTTAATAAAGCTAAGTATCCACTGCAACCCTTTCTGATCATTTTCTCGGCCCTTACTACTGAGATCAGTGGCACAGATGACGACCTCACTCCTTGAAACCGAAATGATCTTCTTGTGTTGGGTCTGAAAATGACTACCTTGTTCTTGCAATCGACGGTTGCACAATGCTGCGCCAACCAGTCCATGCCAAGGATCACATCAAACCCCTGCATGTCTAACAGTATCAACTTTACTTCCAATTCATGCACCTCTAAGTCTCGAACTGCTACAATGATGGATTTGCAAGCTAACTCCGTGTCTACTAACTCTCCAGTCGGAATAGACACAGATAGGACGAAATCTAACGCCTCTGGAACAATCTTCATCTTCTTGGTGAAACGTGGAGTGACGAATGAGTGGGTAGACCCTGGGTCTATCAACACTCGAGCGTCATATCCACCGAAGCATCCTTTTTCATATATATTTAAAGTACCTATAGTATACATACATACATACAATAATTTACACATCAATTTACACCCTTAATTCACATACAGCTTTTGTATTGAGAAAAGAATCTATACACTTTCTAATGCATGCTCCTTCTCTATCTAAAATTTTAATGAAATGAAAATTTTCTTTAATTTTTAACGAGTCTCACCTTGGATGACGTCATGCACGTTCCCTGCTTCCTGAGCAGTGACTGCATAGGCTCTCCCCTGAACGATCGGCTTCCTTGCTTGAATGGGTCGTGGTGCTGCAACTGAAACCGTCTTTCTCTTATCCGTCTCGGGGCAATCCTTGATCAAGTGACCCACCTTGCCACATCGGAAACAACCCCTAGTTCCCAATCTACAATCCACTGTTCTATGAGGCTTGCCACACTTTGCGCAAGTCTCCCGAGGTGCGGAAGAAACAGTACGAGAACCCTGTGTGATAGTGGCGCCAGCAGACATGGCAGGGCTCTCATAGCGTAAAGGTCTCCCCGACGCAAGTAATGGAAACCTCTGTTGGTGTTGTTGTTGCGCCGGCCTTCCAAAACCTCCCTGAAACTGTGGTCTCTGATTTTAGGCCACGAACCTCGGCTTTTTGTTCACCGGTTCATAGGTCCCCGTCCTTCCTTGTTCATTTCCTCCCCGCTGCTGCTCTCTCTGTCTATATCTATTTGTATTTTCTTCTTCCACAACCAATGCCTTACTCATGACCTCTTCATAAGTCCTCAGCTGAAATGGAGCTACGCCTCCCCTAACCTCCGGCTTCAAACCTTGCTGAAACCTCTTGGATTTCATCACGTCGGTAGCGACGTAATCCGGAGCAAAATGGGCAAGTCGCAGAAACTCTACCCCATATTCTCTCACTGTCATTCTCCCTTGCACTAATTGTAAAAATTGTATCTCAAGCTAGTTCCTCACCACTTCCGGAAAATATTGTTTGTTGAACTCCTCAACAAACTCCTCCCAGGTCTAAGGCAACTCTGGGGTCTCCTGAGCTCGAGTCCGTATCACGGACTTCCACCAAGGCCCAGCCTCCCCATCCATCATATAAGCTGCCCATCTCACACTCTCGTCTTCCGTGCATGTCAGCACGCTAAAGACTTTCTCCATCTCCATAAGCCAGTTCTCAGCGGCCATTGTGTCTGCCTGCCCAGAAAATGAAGGAGGTCTCATCCTCCTAAACTCTGTAAAAGATGAGGGGCACAGTGAGTCCCTAGTGGTGTAGGTGGCTGTTGTTCTCTTGATGCATGAGCTGCAAAGGAAGCGGCTTGTTGTGCCATGGCAGCTGCCATAGTCTCCATAGTGTGCATCATCCTTTGTCGCTCCTCTCTATCTTCTTGTCTTTCTCTCACTCTCTCTTGTTCTCTTAGATCTTGATCCTTCCGATCTCGATCCTCTTCATCATGCTGTCTACTACTACTGCCCCCTGGGGCCTCAGTACCTCCTAAAGGCACTCTATTAGTAGGAGAGATGTAATTATCTCCACTACGTAAACTCCTCTGTTGGCCTCCCCTTGGTCGGCCTCTTCCTCTAGATGACATTTGCGGCTGCATTTGAAACTAAAGTTTCGTTAGCAGAAGCCCCTATGTTCTGACCAAAAGGACGATTGTCAGAATTGCTAAAAGAAAATGCTCTGATACCAACTGTGACAGCCCAGATTTCGGCACCCCGAAACTCGTGCCATCAGCACGATCATCTTGACCGTGCCCCTTAGCTAAGCACGGAACATTGGCATATCAAGCATAAAATGAAATAATAAATGAAACTGCGAAATTTAAATCTATATTAAATCAATTCTCCAAAAGACAGTTCTACCCTCATGCCTCTGCATGAATGGAGAACCGATCCGAACCATCGATGATAGCAATCATCACGGATGGTTCACCCCAAAAGAATAATCCCAAACTCAATACATACATGGTTTAACCAAAACAAGGCTTGACATACCAAGCCGTACCAATCTCTCTCAAAAAGCCCTCAAAGCGGCACAACGGAGTCCTCTAGAAAAAGTCCTCAGGAGGTGGCTCCAACTCTTCGCCGGCGGCAAGGTCCGACTCACCAGGGTCAGCGTCTCCTGAAGCCTCGGCCGCTACTAGTAGTGAACCTGCGACGTATAGTCTATAGGGTGAGCTACATCCTAGCTCAATAGGGAACAGAGCACAGTTGAACATATAAATTATTACTCACATATATTCCATGATATGCCATGCATGATGTGTCTATGTAATTACTTATAAAACAGTTAAAAAGTATTACGTTTTACTGGTAGTTTACTCGTGTCTTTTATTTACTCATGAATAATGCTGAAAAGGCCTAAAGCAAAACTTAAACTTTCAACTTAAGTAATCCCCGAGCAATATAGCATCGAGCCCCGATGAGATACCCTTCATCGTCATCTATATAGACACTTTTAACATATTCCCTGGGAATACAATTAGTACCCAAGCCCCTTTCCCCTGGGGATTGGTGGCGGAGTTTCACTTGTCTCAAATCAACACCCACAGGGTGCTTACTATGTCTTGGATAAGCCTCCATGGCAGCTTACTGATTTCGCCGTAGTATCATCACGGATATCCTACCGTGCGATCGTAGATATCCGTCGGTACCCTATCAAACCTCAACTGAGCCTTACACATGGTTATTCACCGTGTAAGCGTGCTATCTCATATCGGCTAGGCGCTATCAAACATGATTCAATCTTGGATACATCACAGGATGTATCCATTCACTTGCATCACACCTGATGCTCTTATCTCTTTACTTCTTCATCCCCTGGGGATGGCTCATTATAATTACTCTTATGGATGTCACACACACACACTTTTCACAATTCTTAAGCAATAAAACATTTTGAATTTGAATTCTATATCACTACATACATGCTCTTGTAAAATAAAGTACATGTTCAAGGTGTTCCCTACCTCAAGTCTTTGTTTGATCAACGCATCAAGGTCCCACGCGGCTCCTTGTGCACTAGCTCACACGTACCACCTATGGTACCACATAACATGTGAAACACATCACTAAAGATGCAACAAAGGAGGTCCAAGACCCTCCAAGAATCTTAAAGTCAAACTCAAAAGTTAACATAAATTAGCTAAGTCGATTAATCGAACTCCAAAATCGATTAATCGAATCTGATTCGATTAATCGATTTCCAAAATCGATTAATCGAAAGTCAATATCGATTAATCGAAATTCTCTGTTCAGCCAAGTCGATTCTCAATTCGAATAATCGAGTCCCTAGAATCGATTAATCGATCCCAAATCGATTAATCGAAAATTGAAATCGATTAATCGAAATCCCATTTCGATTAGTCGATTTTCCTCAAGTCATTTCCTTCAGCCCCTGGGGTCCACTGGAGGTTCCCAGTCGATTAATCGATACCCAAATCGATTAATCGAAATCCAAAGTCGATTAATCGAAACCCAATTCGATTAATCGAAATCGGGGTCCTCTGACTTTTCAACTTCTTGGCGAACTTCGATTAATCGAATCACAATTTCGATTAATCGAAATTGCCAGATTCAGCCCCTTTTGAGCTGTTCTTCCTAATCTTTTTCCACACTTTTTCCTCTATTTCTCTAAACCATTATCCTATGATTTAAACCATTTTCAACTACAATTTAACTTCTACAATCTATGCATTTTATTCATGAAAATTTACCTTGAACCAATCTCAAATTGATTTCAAATCAAGTGGTTGGAAGGCTAGGGTTCCAGCTTTGCTTCTAGCGGATCCCTCGCGACGAATCCGACGTTTATTGCTCGGATCCCCCCTTCCTCAACTAGCATTTACTCGTTGCATTAACTATGCTCTCCTTCTCTCTCTTCTTTACTCTCTCTCAATCAACCAATTAAAGAGAAACTAGGGTTATTAAACCCTTTTATCTCCCCCTTAGCTTGTGTGTTGAGCACATGCACCTCGATAGGTGTATGTGACTTTAGATTTTCAACACACACCACATAAACACTCAACCCATTGTATCTCGTCCATTCATCACATTCTATGCTAACTATTTAACTCCTAATTGGTCCAACCTATGACCAATCGGGCACGGATCCCGAGGTCATCATTTAGCGTGATTTTTTGGGCTATTACAGATCTTTTGTCTTGTGTGAACAAGTTGAAAACAAGATAAAACGCGTAGAGTAACAGATGCATTCAGTTCATGCTTTCAGTAACTTAAACTGTTTTCCAATTGTCGTTTATTGATAAATCATGTTTCGTAATGTTATGGAATATATGTGAGTAAAATAGACTTATATGCACATTCAGTTAATTCCCTATTGAGCTATGATGTAGCTCACTCCTTCGACTATACGTCACAGGTTCAGTATTAGCTGTTGCCGCTGCTGCTTCGGGAGATATTGATCCGAAGGATTCTAATTACATGCCTGGGGAGGAGTCAGAGCCCCCTCCTGAGGAGTTCTTCTAGAGGACCCTCTGCGTACTTTGATTTTTTCTGGGAGAGATTGTACGGCTTGGTATTCCAGCCTTTTGTATAAGATAATGTAAATTTTGTGAGACATTCTTTTGGCGAACCATATGAGGTGACGGCTGTTTCATCACTGATGGTTCGGGTTGGTTCTTTTGCTCATGCAGTGGCATGAGATCAGAACTATCTATTGGACTACTTGTTGTTGGCTTTATCTTATAGAATTGAAGATTTAGTTCAGTATTAGTTCGTTAGTACATATTTTACTTTCGAGTTGTGTAGATATACCAAATGTTCTATGCATGTATATGGGGCACGGCCTCGAGGTCCTATCGATGGCATGGGTTTCGAGGTGTCGAAATTCAGACTGTCACAGTTGGTATCAGAGCCTTTTTTTTTTTAAATTTCTGATAAGTCTTGATTTTATCATAGCATAGGACCTTTTTCTAATGAAACTGTAGTTTCATGTTATAGAGCGTTATGTCTTCTAGAGGGAGGGGCCGACAAAAAGGTGGCCACGATAGAAACTTGCGGAGCAGAGACGATTTCATCTCGGCTTCAAATAGAGTGCCGTTGGAGAATAGCGATGCCCTAGGAGGCAATAGTCAGGGGAACAAAAACCAAGAGGGGAATCAAGATAGAGATCAGAGAGAATAAGAAAGGGTTAGAGAAAGAAATGAAGAAAGGGAAGAGCATCAGAGGATGATGCATACTATGAAAACCATGGCAAATGCCATGGCTCAGCAAGCGGCGTCCTTGGCAGCACATAATGCCAATGATCAGCATCAACCACTACCTACGCCTCCAGTGGGTACTACACAGCCATTGCCCTCAGCGTTCACAGAGTTTTGGAGGATACGTCCA
Source organism: Chloranthus sessilifolius (assembly GCA_021018995.1). Classification (NCBI taxonomy): domain Eukaryota; kingdom Viridiplantae; phylum Streptophyta; class Magnoliopsida; order Chloranthales; family Chloranthaceae; genus Chloranthus; species Chloranthus sessilifolius. Next base: position 131,000,275 of record CM037585.1, read on the forward strand.
CAGAGTTTTTCAGGGCAAGCAGATCCAATGGACGTAGAGAATTGGCTAAGTGAGATGGAGCAGGTGTTCAGTGTGCTTACGTGCACTAAGGATGAAAGTGTTTCTTGGGCAGCATATATGTTAGATGTGGAAGTCCATGTCGAGGACTAGAGCTCAAGAAATCCCAGGAATGCTGATGAGTAGTGAAATATGATGATATTTTACCCCTAAATACCTACATTTAGCTATCCGATGAAGGTTATCTGATGAGAATTACTAGATTTGAAGTATTTCAGGTAAATATAATTCAAGTGCGTAAAACAGCCCAAGAATCCCGAACATAATATCAAAACATTGCAACTTTGGGTCATCGAGAACTTGGTGTGCCTTGCAGCTCAATTTTGACCTTCAAGACGTTAGAATTATGAAATTTCTAAAACCCAAAGGTTGTAGAGCTTTCTATCACATTTCTAACGCCGTAAGAATCATATCAATCCGAGTTCGGAGTAAAAAAATATGGCCAAAATACCGAGGCAGTGTCTGATGCAAAAGTGGGCTGGAATTCACAAAAATTTGGGAAGGTCGATTAATCGACCTTACACTCGATTAATCGAGGACAGTGACGGAGTCTGACACAAAAAGGGAATTTTTGGTTGAAAAACTAAATGAAGGTCAATTAATCGACCATACACTCGATTAATCGAGTAAGGTAATTCTATTTGAGATGGAAATAACTCTTAAGCGGATTCAGTGGGGGTCGATGCATCGACCCCAGAGTCGATTAATCGACCCTGACTTTTCGATCCAGGGAACCTACGCAACTTGAAAACTATTTAAAGCCGAATCAACAACTTGGATAGGAGAGCTAGATAGAGATAGGAGATTAGAATTATATTTTTAGACGTAGAGATAAAGAATTTTTTATTCCTTTTGAGAGCTTTGTTCCTTTAACTTTTTAGCATTCCTTTATTCAATTTAGTATTTTTGTTCAGTTGATTCCTACTTTAAATTTAAAAATTAGAAAAGAGCATTGTTAATTTCGTTTCTGAAGATCATCGTACTTGTGGATCAAAGAATTTCTATTGAAGTTTGAGGTATTTTTAATTAATTAAATTGATGTTATTTTTCCTTCCTTATTTATTTATGTCATTTAATTACAGCATATGTGGCTAATTTCTTAGGGATGGGGATCTAATGATTCCCATCCGAGGGATGTAGTTTTAATAATACAAATCTAGGATTAAAATATGAGATCTTATTTTATGGTTATTATGTTATCACGAACGGATGAAATCTCCGCCACTAACTGGGATCGAGTGTGCCGAGCTATGCCCTGGATCTCAGATCTGTGACGATAATTTTATCCCAATCATTGTTATATAGTCCTTATCCGGGATCAAGTGTGCCGAGCCATGCCCTGGATCTTAGATCTGTAATGATAATTTTATCTTAATTACTCTCTAATCTGAAATCAAGTATGCCGAGCCATGCCCTTGATCTCAGATCTATGGTGGTATTCTTGTTAGAATTTTTACCTACTTTGGGGATTATTTTTATTTAAAATATGAGATCAAGTGTGCCAAGCCATGCCCTTGATCCCAGATCTATATATGGAAATCATCCCTGAAATTAAGTCCTGATTGCAGGGATGCAACATGGAACCTATCCGGGTTTTGACCATTTTATCTTTCATAAAATATGCTTTTCAATGGTATATCTCATAGTTTAATCCTTAGATTTGTATTACGGGAAGAACAAACTAAAGATGGGAGGATTTAGCATCTTCATCTTTACCTTTATTTTTGAATTATCAATTAAGTTTTGTTTTGTAGTCAGTAACCATCATCTCATAAAACCACCTTAATCATAATATTGGTAGGGCACTGCTGAATCTTAGTAGATTTCTTGAATTACTGTCTCATCTTTTTAGATCTTCTAAAATAGTCCTCGTGGGAACGATCTCGTACTCTGCACCCACTATATACAATCTGATTTGTGCGCTTGGGAGGAAAACATCACAATTAAAATTCACACCAAGTTTTGGCGCCGCTGCCGGGGACTAAATCAAGAAAATCTGAATTTTTAGAAAATAGACAGTTAATTTTAGAAATTTTCGTGAATTAAAACAGTATCTCTGCTAATTTAAAAAATAAAAAAAAATAAAAAATAAAAAATTCTCTGTCCTGTCTCGATTAATCGAGCCCACCACTCGATTAATTGACTTCCTTCTCGATTAATCGAGCTTCTAAGTCGATCAATCGAGATTCAAAAAAAAAATATATATATATATATATATATATATATATATATATATATATAAAAAAACAATAAAAATTCAAAATTTTAAATTTTAAAATTTGAAATTTGAAAATTAAAACACAAAAAAAAAAAATTAAATTAAATTAAAAAAAAAAAATGGTGTTATTGGTGAAATCATGTCAATGCATGGATTCAATCCAGAATCATTTGTTATTTGTAGAAATTCGATGCACATTACACCTATGTGTCCTTTGAACAGCTCAAATTATTACCCTGAACAAGTCCAGCCCAATCCTGTTTGGAACACTCATGACTGACAGAGTCAATCCAATGACATGTGGGAGTTTAATCAACCTCTAATGTATGATATGATGCCTTACAATGATCAAAATTTTTATCCCAACAAATTTTCATATGAGTTTTCACAGCAAACTCAATACTTTTAAGACACAAAACCATATGAACCAACCCAAAATTCTTCTTACCCCTTAGAATATTTAAAATATTTGGTGCACACCAACACTCAAAGAATTTCTAGGATACAATCTCAAGTTAGTCAGATGATCGAGTACTTATAAATGAAAGTTGAAATAGAAGAGTCTCTCATTGATACCGATCGAAATAAAGAACATCTTCAAGAGGACTCATCTGATTTTGTTCAAAAATATGAGGATGACCAATTGGTCACTACGCTTGAGAATGACATAACGAGCATTGAGGTAGTGCAAGTGCGAGGAAAAGAGGAAATGGAATGGAACGATACTTATGTCGAGGAGGGAATTGAGAATCAAATTGAGATGAGAGAGAAAGAAAATGGCACCTTTACAACACCTGATAAGGGAGACATAACTTTTTCCAATGAGTGTGAATTCGGTTTAGGGAAAAAAAAGGAATTTCAAATCTGTTGCCCATTCATTAAATACATAGATAATCAACAGAATGTCAGAAAAAGATTAATGGGTTTGAATCTAGAGTGTAATTTTGGGAATATCAAGCACAGGGGTAGAATTGAAAGGTTAGAGAGAGACCATAGTAGTGAAACATCGGCACATCATGGGGGTGTAACCAAGTCCTTGATAAGAGAAATGCAGGGACAAATAAATAAATCACTGATCCTGCTTATAAAATGTTTTATGAAGATTTGGGATCCGGGTGGACTCGAAATGAATTTACACCCTGTAGATTAATTTCGTAATTTTCCTCTATAAAAAATAAAAAAAAAAAATTTACTTTTCTCGATTAATTGACAATGGAGGTCGATTAACCGACCCTTGCCCTCGATTAATCGACTTCTTCAAGTCGATTAATCAACAGTCATAATGAATGCCCCTTTTCCTAGGCAGTCTGCATTTATTATTGGCTGACTTTTATGCCAGTCGATTGATCGACTTCCAAAGTTGATGCATCGACTACTCCGTATTGAAGACCGTGCTGCCTTTTCAGATTCTGTAAGGTTGTTTTTTTTAATGGAGTCGATTCATCGACTCCCAGACCCGATTAATCGACTTAAATTCTGTGCATGCATTTTTGTCTTTTTATTGCCTCGATTAGAGTCGATGCATCGACTTCGAGTGTCGATTAATCGACTTTTCCAATTCCGGACGTTGCGTCTTTTCATTTGATGCCGTTGCGTGTTTCCATGCGATGCAGTTAAAGCCGCGCCTTTTCCCACTGAAGTCGATTAATCGACCTTATATGGTTGATTAATCAACTATATGCGGTACGACCGTCTAGAAAGGACGCCTTTGCGTCTACTTAAGGGGGAGGACTCTATCTTTTCTTTTCATTCGATCTTTATCCTGTCTTTTCTCTGCCAGTCTCCGACATTCCGCCAGTGCTGTCATGGCCTCGTCATCTGCCGCGCCGCAAAGGCTTTCCCAACGTCCTGCAGGTCATCCACATGAGCAGCCACGTGGTCACTTCGCGACTCGAGATCTGTGTTCCGAATATCTTTTCGATCTCACGACTTTTTAGGCCATGCCAGTCTACGCCGTCTCCATCGCCTATGCAATGGCACTGAACGTTCATTTTCTTTTCAAACCGCCTGTGATCAAAGTGTCCGAACGAATCATTCGGTTATTTTATCAAAATATGGCATGGGTGGACGCCTCCGCTGAAAATCATGTCACCGCCCACTTCACTATTTCAATCGATGGGTGATCGCGCCGCGTTTATCCGCAAACCATTGCGGAGGTTTTTAACATTTCGTGCGAGCACCCTCTCAATCACACTTTGAGTGAAGAGCTTGACAGTTCTCAGGAGGATATTATCAATGATATGTGCCACTACATATTTTCTTTGGGAGTCGCCACTAGGCAATCGGCGTTACCGCGCCCAATCTTGTTCTGGGATAGTGTGGTATGTAGTAACCTCTGCCCCCGTGGCCACGTTTTTGAGCGCACCGGTGACCGGGTTCAGGCACTTTATGGTGCCTATCGAAATACTTGGATCAATGTGCCTGGATTTCTTCATGATGGCATTTGGCGATGCCATGAGGATGTCGCCAACCTTGCCACTAGTGATGCTGCGATGATCTGCTTTCCTCACTTTGTTATGAAGCTACTTAATTTCCTTCGTTTTCCGTTCTATCTGGGACGATCTCGAGGACCTCGCATTCTATCGCTATGGTGCAACCCAATGGAACCGCAGTATGTGTCTCTTGGGTAATGTCCCTGATGCTCCACCACGCCAGCACCGCCGCGTACGTCAGGATGACCACCCTGCGCCTGATCAGGGACCCGAGGAGGGTGTGTCTCTTGGTTCGCTCCAGGCCCAAATTATTTCTTTACAAGAGGAGCAGCGGCGGCAATATGGTACAATCTTGCGTCGAAGCTACTATGATCGTTCCTTCCTCCATCAAATCGAGCAGCGCATGTGGCCTGATAGTTATGATGAGATGCGCGCAAGGGCCCGCCAGGCCGAAGAGAATGGGGATGATTAGTTTGTTTAGTCTAGTTTAGGATTAGGATTTTTCGGTTTGTGTTGTTTTTCTTTCTTTAGTTTAGGTTGTTTATTTTGATAACCAAATCCGTAGTGTCCTTGTAATCACCATGTTTTTCAATGAAAAGTGACTTTCTAATCTGTTTGGAACTGCCCATATTTTTGTGGACTTCATGTTACATTTAGAGGAGTTGAAATTCAAAAATAAAAAAACAAAATACCCAACGAAATTTCACCTCTCTGCCCACATTGCAGTTGATTGATCAAGGCTTATACTCGATTAATTGACACACTTTTCGAGGCAGGCATATTTTGGGGATTCGATGCATCGACCCCCCCGGAGTCGATGCATCAACCTCCCGGAATCGATGCATCGACCTCCCAGGGTCGATTAATCGACCCCCACTTTTTTGGGGACCGGACTCCTGTTGGGACTTTAAATTTCTTTCCATCTTCCGTGAGTCATTGCAATACACACTTTTCATTAGTTCTTTTTTGCAGGACACCTCTTTCCACTCCTACTCCAACTCTATCAAATTTTCTCTTTTTTTTACCCTTAGGCTCACTTTCCATTCAATCTTGCACAACCTTCTTATGGCCCGACGATTCTATCTCACCAGAGCACGATTATCGAAGATAGAGGAGACTGCTAAAAAGCCGGAGCGCCACTCTCATCGGACGGTCCCTTTTGAGCCTAGCACAGTTGAAATCATCGACCTCGATCCGATGATCATTCCTTCCTGGGGAGAACCATCTAGAAAGAAGGTAAATCGTTCCAAATCTCCTACACCGTGCATCAATACTGATATCGAGATAATTGATGTGATTCCGTCACCACCTCCCCCATCTCCATCTCCTACCGACGCCTCCACGCCTCCATCCATTCCATCGGCGGTGACTCATCAATTTCCGCTTGACCTCTGGGAGAAATTATTTCCTGTGCCGAAAAACATCAATTTAAGTGAACCAAGGTGAATGGGCCCACCTAACGATGGATAACGGAGTTGGATTCATGTTTAGTCTAAGATTTAGGATTTATTTATTTCGTATATTTAGTTCTAGAATATTAGTTTTTAGTTTAGTTTAGGTTGTTTTTAATTCCCTAAATAGTGTAATCATATTCCCTTCAATAAATTTTTGGTCATGTTCCAATTTGATGCACATATTCTCTGCACTTGATCTTTGCATTGAGATATTTTTCCACAAGTTTGGGGGTGCCATACTTATTTCAATCAATGAGGACATTGTCATCTTTCGGTTTGAGGGTATGGTTATCTATTTTGCGTTATTTTTTTTTATGAAGGAAAAAAAAAAAATTTACTTTTTCTCGATCAATCGATAATGAAGGTCGATTGATCGACCATCCACTCTCGATCAATCGACTCCTTCAAGTTGATTAATTGACAGTAGAATAAAAAAAAAGAAAAAAAAAAGTTTAATTTTGAAGCCATCATGCACAAATTATTTTGCGATAGTTTTTAAACTTTAGTTGATGATGCATGCGAATTTAAGTTTGATAATATTTATATCATATTTTGATTACTTGTATCTAAAATGATGAAGCTTAATGTGATACTTTGTGGATAATTTTGATATTCATGCTTAGAATTTTTGCACTTATACCAAGCTAAGACTTACAAATCGATGAACTGTTTTGAACGTTGAATCTTAGGTTCTTAGTGGAAACTAAACCCGGTGAGTTTTAGAGCTAATTTCTCGTCATTAATGAGTGAATATATAAACTCGAAGTTTTCTTTGAATACGAATAATTTTGCATAATCTCATACATTTTATTTTGACTTGTGACTTTGCATGACATCAAATTCATATTATTATGTTAGAACGTACTGTATATCTACTCAAGACAAATATGCAAGGTTACCATCTTTTAAGGACATGATTAAAGGTCATCTTTGGCTCGTTTATGCTTAAAATACCCCACCTTATATAAATTTATCCTTCTAGTACCCCTTTAAGCCTATTGAAAAATTTACCTTTATACATTCTTTGATAAGCCACGTTAACCTTTAACCCGTCACCATTTCTGAAAATTCAGCTTTACCCTTCTTATTTATGAAAAATTAGGAACGAGGGATGATAATGAACGAAAAGAAAGTAAGTGGAGAGATACCGAGTTGTGGTGTTTACTGAGAGTGTATGGCAAAAAGAAAAAGAAAAAAAAAGGGAGAAAAAGAAAAAGAAAAAGAAAAAGAAAATTATAAAAAATAATGAAAAATATGAGGTGCTTCAAGAAAGTGAAATTCAAAAGAAGGAAAAGGAGTGAGAAAAAGGGAAGAAATAGAAAAATCAAAAAATTATTTCCTTTCCGATTTCTCAGAAACTTTGAATCCCAACTTCCAATTCTCTCTTACCCTTACTTGAGCCCCATTACAACCCTAAAAAGACCTTTATAATCTGATCTTGCATTGATAACTGCCTTGTAAAGAGTAAATATGTAATACTTATGACACTTGATATGACATGCTTTGGATATACAAGTATCTTCTTATAAAATTTATCTTTGTTCATTGATTGCATCGTGTTTCATTTATCATGTGAGAACTTTTTGCTTGCTTTGTATTGATCTCTCACATGTGTGCGAAAAACTTACTCATCATCAGTGTATTTATATTTTGAGAGTATACCTAAAGTGAGGATTGAGTCGAAACAACAGATCAGATGGTTTTCCATTTTGACTAGTTCTGAGATGGATGAACCTCAGTTTGGGTATGCACACACTACATGTTTAAGCATGAATGGATGAGTTATCTAACGATTTTAGCATTATACTAATTTGAATGGATATTAGTATGATTAGTATAGCATTGTTATTTAAAATTGAGAATTCGCATGTTGAATTAATTAATGATTTTGAGTTTTAAATGGTATATATGTTATCAAAATCATGTTTTGAAAACTTAATTTTGCCGATGGTTTGAAATTTTTGAAAGTTTGTGGGTAACTTCACTGTAAACCCTCAGGAGACACAACTCCTCCACTAGGGATCACCTAGGGGTTTAAAGGCTTGTTCCACACGCTAAGTGCAATCGTGCTCCCTACGAAATTGGCATTTATTTTTCTTTAGTTTGCTTTGCTCGAGGACTAGCAAAGTGTAGGTTTGGGGGTGTGATGAGTAGTGAAATATGATGATATTTCATCCCTAAATACCTATATTTAGCTATCTGATGAAGGCTATCTGATGAGAATTACTAGATTTAAAGTGTTTCAGGTAAATAAAATTCAAGTGCGTAAAACAGCTCAAGAATCTCGAACATAATATCAAAACACAGCAATTTTGGGTCATCGAGAACTTGGTGCAACTTATAGCTCAATTTGGACATTCAAGACGTCCGAATTATGAAATTTCTAAAACACAAACGTTGTAGATATTTCTGTCATCTTTCCAACGCCACAAGAATCAGGTCAATCCGAGTTCGGAGTAGAACGGTATGACCGAAATACCGAGGCAGTGTCTGATGCAAAAGTGGGCTGAAATTCACGAAAATCTGGGAAGGTCGATTAATCGACCTTACACTCGATTAATTGAGGACAGTGATGGAGTCTGACACAAAAAGGCACTTTTTGGTTGAAAAACTAAAGGAAGGTCGATTAATCGACCATACACTCGATTAATCGAGTAAGGTAATTCTATTTGAGACGGAAATAACTCTTAAGCGGATTCAGTGGAGGTCGATGCATCGACCCCAGAGTCGATTAATCGACCCTGACTTTTCGAGCCAGGGAACCTACGCAACTTGGAAACTATTTAAAGCCGAATCAACAACTCGGATAGGAGATCTAGATAGAGATAGGAGATTAGAATTTTATTTTTAGACGTAAAGATAGAGAATTTTTTATTCATTTTTTAGAGCTTTGTTCCTTTAACTTTTTAGCATTCCTTTATTCAATTTAGTATTTTTGTTCAGTTGATTCCTACTTCAAATTTAAAGATTAGTAAAGAGCATTGTTAATTTTATTTCTGAAGATCATCGTACTTGTGGATCAAAGAATTTCTATTGAAGTTTGAGGTATTTTTAATTAATTAAATTGATGTTATTTTTCCTTCTTTATTTATTTATGCCATTTAATTACAGCATGTGTGGCTAATTTCTTAGGGATGAGAATCTAATTATTTCCATCCGAGGGATGTACTTCTAATAATATAAATCTAGGATTAAAATATGAGATCTTATTTTATGGTTATTATGTTATCATGAACGGATGAAATCTCCGCCATTAACTGGGATCGAGTGTGCCGAGCCATGCCCTGGATCTCAGATCTGTGACGATAATTTTATCCCAATCATTGTTATATGGTCCTTTTGCTTCCATCGTGTGGATTTACTTACAATTATGATCCGGGATCAAGTGTGCCGAGCCATGCCCTGGATCTTGGATCTGTAATGATAATTTTATCTTAATTACTCCCTAATCTGAAATCAAGTGTGCCAAGCCATGCCCTTGATCTCATATCTATGGTGGTATTCTTGTTAGAATTTTTATCCACTTTGGGGATGATTTTTATTTAAAATCTGAGATCAAGTGTGCCGAGCAATGCCTTTGATCCCAAATCTATATATGGAAATTATCCCTGAAATTAAGTCCTGATTGCAGGGATGCAACGTGGAATCTATCCGGGTTTTGACCATTTATCTTCCATAAAATATACTTTTCAATAGTATATCTCATAGTTTAATCCTTAGATTTGTATTACGGGAAGAATAAACCAAAGATAGGAGGATTTAGCATCTTCATCTTTACCTTTATTTTTGAACTATCAATTAAGTTTTGTTTTGTAGTTAGTAATCATCATCTCATAAAACCACCTTAATCATAATATTGGTAGGGCACTGTTGAATCTTAGTAGATTTCTTGAATTACTGTCTTATCTTTTTAGATCTTCCAAAATAGTCCTCGTGGGAACGATCTCGTACTCTGCACCCACTATATACAATCTGATTCGTGTGCTTGCGAGTAAAACATCACAATTAAAATTCACACCAAATGCCATGGACATGGGATGAATTTGTGACTGAATTCAACAAACAGTATTTACCTAAAGTCGTGCGTAACCAGATGAAAGTAAAATTTCTTCAACTTGAACAGGAAAGGATGTCGGTAAGGGAATATGGAGTAGAGTTCATGAGGCTCACTCGCTTTGCTCCTGATTACATGGTTATCGACTTGATGAAGGCCAAGAGGCTTCAACACAGCTTGAGGCCAGATATCAGGGGGAGAGTGGTGGCCTTTGAGCTGAAAACCTATAGAGAGGTTATGAGCAAGGCTCTGGTGATCGAGGAAGATAATGAGGATCAATACCAGAGAAGAGACCAACAATGAAGGAGAAGGATGGAGCAGAGTAAAGTCAGAAGCTACGAGTCGATGAATAAAAAGCCGCGATTTGTAGCACCCATATAGAGGCAACAGTTTCAGACCGATTTTGTTAGACCGATGTAGACAAACTATTCTACACTACTTATGCTTGCGCCAGGGAGGCAAATCAGATACGAGAACCCTGTACCACCACCGGAGGATTAGTTTTCCATGGGTTTCTCACGGGCAGCATCTTTTACAACTGTTGAGACTTGTGCCAAGTGTGGCAAGTCTCACAAAACGGCATAGTGTAGACGGGGTACTAAGGATTGTTTCAAGTGTGGGAGGATAGGCCACATGATCTAAGATTGCCTTGAGATGAACAAGGAGAGAGCAGCTTCTACTTCCATGCCAAGACCGATACAATTAAAGAAGTCGGTCGTGCAAGGAAGAGCCTATGCGGTTACTGTTTAGGAAGCACAGAATGTCAATGACATTATCTAAGGTAAGATTTTCTTTTAAAAATTAAGAATTTCAATTACTTAAAGTTTTTAAATAGAGAAGGTGCATCCATGTAAGAAGTAGTGTAGACTCATTCCTGTATATAAATTTTGATGTATAAGTATGTGGTATATATATATGTAAGATATAGGTACCTTACAATTGTACGAAAAGGGAAGTGACGTAGCCTATGAAGCTAGAGTATTGATAGACCTGGGGTCTACCCATTCATTTACTACTCCTCGATTTGCAAAGAAGATGAAGGTCAACCCATAGACATTAGATTTTATCTTGGCTGTATCTATTCCGACTGGGGAATCGGTTGATACGAACTTGGTTTGTAAGTTAGTGGTAGTAGCCATCAGAGATGGGGACGTCTATGAATTGACAACGAATTTAGTTTTGTTGAATATGCAAGGATTGGTTGTGATCCTTGGCATAGAGTGGTTGTCAACTCATTGTGCAACGGTTGATTATAAGAATAAAGTGATTATCTTTAAACCGAATACAAGAAGATCATTCTGATTCGTAGGGGTAAGAGCGAAGTTTCTGTCACTTGTGTTTGCCGTCAGAGCCGAGTGCTTGAACAGAAAGGGATGCAGTGGTTACTTGACATTCTTGAAGGAAGACAAAGAAGGAAAGAACATCATTTCAAAGATTACGGTTGCGCGTGAGTTTGAGGATGTCTTTCCGGAGGAATTGCCAGGGTTACCTCCATATAGAGAGGTGGAGTTCGCTATTGACTTAGCACCTCGAATGGAGCCAGTTTCCAAAGCACCGTACCGAATGGCTCCTGCTGAGTTGAAGGAATTGAAAGAGCAGTTACAAGAGCTCTTAGATAAGGGATTTGTAAGGCCGAGGGTGTCTCCTTGGAGAGCACCGTGTGACGGGGCCAATACTCGAGTTTACAGCATGGTGCTTGGGGCACGACATGTGGTGCCAGGAGGGCATGCGACATGGGGGTCAAGAGGGCCTTGTGACGTGGTCGCGCTGCGGGGTCGCGACACGGTCGTGTGGAGGGGGAAGACGGGGGAGTGAGGCGGTCGCGACACGGACGCGACATAGCCAAGGTGGGCTAGCGATGCAGGAGGTGTTGCGGTATGTCAAACCAAGGGGTTTGAGGTCCTCCTGCCATTCTGGCTGAATGACTATTTTACCCTTCTATGTGGGAGAGGAGCTAGAGAGTTGCCTTCCACTCACACGGGGCCTTGCGTTGCCAGAGGGGCCGTAAATATCTCCTAGGCCTGAAAGGGTGGGCCTAGGACGTCGACGCAGCGATGCCGTGTGGCACCCAAGGGAGGTTGATGTATGACTTCGGACTACGCATCGCGGTGCATATGCTTGGACAACCTCGTGAGAACACCAACGCTGCGTGGGAATTAGTTGAGCACGACAACACGTGGGCCAAGGATAAACGGTGCTACTAATTCGGAACGCACATGAAGGCAGGCTGCGTGGGACTCGATTGAGCAAACGAGCGTGAGGCACAAGGCTGTGGGCTTGGTTCGATAGGTGAGCGAGACATGGTGGCATGGGAAGCTACATGTCAAGACTATTACGAGTGAGGTACTAGTGCAGTGCACAGGGTGAAGCTTGAGCGGGCCAAGTTTAGCACAGTGGTACAGATGGCGTGTCGTAAGGGGCACGGTACAGTTGGATGGTAGGTCGTGAAACAGAGGTAACCATATTGGGGAGTTTTCGTCCTTTAGGCGGGTAGTATCAGAGCTGATGTGTAGATGAGTTGGCTTCGTTGCATGCGGTAGCGAAGCACCGCGCGGATTGAAAGCGCGTCGAATGATGCCTCGCGACTGTTGGTATCAGAAGTAGGCTGACCTAGCGAAGTGTGAGTTAGGTGCCGCACGGGACTAAGGTTGCAGAAGTGCAACCCCGTGACAACCGGTCTTGTTTGTAAAGAAGAAAGATTGGTCGATGTGACTGTGCATCGACTATCGTCAGCTAAACAAACTGACCATCAAGAATCGATATCCCTTGCCTAGGATTGACGATTTATTTGATCAGCTGCAAGGAGCGAGATATTTTTTTAAGATCGATCTGACATCTGGATACCATCAGCTGAGAGTCAAGGCAAAGGACATCCAGAAGACAACATTCAAGACACGGTACGGACACTACGAGTTCTTAGCAATGCCATTTGGTTTGACGAATGCACCGACATCATTTATGGACTTGATGAATTATGTGTTTAAACCACACTAGGACACTTGCGTCGTAGTATTCATCGACGACATTCTGATATATTCAAAGTCGAAGAAGGAGAATGGAGAACATTTGAGAATCACTCTACAGACTCTGCATGAACACCAATTGTATGCCAAGCTCAGTAAGTGCGAGTTTTGGTTAGAGAAAATTAACTTTTTGGGACATATCGTCTCAAAGGAGGGTGTCACAATATATCCGACTAAGATCGAAGCAGTGGTACAATGAGAACAACCAAAGACGAAGACAGATGTCTGTAGTTTCCTTGGTTTAGTTAGATATTATCGACGTTTTGTAGAGGGATTTTTAAAAATATCGGGACCGCTTATGAGACTCATAAGGAAGGATGCGAGATTTGAGTGGATTGAAGCGTTTGAAAAGAATTTTCAAGAACTCAAAAAGAGACTCACTTCAGCTCCAGTACTAGCGATTCCTTCAGGCAGTGGAGGGTTTGCGGTATATAGTGATACTTCGCATAGTGGTTTAGGCTGCATGCTCAACCAGAACAAGAGAGTGATTGCTTATGGGTCGAGGCAGCTAAAAGATCACAAGAAGAATTACCCGACACATGACCTGGAACTTGCAGCGGTTATATTTGCATTGAAAATTTGGAGACATTATTTATACGGTGAGACCTTTGAGATCTTTACCGACCATAAGAGCCTCAGATACTTATTTACACAGAAAGAATTAAATATGAGGCAACGCAGATGGATGAAGTTTCTCAAGGACTATGATTGCTCAATACAATACCACCCAGACAAGACAAACGTTGTGGCAGATGCCTTGAGTCGTAAGGGTTCGACTCAGTTAGCTAATCTTATCATGGGGATGCAAAGATGGAAGTTGTTTGAAGATCTTTCATTATATGACCCAAATATCGAGGTGTAAGCTACAGGGGCTTTCTTGGCCAACATCGCAGTGAGGCCGACAATCTTTGAGCATATTCGCGAGCTACAGATGAAAGACTAGGAGTTAATCAAAATTCGACAAGATATGATTGAGGGCACTAGACCGGAGTTCTCAGTGAAAGAGGATGGTTCTTTGCTATTTAGGGGACGCCTTTGTATTCCAGTTGATGTCGATCTGCGGCAAACTATTTTAGATGAGGTTCACAAATCGAGATATGTGATCCACCCCGGTAGCACCAAAATGTATCAGGACTTGAGGAAAAGTTACTGGTGGAGAGGTCTGAAGCAAGATGTAGCCAAATATGTGTCAAGGTGTTTAACATGTCAGCAGGTAAAAGTGGACCACAGACACCATGCTGGATTGTTGCAACCTCTACCTATACCAGAGTGGAAGTGGGAATCAATCTCCATGAATTTTATTGTAGAGTTACCGCATACAACAAAGAGATACAACACTATTTGGGTAGTTGATGATCGACTGACCAAGTCAGCTCACTTCTTACCCTACAACACTATGTACACGGTAGGAAGACTCATGGAGTTGTATATGAAGGAGATTGCATGGTTGCACGGGATTCTCAGTAGCATTATCTTTAATCGTGACCTGTTATATACTTCAAATTTTTGGAAGAAGTTTCAAAAAGGCATGAGTACGCGATTAGACTTTAGTTTGGCGTTCCATCCGCAAACCGATGGGCAAACAGAGCCGGTAAATCAGGTAATAGAAGATATGCTCAGAGCGTGTATGCTTGAATTACAAGGAGCATGGGATCAACATCTACCGTTGATCAAATTTGCATACAACAATAGCTTCCAAGCGAGCATTGGAATGGCACCTTACGAAGCTCTCTATGGAAGGTGATATAGATCGCCTAACAATTGGGAAGGGACTGGCTAAAAGTTTGTATTGGGGCCTGAGTTACTTGAAGATAACACTATTATTATTTGTATGATAAGAGAGCGACTTAAATAAGCTCAGAGCAGACAGAAGAGCTATGCTGGTATCAAAAGATCGAGCGTGGACTATGCCGTTGGCGATCATGTGCTCGTAAAGGTATCGCCTATGAAAGGCGCCATGAGATTCGGGAAGAGGGGAAAGCTGAGTCCCCATTACCTTAGGCCCTTTGAGGTTTTGGGTTGAGTTGGTGAGGTCGCTTATCGTATTGGATTACCTCCGTTGTTTGATCTGATACATAACGTGTTTCATGTATCCATGCTTCGAAAGTATATAAATGACCCTACACATGTCTTGGGAGATCAGCCGATCGAGATGCATGAAGACATGACCATGATAGAGGAAGCGACTCAAATATTGGATAGAAAAGAGTAAATTTTACGCACGAAGGTTATTCCTTTAGTGCTTGTCAGATGGAGGAATCATCCGGCCGAAGAAGCTACTTGGGAGCGTGAGGCGGATGTGAGGCAGCAATATCCTAACTTGTTTGAGGAGAGCTGAGTGTATGCTTGTATTATTGCGTTTATTTTTGTAAAATTATAATATGTATATGTAAGGGACAGTCCGCACGTATATGTTAACATCATTAAGGGAATGAAAAGAAAATTTTATTTATAAATTGATCTTTTATGAAGTCAGTCTAACATATTTAACGTGAATATGTTTACGTCATGAAATGGATGGATAATGAGTCTTGAATACGGGCTTATAAATATAGCAATAGGTATTGAGAAGCAATAGGAAGGGAAGTTAGTAAATGGCTAGCTTCAAAGCCATGAGGAACTAGACAAAAAGTGGATGCCAAAGAAGACATAAAAATTTTGGAGTTCTGTCAAAACTGATTAATCGATTTACAAATCGATTTTGATTTTCGATTAATCAAAAATTTTCGATTGAACGACTGGCTCACATTAGTGAGCTGAAGAAACATGAAAAAATCAAGTAGGGAAAATTTGACTAATCGAATTGAGTTCGATTAATTGATTTTGAAAATCGACTAATCGATTTTTGAAACCGATTAATCGATTTTGGGCAGCTGAGTTTGAATAGTCAGAACCGATTAATCGATTTTTCCCTATAAGTAGTAGTTTTGTGGAATTTTCTCCCCATTAGAAATTCAAACTGTTTTTATTTATTTATTTTGGGCGCCTTTCTTCTTCCTTTGGCTGGCGACAATAGAGAGGGTTTGAGGGCTTTGAAGATCAAGATCGAACCAAATCATACACGTTTGGATCGATTGCGAACGGTAAGCCCTAAATCTTGCAAATTCCTTTCCATTTTGACTAATTTACAGCCCTAGGTTTAAAATTTTGGTTTAAAACCCTAGAATGCCACCTAAAAACTGACAAGCTTCAAAGCAAGCGGCTTCTAAAATACCTGTACGGCGTAAGAGCGCAGCGCCAGCACTGCCATCACCTTCACCTTCACTTTCCTCTTCGTCATCGTATTCGACGGAGACGTCATCATGCCAATCGTCACCGCCACCACTTCAACCCGGCCAATTACCGCAACCAAATGAGTGGTGGGATGCAAAGGACTTTGAGAATGAATACATCGTAGACGAAGCTCTCTTTGAGGATTCGGAGGTTGAGGGCGAGACAAAATGGGCCCGAAAATACCTCATTGATGCGGGCCTCGGTAATCTCTTGAGGCCTTTGCATGACTATTATTACTCTAGGCTAGTTAGGTTATTTTACCAGAATCTGAAAGAGGGTAGGGAAACCGCCACCATTACGACTGAAAAAATGGTCACAAATATCTTTTTAGCCTGCGCTACATTCATGAATCCTTGGAGTGTTTTCATGTGTACGTACCCGAGACCAATCTTTTACCCCCATTCGATCAGCCCATAAATTTTGAAGAAATTAGAACCGAAATGACCATGGGAAATAAAGGGTTCGGAAAGTTCATTCGGAGGGTTGACTTACCCCCTCATTTGTGGATGCTTGACACCATCATTAAGTGCAACCTCTACCCTATGCGCCATGACACTGAAAGGGTAGAGGGGGTGCAACAAGCGTTGTACATGGCATACCGAGGCTATTGGTTCGACACCACTAAACTGGTGTTAGAAGGCATGATTTATATCAAGGGTAAGATGATGAAGGGACCCTTAAGACCAAAGGAGCGTATGTCATATGCTCGTCTTATTTCTAGTATGATTGAGTGCTACTCTGTTGCCGTAGAGTACGTTATTCCTCCGACCGAGCTGAGGGCTACTGACCATGTAAAAAGTTACTTCATCGCTTCCTGGAGTCGAAGTTACAACCTTTTGAAAAAGGTGCTACCACCGGAGGGACCAGCACCTTCCCCCGCTGATGATGCTCTGCCACAATAGGATTACCCAGCAGCAGGGGAGTAGCCTCCTAACCCTGTACAACCTGCAGAGCAACCTCTTGTACCACCTCCTGCTCCTAAGCAGTTTGCTCCTGCTACTCCTGTGCCACCTCACTGTCGGCGTGCAGCTCGGACCACAACTACTATAGATGATGTTCTGCTCGTGATGGAAGCGAACAATCAACGGATGAACCACCGGCTTGAGTTTCATGAGGCGCTGCTATACCAGACCATGCAGTATATGTATCCCAGCGATTACCATCAGTGCATAGCAGCGGCACTGACATGGACTCTTGACGCGTCTGGTTCGGGTACACAGGGACATGATGGGGCGGATCAGCCAGGGGATGAGACTGCCTGATTGTTAGCTTTTGATGCTTGTTTTGGGGTTTTAAGTATTTTGTGCATTTTGGGAACATGGTGGGAAAATGTAAAACCGTTATGGAACAGTGGATGTTTCTTTTTGGGGGAATGTAAATTGTGGCTTTAAAATAATATTTAGAAATCGAATGTATTGAACGATATGGCATGGTTGCCATTGTTTCTTTTTGAACCAATGCAATTCAAGTCTTTGTTTTTCTACAATTTTTTGTTACTGTTAAAAATATGCAAATGTAGTTGAGTTTTATGCAGGATGTGTTGTGATTGCGATTGTATCCACTGCCATGTGTTAATGTGTGTGGGTCTTTCATGAAGGGGAAGCCCTTGGGTGCATTTTTTAGGATAAAAATTTTTAAGGTGGGGAGAATGTAACATCCCCGAAAAGTGAGGCTTCGAATAGTATCATTGGGATGCGTGCCTGACTGATCGTAAGTTTGACCAAGTGAAAATTAACTTGATGACTTAAGTTAGACTAGGCTTGAGGTGAAAAGCACACCTAAGTGTGTGGTGTGGGTCTTGTTATAAGCTCTTATACACCTGTTAAGGGTGTATGTATTTTGCACCAAATGTATGAAGTGGGTTAAATAGGATATGAGTTAAAGAGAAGTTATTTCTCTTTAATTTTGGTTGGTGGTTAGGAAATTTATGAGAGAGAGAGTGAGGAAGGGAGAGGGAGTAAATGCTAAAGATTTAGTGTGGAATTGCGGATTGAAGCCATACGTGGGTTGTTAATCTCGAAAGCAACATGTGTGAATTCGTGGAATCAAAGCTAAGAACCCTAACTTTTGAGTCAAGCCATTGAATTAAGCGTACGATCCGATTCAAGGTAAGGCTTTACTAATTTAGGATGTGTTTGAAATTTGAGCCTTAAATTAATATATAAATGTAGGATTAAAAGAGGGAAGAGGAGAAAAATTAGAGAGAAAAGAAAGCTTAATGAATAGCCCGAAGAGGGCTGCTTTTATGTCAAAATCGATTAATCGAATTGAAAATCAATTAATCGATTTTTGACAGAAAGCAAATCTGGAGACTGCGGCACGAAACCGATTAATCGAATTAAATTCGATTAATTGATTTTTGGTTTTCGATTAATCGATTTGGAATCGATTAATCGATTGGATACTTCCAGTGGCTGAAAAAATCTGAGTTCTGAAAATTCGATTAATCGATTAATCGATTTTGGAATTTCGATTAATCGATCTGAGATCGATTAATTGATTTAGGATCGATTAATCGATTTTGACAGTTTTTATCTGAGTTCTTTTTTGGACCTTGGAGTTTTGGAAAGGCCTTGTACCCTTCTTTTATGCATCATTCTTGATGTTTTATGTATGACATGATGTACTTTAAGTTTATCACTTGAATTTGAGCATGTAAAGCTATCTTCGACCTTGATGCTTAGGGATTAAAGCACATGAGGTAGGAAATACTCTGAACATGTATACTTGATACGAAATCATGTATGTAGTGATATGATATGTACATGTGTGTGATATGTACATACGAAATCTGTGACCGGTACGGCGACCAATCCATACAAATATGTGATAAAATTACCAAGAGGGTAATGAGTATGCTAAGTCGCCTCGGTGAATGAGACTTGAGCTTATATTTAATTGAAATATAGTTCAATTAAATGATGATGGTGGGTATTCAATCGGGGCTCGATGCTATATTGCTCGAGGATTATTTAAGTTATTTGATTTAAGTTCTGAGACCGATCTTTTGTCTTGTGTGAACAAGTTGAAGACAAGATAAAACGTGTAGAGTATGGGCTGTCATACGAAGTACATCTAGGTTACTACGAGACCCATCATTTGAAAAATATGATTTAATAAAACTTATCCCACTATAGCTCACTCCAAAATAAGTTATAAGTAAATAATGAGAAATAAATGTGTAAGATTAAATAAGATACGAATATGATAAGTTACGCTGTGAAGACAAGCAAAATACGAAATAAGTTTCTCCACGTGTGATGTCTTGCGTGTCACCGCAAGATCCAACTTTTACAGTCAAGACGGGTCTTAAGGATAATACGATACAACAGTATCTCGAACGTAAGAGGACATTGATTTAAATGCATGCAAACCTCATCGGGCTGGATGGTGGAATATGATACGATACGAAAGTTAAGTGATTATCTACATGTAGACCTTGCGTGATAGGTTCAAGTCTCACTTAACTTACGTAAACGGTCAGTGCCAAAGAGGGCCCTCTCTGGCACTGACCGTTTACGTAAGTTAAGTGAGATGCAAAGTACTTTGTATAGGCATACGGAGCTATGATAAGATATAAGAAATATTACTTAGGTTAAGTTGACGAGACAAATAAGAAATTAATACATTATATACATTTCACTCTACGATATGTCTTTCAATTTCGATATGATATGTTATGAGATCATAAATATTATTGTAATCATCTATAGTTACTCAATTTTATTTACATGAATCTCTTCCTCTCACGCGGTTGCATACACAGTCACCTAGTTAGGTTATGGTGGATCGATTATATAACATATTAAGTTTATGCAACTGAATAAACTCATCCCACGAAATCTAACAGTTGTAGGTAAGAACACTGATTATTCTACTATTGAGGACGCGGATGTATTTGTACCCGAGGCAGATTATGAGGATGACGGCGTCGGCTACCACCTGGATGTGAGAATAGATCCGGTGGAGTACTCACTACAAAAATAAAGACTATTAGCGGCAGCCAAAAACTGCTGCTATTAACAAAAAACTGCCACTAATAGTCTTAATAGCCTTTTTGTTAATAGCAGCAGTTTTTTACAGTTAAAAACTGCCACTAATAGTCTTATTTTTTGTAGTGACTATTATGAGCCTTGAGAGCTTCTTTAGTTTCTAGACATGATTATTTTATTTGAGACACTTGTTATTATTTAATTTTGCTCCTTCATACAACTTATGGGTTTACGCATAAGACGATTTTGCCTACATGAAACTTTAGTTTATTTTTCTATCTTAGATGCGTGATTAGAAAATTACTTTATTAATAATCGATTACATATTTCGCTTTTACTCTTTGAGTTAATTATAATAAGTTGTTTTTTTAAATTTTCAATATTATTTTCTAAAATATTTCATGAATTATATGTATGTCCATTTATCGCTTTAACAAATATGTGGTGTCATAAGATAAAATTATAGGCCTTTAATATTAAATAAAATTCTGAGTCGTGACAGCTGAACTTTTGGAAGGGTCGACGGACAATCCCATCTTAATAAAGAAAAAGGGAAGCTCGGTGAGCTCTCTCCTTAGAAGGCTTTGATACACGGGATACGGAGCTTTTATCCCCACCATATCCTTGCTAGCGCTCAAACCTAAAACAAAAAATAAAATGCACCAATATTTCTGGCAGGTAGAATATGTCGACTCACTATAAAGTAGCCTAGCTTCGGGAGGTTAGCCTGGGGGAGCTGAGAATTTTATGGCTGAAATATTGATTTTAATTCCATATTTAAGTAATTTTTATGACTGAAATGGTGGTTTAATGGAGATTAAGTTATATGGCTAAGATAGTGATTTTAATATCAAATTTAAAAGGAGTTTGATGGCTGAAATGGTGAGTTTAATGATAGATTAAAGTAGGTTTCATGGTTAGACTTGAGATTATGGTTTGAATGGTATATACAAATATTTTGAACGAATGCTTTAGAGAGTGAAATTGAAAATTAAGCTGAAGCGGCTCTAAGGGGGATTGCACATTATTTAAGGTTTCATGATTTTCATGATCTTAGCCATGAAACCACTATTAAGTGGTCTTCTTCTTTTTGGTAATAGGTTTCAGCTAAAATCTTGTGGGTTTATGTTAAAGCCTGTTTGCGAAAGTTGCTTGAGAGAAACACATTTTAAGGTAAAATATTGATTCATAAGCCCTTTTCGTCTAAGGACTTGGCTACGTGTAACTGAAAATTCAGAAGTAGCCTTAGACTGCTTATGCAAAATACACAATTTTCAGCTTAAGGGGGCCAAGTCCTTGGGTGAAAAGTGTTTCTCACATTATATTTTACCCTTTAAAGCACTTTTGAGAAGCAAGTTTACCGCATAGGGGTGGTGTTAAAAGTTGTTTCGATTTTTGACCCATCGGGTTAGGTCAAATTGGAAATTTGGATGCATATATAGAGGCCGACTTTCCTTACCATCATTTAGACACCAAATGGTGATTAAACATTCATACACCATTTATTAGCTAATGATTTTGAAAATTTATATCATCAAAGTGATATATCATAAAAATAATTAAACTTTGGGAGATTTGAATCATTCGATTTGTGTACTGTAAAATTAACAAATGTTCTTAATTTTGATGATTGATATTAAAGTTTACCAAGTGAATGATTTACATCAATTTGTAAGCATGATTCTTTGGCTGGGACATGTTTCAATGATGGATTGTCACTTGGGCAATTTAGATTGATTATAGATGTGTGTCACATGGCACAATGATAAATCACACTTTAATGGTGTGAGATAAAAAGTCACATTTTAATAGTGCAAAATCATTTAAACACCACTTGGTGTTTAAATGTCGGTCATGAGCCATTATACCTTTATTAAATGGTGAAGGCCGGGATTGAGGTTTCTTGACTCAACATGACCTGAACTCCTTTTATTTTTTAACCAAGTTTGCAATCTTACTGGATTTTTTGCTATTTGGGTCTGGTCTGAGTTGATAGTATCGGACCCAACCCATCCCAACCCATGTGCAAACACCCTAGGTGCGATCCACAAAGAGTGATCCGAAACTAGGGATGCAAGTTCGGTATGCCGAACCGAACGGATACCCTTTTTGCGGTTCTCGGGTTCAGCCTGAACCAAAGTCAAACCGAAATGAATCGGTTTCGGTTCGGTAATTTTTATTTTTTTTTAAACCGAAACTGAAATATTTCAGTTTTATTGGTTCAGTTTCGATATTTTTACAGTTTTTTATATTTTTAATATATTTTCTCAGTCTTTTGGATTCTCATCATTCCCCATACGTTTTTGGCTTTTTCCACGATAAACCTAACTAGAGTCAGTTCAGTTAGGTCTGAATCGGTTTTCAGGCCGGTTCAGACCGGTTCAATTCGCTTGATTTTTAGATTGGTTTGGGGATTCGGGTCAAAGCTTGCATCCCTATCCGAAAGCCACAGAAGAAGCGTCTTCGAAACGTTTATCTAAGGGTGTTGTGGTAATTTAGAGAAAATTATAAGGGCTCCTTGGTGACAAAGTCAACGTCTGCCTTGTCATAAATGTGTTTAACCAACTTGCTCACCAAACAAGAGTGGGGTACCGTGTATAGCTAGCAATCTTTGACTCCAATAATTAAACTCTTTTAAACAAATAAGCCAAGTGGCCTCCCAAGTGGCACCTTTCTGTTCGGTGTTTGTGTACCTGCAACTGATACTGATATATGAGCCACACTTCAAACAGCTCGTTAGGCAACTGAGGACCCATTGCAAATGGCGTATCACAATAGGAATACAGTGTGCTCTGTCCTTTATTAATTCTCTCTCTCTCTCCGATCTTTACAAGATAAGATCCATTAATATCAACATTATTGCAGCCAAGCCGTTACTTGCATAGTTGCACTCATAGAATTGGACCTCGCACACTATAAAAGAAGAGAAGAATTAGTGTCTGACTGCCAGTGGCACACTTTTTTTTTTTAACGAGTACCTCTATTGTGTTGATTTTTTAGGATTAATTTTACCTTTTATCTTTCACATAATAGATCTTAGATCTTGAGACAATAAAAGTACCATCAAAACAATAAAAGTACCATCAAACGATCAATTTTTTATTTCATGTGGCACGGATACACTCTAAAATCATATGGCACACATCACACTCAAACATGACTTTAGGGCCATTTTTTTTTATCTCTGACATGTGTAATAAAAAACTTGACCGCCTAATTGGAAAATCATAGTCTTAAGATCCATTGTGTAGAAGATTGGGTAAAAAACGATCTCCATCGTTTGATCCGAAGCAATCAATGCATTTCAAGGGGTTTCCAACATTGGCGCTTTTCAGTAAACTTGTTGGCGCAAACAGAGACACCCTTTTTAATGGACCAGACTGTCCTTACCGTTATTTGAACACCAAAATGATATTTAAATGGTCTTAGACCGTCAATGTTTTAAGATGTGGGTGATCCGTACCGTCAAAGTGATATATCATAGATTGAAATGAAACATCTCCAAAAAAAAGTATTTTAGGGAGATTTAAAACATACGATATATGTACTACAATATCTACCATTGTTTTTAGTTTTAATGACTGATATTAATTTATTTTTTTTGAAAATTATTTGTATTCATTAAAAAAATTATACGTGTGCTTTGGAAAGACCAATAAAAACACAAATACGCGCCACTGGCATTGCTATCTGGAAAATCGGTGTCCGGTGAAAATCAAGATAGTTACTAGGGTAGATATAGAAAGCTCGAGATTAAGGGAAAAACCTACATCAGGAGGAAACCAGAGGGTCTGGGAAAAAACCTCATAAATTACACAGTGAGAATACTCAAATGAGTGCTAGGAAGCCATAAAAAAAATCCATCCCAACCCAATTACATAGCATTGAGAGAAGCAAATAACAAGTCGACCTTGAATTTGTAAAGATTGGTTGTGGAGATGTCTTTGTACCCAGCAGCTGTCGCCCATTTGTAAACTGTGACGATGCGGTCTTTGAACAACTTAGCTTCGGAAAAGGGAGTCCTGTTGCACCTGATGCTATTCCTTGTTATCCATATATTCCACAAAATAAATATGTGAAAGTGTTTCCATATCCGCTTTTTTAACCCCGTTAATGATGTAGTGTCCCAGCATAAAAATAACTCACAGACTTTTTTGTTGAGGCAATAAGAGATGCCAAAAGCATTAAAACATCTATTCCAAATGCGCCTTGCTTTAAAACAATACAGGAAAAGGTGATTAATATCCTCATCATCCGAATCACAAAGATAATATTTTTGATGAATGAGTATGCCTCTTTTAGTGAGATTGTCAATAGTAGCGATTTTACTCCATATGACTGCCCAAAGGAAGAAAATAATTTTAGAAGAGATTTTCGGATCCCAGATAAACTTTCAATCTACCATCTAAAGGTTGGGATTTAGAGCTTTAAATGCCGACTTAACAGTGAGAGAATTTTTGCTGTCGCACGTCCAAAGACGTTCATCAGGCTGAGAGAGATTAATGGTGAGATTATCAAAGATGTGAGATAAAGTACCGTACTCTAAGATCTCCTCATTAGCTAATCTTTTTCTGAATGGAACAGTCCATTTTCTGTTTGATCTGAAGGTATCGGCTATGGTGGCCGTTTGGTTAGTGGAAATAGCAAACAGGTTGGCTAATTTGTGGGACAGTGGCCGGTAAAGACTCTCCCATTTGTTGCTCCATAAGTGTATGTGATTTCCCAAGCCGATTTAGAAATGGATGTTCTTGACGAAATCATCTTTCGTAGTGAGAATACCATTCCACCACCAAGATGACATGTAGTAATTACCAATCTTAATGTTTCAACCATTATCGCGCATGCAGTACTTCTGAATGACGATGTCTTTCCACCAGCTTTGATTATTGTCCCCTAGCTGCCACCACCATTTCATAAGCAAGACTTTATTTGTTGTATCGATTCTTATACCCAACCCTCCACCTCATTTGATTTTCGTAACGGTATCCCAATTAACAAGATGAATTTTTCTATTTTCGCCAAGGCCGTACCAAAGAAAATTTCTCTCAAATCTTTCAATTTCTTTGCAAACCTTGGATGGGCACTTATACATAGATAGAAAATAAGTAGGGAGGGCATTAAGCACAGTTTGAGTGAGGATGAGTCTTCCACTTTTAGAAAGTAATTTGTTCTTCCATTTGCTTAATCGACATTTAATTTTGGAGATGACCGGATCCCAATTCGAAACTTTGAGTTTTTTTATTCCAATCGGGATCCCAAGATATTTGAGGGGGAGCTTAGCAACAATTAGGTTGACATTGTGAGCCCAATTGGATAACAAAATATCATCCGTATTTATACCGTAAATACAAGACTTGCTATAGTTGACGCACTGATCAGAAATATCTTTGTAAACTTTGAGGAGCTTGCAAACTTGAGAGATTTGTAGTGGGTTCTCATCGCACATGATAAGGGAGTCATCGGCATATTGCAAGAGATTCAATTCACATTAGAATTGCACCTGGGATTGGAAAATCATACAATCGAACTCTCTCTTTCAGCTTGTTGAAATAGAAGAGCTAGACCTTCACTAGCAATGTTAAAAAGATATGGGGATAAAGGACAACCTTGTCTTAGGCCTTTAGAAGCATTGAAAAAATCACATGCCTATTCATTTATAATGATGGAAAAATGGGCAGTAGCGAGGCATCCGTGGAACCATAAGCGTCATCTATCTTCGAATCCCCTTTTCTTTATCATCCATAATTAGTAATCTCAACTAACTCTATTATAGGCTTTTTCCATGTCGACTTTTATAAGGATCCCCTATTTTTTGGGTAGATGTCTTGATATTAAATTCATCAATAAGATATTTACATCTTTCTTTGAGCTGAGACATTGCAATAGTTGATTATCACCTGGACAATTGAGATTGATCACAGATATGCACCACATGACACAATGATATTCTATCTTCAATGGTGTGAGATAAAAGGTCTCATTTTAATGGTGCATGATTATTTTAACATTACTTTGTGTTTAAATGTTGGTCGGAACCGTTACTCTTTTTTACATTACAACCACATAACTAAAGGGAAAATAAAATGGTCACTTTGTTCGCGCCTATTCAATTAGTGACGATGCCTACATAGAAAACCTGTTGAGTAGGTTGAATTAGACGATAAAGATTTATTTTCATTTTCACATGATTGATTTTGAGACCACGGGTGTGCCATGGGACAGCCAGTTTTTTATTTCACGTGGCACAGACTCTAGAAAGTGAACCTAAAATCATGTTTCCGTGTGATATGTTCCACATGACTTTTGAGTTAATTTTTTGGGATCTATGTCACGTGAAATGAAAAATTGATGGTATGATGGTACACTGAAAGTCTCATGATCAATCCTGGGCAAGATTAGGATGACAATCAATCTAGTTCATCGGATTCAACCCAGACAACAAGCTTTCGGTGTAGGCACCCAAATCAAACATAGCTACCCAAATCAAAAAATTTGTTGACCGCACTAAAAAAAATTAAGATTATTAGTAGCCATTTTTCGTTCCAAAAAACTACCGCTATTAATAAAAATACTATTAAGACTATTAGCGACAATTTTTTTGTTAATAGTGACAGTTTTTAGTTGTTGCTAATAGTCTTATTTTTTGTAGTGCCAATTTGATTTCACATGGCACACATCTCAAAAAGAGAATGTGACGACAATGTACCATCAAACCTAATTCAAGTTTACTTTTTGGGATGTATGCCACATGGAAAAAACAAAATAAAGATGTGGCAATAACAATTCTCTAAAAGAACGACGATATTTTGGGACTTGTGTGATGTTAAAACACCACCTAAGCCGTCTGATTGGAAGGCCATAGTTACGAAGATCACTGGTGCAAAATGTTAGCATAAATCATAAACCCTAAAGGATGTCTGATTTAGTCATTGATTACATTGAATGATATGATAGAGCTCATGTTTTGTGCCTATATTTTGCATCAAAAATTTTTAGATTATGACCTTCAAATTTGACGGCTTATCACAAGTCCCGATCTTTAAGTTTGTGTGAGAGGGACAATTGTCCACGTAACGGTTCCATTATCAAATGCGTATATATGTTAGTACACAGTCCAAACCAAAATGGCTGGGACAGCAACCCATCCGGGCCATGTGGCAATTGGTTCCTAGGGTTCAACCCTCTTTCAAGGGTTTAGAATATGAAATTCAAAAAGAAGCTATAAACCCCATGAGAAAATGAATGGTGAAACTACTTCCCACTGGATGCCTTTATTTCCCCTCCACAGTCTTCCTTTGGAATTATGTTTTCACGTGCTTAAGTTGTTGATTGCTTTAAATCAGGCGATGGATACTGTTTTTCATCCCTATATTCAACAAAATATATCTTAAGATCTCATATCAGACGGTAAAATTTTGATTTCACGTGGCACACATCCTTAAAATAAACATGATCATGGGCATATATCTAATGTGGCTCTTGAATTACTTTTTGAGACGTGTGTCAAGTAGAATAAAAAAATGACCGTCCAATGATAGGACCATAATATCAAAATATATTGAATTAGGACGAAAAAATTTGGTTCATCTCATTCAAAGCAATCAACAGCCTGAGCTCGGAAAACCCAATTGAGATAAAAGAATCTTTGGTTGAAAATAAAGGTGCCCCTTCCCTTTCGCTGTGCATTGAGTGGTTGATGTTTGCACACAGCCACCGATCTACGTAGCATAAAAATGCAGTTGGGACAGAGTCCCAATCTACCACTGTAAACTCTCCAATAATCCAACCGAAATGCACCCATCAAGTTATAATTTTGAGAGAACATCATCACTTGTAAAGAACACCTTTTAGCTACTGAATCATGTGTGAAAGCAGGACCGACTCCTCAAAGCTCTCAAGGACCCTTACGCAGTAACATTTGACTTTTGACAAAATTTGGTAGCTAAAAGAAGCTTTCATAAGTGAATGTTGCATATGGTGCTAAATTAGTCTTTTACTTTGCAGCTTTAATGAAAACAAATCAATAACGTTCAGACGTAAAGGGGTTACGCAAGATGGCTAGGTTACCCGCCTCACGAAGTGGGAGACCTGATTTCGTATCCTCCCTTGAGGCCGCCATCCTCGGGATTTATACCCCTTTTTGACCCGGCAAATGCTCTTGAGATTAGTCGAGTGATCTAAGAGGCCCGTGTTAGATCTATCGATCCGACCACTCAAAATAATTGCTCTAAGATCTATCCATATAATCAATCAAAATAATAGATCAATAATCTACAAATTAAAATATATGTGCGTACCTTTTCGTGATTATTGATTGAAGTCGATACAAGACACGCAATCCAAAGCTTTCCCTACGAATAAAGATGAAGGTGGCTCTACCTGCCTCTCTTATTATACTCTCTTGATGGGAAAATGTCAAAAGGCTTCTGTATAGTGAGCGGTCGGGGGACATCCACTTATAGATATAGTATGAAGAGTAATGCCCTGCCTAGAATACAGTCCATCAAAGTATTCTAATAGGAATAAGAATTATATGTAAATCAGGTAACCTTGAAGTTTCCTTCAATTCCTAATAATGCCTTTTATTATTTCAAGCAACTGCAATCTAGGATTTTATAAAATCCTAGTGTGTGTGGGCCACCTAAAATAAGAATTTTTATATTTTATAAAAATTTTAACAGTCTCCTGCTTGGACCACACATGGATTATGTTTTTAAAAACGACTCCTACTGGATTAGACAGCCAAAACGAGTGCACTCTGAAAACAAAACGTTATTTGAAATAATTTAGACAGTCTTAAACATCTCCCGAATTTAATGAAAATATAAGAATGAATCATGAATACACATAGTACACCATTTTTTAAAATCGATACTAAGACAGTTTCATAATCACAAAACTATATTAACGACAAATTTGATAGATGATAACCAATTTAACATGTGAACTAAATGTACAACAAAAATGTGCAAATTCATAATGTCCCGCTCCATACTTGTCGTATGTTGTTCTGACAATCAAAAAACTCTGGCTTATGAAATACTTTACCTGATCCTCAGAACAAGAAGTTATTAATGTGGTGCCTAATCACGATTAACTCCGAACAAATCCAAAAGAGTACCAATACTCACAAACAAGATTAAGGTAAAACTTTATTGACTCACTCGTCAAGGTGTGTCATTCAAATCGTGAAAAATTTAATCCTCAATTTGTGAAAAACTTCACCCAAAATATAATTTTTTCTATTGACTCACTCACCAAAGTGTGACACTAAAATTGTAAAAACTTCAGCCTCATAAAAAAATTCCAACACCCTGGACACCCACGCTATTGTAATTAGAAAAAAAATAAAAAAAAAGGTTCAAACCTAAAAGAAACCCAAAACTCCTTGATTCTATTTAGTTTCTAGCTTGTGATACAGAGTAAAAAGAGGCCTGATTTGTAGCTAAAAAGGGCCTCTAACAAATGAACAAATGAGTATAACCCATCCACAAAAACTTCCAATCACATTTACACCCAAAACCCTACGAAATATACATTAGCTAATACAACAAATCAAAGTCTTTTATTGTTTTGATGCCAAAGAACCTTCAACATAGCAACGATTCGATGAACCAATCGTCCCTCGGTTCTTCTTTAGCCTTTTGGAACACATTATCGGTGTGTTGAGGTTGACCCGCATATGATCCCACGGAGTTTCCGATCCCCTGGAATCCGTAATTTGGAGGGGACTGCAACATCTCTAGTGTAAATGGAGATTGGTTCTCAGATGACTGTAGTCTCCCACCAAACAGAGGATTATTGGTAATGTGGTTACTGAGATTAGCCATGGCGGAAGGCCGTATAGCCAACGCCATTGACGTGTTTTGATCGGGAAGGGGGGGCCTATTCATAGCATGAGTACTGCCACTGCCGCGGGCAGCGGGCACATCGTGGTTGTGTTTTCCCTCGTAGGTCGTGATCACTGCTCTTAGATCATGTGAAGCTCTCTCCACATGCTTTCTCACTGGGCATCCCAAATTTGTGCATTTGTAGTAGCTCCTGTTGGTAGAATATAAACAAAACAGAGTCAGAAACTAAATCTACAAACAAGCTCAATGTAAAAAAGTTGAGACTCTCAGCGCCAAGTCTATAGGATCAAAAGCAAACCCATGAAAAAAAAGAAAAAAAGAAAAAAAAGAAGAGAAGTTGGGGATATTTAGTCTCGTGTCAATACTATGGGTTAAAGGGCAACCCATGGGAAAAAATTAGTTAGTAAATAAATCTTATAGCTTATATACTAAGATACTTCATTAAGAAGACATAATTCGAATGAAAAACCTGAAATTTTGGCTTACGGAAACTTTAGGGCAAATAAATCTAATAGCTTATAACCTCAAGGGGTTTGGCGTAATGGCCAGGTACCCGCCTCACGAAGTGAGAGACCCGAGTTCCAATTCCCCCTTGATATCACCCTGGGGATGTATATCCAATGCTAACCTCGAACATGCTAACTTGGGGTGCACATGTGCCCTTGGGATTAATTGGGTGCTCTAAGAAGCTCGAAGCCTCGGACACCTATATATATATATATATGATAAATATTAAGAGAAAATAGAAACAACGCACAATCAACCTATTAAAACACTAAGGCATCATTTTTTGAAAAAAAATATAAATAACAGCCTAAAATTTTAAAAAAAGTTTACACAGATGTTTAGTTTAATTTATTCTGTTTTCGGTTAAATCTATTAATATATTATCTTTTTAAAAAAATAAGTAAAATTGTACAAACATGTGCAATCTATGCGAAACTATTTCGCAATAAATATTATTTTAGATTTTTTTTGGGATTGTGCATAAGAAAGATAACTAAATTGAAACTCAAGAGCATGCTGTCCCTGCATAACTACAGATTATATGAACTATATACTGAAATTTCAAACATGATTCAAATTTAGGAGTAGAATAATCTTGATTACCTTGGATTAGGGTTCCCTTTTACTACTTTCTGACCATATTTTCTCCATCTATATCCATCATCAAGAATATCTATGTCACTAGTTGTTTGAACTACAACTCTAGGCTCCCTAACTGTTCTGCTACCAGAACCAGAGATACCTTCATTCTCACTTTCCTTCTTCCTGAACCATAAAAAATAAGCAAAACCCATTTCTTAATTTCCTCCGAAAAGTGGAAATTAACCAACAAAAGTACTAACTTCAATTTTCATTATGTGGAAAAATCTTCTTACCATCGTTTAGCATCGGGTTCGTCTTCATCAATATCATCACCACCCGATTTGCTCCTCTGGGAGCTCCCATCAAATTCGTCGTCACCCATCGAAACCGATGAATTTTCGGGCGTCAAAGCATGGTCGGAAACTTCAGTGACAAGTGAAGATTGAATTGATTGAGAAGATTGAATTGGTTGAGAAGAAGACTGTGTTCTTCTAGTAGACTGTGGCTTTGGATGGTTGTGGGTACCCTTATACACAATTTCAGTAATCTGTCCATCTAAAGCCTTCTCGACTTTCTTCTTGGTCGGGCAATTCTGGTATGTACACTTGTAATAGCTACGCGGATTTTCACTTCCTTTAACCTGTTTCTGACCATATTTTCTCCAGTTGTATCCATCTTCTGATCTTCTCTGCTCTCTGATAGACTGAGATTGAGGGGGGTGACTTAAATCAGACCCATAGCCACCATTGCTTTGACTGTTATTAGCTTGTGTGGTGGGAATCTCTGATGAAATGGTTTGGTTAGGAGCGGCGAATTCGGCTTTCATGTTAGGTTTTCCGGTTGAGAAATCGGTTTGCTTGGTCAGTTCTTCATGATTCCATGGAGATTGTTGGGGTTTCAAGGCCTGTTCCTGTTAATTGGAATCAAAACATAGTTTTAGAACATGAATAAAAGGACCCAGAAATTAAAAGGACAAGAAATCAAAAGAACTAAAATACTATTTATTCAATTAAGTAATTAGTATCCAGCATTGAAGAACCGAAATTTACCGTAGGGATTGACGTTGAAGACGACTGGAAGATCGACGATGAAGAGAGGGGTCTTGAATGGGGTTGGAAAGAGAATTCAGAATGGCTCTTCTTCTCTTCCTTTACACCTTGCTGGTAGTAACCTGAATTTCCCTTCCAATTGAACGACTGTGCTGGAAATGATCCAGTGGTTGGAGAGGACAAAATCTGCACAACCACATAAAAGTAGAGAATGTAAGAGAGAGATTAAAGCATATTTGATATGTGTAATTAACTAATTTGGATATATTCCTAAATTTAATAACAAAATTATAAAACCCACCCAAGACTAGATAGAGACATATAAATACAATTTGGAATGATTCACACATCCATCAATTGAGAATAAAAAAACACAAGAAACCCATTAATCCACTAATCAAGATAATTAGAAAGATTTCTTATAGACAAAATTGAACATGGGTCTACCCTATAAATTAATATCATTCAACAAATGATAACAGACCATAATTACGCACGCATATATTTTGGAAAGGTGTATAAACCCAAAAACTCACTCACACCCACACACACAAAAAGAAATTTTTTTTACCAAAAATAAAAAGGACATGAGAACGAATTGGTACACATAGAAAGACAGAAGGTTTATTATAGATTCACAAAAATCTAACTAGATATACAGCTAACTATACAGAAAGAAAAAACCAGATATACAACTAAGGTCTAAGGTAAGAGACAAGAAAAGTAAATGACATATAAATGGATATAGATTTGCACACACACACATATTCAAGAGGAGCTAATTCATGAAATAGCAACATAAATGGATCTCAATTCTCAAACTTACATTAGAAGTTGAGAGAAGAACAGGAGAGTCCAACAGCTCGGCAGGGCTAAGACCCGGAGGTATCGAAAAATAAGAAGAAGGAGAAACTGAAGGAGGAGAGATGGGCAGTGAAGGAGGAGGTAGAGACTTAAACTTGGGAATTCCGCCACTGATACGATCCGAGAACCCGCGACTAGTCCTAATTCTGTCTCGGTTATCGGTTTCTTCATCGCCGGAGCCGGAGAGAAGATCGGAGAAGGAAGAATTCATGAACTGGGTAGTGAAGGAAAAGGGTTGGTGGGAATTTACAGAGGTTTCTAAACTCTTTGTTGAAGAAGCCATGAGAGAGAGAGAGAGAGATTGGTTTGACGAAGAAGAAGAAGAGGGAGGAGTTGAAGAAGAGGAAGTGAAAATACTCACGTCTCACGTCATGCATTAGGCATAAGAAAAATTAAGCATCTTCCGAGAAGCTAAGAGAAGTTTGAATGGAAATTTTGGTCAAGCTTAGTGTGCCTTTGACCAGATTGGCTATAGAGGCGGCTAGTGGCTCTTTTTCATTCACTGAAAGCCTTTTGGAGGAATGACTGATTTAGCCCTTACCTCTTTCCTTTATGGCGTCTGTCGCATTTAGTTTCTCTCGAATGTAAGTAGGAAGATATTTGGGGGAGTTGGTGTAGAATAGCTCACCCGTTTCTTCTTTGAGTCTGAACGGGTTGTTGACTATGTAGACGTAGCACCAAGGTTCAAAATTTCGGCAAAATTTTGGTCCCTACCGAAACCAAAATGATAAATCAAGTTTCAATTCTTTTGTATTGTGTTAAAAATTTCAGCCGAAATTTTTTGAACTACAAAATTTTGATTTCAGTCCCCACCGAAATCGAAACTAAAACTGAAATTTTGATCCTTGCGTAGCACTACTTTTTCATCAAGTGGAGCATGTGGTGTGCAAGATTAATAATGTCTAGACCAGATTAAGCCCTAAGATTGCATTGACACACCATCTATCTCATGTGATTAAGAGTGTATAGGTTGTAAAAAAATGAACGGATATTATGTGATATTTATAGGGAAAATTAGGAAAATATGCCCCGTTTGAAAATATTTCAGGGCATCATACCAAGAAATCTTTTTTACGAAAACAGGGTTTCACGGATATTAGAACTTCCAATATCCGCGAGATCGAAAATAGTTTGCACGTGTTGACTAAACTTGTAAATGTGAGAAGTCCAAATTACCCTTCTATTTAGAGGGTAAAAGATTGGTTGCAAATAGATAAAGAAGTTGATGTAAGTATATTAATAACTGAAGTTGCATCCGAAAAGCATAATAATAACCTGATCACATTCTAATCCTAACCCTATAGATTGGTTAGGAATGGTGGTTTGAAACTCCTCAAATATGAAGCTTTACGATTTTAGTCTAAGGTAGAAGACAACCCTAAAAATTCTTCGAAACACTTATACCCGAGCCAAAAGATCCCTTGATTCTCCTCCAAATCACATTCCGATCAAAACTGTTAAGGATGGGTTTGATCGGAGCAACTAGGCGATAAAGAGGAAGGTGGGTTTCGATCGAGAAGACGACTTCTGGGAGGTCGTGAGATTGTAACCTAACATCCCCTTCTAAAGTCCCCTCTAAATAGAATGGTAATTTTGTAATTTTACAACTACAAGTCCAGTCCACACATGTTGGGTATTTTCAATCTCACGGATCTTAGAATTTCTAATAGCCATGCAAACTCTTTTTCCTAAAACATTTTTTCTTGATATAAGATGTTGAAAGTTTTTCAAATGGGGTATTGTGACAGCTCGAATTTCGGCACCCCGAAACTCGTGCCATTGGCATGACCCTCAAGGTTGTGCCCCATATAAATAGGCGGAACACTTGATACATCCTTCATAGTTAAAACATAGACAGAAGCTAAAGCAGAACAAATTTCCAATTTTACTATTTAACACCAAAAATAAGTGCTCAAAGGTCGTTCTAATCTTATGCTTCTGCATGGGCAAAAGAACCAATCAGAACCATCGATGCCGTAACTACGGCCACCCCAGATGGTTCGTCAAAGGAATATTACATATACCATTATCCTTATAAAAACATGACTGGACGTACCAAGCCGTATTATCTCTCAAAAATAAATGTTAAAGTACGCAGAGGGTCTTCTAAAAGAACCTCTTAGGAGGGGGCTCAGACTCTTCCCCTGGAATATAATCTGAGTCCTCGAGATCAACCTCGCCAGAAGTTGCTCCTAACTCCGCACTTGTGATGTATAGTCAAAGGGTGAGCTACATCCTAACTCAATAGGGACCATATCTGAACAAGTAACTTTCTTACTCACATACATTTTATGACATAAATAAAACATGAATTCATCATTGTAGATTAATTAGAAAACAGTTTGAGATGCAAGAATATAACAGAATGCTTTTGTTACTTACTCATGACATCTGATGTTCACTAACTTTTATAATTGCAACTTGGTTGGTCTCCTGACTTAAAAATAATTAACTTAAGTAATCCTCGAGCAATATAGCAACGAACCCCGATGGAATACCCTCCATCATCGTCTAATCAGACTATGTTTTATGTATCCTGACCCACGTCCCTTTCTCATAGGCGACGGGCACATTACTATACATCCTTGGGATGTCCACTGATGTACGGATTGACCGCTGTACCGGTCACGGATATCCCGTCGAGTCAGTCACTGGTATACCGTCGCGTCGGTGGGGTATTCTACAAACTTTAAATCACTTGTGCACTACATATAATTATTCACCGTATAATTGTATTAAATACATATAATTTCTCAACATGTTCAATCCCATTCATGGACCTTTCATAACGTGGATCTTTACATCCACCATACATCCCTGGGATGTCACACATTCTGATGCATCATTCAGATGCCCAATGTGCATATGCATCCCTGGGATGACTTTACTCTTTTACTAGTTGATTTACTTAGTTATCCATGTATGCACACACACTGTTACTTTCAAGTATTATTCTTAGCCTTTTTACTTTCAACTCAACTTTAAAGGAAACATGCATTCATATACTATTACTACTTACATGTTCTCGTAATTAAGTGTATAAGTTAAGATATTCCCTACCTCTCACACGTTTTCAATCCACGGATCCTTCAATCCGAGCTAGTACTCAACCATCTCTAGGTTTCGCTTAACTAGGTCTGGTCAAACACACATAACATATCACTATATGTATAAGACATTGGGGTTAGAAGCCTAATCCCAACAAATAAACAGTTCGAATGAAAAACTCAACAAAAGCCTGAATTTGTCTAAATCGATCGAACGATTTTGAACCGATCGAACGAAATCTAAAAATCAATCAAACGATTTTACTTCGTTCAATCGATTTCCTTATAAATCCATTTCACCTTATTTTTGTTCCCTAGCAAACCGATCGAACGATTTATTTCGTTCGCACAGGTTCCACAAATTGATTGAACGATTTTAGAAATCGTTCGAACAATTCCTTCAAATTCTTTATCTCACCTCTCTCTTCATTGGTCAAAATCGATTGAACGAGTTCTAATTTCGTTCAATCTATTTTGCCCATTACCAAATCCGATCGAGTTCTTTCATCTAGAACTCATCTCATCATCATCCACACCATCCATCATCTATTTCTCAAATCCTATTCACTTAGATTGATTATCTAGCAACTAAACTTAGCTGAAAATAGTTGGCTTATCATTTCCAACGGTTGAATCCCTTGATCCAAAGCTTTAGCTCACTAGGGTTTCATAAACCCCCAAATCTCTAATCTCACCTCGATACCAAGCTCAATCCGCTAGCCTTCCGATCCTAGATTAATCACTCGCATTCAATACACCGTTTTTAGTTTCCCCACTAAATCTCTCTCTCATTTACTCTCTCTTAACTCTCTCAACCACTTAATCAAAGGGAAATAAATTCTTCCCCCTTTCTTATAACCTACAATTTATCTTAGGTGTTAAGCACTTATAACTAACTAATGTATGTGTGTGTACATATACACCTCTATATTCAATACACCTCTCACATGATCTATGCACTTAACCCAAACATCCCTAGTCAACCAAGTCAATGTTGGCCTGATCTAATATACGACTAGTCAGTCCGCTTCCCGAGGTGCACTATTTAAACATGAATTTTCTGGGACGTTGCATTCTCCCCTCCTTGAGAATTTTCGTTCCCAAAAATTATATTTAAGGGCCCCCCACACCTCGACATGAGAGCCCACACACACGGATTTTAAACAAATACACTGCACGTACAAAAAAAAACACAGATGTTGTAGAACAAAACACAACACACAAATTTATACACATGTGTCATAACAGGCACAGAAAATGTCCATTCAAAACAGCCACACAAATGGGCTTTGCAATCACCCATCCTGCAACAAAATACCAACGAGTACTCAACAAAATCAGTAATATGTATTCATGACAAAACAGCTACATATCTACATGTTTTATTAATCCTAGTCACATCCAAAGCATAGAGTACGCTCAACGATTTAAACTATTGGAACATTGGCCACAGTAAAATAAGAACATATATGTATAAAGCATTACCAAAAAGTTATGCACAAATTGTTTTGGGTGGCAACCATGCCACAATTGTTAGAAAGGACGCATGTCCTTGGGGTACCTGTTTTAAAATTTATAATTTTCTAAAAAGTGGTTTTAATTATCCCAAAATTTAAACCTCACAACAGCACTCAAAACACACAGCACTCAAGACACCTCATCGCCTAGCGGGTCGCCGCCATCACCATGCTCTCCTGCACTCGAAGTCGACGCATCTGGGACCCAGGCCTGCGCTGCCTCCATATGCTGAAGATAGTCGGCGGGGTACATAAAGTGCATCTCCTCGGCGTGCAATGCGTCGTAGTAATCCAATTGGCGGTTGAGAAGGTGGTTATTTTCTGCCATTTGCCGAGTGTTTACTTCCAACAAGGCATAAAGATTTGCAACGGTCGACGTAGGAGTGCCCTTAGGTGGTGGTAGTGCTTGCGTTTGCGCTCGCCGTCTAACAAGCTGCTGAGGTGGAAAGGTAGCAGCTGGCTCTTCAAGGATGGGAGCGTTGTGTGCGGTTGGTCGTGAACTTGTGGTTCCGGTTGTGGTGGTTCTTTCACTAGGGTTTCTTAATCAACTTCACGTAAGTCCTATTCCAATCAACCATAGTGTATGGTTGGACATTACCCGTCAGTCTAGTTTCATTCTTCGAGAGGGTGTATATGTCACCCCCGCGTAATCCTCGACCATAAGTGAAATCAGTCGAGCATAAGGCATGTACTGCACAAGTTTCTTAGCGCCTTCAAGCTTCTTTTTACATGTATATTTCATCCCTTCAATGGCTATCCTCGGCGCGTTAAACTACCAACCACTGAAGGCCGAAAAGTGTGCCATTTGGGCTTCACCCACCCGTTCAATTTTATGTCATAAGGGTACAAATTACATTGAATAATCGAGTCAAGCATCCAAAGCTCGTGCAGTAAGTTGACACATTTAATAGAGTGACCCGAACCCGTTCGGCCATGGGTCATCTGAGCCGCTACATATTTATAATCTAAAGGGGCAGGGTAAGGTTCGCCTAGGGCAATATCCTCGCGAATAAAAGTGTGGAAACACTCCAAGGCATCGACCACATCATCGTACGTAAACGTGTAATGCCTACCATCTATCTTGGTCCTTAGGATAGTTGGGTCCTTTACCAATTCCATGTTATGACAGAAAATTCTCACAATTCTAGGGTAAAAATTGTCTTTGCACGGGCAGAGGATTCCGGTTAAACCCGCCGCAGAGATGTAGTTAAACGCCCACTATGTTTCTTCCCGCTTGACGAAAATTTTAGGATCTATGAGCCATTCGGGCTCAAAGTCCTTATCAGACCACCAGTCATTTGGTCGCTCACATGGGAGTGGTGGGGGTGGTGCCTATGCAGGCGATGCAGACAGAGAACCTGTAGGTGGTTTCTTCGGTGGTTGTTGCGAAGTGGAACCCGGAGTGGGTTTCTTTGGTGTCGTACTCGCCGTGGCTTGGCGAGTATTGGGTGGCATTTTAAATCAACCACAAACTAGGGTTTATGGGCAAAGGTGTTTAGCCCTAATTTCGTAAATCCTAGGGTATGAAGTAAAAATCTAGATTTCAAAGACCTAGGAGAGGTTAGTATTTACCTCTCAATGTTACGAGGAGTTGTTTCTGTGCTGCTCCTAACTTGGAGATGGCCAGAATCTAGAAAAATCAGCGACACTTGCGAGCCTTAGATCTCCTCCAAGAAGAAAGAAAAACAAAAGAGGGTTTTGGTTGTCGATTGAATGGCAAAAATCGCACACAAATATATGTAGTGTCCAAAATCGATCGAACGATTTTAAATTCGTTCGATCGGTTTTCCCACATAAAATGCCAGCTCCAAATGTTGTTCAAACGGATGCTAATTCCCATCGAATGAATTTCATTAGTTAATGAAATCCCTAAAATTTCGATCGATCGATTTCTAATTTCGATCGAACAATTTGTTGAACCTCATTTCTAGGCTATTTTTCACTCCACTGGCCAATCCATTTCGCTCGAACAATTTGTAAAATCGATCGAACGATACCCTAGCAACAGTTTGGACTCCCATTGGCATTTGTATTTCGTTCGAACGATTCTTTGAAAACACTTAAACCTTAATCCTACAGAAATTCGATCAAACGAAATTATCAGAAATAGAGCTGAGGTTGTTTCTTCATGCCCCTCAATTCCTTTAATGAACTAGCCTCTAGTTACAAAAAAAAAATGATCCTCCACAGCGTGATTGATCACGTTATTTATTCATAGATCACCCCCCATATGTTTTGCCAATCCATCATTTAGGTAGTAGCTCCCCCAATTAGGTAGCAGCTCATTGATTATAAACTATGCCTAGTCCTACACACAATATTCAAGCTCTTAGATATCAACATATAAATTTTAATACAGCTTATAATTACAAAAAACCTTTCAATATAGTTTTACACATATTCATTCACACATTTTAAATTCCAACTTATAATTACAAAACAAAGTTCAGACTTGTACTCATCTATTGTTGCTCAAACAAATGGGGATACAGTTCCCTGATTTCTACCTCGCGCTCCCAAGTCGCTTCTTCGGCTAGATGATTCCCCCACATGACAAGCACTAAAGGAATGATCTTAGTGCGTAGAGTCTGTTCTTTTCGATCTAAAATTTGAGTCGCTTCCTCAATCTTAGTCATGTCTTCATGCAACTCGATCGATTGATTTCCCAAGATATGTGTACGATCCTTTATGTACTTCCGGAGCATAGAGACATGAAAGACATTGTGCACTCTATCAAACAACGGAGGCAATCCGATGTGATAGGCTACTTCACCGACTCGACCATGGCGTTATCTTCAAGAATTTTTAGACCCAATATAAATTTCTCCCCGGTTTCTTCCCAGTTGATAGGCAATCTGCATCGCCTTCCATAGAGGGCTTCGTACGACGCCATTCCTATGCTCGCTTGGAAACTATTATTATATGCAAATTCGATCAACGGTAGATGTTGATCCCATGATCCTTGCATCTCTAGCATACACGCTCTGAGCATATCTTCTATCACTTGATTTACTCGCTCCGTTTGCCCATCAGTCTGCGGATGGAACGCCGAAATAAAATCCAATCGAGTGCCCATACCTTCCTAAAACTTTTGTCAAAACTTTAAAGTATATAATGGGTCACGGTCGGATACAATACTACTTAGAATGTCGTGCAACTGCACGATCTTCTTCATATAGAGTTTCACGAGTCTTCCTGTCATATACATCGTATTGTAGGGTAAGAAGTGAGCTGACTTTGCCAGTGTATCTACTATAGCCCATATGGCATTATATATCTTTGCTGTCCGCAGAAAGCCAACGATGAAATCCATGGAGATTGACTCTCATTTCCATTCCGGTATGGGTAGAGGTTGTAATAATCCAGTAGGGTGTCTGTGGTCTACCTTCACTTGTTGATATGTCAAGCATCTTGACGCGTACTCGACGACATCGCGTTTCAGACCCTCCGCCAATAGCTCTTCCTCATATCTTGATACATCTTGGAGCTACCAGGATGGATCACGTATTTAGACTTGTGAGCTTCATCTAAAATAGTTTGCCGCATACCGGCATCAACTGGAATACAGAGGCATCCCCTGAACAACAAGGAACCATCCTCCCTTATAGAGAAATCTGGTCTAGTGCCTTCAATCACTCCTTGTCGAATATTGACCAACTCGGAGTCTTTCATCTGTAGCTCGTGCATGTGTTCAAAAATTGTCGGTCTCACAGTAATGTTAGCTAAAAGAGCTCCTAAAGCTTGTACCTCAATTTTCGTATAATATAATGACAACTCTTTAAGTAATTTCCACCTGTACATTCCCATCACAAGGCTAGCTAATTGAGCCGAACCTTTACGATTCAAAGCATCTGCTACGACATTAGCCTTGCCTGAATGATATTGAATGGAGCAATCGTAATCTTTGAGAAACTCCATCCACCTTCGTTGTCTCATATTCAGTTTCTTCTGTGTGAATAGGTATCTAAGGCTCTTATGG
Source organism: Chloranthus sessilifolius (assembly GCA_021018995.1). NCBI lineage: Eukaryota > Viridiplantae > Streptophyta > Magnoliopsida > Chloranthales > Chloranthaceae > Chloranthus > Chloranthus sessilifolius. Next base: position 131,042,174 of record CM037585.1, read on the forward strand.
TCAGTGAATATCTCAAAGGTCTCCCCATATAAATAGTGTCTCTAGATCTTCAATGTGAATATGATCGCTGCCAGCTCGAGGTCATGTGTCGGGTAATTCTTCTCGTGATCTTTCAGCTGCCTTAACCCATAAGCAATTACTTTCTTGTATTGGTTGAGCAAGCAGCCTAAATCGTTATGAGAAGCATCGCTATAAACTGCAAAACCTCCACTGCCTGAAGGAATTGCGAGTACTGGAGCTGAAGTAAGCCGCTTCTTGAGTTCTTAGAAGCTCTTTTCACACGCTTCAGTCCACTTGAACCTCACGTCCTTCCGTGTGAGCCTCATCAGCGGTCCCTATATTTTTGAAAATTCGTCCACAAATTGCCTATAATATCCAGCTAGACCAAGGAAACTGCGTATATCTGTGACCGTCTTTGGTTGTTCTCATTACACTACGGCCTTGATCTTAGCTGAATCCACCGTGACACCTTCCTTGGAGACAATATGTCTCAAAAATCTCACTTTCTCCAACCAAAACTCTCACTTACTAAGCTTGGCGTACAGTTAGTGTTCATGTAGAGTTTGTAGAGCGATTTTCAAGTGTTCTTCATGTTCCTTCTTCGACTTAGAGTATATCAGGATATCTTCGACGAATACTATGATGCAAGAGTTCAGGTGTGGTTTAAACACCCGATTCATCAAATCCATAAATGACGCCGGTGCATTCGTCAAACCAAACGACATCACTAAGAACTCGTAGTGTTCGTATCTCATCCTAAAAGCAGTCTTTTGAATGTCCTCTACCTTGACCCTGAGTTGATGATATCCAGAATATAGATCGATCTTAGAAAAATATCTTGTCCCTTGTAGTTGGTCAAACAAGTCATCTATCCTTAGCAACGGATACCTGTTCTTTATAGTGAGCTTGTTCAACTGACAATAGTCATTGCACAACCTCATTGACCCGTCCTTCTTCTTTACAAACATGGCTGGTGCTCCCCAAGGAGACACACTCAGTCTTACAAACCCTTTGTCTAAGAGCTCTCACCACTGTTCTTTCAATTCCTTCAACTCAGTCGGAGCCATTTGGTATGGTGCTTTGGAAACTGACTCCGTTCTAGGTGCTAAGTTGATGGCGAATACTACCTCTCTATCCGAAGGTAGTCCTGGTAATTCCTCTGGAAAGACGTCGTCGAACTCACATACCACTGCGATCTCATAAACAACATTCTTCCCTTTCTTTTCATCTTTCAAAAAGGCCAAGTAACCACTGCATCCATTTCTGATCAAACGTTCGGCTTTGATGGTGGACACAAGTGGCAGAAACTTTATTCTCACTCCTATGAATCGGAATGATCTTTTTGTATTCGGCCTAGAGATGACCACCTTAGTCTTACAATCGACCGTTGCACAATGTTGTGACAATTAGTCCATACCAAGGATCATGTCGAATCCTTACATGTCTAATAGAATCAAATTTGCTGGTAGCTCAAAGACGTCTCCATCTCTAATAGCTACTATCATCGACCTCCAGACTAAATCCGTATCAACCGATTTTCTCGTCGGAATAGACACTGCCAAGACAAAATCCAAAGTCTCTAGCTTAAATTTTATCTTCCTTGCAAATCGAGGGGTGACAAATGAATGAGTAGACCCTGGGTCGATCAACACTCTAGCCATGTACGTTAAATGACTCTCCTTCATATATACTTCTAAAGTACCTATAAAGCATACACATTTCAGTATTTTACTCACGCAGCATATCAAAACATGATGCCAATAAGATCAATGAATCTTACATATCTATAATCTATATAGATGCAACTTCTCTATAAAAAAAAATTTCAACACATTTGATACAATGTGATGTGAATTTTAATTGTGATATTTTACTCGCAAGGGCACAAATTAGATTGTATATAGTGGGTGCAGAGTACGATATCGTTCCCACGAGGATCAATGTAGAAAATCTAAAAAGATAAAACAGTAATTCAACAAATCTACCAAGATTTAACAATACCCTACCAATATTATGATTTAGGCGATTTTGTGAGATGATAATTACTAACTACAAAATAAAATTCAACTGATGATTCAAAAATAACGAGAAAGATGAAGAAGATGAAGAAGATGAAGATACTAAATCCTCCCATCTTTGGTTTGTTCTTCCCATAATACAAATCTAAAGATTAAACTATGAGATATACCATTGAAGAAAATTATCTTTTATGGAAGATAAATGGTCAAGACCTCGATAGGTTCTACGTTGCATCCCTGCAATCAGGACTTAACTTCAGAGATGATTTTTATATATAGATCTGGGATCAAGGGCATGGCTCGGCACACTTGATCTCAAATTTTAAATAAAAATCATCTCCAAAGTGGGTAAAAATTTTAACAAGAATACCACCATAGATTTGAGAGCAAGGGCATGGCTCGACACACTTGATTTCAGATTAGGGAGTAATTAAGATAAAATTACCATTACAGATCCAAGATCCAGGGCATGGCTCGGCACACTCGATCCCAGATCGTAATCGTAAATAGATCCACACGATGAAAGTAAAAAAACCATATAACAATGATTGGAGTAAAATTACCATCACAGATATGAGATTCAAGGCATGGCTCGACACACTCGACCCCAGTTAGTGGCAGGGATTTCATCCGTTCGTGATAACATAATACCCATAAAATAAGATCTCATATTTTAATCATAAATTCATATTATTAGAAGTACATCCCTCGGATGGGAATCATTAGATCCCCATCTCTAAGAAATTAGCCACACATGCTGTAATTAAATAACATAAACAAATAAGGAATGCAAAATAACATTAATCTAATCAATCAAAAATACCTCAACCTTCAATGAAACTTCTTTGATCCACGATGATCTTCAGAAACGAAATTAGAAATGCTCTCTACTAATCTTTAAATTTAAAACATGAATCAACAGAACAAAAATAATAAATTGGAGAAATGAATACTGAAAAGTTAAAGGAACAAAGCTCTCAAAAAGGAAAAATAAAAACTCTCTATCTCTACTTCTACTCTAAAAAATAAAAACTCCTCTAAAACTAATAATCCTCCCTTTTCAAAACTCGTGGCTTCCTTTTTATATGGTCGAACAACCCTAACCCTAATAACCTCAATCGATTGAGAATTAAATCTCAATCGATTGACTTTTAAGTAGGGAAAAAGTTGTCTTCTCCTGTCAATCGATTGAGACTTAGTTCTCAATCGATTGACATCTAAGGGACAAAGCAATTTCCGCCGCCCAACTTTGCATCAGACACTGCCTCGGTAGTTTGGCTATAACTTTCTGTCCCAAAGTCGGATTGAGGCGATTCTTACGGTATTGAAAAGCTGACGACGAGCTCTACAACTTTTATGTTTTAGCAATTTCCTGAATCTAACGTCTTGAAGGTCTAAATCGAGCTTCAAGTAGTACCAAGTTCCCGATGACCCAAAGTTGCAGTATTTTGATATTATTTTCGAGATTTTTGGGCTGTTTTATGCACTTGGATTATATTTACCTGAAACACTTCAAATCTAGTAATTCTCATCGAATAGCTAAATGTAGGTATTTAGGGATGAAATATCATCATATTTCGCTACTCATCACAATGCATAAATTAATCCAAGTAAAAACTCACCTTGTATAATATCATTGGAGTTTTGGGTGTCTTGAGTCGTAACTGTATAGGCCCTTCCTTGTACGACCAACTTCTTCGCTTGGATCGGTCTTGGTGCTGAAACAGAAGCGTTTTTCCCTTATTCCTCTCCGGACAATCCCGAATTATGTGGCCTATCTTTCAACATTTGTAGCATCCCCGCATTTTCCGTCTACAGTCAAATGTTCTGTGAGACTTGCACACTTGGCACAAGTCACATTTGGTGTAGAAGAGGCAGTTTGTGAGAAGCCTTGAGTAGCGGACATCCCTGCGGTGGCAGTAGGACTTTCATATCGGATCGGTCTCGCCAATGTGGATACCGGTGACTTGGAATAACTTGGATATGCAATTTGTCTAGGGATTGGAGCTGGTGCCATAAACCTCGACTTTTTATTCCCCGAGTCATACTCACCCACTCTCCCTTGAAAGGTCCTTCCTTTATCCTGTTGCTCCCTTCGTTTGTACATGTTACTAATGTCTCTCTCAGCCACTCTCATTTTTCCCATCACGTCCGCATAGCTTTCAAGTTTAAAAATAGATACTCGCTCATGGACGTTTAGTCTCAAACCTTCCTCAAACTTGGCGGCCTTCATGACTTCTGTGGATACTAACTCAGGTGCGAATCGTGACAAGCGTGTAAACTCCATGCCATATTCTCGCACAGTGAGGCTTCCTTGCTGTAGATTTACAGATTCTCTTCTTATCTGAACTCTCACCTATTTGGGAAAGTATTCATGGTTAAACTCCCTAACAAAATCCGATTAAGTCCATAGGCGGTGAGAGTTCTCAATCTCTCTTTTCCTTGATACCGATTTCCACCAGGGATCGGCATCTCCCTCAAGCTGGAAGGAGGCCCAGCCTACCTTCTCATCCTCTGTACTCCGTAACCTATCCAAAAGCTTTTCCATCTACTTTAACCATTTTTCAACTTTCAATGGATCTGTTTGCCCGTAGAAGCTAGGAGGTCTCAATCTCTTAAAATCCACGAATGAAGAGGGCAACAACACCGGAGGAGGTGGTGGTGGTGATTGATGACTAGTGACATTATTAGCCGCCATTAAAGTCGCTTGCTAGGCCGATGCTTGATCTCATCGTGCATTGAGCCATCACGAGCCATAGCCTTCATGGCTAACGCGATTCGATCAGTCGCATCACCCCTCCGATCTTCCCCTTCATGAAGATTTTTTTTGTCTCTACTAGACCCTACACGAAACTCATCGTCACCTCCAGGATTCCTACTCTGGCTACGTCTAGGTCGACCCCATCTCCCAGAAGACATCACGCTCTGCACATGAAACTAAAGTTTCATTAGCAGAAGATCCCTTTACTCTGACAAAATTCATGACTTGTCAGAAATTCTAAAGAAACTGCTCTGATACCAACTGTGACAGCCCGGATCTCGGCACTCCGAATCTCGTGCCATCGGCACGACCCTCAAGGCTGTGCCCCATATAAATAGGCAAAACACTTGGTACATCCCTACAACCATAGTTAAAACATAGATAGAAGCTAAAGCAGAACAAATCTCCAGTTATACTATTTAACATAAAAAATAAGTGCTCAAAGATCGTTCTAATCACATGCTTCTGAATGGGCAAAAGAACCAACCCGAACCATCGATGTCATAACTACGGTCACCCCAGATGGTTCGTCAAAAGAATATTACATATACCATTATTCTTACAAAAATATGGCTAGACGTACCAAGCTGTATTATCTCTCAAAAACAAATGTCAAAGTACGAAGAGGGTCTTCTAAAAGAACCTTTTAGGAGAGGACTCAGACTCCTCCCTTGGAATATAATCTGAGTCCTCGAAATCAACCTCGCCAGAAGCTGCTCCTAATTCTGCACCTGTGATGTATAGTCAAAGGGTGAGCTACATCCTAGCTCAATAGGGACTATATCTGAACAAGTATATGTTTCTTACTCACATACATTTTATGACATAAATAAAGCGTGAATTCATCATTGTAAATTAATTGGAAAACAATTTGAGATGCAAGAATATAACAGAATGCTTTTGTTACTCTACTCATGACATCTGATGTTTACTAACGCTTATAATTGCAACAAGGCTGGTCTCCTGACTTAAAAATAATTAACTTAAGTAATCTCCGAGCAATATAGCAACGAGCCCCGATGGAATACCCTCCATTGTCGTCTAATCAGACTATGTTTCATGTATCCTGACTCACGTCCCTTTCTCATAGGCGACGGGCACATTACTATACATCACAGGATGTCCGATATCTGGATTGGCCGTGTGCAGTCACGGATATCCTGCTTAAGTCGATCAGTATACCACCGCGTCGGAGGGGTATTCTACAAACTTTAAATACTTGTGCACTACATATAGTTATTCACTGTATAATTGTGTCAAATACACATAATTTCTTAGCCTGTTCAATCCCATTCATGGACCTTCCATAACGTGGATCTTTATATCCACCATACATCCCTGAGATGCCACACATTTTGATGCATCATTCAGATGCCTAATGCGCATATGCATACCTCACTACGTCAAAATAGTTTATAAAAGACATAAAATAAGACTGTCTTTTTTCGTCTTTAAATAAGACTATCTGTAATCGTCTTAAATTTGACAATAAGACGAACTCATACTAAACAATGGCACCAAAATTAATCACGGCTAATAGGACCGCATAAGTAGTCTTATTTTCACGATACCCAGCTGCCATCTAAAACAAACTAAAAACCACGCCCTAACATAACCCATCTAAAATAGATAGACGCTTCTCTCATCCCGTCTCTTCTTCTCCCTCTCCCTCTCTCTCACAACTAAGTCTCTTCCTCTTCCTCTCTCATCTCTCTAAAAAAAAAACTAGGCCATCCCGTCTCTTCTTCTCCCTCTCTCTCTCTCACAACCAGTCTCTTTCTCTTCCTCTGTCATCTCTCTAAAAAAAACCCTAGGCTCATCCCATCGTTCTCCATTGCCGCCGCCTACTGCTACCGCCGCCTGCATTGAAAGGTAAGACTTGGTATTCGAATCCTCTTTAAGGGGTTTTCAAACAGTTTTGTGCAAATCTTGGTATTCAATTTTTTTCGGAGGTTCCTGTTGGTATGAAGTTGTTTGACACTGCTACTACCTAGCATTTGGATCGGTTTCTTGCCATCTAACTAATGGATGTGCTCTCACATATTTTCAAGACCGCTTGAGAGAGATGCAGGAGTTTTTCTGAAACCTTGAAATCCAGCCTATCTCACACTTTTCAGGGTTTATGATCCCTATGATATAGGTAACCCTCTATTTGTTACTTGGGTTTGGATCCGTTTTCACCCTGCTATCTTTTGCCACTGGTTTTGCGAGATTGGGATTATTGTTGAAAATGCTATGATAAAAAAATTTAAAGAGTTTTTTTCGATATTTGGGTGTATCAACAGTGTAGGGGCTGTAATTTGGATATTTCTGGTGTAAATTTTTGTATGGAGGCTATTGTGTAAGTGTTTGCAGGCTCCTATCATATTTTGGGTGAAATTTGTGGTCCCAATGAGTTCATATGATATTTAGAGCATTGTATAACAGTGATATTAACCTAGGGAGGCCGTTGTTATAGGGGGGAATTATGTATTAACTGCTATAGTGGCTTTATAACCTATTTTTGACTATTTATTCAACGATATTGAGGTGTTTGGGTGAGGTTTCTCAGCCTCGGAATCTTCATTGTTGCTTGTGCCTCGTGGGCAGCAGTATTGGTGTGTGACGAAAGGGGCTGCTTTGCGTACCTAGTCAGTACCTGGGGTTGGCTTTTAAGATTAAAGAATTGAAGACATTAATTAATACCATAAGGTAAAAAACAAAAGGCCTATTGTATACATTGTAATTAAGGATATATAAAGAGCAAAATGAGTCGACTTATTGATAAAGCAATATGCAAATACAGTGATTCATGTGTTGACGTATTTCAAATAGCGAGTAATCTTTAAATAAAGATATTTGTGCTTCCAAACAGGGCCCGGAATAAAACTAATTGGTCAATATTGTAATTGAAAATGGTCTTTTGGTACTACAAACTAAAAGACATGACTTACTATAATTTCCCTCTTTGTTTTTAGTCTTTTTAGGTTCTGCCATGACTATGTTTTCTTCCCTTACCATACTTTTATATTTTCTTGATGTGTAGTTTTGAGGCAGATTTCTTCTTCTGGTTCTTTTAATTTGGTTTTATGTTGTTTGGATCTTCCACTATAGATCCCATTCTCTAAGGATGACATAAAAGCATAAAAAAGTTAACAGGAGGCTGCAAACCTTACTTGGGTTCCATATATACGGTCAACATGCTTTGGTGCTCACTTAGTATGATAGTCGAAAATGTATGAGACTGTGTTACTAGTAGAGATTCATGTTGAAAAGAATGCAATGCTAAAGGCTTTATATCCTAAAGAATCAAACTTCAACGTGCTTCGTTTCTTTTTCTTTTTTTGGGGAAGTTTGAACTATAATTTTAAGAAATAGGATGAAATCTCAAGCATAAGTTTTAGCACATATGAGAGAATTCTTTTATTGTTGATGCTATAGAAAGATATTTGATAAGTTACTGATGTCTTTTGTATGGAAACCGATTGATTGTGGACTAATGCAAAAATTGACCGTGGAGCTTCTCTTTTTATGTCTTTTAAAAAAATGGATGTGATTCTGTAATTAATCTATTTTAGACTGATGGTTAATTGGTAATGGTCTGTTTGGCAATGTGAAAACCAGAAACATGGTAAAAAATTTTATTAACTTCCACTGATTCCCGCCTCCCACAACACATTCACTTAAAATTGATTCCTGCAAGTTCTGTTTTGTGTAAAAAATGGGTGTAACCCCCTATCATTTTTTGTCCCAATTGAATTAAACACAAAAAACAGAATTGAATGAACACAAAATTATGTTAATGCAATAGCAGCTGATGCTGAAGATAATTTTAAAAAATGTGGCACTATGAACAGAAAAATTATAAAATGAAGCATCAACATCCTAAAAAACTGCAAATAAAAAAAGATTAAGAAAAATATAAGGATCTATATGGAAAAGGTTAATGTAAGAGTCATGCTATTTATTTTAACTTATTGAAAGTCAAGTGTCTGAAGGTGGAATGGACAACCTACAACAGGTGCATGATCTCGTAAAAATTATTGGTCAGTCGCAAAGGGAGATTTTGACTGTGTTTTTCAAGTAAGTTCAAACTATTCCCCTTTATGAACTTTTGTGCCCAAGAAATGCTAAAGCATCCAATGTATTTCTGGTTTAACAATAGGACTGAAAGTTTCAGTGTAATCCAATCACAGACCTTGATTCAAACACTTCCAGCAAGCATACCATTTCTCAGCACCTTTATCGGCTCAATACTTATTTCTGCACACCCATTGTGCATCTAACAACATTTTTTATTAGTAGGTCTTGAAACTGGAAAAGGTAGTGCTGCTAGAAGTTCTTCCATTGCATTAACTATATCTTTATTGATGCTTCTTCATGCAAGTTGATTCTTGCATGTAGTTGTCCCATTTTAAAACAACTGAGGTTCAAAGAGAAATTTTAATGTGAGATGAATCGCTGGCATGTTGAATTCTGTATGACCTTTCCAAAACTATTTGAGAAACCAGATCTCTATTTCTTGTAGTGATTTTCTAGTTCATATTAGACTTTCGATGGCTTTCTATTTTGTGATCTAAAGTTCTGAACATCAGATATCAGAAAAGGTCACAATCTTGCTGCACTACAACAGCTAAGACAAAATACATGTAACACTGCTGTAAACACATACCTTCTAAGCAAACAGAGAGGTAGAAAGAGGAAAAAGCTGAGTCTAGATTAGTACAAAATATAACAGTAAACAAAAATTTGCATGTGGACTTCATAAACCAGAGGATAGAGGCGCCTATGAAGAGATCTCAACAAGGATAGAGATTATGATTTGTGTAACACTTGTAGCCGAGATTAGGTGGTTTTTTGAACATATCTTCCTGCAGCCAGGATTTATTATCAGATTGTAATCTGGTGCTGCATTCTAGTCCTCCCTCCACAGGAATCAACGACCCTAATCTTGATATATCCTTGTCAAGTTAAATACGGACTCTGTTCAACCGTTCATTAGCAGTCTTTTGCCGACCATTAGTCCAAGGGTTTTGAATTTTCAAAAAGCCTAATCTCTTGTTAAGTTATGGATGATCAAGCCAAGTACACATGGACTTAAAGAGTTATGATCTGGTCACCACCTGTGCAGCATGCACACTAGCCCAGCACGGACTTAAAGAGCATGGAGATATGCGTGCATCTAAGAGTCAGCATAGTTAATGGGGTCTTGAGTTAAGAACGGGAGAGATTAAATGGGGTCTTGAGTTCTTGAACTGAATCCGAATCAACCTGACACCCTATCATATATTTTAACCTAACCTGGCCCAACCCAGCCCAACCATGCCCAATCCTACCCAACTTAAGTTTTTGCTGATAGGTTCAGGGTGAGGCCTGATGTAATCGGGTTGGGTTTGCGTTGAGGTTGACTCCAATCAGGTTGACCACCATTGGACTTGAACGTGACCCTAGTCATTTTCACAGCCCTTTGCATGGGCCAATCTCCTCCTGTCAAACCAAACATAGAGGTAGAAAGAGGAAATAGCTGAGTCTAGATTATCACAAAAAATAACAATGAACAAAAATTTGCATGTAGACTTCATAAACCAGAGGATAGAGGCGCTTGTGTAGAGATCTCAACAAGGATAGAGATTATGGTTTGTGTAACACTTGTAGCCGAGATGTGGGGCATTCACAAAAAACATAGTTACATAAAGAGAATATTGAAAATACCTTTAAAAACACCTTGATGGAGAATGCAGTCCAAAATAATTAAAGAGATAAAAACATCTTTAAAAATCTGCAGTCATTATATCAAAATACAGTCAAACATCCCTCCAATTCTGTGTAAAAACACAACCACAAAATTATGATAATGACTTAAATCTGCCCAGAAATCTGTGTAAAAACAAGGATTAATAACAGTGACCATAATCACTGATCTACCCAAAAATTTGTGTTAAAACACAGATCTGATCTGCTTAAAATCTGTTACAGCAGTGATGTAAGTTGATAAGTAGTGAAATATGATGATATTTCACCTCTAAATACCTACATTTAGCCGTCCGATGAAGGCTATCTGATGAGAATTACTAGATTTGAAGTGTTTCAGGTAAATACAAGCCAAGTGCAGAAAACAGCCCAAGAATCCTGAAAATAATGTCAAAACACTACAACTTTGGGTCATCGAGAACTTAGTGCGACTTGCAGCTCAATTTGGACCATTAAGACGACCGAATTATGAAATTGGCAAAACACAAACGTTGTAGATCTTTCTGTAAGATTTCCAACGCTATAAGAATCACCTCAATCCGAGTTCAGGACAGAAAGTTATGGCCAAAATACCGAAGCAGTATTTGATGCAAAGGTGGCTGGAATTCACGAAAATCTGGGAGGTCGATGCATCGACCCTTTTGGTCGATTAATCGAGGGACAAAAGCAGTCTGACACGAAATTGACTTTTTAAAGCAGATTTTCAGGGATCTTTGCAGGGTCGATGCATCGACCCTATAGGGTCGATTAATCGACCCTGACTTATCGACTTGGATATTATTTAAAGTCAACTCAAACACTTCGAGATTAATTAATTAGGATTATTTTTAGAAGAGTTTTTATTTTTTATAGTTAGACGTAGAGATAGAGAATTTTTATTATTCCTTTTTTAGAGCTTTGTTCCTTTAACTTTTCAGTATTCATTCCTTCAGTTTATTATTTTTGTTCAGTTGATTTCTACATTTCGTTTCTGAAGACCATCGTACTTTTGGATCAAATAATTTTCTGTTGAAGTTTGAGGTATTTTTAATTCATTAAATTAATGTTATTTTTTTTTTCTTATTTATTTATGTCATTTAATTACAATATGTGTGGCTAAATTCATAGGGATGGGGATCTAATGATTCCCATCCGAGGGATGTACTTCTAATAATATAAATTTAGGATTAAAATATGAGATCTTATTCTATGGTTGTTATGTTATCACGAACGGATGAAATTCCTGCCACTAACTGGGATCGAGTGTACCGAGTCATGCCCTGGATCTCAGATCTGTAACGGTAATTTTACCCTAATCATTGTTATATAGTCTTTTGCTTTCATCGTGTGGATCTACTTACGATTATGATCCGGGATCGAGTGTGCCGAGCCATGCCCTGGATTTTAGATTTGTAATGGTAATTTTATCTTAATTACTCCCTAATCTGAAATCAAGTGTGCCGAGCCATACCCTTGATTTCAGATCTATGGTGGTATTCTTGTTAGAATTTTCACCCACTTTGGGGATGATTTTTATTTGAACCTGAGATCAAGTGTGCCAAGCCATGCCCTTGATCCCAGATCTATATATGAAAATCATCTAAGTCCTGATTGCAGGGATGCAACGTGGAACCTATCGAGGTTTTGACCATTTATCTTTCATAAAAGATGTGTTTCAATGGTATATCTCATAGTTTAATCCTTAGATTTGTATTATGGGAAGAACAGACCAAAGATGGGAGGATTTAGTATCTTCATCTTTATCTTTACTTTTGAATTATCAATTAAGTTTTATTTTGTAGTAAGTAATTATCATCTCATCACACCGCTTAAATCATAAGACTGGTAGAATACGATTAGATCTTAGTAGATTTCTTGAATTACTGTCTTATCTTTTTAGATCTTTCAAAAATAGTCCTCGTGAGAACGATCTCGTACTCCGCACCCACTATATACAATCTGATTCGTGCGCTTGCGAGTAAAGCATCACAATTAAAAAATCACATCATAAGTCTTATGTGGCACATAAATAGGCAGCCCAAGAGTCATGAACAAAAGAAGAAAATTTATATATGAAAATAAAAAGATAGCATCTGCATAATCAACATCGAGATGTTTGAAATATGCTTGAGGAAGTGTTCTATCACACTTTTTACAATCTTGAATTAGAGGATGGGATCATATTTTGTCCCAATCTTAATGATAATTGATCTTGACATAATGGGCGTACCATCAGACGTTCAATTTTTTATTTCACGTGGCACACATCCCAGAAAAATGACCTTAACCTCACGTGGAATTGATCACGCTGACACCTGATTTTAAGGTCACTTTTTTAGGACGTGTGCCACTTTTTCAAGTCTCCATTCCAACTGGATGTTATCCTCATTGTGTAATGGGTGAAAATCTTTTATGAAGTTATCCAGGTTTGCTTAAAAGAATTATAAAGTTCTTTAGATTTATTTATGATTTTTAGGTAAATTGTAATCCTTTGAAATGTCTGTTGGGTGATTTAACTTTTAGGTAAAGTATGAGAAGTTCTCTCGATGTGTTACTGTTGTTATGTTGAGATTGTGCACTACCTTTCTTTCCTTCTTAAAATTTTTATTTTAAGCTCCAATGTGTCATGAAATTAGCATAATATGAGTATCTTTATTTATTATTTACATATTTCTATGCAGGCATTTCGATAAAGGAGGGTGAGAACCATTTACTGCAGGCTGAGTTGGCTTATTCCACTAGCACACCATCCAAGTAGGAAACACCTATTGTGTCATTTGAAAGCAAAACTAATCGAAAAAGAAAGGCGGGGCGAGTTTTTTTCCAGAAGAAGGATGCTCATTTCAAATTAATTTCACTTCTGAAGTCCAAGAAACAACAGGAGGTGAAAGTCATAATTCTTCTATTGTTATTCTGCGGAAGTTTGACAAGAATTATGTCCATGGTATCAAACTCGATGATACTTATCGGTTTCGTTGAGAGCCGATACTGATACCACCCCGATACAGGTATGTATCGGGGTGGTATTGGTATTATTATCGGTGTCGGACCGATACGGGTTAGTATTGGCCGATATTAACTGATACACATTTATTTTCCTATTGTTTTACTTTTTTCAAAATAAAAATAAAAATTGCCGACGGGGTATCGGCATGACCATATCTGTATTGGTGGGTACTTATCGGTCCAAGAAGGACCCATACCCGATACTGATACCAAGTTTGATACCTTGATTACGTCTCTCAGTTTCTATGTTGAAGTAATGTTTTACAATTTTCTTGTATATACTAAGTCATCTATAGGTGTGCTCAAAAACCTTCCGTGCTGTTGATACTTTTGCTTTGAAAGTCTTGTCTGGTCCTTATAAAGAGCTAATGTAATTTTCTTGTTCTGATATGAAGATGTGGATACCCTTTTTGGTGTTCCTGTGGTCAACAGGATAGTGGTTTTACTGAAATTCATTTCAATATTATTCCTCCAAGGGAACAACTTTTATATTTCTTTCATTTAATTTCACACACTTCCTGGTTCTACTTACAAGGCCCTTTGATTAATGCATCCGTTAATGTTTAAATGAAGTGCAATGTTCTTGGATTTCATTTTATAAATGTCTCTCAATGACTAATAACAGGTCTTTGTCTCTCTTCTCTTTGATTAGGCATCAATAAGGTCTCTATAAGAGCTCAGAGGTTGATCAAGACCTTCAAGTACTTTTATATTTCCTTCCTCTTTCAAAATCAAGCATTTCTGCAGGATTGCAGAGGTTGATCAAGACCATCAAGAGCTTCTCCCAAATGTTCGGTAAGTAGCCGATTGAGAGAAAAATAGATTTAAATTTGACTTTATTATCATATTTATCGCTCTTATTTTTATTTTTGTTTTCTTAAGTCCACGAATGAAACTTCTCAAACTTAATTAAAATCCCAAAAGACATCAGAGGCAAAAGCATAATTATCTATATTTCTGTGATTTTACATAAATAGACACTTTTTTTCTTACAACACAATTCCACTTACATAATCCTTTTTTTTCCCTTAAAAATTAGCACATTGTATTATATGATTTTATTTTTTGGTGGGCAGTGTACACAGAAGAGAGGTTTGAGAGATGGAGATAGATAGGGTTTCCAACAGATGTGAAGCATGTAACACACATAAGATGGGATAGGTCAACTACAACTAGCACAATGAAGAATTGGGATGATTTCAAAGTTCTTGAATTGCTCTCTCTTCCTTCTATCTCTTTTAGGCAATTTGAGCTTGCCATGGTTGCATAAACAGATGCAATTTGAGTTTGCCATGATTCTACTAAGATTATATAGGGAGATTTATGATGATGATGTTGTTATTGATGTGTGTCTTTTATCTGAACTTGTATAAGTTTCATTTTTGAGGAGATTTATGATGATGATGTCTGTCTTTTATCAAAACCTCTACATTAGGAAAGCTTCTAGTGGGCATCTCCCCGTTTGTAATGCTGGTATAAACATGACAGAGGCAATTTTTTAGTTGCCACTACTGATGAGTACTGAAATATGATGATATTTTACCCCTAAATACCTATATTTAGCTGTTCGATGAAGGCTATCTGATGAGAATTATTAGATTTGAAGTGTTTCAGGTAAATACAAGCCAAGTGTGGAAAACAGCCCAAGAATTATGAAAATAATGTCAAAACACTGTAACTTTGGGTCATCGAGAACTTGGTGCGACTTGCGGCTAAATTTATCCCTTCAAGACGGTCGAATTATGAAATGGTCAAAACACAAAAGTTGTAGATCTTTTCGTCAGCTTTCCAACCGCATAAGAAGTACCTCAATCTGAGTTCAGGACAAAACGTTATGGCTGAAATACCGAAGACGTGTTTGATACAAAAAGTGTGCTGAAATTCACGGATTTCTAGGGGATGATTAATCGAGGAGAAGGAGAGTCTGACACGGAATTGACTACTTTAAAGCTGATTTTGAGCCTCTTTTGTAGGGTCGATAGGGTCGATTAATCAACCCTAAATTGGGGACCGGGAATCTATTTAAAGCGACTCAAACACTTCGAAGGAGAAATTAGGGAGATAGGAGATTAGAGTTTTAGTTTTTTGCTTTTCTTTTTCATAGTTAGACATAGAAAAAGGGATTTTTTATTTATTCCTTTTTGAGAGTTTTGTTTCTTTAATTTCCAGTACTCATTCCTCCAGTTTATTATATTTTTGCTCAAGTTTATTCCTGCATTATTCTCGTTTCTGAAGACCATCGTATTTTTGGATCAAAGTAATTTCTTTTGAAGTTGAGGTATTTTTAATTCATTAAATTAATATTATTTTCTCTTCCTTATTTATTTATGTCATTTAATTACAATATGTGTGGCTAAATTCATAAGGATGGGGATCTAATGATTCTCATCCGATGGATGTACTTTTAATAATATAAATTTATGATTAAAATATGAGATCTTATTTTATGGTTATTGTGCTATCAAGAACGGATGAAATCCCCGCCACTAACCGGGATCGTGCGTGTCGAGCCATGCCCGGAATCTCATATCTGTGACGGTAATTTTACCCAATCATTGTTATATGGTCTTTTTACTTTCATCGTGTGGATCTAATTACGATTATAATCCGGGATCGAGTGTGCCGAGCCATACCATAGATCTTGGATCTGTAATAGTAATTTTATCTTAATTACTCTCTAATCTGAAATCGAGTGTGCCGAGTCATGCCCTTGATTTCAGATCTATGGTGGTATTATTGTTAAAAAATTTACCCACTTTGGGGATGATTTTTATTTGAACCTGAGATCAAGTGTGCCGAGCCATGCCCTTGATCTCAGATCTATATATGAAAATCATCTAAGTCCTGATTGCAGGGATGCAACGTGGAACCTATCGGGGTTTTTGACCATTTATCTTCCATAAAAGATATTTATTCTCAATGGTATATCTCATAATTTAATCTGTAGATTTGTATTATGGGAAGAACGGACCAAAGATGGGAAGATTTAGTATCTTCATCTTTATCTTTATTTTTAAATTATCAGTTAAGTTTTAGTTTGTAGTCAGTAATTATCATCTCATTAAACCACCTAAATGATAAGACTGGTAGAATACTGTTAGATCGTAGTAGATTTCTGAAATTGCTTGTCTTTTTAGATCTTTCAAAATTAGTCTTCGTGGGAACGATCTCGTACTCCGCACCCACTATATACAATCTGATTCGTGCACTTGCGAGTAAAATATCATAATTAAAATATCACATCAAGTTTTTGGCGCCGTTGCTGGGGATTAAATTAAGAAAATCTGAATTTTTTATAGACAGCAAATTTTAGGAATTTTCGGAGATTAAAATAGTGTTTCTGCTTTAAAATAAATAAATAAATAAAAATAAAAAATAAAATAAAATAATAAAAATAAAAAAAATTTAGGAGTTTATTTTCTTTATTTTCATCTTTTAGATATTTTGTAGGATTTTCTAAAATCTAGTTATTAATTTTTGTGGGACTACTTGCTTTAGGCTTTGTAGGAATCTTTCTATTCTCTCCCTTCTTTTTCTCTTTTAAGTAAGATTTTATAGGATTTTGTAGGATTGTCTTTAGGTTTTGAAATTTAAATTTTATATTTTAATTTTCGAATTTAATTTTTATTTTTGAAATTCGAAAAAAATATATTTTTTTTTTTAAAATTCGATTTTTAATTTTAATAAAAAAAAAAAAATTCTTTATTTTAAATTCAAATTTTAATTTTAATTAAAATATATATATATTTTTTTAATTCGATTTTTAATTTTAATTTTTTTTAAAAAATTATTTTTTAGATTTTTGCTTTGCAAAATCTTCTTTCCCTTATTTTTCTCTCTTAGGTAAGTATTTTTTTTTTAGGAGTCTTTTAGGAAGTTGAGATTTTTAGGCTTTTTATTTTAGATTTTGTAGGAGTCTTTTAGGAAGTTGAAATTTTTAGGCTTCTTATTTTAGATTTTGTAGGAGTCTTTGTAGGAAGTATAGATTTTTAGGATACCTTCCTTAGGAAATTTAGGAATCTTTTATTCTTTCCCTTATTTTTCTCTTTTAGATAAGATTTTGTAGGATTGCTATTAAGTTTAAAATTTAAATTTTTAATTTTAATTTTTGAAATTCGGATTTAAAAAAAAAAAAAAAATTTAATTTAATTTAAATTCGAATTTTAATTTTAATTAAAAAATTAAAAAAAAAATAATTTTCTTGAGGTTTTCCTGCCCGAAACCTCCGCTATGTGCGTCATTTGCATGCACACTAGGTCTTCTAAAGAAAGAACTTTAGAGCCTTTAAATTCAGAGATCGAACGTGCTTGCCGATCAAATCGTAAGGACGCTAGATCAAGGCAGAAATTTTCAAAGGAATCATCCACTGAAGTCAGTATGACTACCAACATGAATGGGCAACTTGAACAAGAGGAAGAACCAACATTGAGGGAACTGTTCTCTCCGATCACTACAAATACCCCATCATGCATTGTATACCCCGCCACACCTGGTGGCCGGTTTAAAATTCGTACAAATGTCATTCAAATCCTTCCAATCTTTCATGGCATGGAGAGAGAAAATTCATACCAGCACGTCAAAGACTTTGTCGAAGTCTGCTCATCTGTTTACCAAAACTTCAGCGAAGAATCTGTTAGGCTACGCTTGTTTCCTTTCTCTATAAAGGATAAAGCAAAAGTCTGGTTAAACTCTCTACCATCGGGATCCATAACCACCTAGGATCAGATGGTCAAAAAGTTTCTGTCAAAGTTCTTCCCTATGGCAAAGACTAATGTCCTTAGACGTGAAATCACGGATTTCACGCAAGAGAAAGATGAGAGATTATATGAAGCTTGGGATAGATTCATGGATCTCTTACTCAAATGTCCACACCATGGATACTCAAAGTGGAGGCGGTTCGGTGTTTCTACAATGGTGAGTCAACCAAATAGACATCTGGTGGAGTCAATGAATGGCGGAGGATCCACAGTCTTAAGGAAGCTGAATCTTATGCTTTCTAGAAAAGCTTCGAGGATTCTCGACCTGGGATTTCCTGACAAAGACTAGAACAACCAGTCAAAGCCCGTGATCAAGCCGGAAGTTCAACCAAGAAAGGAGGACTATACGTAGTAAAGGATTCCCTGAATTTGATGGCTAAAATTGATTTCCTCACTCAACAAGTGGAGGAATTGAAATTAAAGAAGAATGTGCATATGGTAAATACACAACCTGAGCCATGTTCAATTTGTGCAAGTCTAATGCATATGGCAGATGATTGTCCTTCAATGCAGAACTATCATGAAGACACATCTGAACAGCTAAATGTTGTGAATAATTATGGGTGGAATCAAGGAAACGTTTTCAATGAGAATAACCCAAATAGCTGGAGAAACCACCCAAATTTCTCATGGAAATAAGAGAATCAAAGAATCTGACCAGAAGCGAGGCGAACTTTTATCCCCAACAAAATTTCAATCAAGGACCGCAGCAGAACTACGGTCAAGGGTAATTTCAGCAGCAAGGGTTCAATAATCTGAATCAATTTCAATACAATCAGAATCAGGTTGGGCAGCCAAGGCAAATGAACCAGAATTTTCAGTTTGCACAACCAATGGGAGGTTATCAAAACCAACCACAGCAAAATTTTGTGCCAATATTTCCGCCACACAGATTTAACATTCCACGAAATCTTGTAGCGTCCTCATACACAAACTCCTTCTCGAGGACACGATGAAACTCATTCATTCTCACATCCTCAATCTCTAAAATAGAGACCCAAATTGGGCAATTGGCCACTTTTCTCTGTGAAAGAGAAAAAGGATCGTTTTCGAGCCAACCAGTTCCTAACCCAAGGGGCCAAATGGTTGTTGAACAAACATCAACTTCAACACAAGAGGATGATCAACAACAAATTTGGCCGATCACAACATTGAGATCTGGAAAGCAAGTCGATAACAAAGTAGTGTTGCCAGAGGAGGAGGAAAAGTCTGATGGAGAGAAGAAATCTGAGGAGAAAGAAGAAATTGATGATAAAGTACAAGCAAAAGAAACATCAGAAGAAAAGAGTGAACAGAAGAGAAGTTTTGTTCCTAAAGCACCGTACCCGCAAAGATTAATGGCACCACTGAAAAATCGCGATGAGGAAGGAATAAATGAGATTTTCAAGCAATTAAAAATTAATATTCCTTTTCTAGATGTCATCCTCCAAGTGCCAGCTTATGCTAAATTTTTAAAGGAATTGGTCACAATTAAAAGAAAGACAAATATTTCGAAAAAGGCTTTCTTAGCCGAGCAAGTTAGTTTAGTGTTACAAGCAAAGCTCCCGATCAAATACAAGGACCCAGGTTGTCCTATAATCTCGATCATCATCGGCGATAACCATATTGATCAGGCCCTTTTGGATTTAGGAGCAAGTGTCAACTTGTTGCCTTATTCTGTATACAAGGAGCTCGAGTTGGGAGAACTTAAGGCCACTGCGATGACCCTTCAATTAGCTGATCGGTCCGTAAAGATCCCTCGTGGAATTGTGGAAGATGTCCTCATCAAGGTGGATTCTTTCTACTTTCCTGTGGATTTTATTGTTTTTGATACTGAACCGGCATCAAATTTGAAGAATAACATTCCAGTGATTCTAGGAAGACCTTTTCTAGCAACCTCCAATGCGCTGATCAATTGTCAAAATGGGATCATGAATCTGTCATTTGGGAATATGACAGTGGAACTCAATATTTTTAATATTGCCAAGCAGCCCATGGAGGATGATGAACATGCACAGGCATGCATACTCGATGAAATCGTTGAAGACATATTTCGTGCATCCGAAGCTGAAGATCCTTTAGCAGCTTGTCTTACGCATTTCAGAGAGAATTTTGATGTGGATCAACTAATCCAAGAAGTGAATCACATGTTGGACTCCACACCACGTCTGGGAGAAGAAAAGGAAATAGAGCGTGGAACTCAAATTGAATTAATCAAGGAAAAGCCGAAAGAGGAGGAGAAAGCGTCCTTAGAACTTAAACCTCTTCCGGAAAATCTCAAGTATGTCTACCTGGGGGAGAATGAAACTCAACCCGTTATAATATCATCAACATTGGATGCGCATCAAGAAGGCCAACTCATGAATGTACTCAAAGAGCACAAAAGTGCCCTCGGTTGGTCGATAAAAGATATCAAAGGCATTAGCCCCACGATTTGTATGCATCTAATCCATTTGGAAGACAATGCTAAGCCTTCTAGGGAACCACAGAGGAGACTAAACCCTATAATACAAGACGTGGTCCGAAATGAGGTAATCAAACTTCTAGATGCTGGAATTATATACCCCATCTCTAACAGTAAATGGGTCAGCCCCACACAAGTGGTCCCTGATCGATTTAGAATGTAACCCTTGCAAGTGCACAAGATCTATTGCAGTATGGCAAGAACAGGGGTGTCGAACCCACAGGGAAACGTGAATTTTTAATTAATTCTTTTAGAGATTTTAAAAACGTCCCTAAGGAAGTACCAAAGGGCAGATTCAATTTTACCAAAAACTTAACACACTTTTCCTAAATGCAGAAAAATAAATTAATCTAAACAATTAATTACTGATAAATCTACGAACAATATTAAAATGAGATCAAGGAATATGCTACCCCAGATTCGTACCCCTTTTTCTATCATTAAAACCCACAGTTTCATTAAATCATCATTCACACCATCATTCATCTAGAAAAATGACTTGAAATAAAATATGATCATCAATCCGGCATACCCTATCTAAAAACAATGACTCAGCCTAACATTGCGGTATGAGTCATGTAAAAAGCATAGCGTATCTCATGATATTTAGATCACGACAATCCGCACATAATCCCTCTCTGACCTAGATCACTGCGAGGTCCGGATCTAGCGATTATCATAACAAAGCATTCAAAATATTTTCAATCACACAAACTTTGAGCAAAACGATTCCATAATAACAATAATAAAAATTCGTATTAATCATAAACATGGGTACTTATCTGGGGATCGCATCTTCCCCGATCTACTGATTTAGCCGCTCATCTTTGGTGTTTGATCTCCTTTTTCTTTCAAAGTCATTCCTCTTTTATTTCTTCCAAAAGATATTTGCAATTGTTTTTCCTAAATACAATCTATGAATTTCTCAGAGAAAAATAATGCAAATCCTAGGTACAATCTACCCTGAATAAACCCTAGAAGAAGGAGAGAAGAAGACTTGAAAAGATGAAGAAAATATTCCCCCAAAGTGAAGAGCCCTAAAAACTAAAAATAAAGAATGAATAATATTCTAATTGCAAAAATCCTCCTAAGAAACTCGTGGCTTCCCTTTTTATAATAGCCTAACCCTAATACCTCTCTCGATTGACATCTAAGAGTAATTTTCGTGAATTCCCGCCTAGCTTTGCATCAGACACTGCCTCGGTATTTTGCTCATAATTTTCTGTACCGAACTCGGATTGAGGTGATTCTTGAAGCGTTGGAAAGCTGACGACGAGCTCTACAACTTTTATGTTTTAGCAATTTCCTGAATCTGACGTCTTGAAGGTCCAAATTGAGCTGCAAGTCGCACTAAGTTCTCAATGACCCAAAATAGCAGTGTTTTGACATTATTTTCGGGATTCTTGGGCTGTTTTAGAAACTTGGACTGTATTTACCTGAAACACTTCAAATCTAGCAAATCTCATCAGATAGCCTTCATCGGACGGCTAAATATAGGTATTTAGGGGTGAAATATCATCATATTTCACTACTCATCAGTCCCTAAGAAATCGGGAGTCACAGTGGTGAAGAATGAGGAAAACATACTAGTCCCTACAAAAATTCAAACAGGGTGGAGAGTGTGCATTGATTATCGAAAGTTAAATTTGATGACGAGGAAAGATCACTTTCCTCTTCTGTTTATCGATCAGATGTTGGAAAGATTGGTCGGGCATGAGTACTATTGCTTCCTCGATGGCTATTCCGGGTATAACCAAATAGTCATTGCACCTGAGGATCAGGAGAAGACCACTTTCACATGTCCTTTTGGTACTTTCTCCTACCGACGAATGCCGTTTGGGCTTTGTAATGCACCAGCTACATTCCAAAGATGTATGCTGAGTATTTTTTCGGATATGGTCGAGCGATTCCTCGAGGTCTTCATGGACGACTTCTCGATCCATGGAAATAGTTTTGCTGACTATTTGAATCATTTGTCACTAGTGCTTGAACGATGCCAAGAGAAGAATCTTGTTCTTAACTGGGAAAAATGTCACTTCATGCTTAAAGATGGCATTGTTTTGGGACATATCATATCGTCCCAGGGTATCGTGGTCGACAAGGCCAAAGTTGATTTAATTGCCAATCTACCACCACCTAGGACAGTGAAAGAAATCAGATCTTTTCTCGGACACGCCGGTTTTTATCGGCATTTTATTAAAGATTTCAGCAAGATAGCGCGACCGCTATGCAGTTTACTTTCCAAGGATGCCCCGTTCGTTTTTTATGATGAATGTTTGCGAGCCTTTGAAACCATTAAGGCCGAATTGATAAAAGCTCCAATAATTCAATCTCCAAACTGGGACTTCCCGTTTGAAATAATGTGCGACGCCTCTGATTATGCAATTGGAGCTGTTATGGGGCAACGAATAGAAAAATTACCGCATGTAATCTACTATGCGAGTCGTACTCTCAACGATGCCCAGTTGAACTACTCGACCACTGAAAAGGAACTTTTGGCTGTAGTTTTCGCGTTGGATAAATTTCGATCCTATTTATTAGGATCTAAAGTCGTGGTATTCACAGATCACGCTGCTCTGCGTTATCTGTTTGCTAAGAAAGACGCTAAGGCACGTTTAATTAGATGGATCTTGTTGCTGCAAGAGTTCGATTTGGAGATCAAGGACAAGAAAGGCTCAGGAAATGTGGTGGCAGATCACTTGTCACGAATAATTATTGAGAGATCTGACGAGCCTGTTCCGATCTTGGAGCACTTCCCGGATGAACAGTTATTCAGGATTGATTGTCCACCTTGGTATGCAGATCTTGTCAATTTTCTAGTCACCGAGAAATTACCTCACCATTGGTCGAAGAATGAGAAATCCATTTTCTTAGCTCGGGTGAAACACTATTTTTTTGAAGATCTGTACTTATTCAAATACTGTCCTGATCAAATCATACGAAGATGTATTCCTGAATCTGAGCAACCACGAATCATCTCGTTCTGTCATGAGTTGCCTTGTGGAGGTCACTTTAGTTTCAAAAAGACTGCCGCAAAGATCTTCCAAAGTGGTTTTTACTGGCCGACGATCTTTAAAGATTGTCATCAGCATTGCAAATCTTGTCACAACTATCAAATGCTGGGCCGAATCTCAAAGTGCAACATGATGCCGCTCAATCCAATTTTAGAAGTTGAATTATTTGATGTTTGGGGGATCGATTTTATGGGTCCTTTCTCAAATTCGTTTGGAAATACGTTCATTCTTGTCGGTGTTGATTATGTCTCGAAATGGGTAGAGGCTGTGGCGTGTAAATCGAATGATCACAGAGTAGTGATCAAATTTCTCAAGGATCAAGTGTTTTCTCGTTTTGGCATTCCAAAGGCGATAATCAGCGATGGTGGAAAGCACTTTTGTAATAAAGTGTTCACCCAATTAATGAAGAAATATGGTGTCACGCACAAAGTCGCTACGCCATACCATCCTCAGACAAGTGGCCAAGTTGAAGTCTCTAATCAGGAACTTAAGCGGATTTTAGAAAAGACAATCCATCCGAATCTTAAAGCCTGGTCGCTAAAGTTGAATGACGCTCTATGGGTGTATCGAACGGCGTTTAAAACTCCGATTGGCATGTGGCCGTATCGGTTGGTCTTTGGTAAAGGATGTCACCTCCCGGTTGAGCTGGAACATCGAGCATTTTGGGCCATTAAGTCATTAAATTTTAATCTCTTGCAATCTGGTGCCCAAAGGGGTTTCCAAATAAATGAATTAGAAGAAATTCGTGTTGATGCCTATAACTGTGTTAAATCGTACAAGGACCGTATGAAAAGGGTTCATGATCACTCTATTCTACGAAAATCTTTCGTTGTTGGTCAACAGGTTCTACTTTACAATTCTCGACTTCATCTATTTCCGAGGAAACTAAAAACCCATTGGAGTGGCCCTTTCAAAATCTCTCGCATACTCCCCAATGGGGCAGTTGATATTATCAACCCGAAACACGGGAATATTTTTCGAGTTAACGGTCAACGATTGAAACCGTTCCTTGAGAATGCAATTGCATTCTCTGACACTCTTCCTTTGAGTGATCCAATTGCTCACCCTGATTGAGCAATTCACAAGGTCGAGCTATCGACTTTAAACTAGCGCTCATTGGGAGGCAACTCAATTGTGTAGTTTCCGTTTGGTTTCGTTTAGGATTTAGGTTTTATTTTATTTTATTTTTTTTCTCATGTTTATTTCTAGCATTTTATTTTTTTAGTTTAGGTTATTTTTTTTTAATTCCCTAAAATAGTGTAACCATATTCCCTTCAATAAATTTTTGGTCATGTTCCAATTTGATGCACATATTCTCTGCACCTGATCTTTGTGCTGAGGTACTTTTTCAAACAGGTTTGGAGGTGCGCTACTTCTTTCAGTCAATGCGGACATTGTCATCTTTAGGTTTGGGGGTATGATTATCTATTTTGAGTCACTTATTTTTCTAAAAATAAAAAATAAAAAAAAATTCGATCAATCGACTCAAAGGAGTCGATTGATCGACCTACCACTCTCGATCGATCGACTCCTTTGAGTCGATTAATCGATAGTACAAAAAAAAAACAAAAAAAAAATTGAAAAAAATAATAATAAATAAATAAATTTTTTATCTTTGAAGTCATCATGCACATTATTTTACGATTGTTTTCAAACTTTAGTTGATGATGCATGTGAATTTAATTTTGAGAATACTGATGTCATATTCTGATTACTTGTATCTAAGATGATGAAGCTTAATGTGATATTTTGTGGATAATTTTGATATTCATGCTTAGAATTTTTACACTTATACCAAGCTAAGACTTAGAAATCGATGAACTGTTTTGAATGTTGAATCTTAGGTTCTTAGTGGAAACTAAACCCAGTGAGCTTTAGAGCTAATTTCTCGTCATTGATGAGTGAATACATAAACTCGGAGTTTTCTTTAAATACGAATTACTTTGTATAATCTCATACATTTTATTTTGGCTTGTGACTTTACATGAAATCAAATTCATATCATTATGTTAGAATGTACTGTATATCTACTCAAGACAAATAGGCAAGGTTACCATCTTTTAAGGATATGATTGAAGGCCATCTTTGGCTCGTTTGTGCTTAAAATATCTCACCTTATATAAATTTATCCTTCTAGTACCCCTTTGAGCCTATTGAAAAATTTACCCTTATATATTTTTTGATAAGTCACGTTAACCTTTAACCCTTCACCATTTCTGAAAATTCAAGCTTTATCCTTCTTATTTATAAGAAATTAGGAACGAGGGATGAGAGTGAACGAAAAGAGAGTAAGTGGAGAGTTACTGAGTTGTGGTGTTTACTGAAAGTGTATGGCAAAAATATAAAAGAAAAAGGGGGGAGAAAAAGAAAAAGAAAATTGTGAAAATTAATGAAAAATATGAGGTGCTTCAAGAAAAGGAAATTCAAAAGAAAAAGAAAGTTGAGAAAAATAGAAAAATATTGAGAAAAATAATGAGAGATGAGAAAAGAAAAAGAAGAGAAATAGAAAGATCAAAAGTTAGTTTCCTTTCCAATTTCTCAGAAATTTTGAATCCCAACTTCCAATTCTTTCTTACCCTTTCCTGAGCCCCATTACAACCCTACAAAAAGACCTTCATGATCTAATCTTGCATTGGTAACTGCCTTGTGGAGAGTAAATATGTGATGCTTATGACACTTGATATGACATACTTAGGATATACAAGTATCTTCTTATGAGATTTATTTTTGTTCATTGATTGCATTGTGTTTCGTTTATTATGTGAGACCTTTTTATTTGCTTTGTATTGATCTCTCACATGTGTGCGAAAACTTACCCATCATCGGAGTTATTTTATTTTAAGAGTATACCTAAAGTGAGGATTGAGTCTAAACAACAGGTCCGACGGTTTCTCGTTTGAACTAGTTCTGAGATGGATGAATTTTGGTTTGGGTATGCACACACTTCACGTTTAAGCATGAATGGATGAGTTATCTAATGATTTGAGCATTAGACTAATTTAAATTGATGCTAATATGATTAGTATAACATTGTTTAAAATTGAGGATTCTCATATTGAATTGATTAATGATTTTGAGTTTTGAATGGTATATATGTTATCAAAATCATATTTTAAAAACTCAATTTTATCGATGATTTCAAAAATGTATTGAAGTTTGTGGGTAACTTCACTGTAAACCCTCAGGAGACACAACTCCTCTACTAGGGATCACCTAGGGGTTTAAGGGCTTGTTGCACATGCTAAGTGCAATCGTGTTCCCTACAAAAGTGGCATTTATTTTCTTTAGTTTGCTTTGCTCGAGGACTAGCAAAGTGTAGGTTTTGAGGTATGATGAGTACTGAAATATGATGATATTTCACCCCTAAATACCTATATTTAGTTGTCCGATGAAGGCTATCTGATGAGAATTATTAGATTTGAAGTGTTTCAGGTAAATACAAGCCAAGTGTGAAAAACAGCCCAAGAATTCTGAAAATAATGTCAAAATACTGTAACTTTAGGTCATCGAGAACTTGGTGCGACTTGCGGCTAAATTTAGACCTTCAAGATGGCCGAATTATGAAATTATTAAAACACAAATGTTGTAGCTCTTTTCGTCAGCTTTCCAACGGTGCAAGAATCACCTCAATCAGAGTTCGGGACAGAACGTTATGGCTGAAATACAGAAGTAGTGTCTGATACAAAAAGTGTGCTAAAATTCACGGATTTCTCGGGGACGATTAATCGAGGAGAAGGAGAGTCTGACACGGAATTAACTACTTTAAAGCTGATTTTGAGCCTCTTTTGTAGGGTCGATGCATCGACCCTATTGGGTCGATTAATCAACCCTAAATTGGCGACCGGGAATCTATTTAAAGCAACTCAAACACTTCGAAGGAGAAATTAGGGAGATAGGAGATTAGAGTTTTAGTTTTTTACTTTTCTTTTTCATAGTTAGACATAGAAATAGGGAGTTTTTATTTATTCCTTTTTGAGAGCTTTGTTCCTTTAATTTCCAGTACTCATTCCTCCAGTTTATTATATTTTTGCTCAAGTTTATTCCTGCATTATTCTCGTTTCTGAAGACTATCGTACTTTTGGATCAAAGTAATTTCTTTTGAAGTTGAGATATTTTTAATTCATTAAATTAATGTTATTTTCTCTTCCTTATTTATTTATGTCATTTAATTACAATATGTGTGGCTAAATTCATAAGGATGGGGATCTAATGATTCTCATCCGAGGAATGTACTTTTAATAATATAAATTTAGGATTAAAATATGAGATCTTATTTTATGGTTGTTGTGCTATCAAGAACGGATGAAATCCTCGCCACTAACCGGGATCGCGTGTGACGAGCCATGCCCGGGATCTCAGATCTGTGACGGTAATTTTACCCAATCATTGTTATATGGTCTTTTTGCTTTCATCGTGTGGATCTAATTACGATTATGATCCGGGATCGAGTGTGCCGAGCCATGCCCTGGATCTTGGATCTGTAATGGTAATTTTATCTTAATTACTCCCTAATCTGAAATCGAGTGTGCCGAGCCATGTCCTTGATTTCAGATCTATGGTGGTATTATTGTTGAAATTTTTACCCACTTTGGGGATGATTTTTATTTAAATCTGAGATCAAGTGTGTCGAGCCATGCCCTTGATCTCAGATCTATATATGAAAATCATCTAAGTCCTGATTGCAGGGATGCAACGTGGAACCTATCGGGGTTTTTGACCATTTATTTTCCATAAAAGATATTTGTTCTCAATGGTATATCTCATTGTTTAATCCGTAGATTTGTATTATGGGAAGAACGGACCAAAGATGAGAAGATTTAGTATCTTCATATTTATCTTTATTTTTGAATTATCAGTTAAGTTTTAGTTTGTAGTCAGTAATTATCATCTCATCAAACCACCTAAATGATAAGACTGGTAGAATACTGTTAGATCTTAGTAGATTTCTGGAATTGCTAGTCTTTTTAGATCTTTTAAAATTAGTCCTCGTGGGAACGATCTCGTACTCCGCACCCACTATATACAATCCGATTCGTGCACTTGCGAGTAAAATATCACATCAACTACTATTGACAACTTAGCGGCTGTTTTTTAATTTCCACTATATATGTGTTTTTGTGTGTTAAATTTGTAGTAATAAATTTTTTTATTATACTCATTTGTGGTTTTATTTTGGTAAAGCAGGGTAAATTTTCATTGAATAAGCATGATAGATTTGTGGTTTTACTATGAAGTATTTTTTATGTCCATTTGTAATTTTCTGATAGATGAGCATGGTATTTTGGGGTACAGGTCCTTCCCAGAATTATAAATATTTTTTTTATTACAATCAGGTAAAAAAATGACTTTCTAAGACTATCTTATTTTTTTCCCCCTAAATTTAAAAAATAGGACAGTTCAAGACCGTCCTATTTGAGTCATTATTCAAATAAGACGGCTCATAAAAGACTGTCCGATATAATAAATAAGACAGCTCATGACCGCCTCTAAATAAAGGACGGTTTATTAGAGACGGTCATGAGCTGTCTTATTAAATGGTTGGTAATTGTCATCAGTGGTTAATATGAGATGGCTTCGGACCGTCTTATAATAGGACTGTCGAAAACAGTCATTTCCTTTCGTCTTATTTATGGAATATAAGACGGTTTAGGACCGTCTTATATATTTAAGACGCCCAAAAAAAGAACGGTCGTGAGGACGGTTTTCGGCCGTCTTATTTTTAAAATAACACTGCTTTGGACAGTCTTATATCCTTTATTTTGACATAGTGCCTGGGATGACTTTACTCTTTTACTAGTTGATTTACTTAGTTATCCATGTACGCACACACACTGTTACTTTCAAATATTATTCTTAGCCTTTTTACTTTCAAATCAATTTTAAAGGAAACATGCATTCATATACTATCACTACGTACATGTTCTCGTAATTAAGTGTACAAGTTCAGATATTCCCTACCTCTCACGCGTTTTCAATCCACAGATCCTTCAATCCGAGCCAGTACTTAACCATCTCTAGGTTCGGCTTAACTAGGCCTGACCAAACACACATAACATATCACTATATGTATAAGACATTGGGGTTAGAAGCCTAATCCCAACAAATAAACAGTTCGAATGAAAAACTCAACAAAAGCCTGAATTTGTCCAAATCGATCGAACGATTTTAAATTGATCGACCGAAATCTAAAAATCGATTGATCGATTTTATTTCATTCAATCGATTTTCTCATAAATCCATTTCACCTTATTTTTGTTCCCTAGCAAACCGATCGAACGATTTAATTTCGTTCGCACAGGTTCCACAAATCGATCGAACGATTCCTTCAAATTCTTTATCTCACCTCTCTCTTCATTGGTCAAAATCGATTGAACGAGTTCTAATTTCGTTCGATTGATTTTGCCCATTACCAGATCCGATCGAGTTCTTTCATCTAGAACTCATCTCATCATCATCCACATCATCCATCATCTATTTCTCTATTCACTTAGATTAATTATCTAGCAACTAAACTTAGCTGAAAACAGTTGGCTTACCATTTCCAACAGCCGAATCCCTTGATCTAAAGTTTTAGCTCACTAAGGTTTCATAAACTCCCAAATCTCTAATCTCATCTCGATACCAAGCTCAACCCACTAGCCTTCTGATCCTAGATCAATCACTCGCATTCAATGCACCGTTTTTAGTTTCACCACTAAATCTCTCTCATTTACTCTCTCTTAACTCTCTCAACCACTCAATCAAAGGGAAATAAATTCTTCCCCCTTTCTTATAACCTACAATTTATTTTAGGTGTTAAGCACCTATAACTAACTAATGTATGTGTGCGTACATATATACCTCTATATTCAATACACCTCCTCTCACATGATCTATACACTTAACTCAAACATTCCTAGTCAACTAAGTCAATGTTGACCCGGTCCAACATACGACTAGTCGGTCTGCTTCCCAAGGTGCACTATTTAAGCACGAATTTTCCGAGACGTTACAGGTATATTTTTCTAAAGTCCCCATATTTAAATATGTTTTATACTTTTTGGCTCTTAAGCACATGTGAAGAGAAATAAGACTTACAATGCCAGCCCCATTTTCGATGGAACTTATTCGGCACCAACGTTATA
Source organism: Chloranthus sessilifolius (assembly GCA_021018995.1). Taxonomy (NCBI): domain Eukaryota; kingdom Viridiplantae; phylum Streptophyta; class Magnoliopsida; order Chloranthales; family Chloranthaceae; genus Chloranthus; species Chloranthus sessilifolius. Next base: position 131,073,006 of record CM037585.1, read on the forward strand.
ATTTACCTAATGTGGGATTAAACATCAACAACTTAGAATTAACCTTTATACCATGATATAAAGATATTTGGTGCAAGGGATTGGGAATGAAAAACAAATTTCATCATATAATTCAAAACTTTGAAACACTATTTTATATTAGTTGCTGCCATGTCATGAACCCAACAAATTGGTACTTAGGGCAACTCTCTTTTTAACTAATCTAAGTGGAAGAACTTGTGTTAAAAGAGAGTCGAACTAGAGCCCAAGAGTCGCTCTAACACCCCCGGGGAGCTACACTAATTGCACTCAAGGGGCTATAGTGGACAATGTTGCTTGTTGGTCAGCAACTTGTTATGCGCATCTTTGCATTAAGATGCAGGTTCGAATCTAGATGTTGGCATTGTATGTCACGGGGCACCACTTAATGACCGATTAATCGCAAATCTACAAAATTATTATTTATTTATTTTTAATAATTGGTATTTAGCACTGGCAGTCCAACACGAGGAGTGCAAGGGTCAATCTCCTTCCACCAAAGGGCCAAACTTGGGAAGTATACAATTCTTTATGGTCATCCAAATTAGTGAAAGTAGTCCTTGAACCTTTCCTAATTTGGTGCTAAAAATATTTATAGACCCTCAAAGTGTTTGGATGGAGATTGGCTTGCGCACTGCTTTTAGTGTGAAACATGGGCACCTAATGCAAACTCTAGAGTTCGTATTATGTACATGAGCCCTGCTCTTCTCAGGATTTTCTTTTAAGCGGGTTAAAAAAAGTAATTTAGATGGCATTTAACTCTTTTGACTTTTGTTGATTAATTATTATTATTATTATTTTTGTCTCAAATCTTTTCTACCAAAGATCCACCACAATGCACCTATTAGATGGCTTTTGACTCATATGACTTGGTTAACTATCTTTTTCTGTCCAAAATTTTTTCTACCAAAGATCTTTAGATCACCACAACACACCAATCAGATGACACACAAGATAATTTCACGTTAAACATATGTTGAAAGGTAACTTGAGTGTAAGTGGTCTTGAGTTACACTCGGGCTGCTTAAGGTCATCACTCCATTTTAAAGTTTATTCAAAATATGTATTAGATATTGCATTGGAAAAGGAGTACAAAATTTTTATAACTAGTGTTTCCACTAACAAATGTCTTTTATTATAAGACAAGAAAAACCTTTTCATCAATTTTTTATTTAGTTTTGACCAAATGCTTTTATGACATAAGACTCTAAGTCGGGAAATTTACCTGACCGGCCCTGTCAGGTACGCCTTTTACGTCAGAAGCCCTATAGTGTCACTTTTACCCAGACAAACCAGCTCCAAGCCTAGCCGACCCTAAGGAGAGTAAAAGGTCCAAATTACCCCCTTCTATGACCTTCTTTAATCAACAAAGCATCATCTTCTTCCTCATTTTAACCTGCAAAAAAGTTAGAGGTGTAAAACCCTAGACGGAGTGTCCTTACTTAGTCTGATCTGCTCCGATCTGCTATTTCGAAGAAGAAAACAGAGGCTTGAAAGAAGAAGGCCCTGCATTTCTTCATTGTGGCGAAAAGACCCTGAACTTTGTCCTTGCAACGAGAGGTATCCTACTTAACCCCATTTTCAGTTTATTAGTGTTATGTAGTGATGCAGTATCTCTTAGAAGAAGAAGGCCCTGCATTTCGTCCGATGACGACTCTATTTGAAATCGATATCGATTGTGTATACAATCGATATTGATTGTATATAGAGTCGATGCCGATTGTATACACAATCGATATCGATTTCCAATAGAGTCGATATCGATTGTATTTGCAATCGACTAAGAGTTATAGTCGTCTTTTCTCTTTTGTTTCATCAGTCTTATGACCCTTCCTTCTCATTCTTAAACAGACGATGACGGACGTGAGGATTCCTCTTCTTTGTCACTATGATGGCCTTCTTGTAAACGATGATGGCTTGTATGAAGGTGGCCGGCGGAGGCTTATTAACATTTCAATTAAAATTTCTTATGAACAATTCATAAGGCGAATGTCTCATTGCCGCTTTATGGCGGATGAAACAGTTTCCACAAAGTTTCATATGAAGATAGTGAATACGCCTGTGGTTGCCGACATTTTGGACTCTGATGATTTGGCTACATTATTTACGTTTTATAAATCCGGAGTGGACGTTATAAAAGTATTCATCATTAAGGAACCGTCATCCTTCCCAGTTGAAGCTGAACAAGTAAATCTCGGCGGGACTGATTTTGTGTCTCATTCATTTCAGCCATGTAAGTTTGAGGATGAAATTGTATACGATACCGTCCCGTTAGGCGATGACGGTTATATTGCGGCGAACGATGGCAGAGGGAAAGCAACATTTGATTTAAACGATGCTCCGATTGAATCGTATGATGACCCAGTAAAATACATGCATGGGTCACAACAATGTAGTCAATGGTTAGACTATACTTCAGAAAGGGTGGTGGATACCAACAATTTCAGTCATATCTTCCCCGGTGGATGGACAACTTGGTTTACTCAAGACTTATGTTCTACCATGCCATCGATGGGAATTACCGGAGTAACTCAACCCCATGTCCATACATATGAGCACCCCTTCGGTGAAGGGCCTAGCCAACCACGCCATTATCCATTCTGTGAAGGATCCGGTCAATCACATCAGAACCCCTTCGGTGAAGGATCTAGTCAACCACCCGAGAACACCGCCATGAATGAAGATACCTTAGAAGAAGAATATGAAGGCGAACCAGATGGGTTTATCAAAGAGGATCCGAAAATTTTTGTGAGAGATATTGACAATCTCTTAGTAGACGGAGATTACGAAATGTCAGAGACATCGGGCGATTCCTCCGATGAAGAGGTGGAAACTGAATATCGAAATTGGATGTTTAAAATTGGAGAGATCTTCCGAGATAAACAAACATGTCAAAGAGCATTGAAAGAACATGCGGTGGAGAAAAACTTTCAAATTCGGCCTTTGAGAACCGCTAGTTATCGAGTGACAGCCGGATGCTACAAACCCGATTGTTCGTGGTGAATACATGCTTCTAAATTGACTGGGCTCGATTCTTTCCAAATCAAGACATTCAATAGTACTCACACATGCGGAGCCGCTAAGATCGGACCGCACGGTCACCGTAATGCAACAATCTCCTTCGTAGCGAATTATGTACGGGATAAACTTATGGAAGGATTCGACTACACACCGGCGTCGATAATGTTTGATATTACAAAAGCTTATAATGTACAATACTCATATGCAAAAGCTTGGAGGGGAAAAGAGCTTGCCCTTAATGATATTAGAGGAAGTTGGGAAGGACAATTTGTTGATCTACCGGCCTACGTGAAGGAGATGGAGAGGGTAGATCCTAATGTACAAACATCCTTTCAACTTACTCTTGACGATAAGTTTCAATGATTTTTTTAGAGTTTTGGCCCATGCATCGGAAGCTACCGCAATATACTTCGTCGCATATTGCTTGTAGACGGCACACACCTACGAGGACGTTTCGAAGGGATCCTACTTATCGCCTCTGCGCAAGACGGTAATGGTCATATATTACCGTTAGCATTTGCCGTAGTCGAGTTAGAAGAAGAGGATACGTGGATGTGGTTTCTTGAACGGGTAGGTGCGTTCGTGATCGGTGGGTTTAACGAAGATCTCGTAATTATCACGGACAGGTCGAAAGGTTTAATAAATGCGGCGAAACGTATCTTCCCTAACGCATATCACAACTACTGCATGCGGCATATGACACAAAATTTGCAGCACAAGTATCCCAGGAACAATGTGAAGGGTCTATGGTGGTGCGCCGCGCGTGCATATTCGAAAGAGAAATTTGATTATTTTATTAACGAAATGAAGAAAGATCCTGCTGATTCTCAGGCCGTAGAATATATTTTGAAAATAGATCCAAAGCATTGGGCACGCGCACATATGGAAGGAAGGCAGTACGAGTCCCTGACTACGAATATTGCCGAAAGTTTAAACAGCGTGCTAAAGATAGCTCGAGAGAGACCAATTATTGACTTAATCAGAACTACTAGAGAGAAAGTCGCCGATCATTTTCAAAAACGCAGAGAGATATCTGATAAATGGACCACCCTTCTCTTGCGGCGAAGGTGTTGCAATGGGCCGGTAGAAAGAGAGCTCAACCATACGGGCGCGATCAATTCCAAGTCAATTCCGGAAATTACATTCATCACGTCGACTTGGAACACAAGACCTGTAGTTGCCGCCGTTGGCACATTCATGGCTTGCCTTGCTCCCATCGTATGCCATCAATCGAAGAAGTTACGACTACCATAAATTTTATGAGAACTGGTTTTTCACCGCTTGCTTTAGACAAACATATGACGAGCAATGGGTTCCCACCCTCGATAAAAGTCAATGGGAGTTCAAAGCAGAGCAACTCCCTGAAAATATGAAAGTGAGACCACCCTATTATTGCCGAAAGCAAGCCGGCCGTCCGAGGAAGAGAAGGATAAGGTCTAAGGGTGAGGTTAGGGCACTACGATTAGGCAGTGCGGTGAATATGGTCACAACCGCAGGAGCTGCAAGGCAGTGGGACCGATTGGCTAACAGTGTATATTTTTAATAATGATAGATTGAATGTAAATGAGAAATTCAGAATCCATATTTTTTTACACTGTAATATAGTCTTTACTGATGTATCATAGAGTCGTCATCGATTGTATAACTAATCGATATCGATTCTATATAGAGTCGCCATCGACTATGTATAAAGTCGATATCGATTCATTTAAGAATTAGCATCGATTATGGATATCGTCAATGACGACTACATATATAGTCGATATCAATTATTTATACAATCGACGACGATTATGTATATAGTCGGGCGCGATTACATCCAAAGTCGTCACCGATTATTTATATAGTCGATGACGACTATATATGTAGTCGCTAATGGATGCTATTCTACTTTTTAACTACAACTACATAAAAATAGTGTAATTATATTCAAAATAATTCATTAAGAAAAAATATTTTATTTACAATTACAAAAATATTCAAATACAACCACACTACTGCTGCTCCCCCTCCTTTTTGTCGTCCTTCGCCAATACTCTGCCATCGCCTGTGTATGTAGCCAGTATATGGTCAATTTCTGCCCTGATCCTATCTATATCTGATTGCGCGAAGTCAAATTTTTTCCCCATCATAAAGTATTCGACATACTTCACAACAAACACTCTACAATCACAAGAGTTGGTCTATCGGGGGACGGCTTTGATCCGGCAGTCAGTAGATGATCAAGGATAGCTCTTCTTCATTAGTGCAGCGGAGTCACCGTACGAATATAACATCACGGGAAGATATTGGGTCTGTTTCGAAATAATAGAGAGAAGTGTCAGATATGTTAAGCTAACAATAATAAAAGATATGCTAAGCAAAATATCTTACCAGCGCCTGCAATTGGGACACATATCTTTCCTTAGAGGGCCTATTAAATATAGGGTCGACGATCATTATCGATCGTTCGACTACCTTTACGATCGCAAGCGCCCAGTGTAGTGGTTGTTCAGAATGTATTGACATAAATATCTACAAAAAAGTAATATAATCTCAAAGGGTATAATAGAAAAAATTAAAAAGAATAATTATAAAGAGGATAAAAGCATACTATGTTGCATTCGTGAGCCCTGATTCAAGCTCATTGAAGAAGAAAGTTTCCATCGCCTTCTTCCCTCAGGCCTCTCTTTGTCTATAGGCGTACCACACATGAACTTGAACCTCGATCGATGGTCGATAATTTTTCAAATAGCGAACTTGTTGAAATCTCTCTCATAGCCCATGTACGTCGGTCCATATGGCGAAATTTTTTACCTTTTTCTCAGGATGAATTTTATCATCAATAACTTCCAAATGTCTCAGGTAGGCGCCCATAACCTGAAACCAATGCAGTTAGATTAAAATATGCAGTTAGAGTTAAATACATAATCGTTATCGACTCTATAAGTCATCGACATCGATTCATTTGAGAGTCGGTAACGATTATTTAAGTCGTCGAAATCTTTATCGACTCTCTAATGAATCGATATCGATGATGTACAGAGTCGCTAACGATTACATACACCATCATTAGCGACTCTAAAAGCCATCGATACCGATTTCATAAGCCATCGATACCGATTCCATAAGCCATCGATAACGATTACATAAGCTATCGATAACGATTTTGCCTACAGTATGTTAAACTAACAAAGTTATCCAGGTACTGAGTTCCCGCCAGACATCTGAAGGATTGCACCACCAGCTTATACTTGCCGACAGTGCTAACATATTCTCTGCATAAAAAATGGCCAACTTAACTAATCTTCACGATAAATATATAATAATAAAGTTAAGTATTCAGGGTAATTCTACTTACTCGTCCTCCTTCAGAGGCTTGTTCCATATGTCTAGCATATATTTTTGCTCCGTTGTTAGCTCAGCAGGAGCATCTTCATCCGTAGACCCAGGACCAGCGATAATGATGCGCCACCGGTCCAGCTCGTGATTGGTCCTTCACCTTGATAGGCTTCTTTTCACCGCTACCCTTGGGCCTTAGGTTTGATGGCAATTACTTTACTTTCTTGTTTTAAACACCTAGGTTTTAAGCGAGGCAATTGGGAAGAGGTTTCCTCTTCACCCAGACCCTTTATCGGCTTTGGGTCTCGTGCTTGTCAGCAGCCTTCACCTCATCAACGGGAGGAGGAGGAGGAACCTGATGCGCAGGAGCTGATGGTTCCTCATCGAAGGCTGTGTCGCACACCTTCGATATCAGCTCCTCCATAGCCACATCCTGTACATCGTAATAATGATGCAAAATAAGAATTAATTTTAGTCCACATTTTAAAAAGTCCAAATCGATTTTAAATATAATCGTTATCGACTATACTTATAGTCGCTATCGATTTTATATATGATCGTTATCGGTTATATATATAGTCGCTATCGATTTTATATATGATCGTTATCGATTATATATATAGTCGTGATCGATTGTAAATAGAATCAATATCGATTATATATATGATCGGTATCGACTCTATATATAATCGATATCGATTTATGTTAACAAAATTGAACATCTAAAACTAGATTTCAACACATACCTTAGGTCTCGCCTCCAATAAATTTTCAAGGAGTTCTTTTATATCAGTCTGACCCTTTCTGACTAAATAGTTGTTGTGATTTAACTTCTGCCACTCCGCATGCCTTGAATTCAGCCTCTCATTGAAGGAGTTGCATAGTTTCTCTAAAGAAGCGCAACGTTTAGCCATGGCCTTATTCTCTCCCTCCAAATCGCTCACTCTTTGGGTGAGCTTCAAGTTATCCAGCGTCAAATGATCGACCCTCCTCAACAAAGAATCATTGGAGGTAGACGGTTCAGTTGGGCTATCTTTCGCTGCCAAGCTCTCCTTGGTGGCCTCCCTAGTTCTTGGCCGACCCTCTCCCACATGCACGGGGCCCTTTTTCGAGAGGGGTTCTTCTTCAGACGTTGATGCGTCATCCCATTCTTCCTCTCCCTCTCCAATATTCTCGACCGGAATGCAATTTCTTTTCTTCTTCGGCCGAATCTCTTCCACAGCTTTCTTGACCGGTTCTTTCCTCTTCCCCCCAACCTCCTTTTGAACCCGTAGATATTCTCTTAACACGGGTATCTCTAATTCAAAGCCCTGAGGCATGAGGGGAGGGCGAACCTTTTGAAAGAAAATGAAACAACAGAATAAAATGATCGTTATATATATAATAAATCACTCTCGATTATGTAAAGAATCGGTACCGACTATTTAATAAATCGTTATCGATTCGTTAAAAAGTCGCTATCGATTAGGTAATCAATCGTTATCGACTACTTAGTAAGTCGTTATCGACTCTGTACAGAATCGCTATCGATTGTTAAGGAATCGTTATCGATTCGTAAATGAATCGGTAGCGATTCTGTAATGAATCGTTATCGATTCTAGAATGAATCGGTAAGTTGCTTTTTTTTTTAATAGGCAATAGACCTCATACCTTGCTGTCTAACATCTGCCCGCGAGTGTAACCTTTCATCCTGGATTGCATACTGTCCACCATTTCGTACCGTGGGAAAGGGTCCTTGATGCCTAGCTGGGATGGCGATATATCGGGCAGGATCTCATAAGCCCACCATTGAAGTACACATATGCATCCATATGTGTTGTACGTCTTCAGGGCTTTATCCATCTCGGCGGTTCTTCTATTCGCCGCGCCCTTTATTATATGCTCGATCAAGTCTTAGTAGACGTGCAGACCCCACGGAGTTCGGTTAAAGGTCTCCACATCATCGATGAGGTCGATGTGGTCTTCCGAAATCTGATGGTGGGACCCGGGGAAGAGAAATATGCACAACACAAACAGAAGGGACAACTTTAAGAAGTCCTCATCACTTTCCGCTCTCCAAATTGCAGCATCTATATGAGACCGAAGAATTTTTTCGGGAGGCGTTCCACGAAAGTATTTGTATCTAATGGTTTGTTCTACCGATGGTTTACCGGATGGGGTATACTTTTCTGGGCCAACTACGGCAAGGCCCAGTATCAATGCAATGTCTATCTTAGAAGATGAACATCAGTCTTCCCAATTCAAGTGGTTTTATCAACCCAAAATGTCAGCATCTCATCTACCATATCAGAAAGAAGTCCCACTCCCTTGGGCATTTGTAATATTCCACCCAAAACTGGATCTCTCAAGAACTTCTTCCGAGGGTAGCATTTTCGTAGAGATTCAAACGACAGCGAACACTTGGCAATAGGTGTACAACCATCTTGATGACCTTTTGAAATGAGCGTAATAAAAAGAAAGGACCGAAAATTCATACTAACAAGGATAGTTAAAATGTTGATGAAATGTATATATAAACACAGACGATTACATATAGAGTCGTTATCGCTTACATATGTAATCGATACCGAGTCTACATATAATCGATACCGATTACATATGTAAGCGATAACGACTCTATATGTAATCGATATCGATTACCTATGAAATCGCCAACGACTCAATATAAATTCGCAATGACCTCAAAATGTTTATTTATATAGAAATTACTTAATTTACTGACTCTTAAGTTTCTTTTTCTTTCTTTTGTTCTGTTTCTTTTCTTCCTTCTTCTTTACCTACATCGATTACATATATAATCGATATCGACCCTATATGTAATCGATACCAACTCTCAATGTAATCGATCTCGATTACTTATGAAATCGTCATCAATTCAATATAAGTCTACATTGATCTCAAAATATTTAATTTACCTGTCAGGTAAATTTCCCTTATTTATATAGAAAATATTTAATTTACGGATTCAAAAGATTTCATGAAGTCGCCATTGCATCAAAAAGTTTCATTTACTTGCAAAATATTTCAATTACATTCAAATTTTTTCACTTATAATTAAAAAAGAAAAGAAAATTTAGGAAGAAGGATGAAGAGCAGGTGGTGGATGGGGTGGAGAGGCGGGTGGTTCCGTCTTAAGTTTCTTTTTCTTTTCTTCCTTCTTCTTCTTCTTTTCTTCCTTCCTCTTCTTCTTTTCTTCCTTCGTCAAAATCTCCATTACTTCATCGTACTCGTCCCACAGGAACTGCAGAGGATCTGGTTCTGGTGGTGGTGGTGGGTCCTCCACATAATTGGGTTATAGAAGATTTTTTCTTCGTCGTCAGACATTGGGAATAATATGGGCTGGTAGGGATGATAGGTGGTTTGCTAAGGACGAACTAAACCTGTATTTAAAGCTCCTAGATTGTGGAATACGAATCATTGTATTAAATTTTCTCATTCTTCCAACCTAACTTGTCATAATGGTTTTACAAAAGGGTGGTTGGCAATAAATTGAACGTCGGCTGAGATAAATATAAAACCTCGTATGATTTATTATGGCATCGAGGGTAATAACTATAGGGAAATTATTTCAAATGATGGGTATTAATTATATTCATAGAGAGTCGATATCTATTTGTTATAGATTCGTCATCCACAGTTTATATAGTCGATTACGACTACATATATAATCGTTATCGACTCTAAATGTAATCGATAACGATCTTCGATGTAATCGATAGCGACTAAATATGTAATCGGTAACGATTACATATAGGATCGATATCGATTACATAGAAGATCGATATCGATTACATATGGGAAAACCTAAAAAAATTATGTCAAAATATGCAACAAAGAGAGGAGAAATAAAAAATCTATAGCGATGGAAGCTAATTTTAATTCTAACTTACAGATTTGGTAGCTTGAAGGTTGTAGTTTTGAACGTGATTGTCCACGAAGCGTCAACGACTCTCCACCGACTTCGAACGAAAAAGTAAATTGAAAACAGTAAATGATTTGAAAAGAGGGCGGCTATTTATTACTGTGGGGGTAGTTTGGGTATTTTCTACAGGCGTGCCTCAGCTCGGCGCGCAGCGAGTTTGTCTGGGTAAAAGTGAAACTATAGGGCTTCTGACGTAAAAGGCGTATCTGACAGGGCCTGTCAGGTAAATTTCCCCTCTAAGTCTGCGTTTTTGTTAGTCCTTTTGAGCCAAAGAGCGGCTCTTTAGCTCTAACAAGAAGCTATGATCATATTTGACAGCACAACTCTCCATCCCATTAATTTGATCTGAAGGAGAATTGTTTTAAGCGATAAAACAGCTTTCTGATGGCTCGAAAGTGGCGTCGGTAAAAAACATAGAACACGGCCTAAACCATCTCCCAAGGGTATTAATGGCTTACGACTAAATATTAAACATCTTAAAAACATTATTATTATTCTTTTAATTTAGGTGCCGCTCTTGCTACGGTCAACATAGCACAAAAAGTTTATTTAAAGCAAGTGGAATAACATTATTATGTGTACCGCCAACAGTACACGATCCGCACAAAATACTTTGAGGAATTATGAGAAGCCTCATTTATATCACCCAGCACTCAACAAATATGTGTGACTTTTTTATGTGCACCGACTTACATGCATTAAAAGTGTGTGCATGAAACACAGTCGCACAAATATGTAGACTAACCACATTTAGAAAGGCTTAATACTCCTTTACTCGTTAGTGTGAAAGGGTCAATCTCTTTATATTAAAATGATCAAATTATAGAAAGTGCACAGCTGTTTATGATCATGCAAACAAGTGAAAGTATAAATTTGACCACATACGCAGAAAGAGGTTCCCCCGTTCATACTTAAAAGTAAACAGGCCTCCTACGAGAAGTCTTGATTGACTTTCTGCTGTAGCGTTGCCTTCCGTAGAAAGCAGGGTAGTATTGTCATTTCAACTAATGTTTAGATTATGCAAGAGAGAAGGCGGTGCCGCTGATTTCTTACACCGCACGGGATAAGATTAAATTAAAACCCTTTATTTATTAAAATATCAGGAATTGGGTGTGGGTCCCAAACATTTGTGATATTATGTTTAGATAAACCTACTCGAAAAAAACCAGCACATAAATCGTGCTATATAATATGGCTATTAGATATCATGGGTTTTAAAGCAGCGAGTTGGATGATGTGTGACTCATCTTATGCCGTACAGGTGGCATTTAATTCGATGCGCACTGATGCAATGGGTGGTACAGATGCCTTACAGCCAAAATGGTAACGTGTCTACAAAGATACGTTACCATTTACACCACTGGTTGCGAGTCTACAAAGACACCTACCCTTTGCAAACGGAGAGCTGTTTTGGTTGACATTTCAGCTACTTCGAACAGGCACGTAATCCATTTATTCGATGTTCGTCTCCCCTAACCTACATTAATATAATACATAGCACACGTCACCTTTATGTTTTAAAGATGATAAATTGGTCACAATTATGGCCAATTTATTTCGTGTAAGTGGTCAGACATTATATAAATTTTATTTAACTAAATAAATATAATAAAAATAAATAAATAAATATACACCTATTAGCGTATGTTAGATATGACATGTAGGATATGGTAAAATTTCTTTATTGAAATGATGATTAGAATCATTAGATGGGCAAAACAACTGTAAGAGTGAGCCTTCCATCTATTGGAAAATATCGGTATCGTACCGAACTTGCCGGTATTATACTGAAATTCAGGTGATGTAAAAAATCTTGGCACTGTTAGGTAGAGGTGTAAGTTCGGGTATCCAAACCGATCTAAATCGATATTTTGGCTTTCAATTCAGTTAAGTTACAATTGAAACTAATAGGTTCAATTTCAGTTCGAATTGTACTTTTAAACGGAACCAAAACCTGAAACATTCAGTTTTTTGGTTTCGATTTAAGTTTGGTTATGGATTTTCTTATTATTTTTCATATTTTAAGCTATTTTTCATATTTTTAGAATTTGTTTTGGTATTCTAAGCATTCATAACCCGTTTACAATTTTCGTCACACAAAATCGAAATCAAATCGAATCAGAATCACTTCGTTTTAGTTCGGCCTGAATCGGTTTTCAAGTCGCTTTGGTTCACTCGGTTTTATGTCGGATTTGGGTTTTAGTTCAAAATTTTCACCCGTACATGGATGCAAGGCTAGAACCGAAAACCTAAACCAACCAAAAAATTGGTCGGCCAAATCGTACCGATCGAAACCGCGACACAAAACATAAAATACTGAAACCGATTCTCAATTGGTTTTGTATCGATTTTGGGCTTCCGAAATAGAAAAACGGTTGGGTAGGTCTAAAAAACCGACCAAAAATCGAGAAAAAAAAATGAAAATTTCAATATAAAAACTAAAAGGCACCCAAACGATTTATTTCGGTTTCGAGTTTTCAAAATTCTCAATCAGTTCGGTATCGGTTTTGGGTGTCCAAAACCAAAGAAACTGTTGGGAAGGTCTAGAAAACAGGCCAAAAATTGAAAAAACAAACCAAAAAAAATAATAAAACGAAACCGCACCGAATCCGATTATTTTTTATTTCGCCTCAAAATTTGACCGAACCAACACGGAACCACATTAAAATCTTATTTCCAATGTTTTGTTACTTTTATATCACACTACCACAAATTCGATGACTTGAGTTGGTATTTGGTGGCCGACACGTTCACCAAGCTCGATGCATAGATTAATTACCCAAGAGAGTGTTACACAGTAAATAATTTTTGACAGATAATTTTGCAGGCAACTTATATTTAACAATGTGACTAGATTTACACATAATGAGGTCCAAAGACTGCAGCCAATCACATCGCGCCACATAAATTATCTAAAAATTATCAATTAAAAACAATCCACCGTTTATAATTTTCCAATCACCCATAACCAAGCTAACCAAAGGGAAGCATAGATGTTTATGAGCACCTATTAAATTTGGTGCTCATAAATACTTACATTTCTGTAGCCTTGACCAATTTGTGGAGGGATATTGTGTATGCTATTGACTAATGCAATAATTAGCACCTAATAGTCTAATAATAACTTTAGTCACTCGCGAGGCCCTTTACATTGCAAAGAGCTTCAAAGCGTTGGTAAGGTAGGCCCCTCCACTGAGGCACGTTTTGAGCGTCTAAATGAAAGTCTACTAGGCTACCTTACTTTGCACCCACTAAAACTGTAGAACAACCCCGCTAAGTGGGGATGGCAAATTGGTAAATAACACTACCAGCGGCTCCCATGTTGATTTTAGATGGCACACATTTCAAAGAGTGACTTAGAAACCAATTGCATTGCCACTTTTAGGTGGAGAGCTCTACATTTAGTGGATGAATTAGAGGTATCCTTTTCACTATGGGTGGCTTTATTTGCAACCCAAAAAACTTTCAATGTAACTCATGGGTGGGTTGCTCCTAACTTTTTTAGGCTGTAAATGAAATAAATTGTAAGCTTAATTTATTGGCAAGTCACAAAACATCGAATGCAACCCGTACGCATGTTGAACTTAAAGTTTTGTGGGCTGCAAATAAATCAATCCTTTCACTTATTTGCCTTCTTCTAAGTTCTAAGCATTTGATCATCTTCATCTCAAAAAAAACAAAAGTATTTGATCATCTCTTTGCACCACCCTTTGGGAAGGGTATCTCGGCCGGCGCCCACGCAATCTCTAAGGGCGCGCCTATGTTCGAAATCATCTAAAACCTGTTGACTATTTCGGATTATCTAAATCATTTTTCATCCCAATCTTTCACATGATGAATCTTGCAACCATGAGCATTGGAGAGTCTATTTTTGTTCTAATGTTTTACACAATCAATCTTGAAATTATGAGTGTCAAATCACAGGGAACACATTTGTTAGGATGTGTGTTGAGATACCTAATATTAACTATCAATATTACTTTTTTTACTCTTTAATAGAATAGGTATAGTGATAATCCATCAGGCAAATGTTACTAAATTCAAACTCTCTAATCAAAGTTTTGATTTTACTTTATTTTTAATATTTATTTCTTTTTTGCATTCTTAATTATTTACTACTGTTAGTAGAGACAGATACCCATCAGGCCATCATCGGCTGCATCTGGTTAAAAGAAGAAAATGTAAAATTGCCTTTGATAGGCTGCTACATGGCAAAAGCTTATATATACAGATATTTGGTTTTTTAATAAAATTATTTATTTAACTGAATTATATTTCAAATAATTAGTAAAAATTCTCTCCATCTATATGGCCTCACTTTTTTAGTGTTAAGTTGTTAAGTGAGATGGAAGATGACGTACCATCTATATGGGTCTCACACGGGTCAATTTTGAAGAGCAACATTTTGTTATTTAGTATTATTATTTTTGGACCAAATTTTTGTTTCAAATAAAGAGTATTTCGTTGCATCAAAATGTGTTGAATTCGACTCTAGAACAAGGATCAAAATATCGGTAAACCGATATGTATCGTCCTGACCTCCAGGATGATACGTATCGGGTATCGGCTGATACATTGAATTTTATTTATTTTTTTTCGCTTGTCGACGGCGATTGTCTACACAGTCGTCATCGATTGTGTAGACAATCGAAAAAAATATATATATACATATTATCAGACGATACATTAAAATTATCATCCGATAATTTTAATGTATCGTCCGTATCGTCCGATACGTGCGATACATTGCCCGTATCGGATGATAAGTATATTGTTATGTACGATACAATGCCTTTATATAGTACCGCCCAAGTCCAAAACCAATACGTATCGGACGATACTCATCGGTATCGGACGATTTTTTGACCCATGCTCTAGAACACAGTGATTGACGAGCTTCGTTATATCCTGAAAATGAGTATGTCTCGAACATGTTTAGCACTTGCGGATTTTTTATTGGAAGGGGATGAAATTCATTTTAAAGAAAATTGCTTGAAAATCGAGCCTTGAAATTCAAACTTCTTTGCTTTTATATTTTTTCATAAGGACCCGTTATTTGCACACAGGTTTTGAGCACTTGCACCGGTCTAAGAAAAAATAGGCGTTATCATTTTTTCTTAAATGGCCATGATACCATTGCAATTGCACTTTAACATATAAAAGGAGAGGGAGACAAGAAGTATGAAACCAAGAAATCTCATTGAGAAATTGCATGGCTAATCTCTCTCTCTCTCTCTAATGCGAACTTTAGATTCTCCGTTTGAATCGTGGTCTAATAAAGATGAGGCATCAAAAGAAAAAGTGGACCTGCGAATAAGCTTTTAAGAAAGACCCGTTTGATCAGAAAGAAAAAAATTCAAAATTTATTAGGGTCTTTAATTTTCAATCCCGTCATTTTTATATTTGGCTTATTTTGAAGTGTTAAATAAAATCAGATTGATGCGAAATTGATCATATTTGAAAGCTTATCAAAGTAGCTTTCCAACGAGCTAAAAAATGTGTAATTTCGACAAATATTGAAGAAGTTATAGTCAGTTTTCGAAAGCTGCATAGAAAATGACTAATTTAAAGAATCCTAATTGAATTAGGACTAGTCTCTTTTATTATTTTATTTTAGAAAATAAGAGTTGTTTCTTCTATTAGAAATATGATTAGTTTCCTTATTGTTTTAGGACTTTATTGCTTTAGAAGAATTATGATATTTCTTTTATTTAAATTGAGAATTAAAGTTATGCTAGGATTTCTAATTTTAT
Source organism: Chloranthus sessilifolius (assembly GCA_021018995.1). NCBI lineage: Eukaryota > Viridiplantae > Streptophyta > Magnoliopsida > Chloranthales > Chloranthaceae > Chloranthus > Chloranthus sessilifolius. The sequence goes on from CM037585.1 coordinate 131,089,041, forward strand.
GCATTGATTAACCTATTTAAAGGCTTGTAAATAATTTTATTATTAGTTTTTAGTTAATGAAAATTGCTGATGTAAATAAGAGTTCGAAACTTTCGGGAGGGTGTGATTATTTGAAAACGGAGACTGATTCTTCGATTCCCGCTTACGATTTGGTGCGAGACCAACTCTTCTTCCATTTTTATTCTTTTTAGATCTACGGTTTGCATAAGTAGCGTAACCCTAGTTATTTTATTTATTTAATAAAATCCAAAATCAATCATTTGTTCATTATAAATTATTATTAGCCTTTTAATTTGTTCGGTATCGAGAAAATCAGTTTGCAAGTTCATTCGACGCCCTAAAACTATCGGAGATCTAGCCATTCATAAGAACTCTAGTCTTCTAGATCTGTGATAGGGAACACACACTAAAATAATGCTATTTTGGGCCGCAATTAAATCACCTAATTGAATTTTTAGAATTTCCCATGATAATTTGTTATGAGAAATTATTATTTTTTAATTGATTAAATTAATTTTATCATAATCTCAGCCCTAACATTGTATTTAGTAAGTTCCCGCATTACTCTCTCTCTCCATGATGACGTAAAAAATGTTCAACAACAAAAACATCGTATTCAAAAAGCTGAAATCTAGGTCAAAAACAAGGTTAGAGATTTCAGATTATTCAATCTTTCTTCTGATTTCCTTATTTTCGACAACATTGTATCATTTCTCGATATTTGATTTAAGATATTTAGTTTATGAGAGCAAAATGCCATTTAGAGGTTTAAATTATGAGATTTGTTCAAGGATTCAGATCCACTTTATGGATTTTGATTAAAAACTCACTTTCATGTTCTGATTTTAAAGGTATCCGAATACGAGATATGTTAAGGGGTTTCAAATTAGGAGATCTGGTTTATGGGTTTTAGAAATGATCGACTTTTAAGAAGAAGAGGAAGAAGAAAAGGAAAATGGTGAAGAGAATTTATAGTAAGAGAGAGGGAGAATGGAGAGTTTTGTAGTGAGAGAGAAAAAGGAGAACGATGGAGAGAGAGAGAGAGAGAGAGAGAGAGAGAGAGAGAGAGAACAGTGCAAGGAGAGTTTTTGTGGTGAGATAGAGGGAGAGCGATGGAGACAAAGAACAGTCTAGAGAGAGAGAGGAGAGAGAGAGCTACCTTAGGTCCTTATAATGCCATCTCCATGATATAATGCCATGTGTAGGGTTGTCAATGGGCTGGGTTGGGCCTGGCTTTTGTATTGCCCTGGCTCTAATCCTAGGGTGGCGTTAATATGGTCCGCTCTAGCCCTATCTGGGCTTTGGGATTTCAAAATTATTATTATTATTATTTTGTATCCTTATTCATTACAAAAAATAAGACTATTAGTGACAGTTTTTTTGGCAAAAAATTACTGTTATTAATAAAAAAATCATTAAGACTATTAGTAGCGAGGGTATTAGCGACAACTTTTTGTTAATACACTACAAAAATAAAGTGTTTTAGCGACATTTGCTGTTAAGAAAATTTTTGATAGCGACAAAACTAATAGTGGCAGTTTTTAGCGACATGACTAATAGCAGCAATTTTTTGTTAAAAAATTGTCGCTAATAATCTTATTTTTTGTAGTGATAGTGAGAGTTTTTGGCTGTCGCTAATATAGTCTTGTTTTTTTTATAGTGATTCTATAAAAAAATATATATTATACCTATAATTAAATAATTTTAAATATAAATTATTAAATGAAAGAAGGGTAACTCTATTTTTGAAAATTAACAAATTAACATTCTAATCTAGCTATTTATTAAATCTAGCTATCTATTAAAAATGATTTAAAATTTAAAGAGAATGAATACATTTGATAAAATAATATATATATATATATATACACGACCCCAGCCCTTTGACAGTCCTAGCCATGAACACTACCTTGCAAGGTCTTATGAGGGAATTAAGACAGTTGGCAAGCCATAGGGAAAGGGAAATATCGGTCAAAAAGTGATGAGTAGCTTTAAAAGCACTTACTTTAAAAACCATTGATTCATTTAAATCAAACAATGGATATTTTTTCTCACTCCAATCTTCCAACAAGTGATCTTGAGATCATGATACACCTATCATATAGTTAGTTTTCGATTCCACATGATACAAATCTAAAAAAACGTATCCCTAAAGTCATGTTTGAGCTTGATGTGAGTTTACGGCCACTATTTTGGGATTTGTGTCATGTGGAGTTGAAAACTCACCGTCTGATAGCTGCGTCATGATCTCAAGATCCCTTGTGTGAAAGATTGGAACAAAAAATGATTTTCATCATCTGATTTAAAGCAATCAATCGTGTTTCGCGTAAGTGCCCAACAAGATTCGATAGGTGCATTTAAAGCAACCCAAAAGCAATATAAGTTTAAAATTTTCAAAACAAAAACGTGGGCGCTAAGGAGTGAAAAGTTGGCTGTTGTAGAGAGGGTCTTTTATTGACATTGAACGAAAATAAATTGATCATAATCTTAGGGACCCAGTTAGGTGCGTTGAATGAGCACCATGAGATGGACATGTTGGATCATAGTTGTAAGAGCAAGGTAGCTCACTGTTTGGATCATAGTTGTAAGAAATTCAATGGGCCTAATTTAATCTCACAATACCAGCTTCGTAAGCTAAGGAGTGCTCATATTATATATAGCCTAAGACCCTTAAGCTCGTAGACATTGTGGGACTATTCTAACAAGGTGATGCCCTCAAGCGAATAGCGTTGAGGACATCTATGCATAGTAAAAAAATATATATATCATTCAAAAGGATTTTGTTCATATGATTCCCCACCCATTAGGGTTATATGGAAATGTGGCTTGAGGGCCGCTTTTCTCAAGGGGAAAGAAATAGAAGATCTATATGACAAAATTTTCCTTCTCAAAATCATTTTTTTTTTCTTCTTTCTTGCAAAGAAAGTTTGATTCTTCTTAGTCTCAAATTTTAGTTTTTTATTTTTATTTTAAATTAATCTGTAAGATTGATGTGCTGGTCAACATTTGACTTCTACCTTTGGGGTGCACTTTCTCCATCCCAATTTAACAAAAAATTACATAAATATCCTAATTTTACAATCCTGAATTTTCAAAATATATAAATATCCTAAATTTACAAGGCTGATTTGGCAGATTTAAAGTCCCTACAACGCGTGGAAGGACAAAAGTTCATTTTCAGAGATCAGCATCTTGCCGATAATCCTCTAAAATTAATATAATGTTGAGAATTGAGCCTCCTAATTAGTAAAAGTCTATTTTCCATGGAAAATTATAAACCCCAGGGATAGCTTTTTATTGACAATTTTAAAGGCAACTCATGTGACATGACGTGACTGCCTACAATGCATGACTGGCCCCACTATGTGTGCAGCTAGTCAAGTGGCGCCACATAAGCTGACTTTGACTAAGATTATGAGGAATGTGGGATTCTTAAACGGGATTTAATCTGCTTATACGCATCATAAGACCATAAAGTCAGCATTTGACAGGATCAACGGGCTAAAAGGCATTTCGTAAGAACGAATGTATTCATATATAATGGTAGAGAGTGTTGACACGGCGCGTTAGTCCTTTATTTTGCGGACTTATAAGAGTCCCCTCCGTACGTAATGAGTGGACTATAATAAGTCTAAGCAGCATACCTGACCCACAAATTAAGGACCAAGCCAGATCTGACTGGCTGACTGGGGCGTGGGCCCTTCTAGAGCCCACCACTAGCAGCCCAATACCAGCAATTCGAGGGCCTCCAAGCTTATCATTAAGGCCATTGTTTACAGGCTTTTTAGAAGCTGACCTTGGTCCATAGGAAATGAGCTGACGGCCATAGGACCCATGCAGCCCACATTTTCTTGAAAGGAGGACACAGGATGGTCGAAATATTGAAACGGACCCAATGAAGGTTTTAAATGTCGCCTGAGACGGGCCATACCTCTTCTCTTGGCTGCTTAGCGAGACGAGATTGATTTATGTTTGACTACTACACCATTCAAAAGTGTACTATCATCTTTGTACGCTTGCACTATTTTTTCTCACCATAGTCAGTCTCTGTGATAATCTTGTGAACGCATATGATCATGATGTATCTAAATCTATGCACTCTAATTTCCGTTATTATTTTTATTTATTAACGGCTAATATTAAAGATCATTAATCAGACAGTATACACTTTATTTATAGGTGTAATTTTAAATTGAGATATTTACATTGATCACATTTATTTGTGATGTGGCTTAATAGTGAAATACTTTTTAATGGTGTAAGATCAAACACTTGTTTCAATTATGTAAGATCGTTTAAAATGCTATTTTCATTTGATGCCGTATCACAAAGACGTCTCTCCGAGATGCGAGTTGTTCTTGGGGCTGTCCGAGACAGCTGAAAAATCCGAGATTTCAAACCAAGCCCCAAATTCATACTTGGTCAAAGGTTTCTAACGATATAATCCAAGCAATTCTTGGGCCTTTTGCCATTGCTCATATACCTTTAGCCATTGATTTGAAGGTTTTTGTGATCACTTGTCAAATGGTAGAAATATTAACGGCACGATCTTGGGATTGCTGGATGGCACTAACATATGGTATTCATGTTGGCAGATGGCACAATCACTCAAACCCTCAATCTTGGGAGTTTGTGGCCACTTGATCAAACCGTAGAAAATTAGAAAATATTTATGATATAATCTTATCAAAGAAAAACAAATCAGGTTTATAGCGGCGGGACTTGTGAGCAGTTTATCCTGAGGAAAAAAGGAAACAGACGAGTAGTGCTATACGGTGGATATATAATTTTGCAGGCAACTTATGTGGTGTGAAGCATATGTAGTGGGGCCCAAGCATTGCAATCAGTCATATCATGCCACATAAGCTGCCTGTAAATTTGTCTATCAAAAACTGTCTACCATTTATTATTTAGTCGCTGCACCATAAAAAGTGTAACAGCTGGTTTGTCCCTTTGCTTTTTTCAAAGCTTTGGAGGGGCCGTGCCTCCAATTAACTGCGTGGCTCCGCCCCTGTTCACATCCTTGACATCGGTGTGCTGGTGAACATGAGCATGGCTGGCTCCCACATGTCAGAGTATAATGCCACACATGCCTCCAGTTTCTTGTATGATGGGTGACCGACCCGCTGTCTAATCATAAAAGAAGTATAATTTTTATGAGCATATGAAAGTACACATTTGATTGTTTTATGGGAAATTTACGTGACCAGCCCTGACAGGTACGCCTTTTACGTCAGAAGCCCTATAGTTTTACTTTTATCCAGACAAATCAGTTCCAAGCCTAGTCGACCCTAAGGAGAGTAAAATGTCCAAATTACCCCCTTCTATGATATTCTTTAACCAACAAAGCATCATCTTCTTTCTCATTTTATTCAACAAAAAAGTTAGAGGTGTAAAACCCTAGACGAAGTCTCCTTACTTAGTCTGATCTGCTCCGATCTGCTATTTCGAAGAAGAAAACAGAGGCTTCAAAGAAGAAGGTCCTGTATTTCTTCATTGTGGCAAAAAGACCCTGAACTTTGTCATTGCGACGCGAGGTATCCTACTTAACCCCATTTTCAGTTTATTAGTGTTATTTAGTGATGCAGTATCTCCTATTCGTGAAGTATATGAAAGGTCTTTGTATCCTTCGATACGTTTTTTTAAAAATATATATCGATTGCAAATACAATCGTGTAGTATATGGAGTCGATGCCGATTGTATTTGCAATCGATATCGACTCTATATGGAGTGTATGACGATTGTATTTGCAATCAATATCGATTGTGTATACAATCGATATCGACTCTATATAGAGTCGATATCGATTGTATACACAATCGGCATCGACTCTATATGGAGTCGATGCCGATTGTATTTGCAATCGACTAAGAATTATAGTCGTCTTTTCTCTTTTGTTTCATCAGTTTTATGACCCTTCCTTCTCATTCTTAAACAGACGATGACGGATGTGAAGATTCCTCTTCTTTGTCACTATGATGGCCTTCTTGTAAACGATGATGGCATGTATCAAGGAGGCCGGCGGAGGCTTATTAACATTTCAATTGAAATTTCTTATGAACAATTCATAAGGCGAATGTCTGCTGTCAGTTTTGCGAAGGCGAATGAAACAGTTTCCACAAAGTTTCATATGAAGATAGTGAATACGCCTGTGGTTGTCGACATTTTGGACTCTGATGATTTGGCTACATTATTTACGTTTTATAAATCCGGAGTGGACGTCATAAAAGTATTCATCATTAAGGAACCGTCATCCTTTCCAGTTGAAGCTGAACAAGTAAATCTCGGCGGGACTGATTTTGTGACTCATTCATTTCAGCCATCATTTCAGCCATGTAAGTTTGAGGATGAAATTGTATACGATATCGTCCCGTTAGGCGATGACGGTTATATTGCGGCGAACGATGGCAGAGGGAAAACAACATTTGATTTAAACGATGCTCCGATTGAATCGTATGATGACCCAGTAAAATGCATGCATGGGTCACAACAATGTAGTCAATGGTTAGACTATACTTTAGAAAGGGTGGTGGATACCAACGATTTCAGTCATATCTTCCCCGGTGGATGGACAACTTGGTTTACTCAAGACTTATGTTCTACCATGCCATCGATAGAAATTATCGAAGTAACTCAACCCCATGTCCATACACATGAGCACCCCTTCGGTGAAGGGCCTAGCCAACCACGCCATTATCCATTCTGTGAAGGATCCGGTCAATCACATCAGAACCCCTTCGGTGAAGGATCTAGTCAACCACCCGAGAACACCGCTAGTGAATGGCGTAGTCATCCTCAAGCCATGAATGAAGATACCTTAGAAGAAGAATATGAAGGCGAACCGGATGAGTTTATCAAAGAGGATCCGAAAATTTTTGTGAGAGACATTGACAATCCCCTAGTAGACAGAGATTACGAAATGTCAGAGACATTGGGCGACTCCTCCGATGAAGAGGTGGAAACTGAATATCAGAATTGGACGTTTAAAATTGGAGAGATCTTCCGAGACAAACAAACATTTCAAAGAGTATTGAAAGAACACGCGGTGGAGAAAAACTTTCAAATTCGGCCTTTGAGGACCGCTAGTTATCGAGTAACAGCCGGATGCTACGAACCGGATTGTTTGTGGCGAATACATGCTTCTAAATTGACTGGGCTCGATTCTTTCCAAATCAAGACATTCAATAGTACTCACACAAGCGGAGCCGCTAAGATCGGACCGTACGGTCACCGTAATGAAACAATCTCCTTCGTAGCGAACTATGTACGGGATAAACTTATGGAAGGATTCGACTACACACCGGCGTCGATAATGTTTGATATTGCAAAAGCTTATAATGTGCAAATCTCATATGCAAAAGCTTGGAGGAAAAAAGAGCTTGCCCTTAATGATATTAGAGGAAGTTGGGAAGGATAATTTGTTGATCTACCGGCCTACGTGAAGGAGATGGAGAGGGTAGATCCTAATGTACAAGCATCCTTTCAACTTACTCTTGACGGTAAGTTTCAAAGATTTTTTTAGAGTTTTGGCCAATGCATCGAAAGCTACCGCAATACACTTTGTCGCGTATTGCTTGTAAACGGCACACACGTACGAGGACGTTTGGAAGGGATCCTACTTATCGCCTCTGCGCAAGACAATAATGGTCATATATTACTGTTAGCATTTGCCGTGGTCGAGTTAGAAGAGGAGGATACGTGGATGTGGTTTCTTGAACGGGTAGGTGCGTTCGTGATCGGTGGGTTTAACGAAGATCTCGTATTTATCATGGACAGGTCGAAGGGTTTAATAAATGCGGTGAAACGTATCTTCTCTAACGCATATCACAACTACTGCATGCGGCATATGACACAAAATTTGCAACACAAGTATCCCAGGAACAATGTGAAGGGTCTATGGTGGTGCGCCGCGCGTGCATATTCAAAAGAGAAATTTGATTATTTTATTAACGAAATGAAGAAAGATCCTGCTGATTCTCAGACCGTAGAATATATTTTGAAAATAGATCCGAAGCATTGGGCACGCGCACATATGGAAGGAAGGCAGTATGATTCCCTGACTACGAATATTGTCGAAAGTTTAAACAGCGTGCTAAAGATAGCTCGAGAGAGACCAATTATCGACTTAATCAGAACTACTAGAGAGAAAGTCGCCGATCATTTTCAAAAACGCAGAGAGATATCTGAGAAATGGACCACCCTTCTCTGCCCGAAAGCAGACGCTCACATGAAGGTGTTGCAATGGGCCGGTAGAAAGAGAGCTCAACCATACGGGCGCGATCAATTCCAAGTCAATTCCGGAAATTTCATTCATCACGTCGACTTGGAACAGAAGACTCAGAGTTGCCGTAAGCACATTCATGGCTTGCCTTGCTCCCATGCCGTGGCGGCCATCAATCGAAGAAGTTACGACTACCATAAATTTTGTGAGAACTGGTTTTTCACCGCTTGCTTTAGACAAACATATGACGAGCAATGGGTTCCCACCCTAGATACAAGTCAATGGGAGTTCCAAGCAGAGCAACTCCCTGAAAATATAAAAGTGAGACCACCCTATTATTGCCGAAAGCAAGCCGGCCGTCCGAGGAAGAGAAGGATAAGGTCTAAGGGTGAGGTAGCAAGTGCAGTGAATATGGTCACAACCGCAGGAGCTGCACGGCAGTGGGACCGATGGATTGACAGTGTATATTTTTAATAATGATAGATTGAATGTAAATGAGAAATTCAGAATTCATATTTTTTTACTGTAATATAGTCTTTACCGATGTATCATAGAGTCGTTATCGACTGTATCCATAATCGATATCGACTCTATATAGAGTCGCCATCGACTATTTATAAAGTCGATATTGATTCATTTAAGAATCGGTATCGATTATGGATACCGTCGATGACGACTCTATATAGAGTCGATATCGATTACCTAAAGAGTCGTTACCGATTATTTATATAGTCGATGACGACTATATATGTAGTCGCTAATGGCTGCTATTTCTACTTTTTAACTACAAATACATAAAAATAGTACAATTATATTTAAAATAATTCATTAAGAAAAAATATTTTATTTACAATTACAAAAATATTCAAATACAACCATTCTCCTTTTGTCCCGTCACAAGATTCATCATCACCGTTGTATGTATCCAGTATATGGCCAATTTCTGCCCTGATCCTATCTATATCTGATTGCGCGAAGTCAAATTTCTTCCCCATCATAAAGTATTCGACATACTTCACAACAAACACTCCACAATCAAAGGAGTTGGTCTGTCAGGGGACGGCTTTGATCCGGCAGTCACTAGATGACCAAGGATAGCTCTTCTTGATTAGTGCAGCGGAGTCACCGTACGAATATAAAATCACGGAAAGGTATTGGGTCTGTTTCGAAATAATAGAGAGAAGTGTCAGATATGTTAAGCTAACAATGATAAAAGATATGCTAAGCAAAATATCTTATCAGCGCCTGTAATTGGGACACATACTTTCCTTAAAGGGCCTATTAAATATAGGGTCAACGATCATTATCGATCGTTCGACTACCTTTACAATCGCAAGCGCCCAGTGTAGTGGTTGTTCTGAATGTATTGGCATAAATATCTACAAAAAAGTAATATAATCTCAAAGGGTATGATAGAAAAATTAAAAAGAATAATTATAAAGAGGATAAAAGCATATTATGTTGCATTCGTGAGCCCACAGATTTCGAAGCTCATTGAAGAAGAAAGTTTCCATCAGCTTCTTCCCTCCGGTCTCTCTTTGTCTATAGGCAGCCCACCTTTGAACTTGAACCTCGATCGACTGGTCGTATAATTTTTTAGCAAGCAGGAACTTGTTGAAATTTCTCAGTTCATAGCCCATGTACGTCAGCGCGGTATGGTCTATAAGAAAGTTTTTGACCTCTTTATCAGGATGAATTTTATCATCAATTACTTTCAAATGTCTTAGGTAGGCGCCCATAACCTGAAACCAATGCAGTTAGATTAAAATATGCAGTTAGAGTTAAATATGCAATCGTTATCGACTCTATAAGTCATCGATATCGATTAATTTGAGAGTCGATAACGATTATTTAAGTCATCGAAATTGTTATCGACTCTTTAATGAATCGATATCGATGATGTAAAGAGTCGCTAACGATTACATAAGCCATCGTTAGCGACTCTAAAAGCCATCGATCTCGATTAATTTGAGAGTCGATAACGATTATGTAAGTCATCGTTATCGACTCTATAAGGAATCGATATCGACTCTTTTTCGAGTTGTCGACAGCTTTAACCATTCTTGATTTTGCCTACAGTATGTTAAACTTACAAAGTTATCCAGTCTTTCGAAGTTCGCATGACATCAAGGATTGCACCAAATTTTATACTTGCCGACAGTGTTAACATATTCTCTGCATAAAAAATGGCCAACTTAACTACTCTTCACGATAAATATATAATAATAAAGTTAAGTATTCAGGGTAGAATAATTTACTCGTCCTCCTTCAGAGGCTTGTTCCATATGTCTAGCATATATTTTTTCTCCGCTGTCAGCTCAGCAGAAGCATCTTCAACAGAGACCTGTGACCGGTATGAACGATCGCCACCGGTCCAGTGCTCGATTGGTCCTTCACCGCCTTCTCAAGAGGCTTCTTTTCGCCACCCTTCAGTGCCTTAGGTTTGATGGCAATTACTTTGCTGACTTTCACTTGCCTAGGTCTTAAGCGAAGCTCAGCTTGTTGGTGAGGCAATCGAGAAGATGTTTCCTCTTCACCAGCAGGACCCTTATCAGTTTGGGTCTCAGGCTGCTTGTCAGCAGCTGCCTTCACCTCATCAACAGGAGGAGGAGGAGGAACCTGATGCGCAGGAGCTGATGGTTCCTTATCGAAGGCTATGTCGCACACCTTCGATATCAGCTCCTCCATAGCCACATCCTGTACATCGTAATAATGATGCAAAATAAGAATGAATTTTTGGTCCACATTTTAAAAAGTCCAAATCGATTTTAAATATAATCGTTATCGACTGTACTTATAGTCGCTATCGATTTTATATATGATCGTTATCGGTTATATATATAGTCGCTATCGATTTTATATATGATTGTTATCGATTATATATATAGTCGCTATCGATTGTAAATATAATCGATATCGACTGTATAAAGAGTCGATAACGATTGCATATATAATCGATATCGACTGTATATATAATCGATATCGATTTATGTTAACAAACTGAACATTTAAAACCAGATTTCAACACATACCTTAGGTCTCGCCTTCAATAAATTTTCAAGGAGTTCTTTTATATCTGTCTGGCCCTTTCTGACCAAATAGTTATAGTGATTTAACTTCTGCCACTCCGCATCCCTTGAATTCAGCCTCTCATTGAAGGAGTTGCATAGTTTCTCTAAAGAAGCGCAACGTTTAGCCAGGGCCTTATTCTCTCCCTCCAAATCGCTCACTCTTTGGGTGAGCTTCAAGTTATCCAGCGTCAAATGATCGACCCTCCTCAACAAAGAATCATTGGAGGTGGACGGTTCAGCTGGGCTATCTTTCGCTGCTAGGCTCTCCTTGGTGGCCCCCTAGTTCTTGGCCGACCCTCTCCCACATGGACGGGGCCCTTTTTAGAGAGGGGTTCTTCTTTAGACGTCGATGCGTCATCCCATTCTTCCTCTCCAATATTCTCGACCGGAATGCAATTTCTTTTCTTCTTCGGTCGCATCTCTTCCACAGCTTTCTTGACCGGTTCTTTCCTCTTCCCCCCAATCTCCTTTTGAATCCGTAGATATTCTCTTAACACGGGTATCTCTCTAATTCAAAGCCCTGAGGCACGAAGGGAGTGCGAACCTTTTGAAAGAAAATAAAACATGTAAACAACAGAATAAAATGATCGTTATATATAATAAATCACTCTCGATTATGTAAAGAATCGGTACCGACTATTTAATAAATCGTTATCGATTCGTTAAAAAATCGTTATAACGATTATTTAATGAATCGTTATCGACTCTGTACGGAATCGCTATCGATTGTTAAGGAATCGTTATCGATTCTTAAATGAATCGGTATCGATTCTGTAATGAATCGTTATCGATTCTAGAATGAATCGTTATCGATTCTAGAATGAATCGGTAAGTTGCTTTTTTTTGAATAGGCAATAGACCTCATACCTTCGCCTAACATCTCGCCGCATCGTAACCTTTGATCCTTGATCGCCATGTCCACCATTTCAAATGTGGAAAGGGTCCTTGAGGCCTAGCTGGGATGGCGATATATCGAGCAGGATCTCATAAGCCCACCATTGAAGTACACATATGCATTCATATGTGTTGTACGTTTTCAGGGCTTTATCCATCTCGGCGGTTGTTCTATTCGCCGTGCCCTTAATTATATGCTCGATCAAGTCTTAGTAGACGTGCAGACCCCACGGAGTTCGGTTAAAGGTCTCCACATCATCGATGAGGTCGATGTGGTCTTCCGAAATCTGATGGTGGGACCCGGGGAAGACAAATATGCACAGCACAAACAGAAGGGACAACTTTAAGAAGTCCTCATCACTTTCCGCTCTCCAAATTGCAGCATCTATATGAGACCGGAGAATTTTTCCAGGAGGCGTTCCACGAAAGTATTTGTATCTAATGGTTTGTTCTTTCGATGGTTTAACGGATGGGGTATACTTTTCTGGGCCAACTACGGCAAGGCCCAGTATCAATGCAATGTCTATCTTCTGAAGATAGACATCAGTCTTCCCAATTCAGAAGTGGTTTTTTTCAACCCAAAATGTCAACATCGCATCCACCACATCGGAAAGAAATCCCACACCCTTGGGCATTTGAAATATTCCACCAAAAACTGAATCTCTCAGTAACTTCTTCCGAGCTAGGGTAGCATTTTTCAGAGATTGAAATGACATCAACACTTGGCACTTCACTGTGTACAACCATCTTGACAGCCTTTTGAAATGAACTGTAATAAAAAAGAAAGGACTGAGCCCCATACTAACAAGGATAGTTAAAAATGTTGATGAAATGTATATATAAAACCTATATAGAGTCGTTATCGATTACATATGTAATCGATACCGACTCTATATATAATTGATATCGAGTCTATATATAATCGATACCGATTCTATATGTAATCGATATCGAGTCTAGATGTAATCGATATCGATTACCTATGAAATCGCCAACGACTCAATATAAATTTGCAATGACCTCAAAATGTTTATTTATATAGAAATTACTTAATTTACTGACTCTTAAGTTTCTTTTTATTTCTTTTGTTCTTTTTCTTTTCTTCCTTCTTCTTTACCTACATCGATTACATATATAATCGATATCGACCCTATATGTAATCGATACCGACTCTAAATGTAATCGATATCGATTACTTATGAAATTGCCATCAATTTAATATAAGACTACAATGATCTCAAAATATTTAATTTACCTGTCAGGTAAATTTCCCTTATTTATATAGAAAATATTTAATTTACTGACTCAAAAGATTTCATGAAGTCGCCATTGCATCAAAAAGTTTCATTTACTTGCAAAAATTTTCAATTACATTCAAATTTTTTTACTTATAATTAAAAATGAAAAGAAAATTTAGGAAGATGGATGAAGAGCAGGTGGTGGATGGGGTGGAGAGGCGGGTGGTTCCGTCTTAAGTTTCTTTTTCTTTTCTTCCTTCTTTTTATTTTCTTCCTTCTTCTTCTTCTTTTCTTCCTTCCTCTTCTTCTTTTCTTCCTTCGCCAAAATCTCCATTACTTCATCGTACTCGTCCCACAGGAACTGTAGAGGATCTGGTTCTGGTGGTGGTGGTGGGTCCTCCCATACAGGCTCGAACTTGATTGGGTTATAGAAGGTTTTTTCTTCGTCACATTGGGAAAAATATAATGGGTAGGGATGATAGGTGGTTTGCTAAGGACGAACTAAACCTGTATTTAAAGCTCTTAGATTGTGGAATACGAATCATTGTATTAAATTTTCTCATTCTTCCAACCCAACTTGCCATAATGGTTTTACAAAAGGATAGTTGGCAATAAATTGAACGTCGGCTGAGATAAATATAAAACCTCGTATGATTTATTATGACATCGAGGGTAATAACTATAGGAAAATTAATTCATATGATGGGTATTAATTATATTCATAGAGAGTCGATATCGATTTGTTATAGAGTCGTCATCCACAATTTATATAGTCGATTACGACTACATATATAATCGATAGTGACTCTACATATAATCGATATCGACTCAATATGTAATCGGTAACGATTACATATATGATCGATATCGATTACATCTAAGATCGATATCGATTACATATGAGAAAACCTAAAAAAATTATGTCAAAATGTGCACCAAAGAGAGGAGAAAAAAAAAATCTATAGCGATGGAAGCTAATTTTAATTCTAACTTACAGATTTGGTAGCTTGAAGGTTGTAGATTTGAACACGATCGTCCACGAAGCGACAACGACTCTCCACCGACTTCGAACGAAAAAGTAAAATGAAAACAGTAAATAATTTGAAAAGAGGATGGCTATTTATTACTGTGAGGGTACTTTGGGTATTTCCTACAGGCGTGCCTCAGCTCGGCGCGCAGCGGGTTTGTCTGGGTAAAAGTGAAACTATAGGGCTTCTGACGTAAAAGGCGTATCTGACAGGGCCTGTCAGGTAAATTTCCCTTGTTTTATCGAAAAGATATTCGCCATTCGCATGTGTCAGTTGACTTCGTTCTATATGCCAATTTTTTCCTAATAGATATCAGATGCCTAAAGTGCATAGAAACAACCAAGGAGTATATATCAGAACTTGCTGCCATATAAAGCTCACAAAATGGTCTATAGGTCCTTACCTTGCATTTTTCTTGGGCACAGTCTAACCCATAAAGGATACATGTGCCTTCTGCACCTACATTGCTGGTTTTCATACTCCAGTCCCATTTTAACCAAGAAATATGTGCAATTTGATTTGAGGTTTGGATGGGCTAAAGAATCCTCTGTTTCCCAAATTGTCATCGAGGCTTCCTTCAATGGATAATTATAAAATTTTTTTTAAAATGATATGATATGTTCCCTAATTGTAATACACCCAACTAAAGTGTTTATGATTTACATGAAATATTTGTTAAAAGTTTCTATTTTTGGTGGCCGTCATTATGGTCAATTCGTCGACCGGTGAATGATGTAAGATCAATCTTGAGATGTAATTATAGTTGCTAATTCGGTGAATTTGAGAGAATAAATAACTAATAATTAAGTTTTCATTTAAGGTATGATTGTAATTTCCAATCACAATATAATTAGTAATGTAAGTCTTTAATGAGAATGGCTCATTGGCCATAAATATAAGGGATGCTTGGTCCCAATGATTGCTAGACACACTTCAACCTTCCTTATTAGCAGAAGTATCCGCATTGTGCTCGGAGGTATTGAGAACGAGATCATTGAAGATCCAAGCGACAACCCATCTTTCATAGCTCACGCCCAGGTGAGTTAGTAATCTTTTATTTTAAAACTTTTGATAAAACCATAGCCAAGACCCCTACGTTGAGTTGATTAGAGCGACTCTAATTTTAACAGTTGGTATCAAAGAAATAGTTTTGGCTATAGTTTAATCGAAGCATTATCATTAGTTTTATTGATCGCCCACTTCTTTAGATGCGATCTTGTTCTTATTTGCCTTCATTGTTAATTTTTTATTTTTATTTGACAAATTATTTGTCTAAATCGTTTGAGTATTTTTTTTTTTGGCATATTGGTTGTCGCTACCCATCAAGTGGATGTGATGGTGACTGTGAAGTGAGTAAAACATCACCCACATCACATTTAATGTATATAGGGTGGTACACAGAATCCAAAACGTTATTTATTATGACTTCTAAGAAATCCATTGAAATTTTATTCTTTTATTATTTTGAATAATTAATTAGTTATGAAGTGGGTTTTGTAATCATAGGAGTGGTTATTATGTCATAAGCTTAATATATTTTGTAGTAATTGTAATGGGCTAAATAGTGGGGGAGTGGATTGTAGGTTATGGGCTAGTAGTGGTGTGAGGGGGGTGAGTGATATAATGAGTAGTTATTTATGAGTCAATAAATATGTGCATTGTAATCTATTTATATATGAATTAAAAGTATTGTTTGAATTTGATTCACTCTACGAATCGCGCGAAGGTCCGCCACCCTTGAAGTGATTTCTCACATCTATTATCTTTTCATTATTTATTTTTACTTAAATATCTATGATACAATTAGGATCATATCATAATATTAATTGCAAAATAGTTTCACATAGATTGCAAATGTTTGTAAGGTATTACTTATTTTGTTAAAAAGAATATTAAATTTGAAAGAATGAAGCGCCTAAATAAATCGCCTCGTCCGATGTAAGGCGGATCAATATGAGATTCGTCGTAAGACTGGAGATCGTCGACAACGTAAGTGTTTTCTAGAACGGATGTATACCTTGCTATCTTAATAATATATTTTTCAATATATTTCTGGTAGGCGGCAGTAACCTCTTTTATAAGTGCGCAAAGGATCTTCTAACTTCAGACTACTCGACGTTATGGAGAAACCATTTCTCCTATTAATCTGTCACAAATCGAAAGTGTTCCGAGTAAACGAGACTTTGTTTTCTATTAAAGTAGCGCACAATGGGTGACTAGGATTCTGTTTCCTACTAAGATAGTGCACAACAGGTATACGGCCACACGTGCCAGCAAAATTGGGTGAAGCAAACACACAAAAATTAACATCTTAATAAATTTCTTTTACTTTAAATGCTTTTTGCTTAAATGTGGGTGTCCAAATGAAGCCTTCCATCATGCTCTAACCGCGATATGCGGAAACATCCAACTAGGCCATGGGAAAAAGTATTTGCTACTCTGTTTGCCATGATTAAGTTTGACAATTCTAGCTGATACAAGAAAAATAAACAAGTTTTTTTTAAGGAGGATAGAGAGATTTAGTCCACTGTAAAATACCAACATCAAAATTTCCTTCATCAAATTTATCAAAAAGGCGATAAACATTAAGATGATTTAATAATTCTGTTATCCATGTTAATGATCTGCCGCCTCGCGACCTCGTCGTCTTTAAATTATTCTATTCGAGTACTCAAATGGAAAAATATTTATCCTCGTATCTGTTATTCATTATATGGTCCCCGTAACGTTCTATTCTTCGTTCCAGTGCGTGGCAATCTTCCCGATCTTTTGAAGAACTCTGAGGACTTCTTCGAGTGTAACATTACCTGTCACAGTAACTTTGTTGAGTTCTGTATCTAGCTTGTAAGTCTCAAGATCTGCATACACCAAAATAGACTTTTTCAAAGTAGAAGACAAGACTTGAGATTAAAACAAAACAAAATCAAAATATAGTAAGGCTATTTCGATCCTTAGTAATTAACTAATTGTTATTATTAAACAATAAAAAATTCATCAAAAATGATTATTAAACCAAAAAAAAAAGAAATTGCATAAATTAGAAGAAGAGGAAGTACCCTCAATTTTCTTGATGGCCTTCTTGATTGCCTTGATGCACCTCTCACAATGCATACCCACCTTTAACTCCACAACCTATAGGAACATTGAGTAAGATCTTCAATCACTTAACCAATAGGTATATATATATATGAGTGTGTGTGCGCGCTATTGTACATCAATTAGCATCACAATTAATGAACATCATCACATGTAGTGTCCGAAAAGCATGCTTTATAATGCTTAAAAGGATACATTGCAGATGAGACGTATCATAAGTGGACAAGGAGTGTTATTGGGTCGGTTTGGGTCAGTTTTCATGATAAACTGAAACGGAACTGATAGTTATCGGTTCGGTTGGTTTTCGATTTCTAAACTTCAGTTTTTTTATTTGTAAAATTAAAAAAAAAATTACAAGGAGAGAAAGTGAAGAATAAAGAGAGAGAGAGAGAGAGAGAGAGAGAGAGAGAGAGAGAAACTTGTTGTCTACTGTAGAGTGTGGTCGTCTGGACTTGTGATGGACGGCGCCGACGAGGGCGAGCGAAAAGAGGGCAGACGACGAACAACCGACAGTAGCCAATGGGAACTGGGAAGTAGAAATGAATGGGATATGCGACATCAATTTGGCTTTTTGCTTGTTTTAAGTTTTAAGGTTTATCCCTTATTTTTTTGTTTTTACGTTTTAATTTACATTTTAACTTTTTAAGTTTAGGTTTTAAAAGAGAAAATTTTAACTGCAAGCTATTTTTGTATGCACCTAAGTAATACCTTATTATTGGTTTTTTATCGATTCGGTTTCGAATTTTTTACGTCAAAATCGAAATCGAACCAATAACCCGATAAACCACTTTTCCAAGACCGAAATTTAACCATTATGACCTAAAATAGAAACCGAACCGAAATTTAGGTCAGTCGGTTTTCTGCACAGACCTAACAAGGAGTATGTCATATACTCTTGTAATGAGCGATATACAATTATATGGGCATATTTATGCGCCTATCCACTACTTCATCTTGTTTGATGCATCTCATCTCGGTATTGATAACCAAGATTTCAAATCATGCCTAAAAGATTCATGTGCGCAATGTTCACTATTAGGGAAAAAGACTAATTTTGCCAATGTGACCCTCAATAAGGATGGGCAATTAGGCAAAACATAGACCTGGATCTCTTCATAAAATGTTTCCAATATATATGAAGTTCCCAGTGAATTGTGCCCATTTCTATTAAAATCACATGGCCAAAACAATCAGCCTGTAAATATTGTGCACACAATTCAGATTTTAAAAAATAAAAATAAATAAATAAAGAAAGAAATAAAAACACTAAGGCTTTCATGAACAAAGATGTAGAGGCAAACTTACAGCCATTGGGATTGATGTGGAGGAATTTGTTAAGAGTTGTACAAGTTAGATGTTGCTGAGTTGAGAGGTCTTAAATAGGTGATTTAGATTCTCTGGTTGCTTGAGAAGTGGGTAATGTACTTTATGTAAAGGAGAAAGCAGTACTCTTGATTCCTCCTTTTACTATTAGTCAATAAAAAAGCACTTACAAAAGCATTTTTTTTGGAGAGAATAAGAAATTTGCTTTGCTCCTATTTTCACTCGATTCCTTTTTTTTTTTTTTTTTTTTTTGTATGATAATTACAGTGGAATCCCATTTAGGTTTTTTATAATTTCTAAGGAATGATTATATGGGGTAGTTAACCTCAAGGGGTTAGGCAAGCTAGCCAGATACTTGCTTCCAAAAGCGGAGACCTTAGTTCGAATCCCCTCTCCCCCTTGAGGCCACCCTAGGGATTTATATCCTGTGCTGATCTGACATGTGTTGAATTTAGGGTGCGCATGTGCCCTTGGTAATAGGCGGGTGCTCTAAGAGACCCAGATACCCAAGTTATAAAAAAAAAAGATTATATGGGATAGTTAGCACCATTTTCACCATCGGAAATTATTTGGTGAGAAATTTGCGAAGAATCGATAACAATAGTGAAACTAGGAAAAAACAGAAAATATTAAAAAATAGGGAAAGCAGAGAGACTAGATGGATATGGTATTAAACTCGAATTTAATTTTTCATACCTTGGGTTTTAATTTAAAACAAGTTGTTTATAACTCGATTTTTAGAAACAAAAATTCAGAGTTTTCTTTTTAACATTTAGAAGTTGGTTCGTAAAAAACCAACTTAAGGAGAAACAAAAATTCGGAGAGATGTAAGAGGTTTTCATTTTAAGTTATTAAGGGGACGTTCAGTTCACCGTAATATGTGAAAATTACGTGTAATCACTCCATTTTACTGCAAAAAGTGCATTGGTTAAAACTTAAAGTCTGGAACCATGGAAATAAAAGTCGTGGCATTTTTAACAAGTCATGATTAAAATGTGTAAAGATGGTCCAAGGATGCGACTTTTTCAGAACAGTGAATTTGGTGACAATGCATGCCCAAGTTTGCCTGTGCACAAACTGGAGGCCGAGAGTTCTGAATCACATTAAAAGCTGACTGTGATATATTTTGGGGGCCTTGAAACCCACAGAATTCAGCTTTTGACTAGATTCAGTGCCTAGAAGGCATTTCATGAAACATGATGGTATGATAGAATATGAGGGGGGGACTCAAATCTCAAAATAAAATTTGCTTTTCTCTCTGATCATGTTGGTGTTAGCAGGAATTTCATTCTAAAATTAATTTAAATTTTGGCTATCCCTACGCTCATAGGGTGGTCATCTTATTTTCTCAATCTGATTCTGTGTCCCCCTAATCAAGGGATCTTACTTGATTTCTAAGTTTCTATATTCACCCGCCGATAAAATAAATAATAATTTTTTTTATTATATATATTTACCTTTTGCAGCTCACCAAATAAACACTAACAGTTTATTTGCTTAAACTTTTGGGTCACCTGGAATAAATGTTATGCAATTTAAGTCATTAAAGTGTTAGCTTATAGTGAGAGCTATGTGTCTTAGAAACATGATGATTGGGATATGTGAACAATCTGATCTGCCCTCCACTATAGCTGGGAAAGCTTATCAATTTAACGGTTAGTAGTGCAACGATCGGCTGGCTCTACTTTTATGATGGCCATAATTTTTTGGCTAAGACATGCGCCAATGATAGGCTGTTAGGTGGACTGCTTAGATTAATAAAATGTGTACACTATTTGGCATAGGAGAGGACGGTCTTGCCTCTTTGATCCATTGACTGCAGTAAAAAACGTATCAATGCCAAGAAATTTCGTACTCCGAGACGATTCATTGCGAATGAAATATATCGGGTCGTATCACCTAAGAGGGTGTGCTACTCTCTTCGGGGATTAGTCTAAGCGCAAATTGCAATACCATGTGATATCCAAAAATAAAAAATAAAAAAAAGCAAGAACTCAAGCCAAGGAATAAAACTAATCCAAGCCAACCCATTTCTATCTTTCCCATTTTAGCTTGTTTAGCTTAATCACGCTGCCCTTCATGCCAACTATGTACCTAATCCAGAAAAGGAGGAAGGGACATTAAAATACTGCCTTTCGGACATAAAGAGAGTACTATTTGCTTCCACGAGAAGCACGAGAAGTTGCTAAACATCTTTATTCTTACACCATCCTTTTTTTTTCCAAAAAAATAAACATTTTCCATGCTTCACTGCACAATATCGGCTTTGTTATGATGAGGGGTGCAATGTTGGGTATTTGTAACTCCCACACTAGCCTCTTTACTTATTTATTAAAACTTAAATTGGTGAGACTTTCTAAACGTGGTACAATGAGAATCACCACGCAATCTGGTGGAATTCCTAATTTATAGGGTTGTGGTAATCCCTCTTATATTGTGACACATACTCTAGATTTAGTCTCTTTGATGGGCTAGGAGACTAATCAAGGTCTATTTAAGGAGAACAACGTCCCCTCTTTATTCACTCTCAATGTTATTCCCATCAATAGAGATAGAAAGAAAGAGAGGTGGTTTGTTCTAAGGGTCGTGATCTTGTACCGAGGATCTGCCGATCAAGCACGTCTTCACGACCATCCGATCAGGTAAGTAAGATTTATCTTATTAGTAAATTGTTCTATTTAATATGTTGATCAAACGATTCTGGCCTAGATCTAAAATATCTAATAATTGGTATCAGAGCTTGGATGGCCTGATTTCGTTTGATCCACACAAATCATAAAATATATATATATATATATATATATATATATATTATTTTTTATGTGTGCCGCTTGATCAATCCTATCTACTTAGGATAAGATGTGTCAAGTTGTGTTCACATGCCGTGTCCCGCCTTCCTTGTCTTGGAGAGTCCAATGGATGGCCGGATTCCAGTGGGTCGATATGGGGGCTGCCTGCAACTCAAGTTTATAAAAAAAAAAAAATAATAAATAAAATTTTTTGAACGGATCCAGTCGCCTGATCCAGTCCGGGGCCGATCGATGGTCGGGATTCGTGCCAAGACGGTGCCGCGGACCGGATCGTCGGCCGACAGTCGTGTTGACTTGATCGGCCCTAAGGGTCAACTCAATTAAAAAAATAAAAATAAAAAATTTAAAGCGGCGGTCTGGCCGTCCGTCCATCGATCCAGGATTGGCACCGGTGGCCGTCCTAGCCGACCTCGCCGTCATTGTCTTCTGATCGATCAAATCCAAGTCCCATGTGGACTGGTTCTGACTGCAATAGTTATAAAAAGTAAAAATAAATAAAAAAAACTTTTTTTTTTTGGAAGAAGATGAATAGTTGGGTTTTTATAGGGCCGGGTCGGGTCCGTTGTCGGCCCACCTGACCCGCGTGACCAGACCCACTGAACCAGATCCGATGACCCGTGGACCTGGCCCACTACCCCTTACCCAGTGCCAGGCCCATAGTTGTGGCCCACTTCGGCCGGGTACCTATACTTGGACTTGGCCCACTACAGCCCGGTTCCATGACCCTCGGACCGGCCCAATACTCGGCCCATTTGACTTTGGCCCACTTGGGCCCACCAACTTATTGAATACGGGTCCAAGACCCAACCCAAACCATTTATATTTTGTTTGCAGCCACAATACTGCACTGCTTCTATCGGCTGCAGACAAAAGTTTTAAACTCGGAACTAGTTTCCGCAACCAGACTGAACACTTTTTGGGTTCAAAGTTTAAAATGCGATATCTGGAGTTTTACAACTCTGTTTCGCGCATATGACCTATCAATTTTAATCTACTCGACGAGACCTACACGTTGGACTAGTCTATGAGACTGTTTAACACTGTTTTGGATATGAAAATTCAAGTCAAAGGATAATAAATATTTTTTGTTCCAAATACATAGTTAAACTATTTTTTGAACATTTTGTATGGACACTCTTATTCTATCATGTCATTGTTCATAGTTAATGCATGTGCACTTTCCCTTTATAACTTTACTTTCCCTAAAATTTAGTAGTGAACATTTTTAGGATATGAAACATTGAACCAATGACATGATACAATGCCTTGAGATAGGTTATTCCTATAAAGGGGTTTAGGAATACCAGTAAAGCAATCGTTCAGGGAAACATTGCCAAAGTAGGTGTGAAGTCTACCCAAAGGTGACCAGCCTATGGAGGTTACGTTATCCTTGAATTTTGAGACACTCGTCTCATTAAGATTGCCACAGCATTCACTTTCGTGAGCTACTACTTCTGGCCAAAGTTGACTTAGAAAACTTACGAAAGGTGAATGGATAGAATAGTTATGCGTGTCTAGGTGAGAGAAGAGCGACGCTTCTGGCCTAAGCTGATGACTAGCTTCGATCAAACCAAAACACAAATGACTAGGTCTATGCGTGTCTACGGACACGAACTAGGGAGACATACAATAGGTCAAAGCTTCTGCCCTAAGGTGATGCTGAGACAATGAGTCATGTCTGTCCCTCATAGTGGATGGTTCTGCACATGGTTAATACACTCTGATTGATTCGACCTTGACCCCAGGTACGAATTCAAATTAAGTAAAGTTCTAAATGAACATGTGCTGACAATGATCTATGTCATTGCAGCTATGGACGGATCACTGTTACAACAACAAATGGCGAGCATTCAACAGCTCACTAGCACCAACTATTCCACTTGGCGAATGGGTCTGGATTTGACCCTTGGTTACCTAGATTATGATTTCGTTTTATTGAAAAACCGACCTGCGACTCCTACCAATAATTCTTCAGAGTTTGAAAAAGCTCTGCATGCCTAGTGGGAGAAGGAAAATCGTATGTCCATTATGATTATTCGCGCTTCCATGTCTGAGGTCATTCGTTGTGGTATTAAGACCACTGACACCGCCCGCGAGTTGCTGAAAAATATCGAGGATCAATTTGTTGGGTCCACTAAATCTCTACAATATGGTTATCTTGTCGAGCTTGTAAACATGCGCTATGATGGAAAGGGTTCTGTTAGGGAGTTCATTCTCAAAATGTCCATGTTAGCAATGAAGCTCAAGGAGCAGGGCATTCCCATTGAGGAAACAGCTATAGTACATTTAGCTGTTGCATTCCTTCAAAGTCAATTTGATACCTTTAAGGTAAATTACAATGCCCAGAAGAAAAAATGGGACTTGAACCAGCTTATCTCAATGTGTGTAACAGAAGAACAACGGTTGCGGGGCAACAAGGTTGAGTCTGCACATTTTGCCTACAATCCTGCTCATAAGAAAAATTATAAGAAAAATGGTCAAAGGAAGAATCACGTTACGATTAAAGGGAACAAGAAGGACTTCAAGAAGAAAGTTGCTGTGAATGCTAACGACGATGGCTGCCATTTCTGCAAAAAGAAAGGTCACTTTAAGAAGGATTGCTATTTATGGAAAAGTATTATGAAGAAGAAACATCAAGGTATTCATTTCGCTCATGTTTGTTCTGAATCGAATCTGGTTAAGGTTTCCGAAAATTCTTGGTGGGTTGACTCTGGTGCCACTGTACATGTGGCTCATTCATTGCAGGGATTGGTAAGCAGGAGAAGCCCAAAACCGGATGAAAGGCTTTTCCTAGGAAACGAGCAAGCAGTCAATGTCGAGGCTGTTGGATCTTATCGGCTTGTTTGGACCGACATATTTTAATACTTGAAAATGTTTATTTCATTCCGCCCTTCGCATTTAAATCTCATTTCCATCTCCAGATTAGTTACTTTTGGTTATTCTTTTACTTTTGCTAGAGACTCTTTGGTTATTTCTAAGGACACTATTACTATGGGACATGGTTTATTAGTAGATGGATTATTTCGCTTATCTCTTGATGATATCTCTGGTACATCCTTTGCATGTGTCTCTAGCACCTCATCCGGATCAAAGCGCCCCCTTTTGGCAGAAAACTCCTCTATGCTTTGGCATAAACGTTTGGGTCACATATCGAAGAAAAGATTAGAAACTCTGGTCAGGGATGACATTCTTAATCCTCTTGATTTTAACGATTTTACAACATGTATTGAATGCATTAAATGGAAGTCAACGAAACAACGAAAATTTGAGGCCATTAGATCCTCTGTTCTGTTACAACTGATCCACACAGACATTTGTGGACCTTTACCCACACCTTCACGAGGTGGACAACGTTATTTCATCAGTTTTATAGATGATTTTTCCCGTTATGCCTATGTCTACCTGATTCATCAGAAGTCTGAGGCACTTGACATGTTCAAGATCTTTAAAACGGAAGTTGAGAAACAAACTGATAAGAAAATTAAAGCCGTTAGATCGGATCGTGGTGGAGAATATTATGAGAAGATGGATTCTGATGGTGTTAATCACGGAAACTTTGCTCAATTCTTAAGGGAACATGGGATTGTTCCTCAGTACACTTCGCCTGGTACCCCCCAACAGAATGGTGTCTCTGAGAGAAGAAATTGCACCTATTAGGAGGCTGTTCGCAGCATGATGTGCAACTCGAATCTTCCTGAAAGTTTTTGGGGAGAAGCTCTCAAAATCGCAATTTATATTCTTAACCGAGTGCCATGTAAAGCTGCTCCAGAAACACCTTACAAACTTTCGACCGGCCGTAGACCAAGTCTTAAACATTTGCATGTGTGGGGGTGTTTGGCAGAAGCAAGACTCTATGATCCAAACCTGAAGAAGCTTGATCCACGCACCGTCACATGTTACTTCATTGGTTACCCCGAGCGCACCCGATCATATAGGTTCTATTGCCCATCTCGACCGTTGGAGATCGTAGAGACCTACAATGCTAAGTTTCTTGAAGATAGTTTCATCAGTGGGAGTCAAAAACAGAAGAAAATTGTCTTTGAAGTAGATACTCATGTTACGCCTCCTGTTCCCATAGGAACAACTATACATGTTCCTATCCCTAATTCCGTCATTTACCCTGAGAGATCTATGATACACAATGATTTCCCCAATGTTGAAACTTCCAATGCTCCACCTCCCCCTCCTCTCATTGAAGGGCAACCAACTGCTCTAAGGAGATCCAATCGAGAACGTAGATCTGCGATATCCAATGATTATGACGTCTATCTACAAGAAAATGATGATGTTGATCTGGACACCAATAATCCTTCCTCTTTCTCTCAAGCCATGAAAAGCGATCAGTCTCTACACTGGGAGGACGCCATGAGAGAAGAGTTGCAATCTATGAAAATGAATGATGTCTGGGACCTAGTGATCCTTCCAAAAGGATGCAAGGCAATCAAATGCAGATGGGTTTACAAAGTTAAAAGGGACTCTGAAGGAAATGTTGATAAATTCAAAGCCAGATTAGTAGCCAAAGGGTTCACTCAGAGACCGGGAATTGATTACAATGAAACATACTCTCCTGTTTCATCCAAGGACTCTCTTCGAATAATCCTAGCGATAGTGGCACACTATGACTTAGAATTACATCAGATGGATGTAAAGACGGCATTCCTCAACGGTCATTTAGAAGAAGAGATCTATATGTCTCAACCTGAGGGTTTTGAGATACATGGTCAAAAGGATTATGTGTGCAAGCTGAAGAAGTCCATTTATGGGTTGAAGCAAGCTTCAAGACAGTGGTACCTGAAGTTTGATCAAGTTGTTACGGAATACGATTTTCAAGAAAATACCATGGATAGGTGCATATATATTAAGAAGACAAAAGATCGTTTCATCATCCTAGTGCTATATGTTGATGATATTCTCCTCACAAGTAATGACATTCATCTTCTACACGAAACAAAACATTTCCTATCCAATTATTTCGACATGAAGGATATGGGAAATGCACAATACATTCTGGGAATTAAAATCCACAGACAACGGGGTGCTGGGCTCTTAGGATTATCTCAGAGAGCTTACATCGACAAGGTCCTCAAACGCTTCAAAATGGAGAACTGTAATCCTTCCAGTGCTCCAATTGTTAAGGGTGATCTCTTAACTGAAGATCAATGCCCAAAAAATGATATGGAAAGACAGCGAGTAGATCCAACTATATATTCATCTGCAGTAGGAAGCCTCATGTATACTATGACCTGCATGCGACCTGACATTAGTTTCGTCGTTGGGATGCTCGGGAGGTTTCAACTAAATCCGGGTTTTGCTCATTGGATAGCCGTCAAGAAGGTATTGCGATATTTGCAAGGAACCAAAGACCACATGCTCGTATACCGAAGATCAAATGAACTTGAAGTCGCGTTTATAGCGATTCCATATGCGGTGTGATCGATCTCGCAAATCCACTTCGGGTTTCATCTTCA
The DNA here is from genome assembly GCA_021018995.1 of Chloranthus sessilifolius. NCBI lineage: Eukaryota > Viridiplantae > Streptophyta > Magnoliopsida > Chloranthales > Chloranthaceae > Chloranthus > Chloranthus sessilifolius. The sequence goes on from CM037585.1 coordinate 131,116,191, forward strand.
AACTCACTCATGGTGCTGTCACCTGGAGAAGCTCCAAACAGACCATAACGTCGGATTCAACTATGTTCGCCGAGTTCATTGGATGCTATGAGGCCACCAAGCATGCCATTTGGTTAAAAAGCTTCATTGGTGAGTTAGGTGTTGTTGATTCCATTCATAAGCCCTTGACCATTTATTGCGATAACAAAGCTGCCATTGATTTCATCGAGAGCGGGAAACGAACCAAGAGCAATCGGCACATCGGGTCAAGTATATGATGGTGCTGGAAAAGGTTCGTCAAGGACTCATTAAGATCCCTCATTTGCCTTCTGAGGAAATGATTGCTGACCCACTCACAAAGGGGCTTCAACCAAAAGATTTTTTAGCACACGTGATCCGGATGGGAGTGTTAGCAACACTCGAGTACATTAATTGAGTGGGAGTTTCTTCCACAATGTTTATTCTATTGTCGATACTCTTTATATCTTTGATTATCATTTGATGCATATTTTTCTTTCTACTCAATATTTATCATGATTATCATTATTAGTATATGCAATGTTGGCCTGGGAGCATGAGTGCTCAAATAAGGAAGCTTGGGCTATCGTGATTAGGCACCACGGTTGTATAGCCTTTATCCTGATAGTTGGGTGATGATTTTCACGTGGCGTATGCCGTAAGATATCAGGATAACATACCTTAGGGTATGAAGCAGGACGAATGCAGGTATACACACAAGTGATTGCATTAAAGTATGCATATACTGGTGTCACAAAACCACAAGTAATACTCTTGGGTTCATTAAACAACAATAATTTTTGTGACCATGGAACTGCCTTATTGTCAATTGTAAAGCATGGTACATTATAGGCATTCATGATCCATTATTATAGTTGTTACTTGAACTTGAGGGAATGATGTATTGTACCAAGTTCCTTGAAAGTCAATGGTTTTATAAAATTCTAAGGATGGCCATCCACTTTTCAAAAGGACCAATTCATGAATTTATTAAAACAATATTTTGCCAGTGTGTGGATCAAGTGGGAGATTGTTGGGTATTTGTGACCCACACACTAGCCTCTTTACTTATTTATTAAAACTTAAATTGGTGAGACTTTCTAAACGTGGTACAATGGGAATCACCACGCAATCTGGTGGAATTCCTAATTTATAGGGTTGTGGTAATCCCTCTTATATTGTGACACATCCTCTAGATTTAGTCTCCTTGATGGGCTAGGAGACTAATCAAGGTCTATTTAAGGAGAACAACGTCCCCTCTTTATTCACTCTCAATGTTATTCCTATCAATAGAGATAGAAAGAAAGAGAGGTGGTTTGTTCTAAGGGTCGTGATCTTGTACCGAGGATCTGCCGATCAAGCACGTCTTCACGACCATCCAATCAGGTAAGTAAGATTTATCTTACTAGTAAATTGTTCTATTTAATATGTTGATCAGATCAAACGATTCTGGCCTAGATCTAAAATATCTAACATGTGATACAATGTTGCCGGATGCACATGGATACTATATCGATCGGCAGTAACCATGACTTGAACTGATGGGATCATCCTAGTCGTCCGATGGATGGACTATTTTGTAGACAGTTGCTTGTGACTACAATGTCCATTCAAAAGTAGACAACTACCATGCCATATGTATATTATGGCTTGCAGAAGGCCTACCTCACCCCACTGGCATTGACTCAAATGCCTAAGCGATGCCTTTCCAATCTTTCACAAACATCATACATTTAGGCCGTCTGGTGATCTGAGCTTTTGTCATCCCGATTTTGGAAGAATGTGAGTGCACTTGGATTCTTAGATTTTTTTAGTCTTGTTCTTGAGTTTGGTCAAAGTCGGGTTTTTTCAATTTCTCCCAAAAAACTCGGATTTTTGTATCCTTGAGTTCTCAGATTCCTAGTTCTAAAGGGTATTTTTGTTTCATTTTTTTGAGTTTAGATTCTGAGCATTTCCGAGTCATGTGATAGGAAATTGATATGTTATTTTCACTTGAAAATAATCAGAAAATATGGATCTCCATAAAAACTCACAAACAAAGGAAAAAGTCAAAAAAGCTCGGAAATAGCTACAATTATGAGTCAACGCTCAGATTCCGAGTGTTTTTGGACTCCCGAACAAGCTCTTAAGGTTTTCAATTAGTAGGGTCGATTCCGGCCAAAATTGTGCAATCCCATTATATGTTATAGCCAAAATATTCGGGCCGCCCAATTTTTGCCCGATCCGACTTGACCATATATGAGCCAAGTTTATGTGGATGAGCCGGTAAAGAATTGGGTTGGGTGGGTTGGGTAATTCGACCCATTGACACCCCTACATTGCTGCCTTGTTTGACAAAACTCATGGAAAGTTTTTTTTTTTTTCTACTTCCCATGGGTTGGTGAAGAAAAAAACTCAATAGGAAGTTTTTTTTAAAATAAAATCATTGGTCTGTAAAATTTTTTTTGCCAACTGTTTAGCTACTAAGACGTGAAACATTACAAAAGATAAGGCTATTAGCAGCACTTTTTTTAATAAAAAACTGCCGCTATTAGTCTTGTCGCTATTAAAAACTACCGCTATTAGCCCTGTCGCTAACAACAAGTGCCACTAAAACACCTTATTTTTGTAGTGAAATTTGATGTGTCGCCGTTTCCCTCTTATCCAATCGTTTTCCTCTTGGATGTATTCATTTTATTGGATTGATGATTGATGTTGTTGTGGAGCTGTCAAACAAGGCATAGAAGTTGTCGAAAAGCTAGGCATCCCAGAGATCGTGTTTTATATGATGAGCGCTTCCTTGGTAACTCGAGTTCTGTGAGTTACCACCAACATGTACACAAACAGAGTGGGCAACTAACACATGTATATAGAGATCATAAGAAAAACAGAGTGGGCAACTAACACATCCACACAAACAAAAATCACAAGCCATGTAAAGTACAAAAAATAAAAACAATCTCAAGATAGAAGAGGTAATTACGATTTGAATCATATCCCAACCGTCCAATCCGTTGCTCTAAATGGAGAAGGGAACTGGAAATGAAATTATCTGCACCAGACGCTACAAAAAATAAGACTATTAGCGACAGTTTTTTGGAGCAAAAAACTGCCGCTATTAATAAAAACCCTATTAAGACTATTAGCGGCAGTTTTTTTATTAATAACGGCAGTTTTTGGCTGCAGCTAATAGTCTTGCTTTTTTGTAGTGAGACCATAATCTAATTCAAAAGTCAAATACTTGAGTACCCATTTTAAGATATAGCATATCCCATAGTTAAGAAAACCCGAAAAACATGGGATGAGGCAATGGGCAGATCCAAGAGACACCAAAATACCAGCACCATCCCGGAATCATCGACCTTGTAGAATTGCAAAACAGCGAGCTTCACCTTCTTCCTCTTGTGCTTGATCTTCTTGGGCTTCATATAGGTTTTCTTCTTCCTCTTCTTCGTGCCATCGCGAAGGCGGAGAATCAGATGCAAAGTCGATTCCTTCTGGATGTTGTAATCAGCTAGGGTTCAGCCATCCTCCAGTTGCTTCCCGGCAAAGATCATGCGCTGTTGATCTGGTGGGATGCCTTCTTTGTTTTGGATCTTCGCTTTGATGTTGTTGATCATGTCCGACGATTCGACTTCTAGGGTTATGGTTTTACCTGTTAGGGTTTTGACGAAGCTTTGCATCTTCGATTACTCGTCTTCTTCCTCCAAGCGCAATAGAGATTAAGGTTTCAACGTCCGAAGGAGAAGGCAACTCAGCCCGTCTTCTTCTTCCCATCGTTTTTACCAACGAGTGGGTGGAAATAATTTCCGATAGAATTTTGGTGGGTTTTTTTTTTCGAGTTTTTTTTTTTATTTTCTTAGAATAAGTGGGTCCCACTTTACTGCCAAACACTTGCAAATTACGTTTTCATGAGAAATTTCAAATTTCTAGCGAAAAATTGCCAGAACTCGAGTTATCAAACAAGGCATGCAGGTCGGAATTTGGGAAAAAATTGGCAATAAAAAAAAATGAAAAAAGATGAAAAAAAGGCAAAATTCTGGAAAAAATTGAGAACTATTTGGGAAAAGCAATGAAAATATTTAAAAATATTAAATAAACAAATAACTTTTTTAACAAAAATAATTCAAAAATTCAAAAAAATATTGTTAAAAACGTGTTTAAATGGTAAAATTTGTGATTTAAAAAAATTCATCTTAAACGAGTTTTTTTTCTTGATTTTGGTAACTATGGTAGTAGACTTTTATAAGCCATTAGGGTATTTAAGATGGACCACACTGCCATGCAACTAATAATTTTGGATTTACTTAGATGTATACTACTTTTTTCATGCTAAAAGGAACACTTGGTGTCATATGAGAAAATGATTATTGATGATTACTAACGGGATCAAGGGTCCAATATCCGTTATCTTAGACTTTCTAAGAATTAATACGTCTCTTGTTTGAGAAAAATCTGAAACTTCCTAATGACAAATTCGTCTACTGTATGGGTTAAAATATCGGAAAAATGATACGTATCGTCCATCTCCAAAACTGATATGTATTGATTTCGGATAATACATTCCAATGTATCGTAAAAAAATTTAGGTTTTTGTATAGAAGGCACAGATATGGTACCTTGAATATATAATATCGGTGAGGTCAGAGAGGTCATTATGGTGGTCATTGCTATAGTAGGTAGAGCAAGTGGTGGTGGTAGTTGTGGTGTCTTGTGTGGCGATTACCGGAATATTGAACACTCACTCAAATGGATCTGGCTCGGCTGGGCTTTAAATAGGCATATTATATAGGGTACGGGAACTCATTAGGGCATATTATAGGGCATGCGAATTTGCAATTGAAGATTTTGTCTCCACAATTTATGATTTTTACCCTTAACACAATTGACTGCCCTCAATAAGTTGATGTAGATTGTTTTAAAGCCTCAATCTTTAACACAATAAATCTTGAGATTATAGTCTACCAATCAGGTGTTGATTCAACATGGCTCACATTCCCAAAAGTGATCTTTTAGGAATGTGTGTGCCATGTTGAATCAACACATGGCAATTTGATAAATGGGTAATGATCTCAAAATCTATTGTGTGGATGATTAGGACAAAAATAATCTCTATTTGATTCAAGACAGTCAACGGTGTAAATGATGAAAACCACGTTGGCAAAAACCGAATCATCAGTTGCAATACATGTATCGTATTATACATAGCCGTAAATGTCCACATCAAATACGCTCAAACCTTATTTTATGCCCAGCTCGGCCACATTCATTTGAGTGCCTGTTCAATATTCATGTACTCAGCCACAACACTTAGTAGGGTGAAATGATCCACTAGCCTCCCAAAGTATTGGATACAGGGGATTAAGTATTGGCTTGGGACCCAGCCGATATGCCGATATATATTTGACATTAAATCCCTAAGGGCAGCACCATGGTAAATGCCTAGGCCCCAGCTCATTCTCTTTTTTAGATGGGCCATAATGTTTGAGTCAAACCTAGTCAATGACAGCTAAATGGGTCAGAATCAAAAAGCTCTAGTCCTTGGTTTCGGCCATTTCCTACTCACGTCATGACCCATTATCTCAGCGGGCAGTGGGCCATGCCTGTTAGCCAGAGGCCCTTTTCAGAAAATGGTCAACAGGTCCACTTAAAAGAAGCAAGCTTTTATATTTAGGTACCGTGATGTGAACACCGACAAAATGTAGTGTGACATTTTGAGATCACGGATATACCATATTACAATCAACTTTTTACTCAAAATACGTAACTCAAAAATACATGACACATCAGCCTCAATTGTGATATCGTTTGATTCTAAGGACCAAAGGAGTCAATAGTGCGATTACTTTTTCGGCGGGGTTGAGATTACAGTTTTATGGAATGTAAATAATGGTATCTATATATTCCACCCACCGAATCTTTGAGTTCACCTACGCTGAAACACATTGGCTACGTTGAATAAGATGATGGAGATCGTTTATCCTCCAAATCTTTCACACAATGGATCAGGAAATCATGAGTGTACCATCATACGGTCGGTATTTTTTCACGTGGCATATATCTCAAAAAAGTGACTTTAGCATCACCTGCAAACCCAAAAATTGATTTTAAGGTGACTTATTTTGGGTGTGTATCACATGAAATAAAAAATCGACCATTTGATAGTACATCCATAATCTCAAGATCCACCGTGTCAAAGATTGGGACGATAAACAATGTCCATCGTCCGATTCATACAGTCAATGTGTTTCAGTGAGAGTTGTGATTTTAATATTATTTTACTCGTAAGTGTACGAAGTGGTTTGTAGTTAATGGGTGCGGAGTACGAGATCGTTCCCACAAAGATTGGATAGAAAAGTAAAGAGAGGAAATAACAATTAACTAAAAGAACTATCACAGATTTAACACAATATTTAAACTAATTTATAATTTCTGAGCAGGTTGATAGACAAAATAAAGACTAAGTAATAAAATTAAATTAAATGAAGAATGAAAGAGAGGACCGGGATGCTAACTCCTCTCATCCTTACTTTACCATTTATGAAATATAAATCTACTGGTTGAAATATGATACCATCATAAGATGCAATACACATAAATATTGAACCCAATCAAATATTTACAGAAAATATATCGCTTAATCCACAAAAGCAATTATAAATGTATGCTCTTCCTATAATCGTAAAAGAGATGGGTCAAAACATTCACCGTAAATTCTTAATGACAATAAATTAACTTCAAATATTATTGATAAAGAGCCCAGAGTAAATTCCTCATTGCAGATCCGAGATCATGGGAAGAGCATGACTAACACTCATATCTTAGATGACAATCGAAATTTACTAAATCGGCAAGAACAAAAAGAGATTAAAGATCAAGGCATTTATAATAAAATAATATCTCAACCGCAGATATATATTATTATAAATGAAAATCTCGAATGAGATTCATTAGATCCTCTTCCTCAAAAAGATTTTAACTATGCATGATTGAAATGAACAATAAACTTGAAAGATGTTGAAATAGACATTAAAATACCGTATAATGACTCCAATAAATTCCACAAATGCTTTAATGCAAACATGTACAATCCTTCTTTAGTTGCAGAAATTGAAACTAGTCTAAACTAAATCTAAGAAATGGAAAAAATAATGCTCAAAAATGGAAAGAAAAAGCTAGGAAAACCTAAAAATGACTACATAAATGAGAGACTCTCTAAAGGAAGAGACCCCAAAAACTAATTCTCAAGTTTGCTTAAATAGGGTCTCAGTTTGAAGTTCGAAATTTAAAATCGATCGATTGAGATCGATCGAATTTTCATGAATATCAGGGCTTGACAATTCCTTTGGTCCCATGTTCCGGTGATAATCAGATTTATGCTCTTTTATGGTTTCAATTACATGCAATGGCCAGGTTTTCTTGAAACTATCAAATCTTTTACAAAACTGTTAGATTGCCTTCATCGGATAACTAAATGTACGTTTTAGGGTTTGAAATATGATCATATTTCAACACTCACCACACCCCCAAACTTACACTTTACTAGTTATCAAGCAAAGAAGAAGATAAACAAAACTGAAAATAAACTAACAACCTAAGAAAAGTAATGAATGCCACTTTCATAGGGAGCATGATTACATTTAGTGTATGCAACAAGCCTTTAAACTGCTAGGTGATCCTTAGTAGAGGAGTTTTGTCTCATGAGGGTTTTCAGTGAAGTTACTCACAAATAGAGATGCAACCGAGCTGGGCCGAGCCCGAGTTCGGATCAACTCTAGCTCGGCTCTACCTTATACGAGTCGAGCTGGGGTCAGCTCTAAGCTCTTCGAGCTCAAAAATTCAAAGCTCTAGCTCGGCTCTCGAAGATCGAGCCGAGCTTCGGGCCAAGTATGTTCTATTACAAAAAATGAACTCAAAATAAAAATCGCGTACCTTTTTAGTAGATATATTTTTGAATGACACTTATCATTTGATTTGTATCTCCTTGTTGTCTATCTCCTTGTTGGTTAATTTGATGGTCAAGCGATGGGTTTGAAATTTTTCTCAGACTCATGTAGCATGATGGGCATTGATGAGATTAAATCAATTGAGTGAAGTCAGTTGAGTGCATAGCTTTTTAAAAAATATACGAAAAATAATATATATTTATAATAATTTGAACTCTTGAAATATGCTTGATAACTATTGTATTTCCTTAATAAAATATATAAGTCAAGATGAAAAATATGGTAGATGAAAATACTAATTATTTTGAAAAAATATAAAATAATAAAAATAACTTCACTAGTCATCTCAGTTTGCTCTCAAATGGAGGTGATATTGAGAACCGTGGGTAGGAGTAACAGTGGGTAGTATATAATATATAAAGTGAAAATTAGGGCAAGTGGAAGCCAAAAGTTCCTATTTTATCATTCAAAGCAACCGTTGAATAAACTTAAACGGTTACTTTGAAGGGTAAAATAGACATCTCAAAGTTAATTTTATATATATATATATATATATATATATATATATATATACTGAGCCATAGAGCCGAGCCGGCCTTAGCCCGAGATCGGCTCTGTTAATTCGAGCTATAAATTGCCCAACTCGGGTCGAGCCGAACTCTTATTTTTCAGGCCGAGCCGAGCCGAGTTGTCGAGCTGGTTCGGCTCTGTTGCAGCCCTATCCACAAACTTCAACATATGTTTGAAACCATCGATAAAATTGAGTTTTCAAAATATGACTTTCATATATATTTAACTTCAAAGCACAAAATCATTAATCAATTCAACATGCGAATTCTCAATTTCAACTATCAATCACATACCAATCATACTAGTATCCATTTAAATTAGTCTAATGTTTCTATTTTTTAGATAACTCATTCATTCATACCTAAACGTAAAGTACGTGTACACCAATGTTAATATCCATCTATCTCGAAACTAATCCAAATAGTAAAACATCAAATCTCATGTCTCATCTCAATCCTTACAATTGATATACTCTCAAAAACAGAAACACTCTAATGATGGATAAATTTGCACACACATGTGAGTAATCAATACAAAGCAAATAAAACGTCTCACATGATAGAAGAAATACGATGTAATCAATGAATAAAAGAGAATCTCATAGAAAAATACTTGTATATCATATGCATGCCATATTAAGCACCATAAGTATTGTATATTTACTCTCCGCAAGGTAGTTACCAATGTCAGATCGGATCCTAAAGGTCTTTTGTAGGGTTGTAATGGGGCTCAGGTAAGGGTAAGAAAGAAAGGGATGTTGGGATTCAAAGTTTATGATAAATTGGAAAAGGAAATATATATAAATATATATATATATATATATATATATTTATTTATTATTTTATTTTTTTTCTTCCTTTTCTCTACTCTTTTCTAATTTCTTTTTTTTTTAATATTTCAATGCTTTTCTTTTTTTCAACTCTCTTTTCTTTTCTCACTTTTTTTATTTTTTTTTAATTTCATTCTCATGAAACACCTCATATTTTTCAAATTTTTTTTTAAACCTTTTTTTCTCTCTTTTTTACTAATTTTTCTACCATATACTCTCAGTAAACACCACAACTTGATTTCTCTCTACTTACTCTCTTTTGATTCATTTTCATCCCCCGTTCCTAATTTCTCATAAATAAAAAGGATAAGGCTAAACTTTCAAAAATGATGAAGGGGTAAAGGTTAATATGGCTTATCAAAGAATGTATAAAGGCAAATTTTTCAATTGACTCAAAGGGATACTAGAAAGATAAATTTATATGAGGTGAGATATTTTAAGTACAAATGAGCTAAAGACGGCCTTCAATCATGTCCCTAAAAAATGGTAACCTTGTCTATTTATCTTGAGCAAATATATAACACGTTCTAGCATAATGGTATGAATTTAATATCATGCAAAGTTACAAGTCAAAGCAAAATGTATGAGATTATGCAAAACAATTAGTATTCAAAGAAAACTTTGAGTTTATGTAAGCACTCATCAAAGACGAGAAATTAGCTCTAAAGCTCACTGGATTTAGTCTCCACTAAGAACCTAGGACTCAAAGTTCAAAATAATTTCTCGATTTCTAGATCTTAAGCATGATATACGTGCACAATGTGTCTAGACATGAATTTCAGAACTATCCTCAAATTATCATATTAAATTTTATTATCATAGATACAATTAATCAAAACATAATATCGATATTCTCAAAATTAAATTCATATGCATCATCAACTAAAGTTTGAAAACTATTGCAAAATAACATGTGTGATGGTTCCAAAATTTTTTTTTTTTATACTTTTAGGGGTATCAAAATAATAAAACCACATAAATTACACCCCCAAATTTGAACAAAACAATGTTCTCATTGTTGACAATAAAAAAAATATTAGACTAAAGTGAGAAAACATACCTGAAGTAATAATTTGAGGCTCATGGTAGCACATGAAAAGGGGAGAAATAGAAAAAAATTTCTCAAACCTGCATGACAATATACCAGTACAACAACCTGCCTATCGAGCAATATGTATATTTCCAAGCATCCTCACCACACAGAAAAAAAAAACATGTCAACAATAGAGAAGATATTATTTTATTTTATTTTATTTATTATTATTATATATATATATATATATATATATATATATATATATATTTCTTTTTGTTTATTTATTTATTTTTGAATAAAAATTTACGAAATTAATCTACAAGGTGTAATCACATGCCGAGTCTACCAGGATTCTAAATCTTCATGAAAATTTTCTGAGTAGGACCAGTGATATATTTAATAGTCTTTGCATTTCTCTTATCAGGGACTTGGCTACAGCCACATGCTGTGCCCAAGTTTCACCACCATAGTCTATCTCTAACCTTCCAATCTCTATCTTGTACTTGACATTCCCAAAATCGCACTCCTAATTCAAACCCACTAGCCTCTTTTAGGCCTTTTGATGATTATTTATGTATTCAACAAATGGGCAACTTAGAAGTTCTTTTTTCTCCCAAAACTAAATTCACATTCTATAAAAAATATTATGCCTCCCTTATCGCACCATTCTAAGAGTGGATGTTCGACTAACATGACCCTCATTCCTTCAAGTGCTGACTCGACATCGAACTCGTCGGACAAGTTGGGTCAAGGATCAAAATTTCGGGTTTCATTTCTGTTTCGAAGGGGATTGAAATTGAAAATTTTGACCGAAAATTTGGTCGAAAATTTGAATTTCGGCCGAAAATTTCAATCCCATACAAAAATGAGCGAAATTTCGGTTCCATATTATTGTTTCGATGGGGACCGAAACCGATAATTTCGACCGAAATTTTGGTCATTTTGGCCGAAAATTTGATCATTTCAGCCGAAATTTTGATCCTTGAGTTGGGTAGATCAGCTTTCAATGGTTATGTAAGGGTGTCATTTTATCCTCTCTCGTCTCAATTTGATTCTCAATTCCCTCATCGACATAAGTATCGCTCTATTTCACTTCCTCTTCTCCTCGCACTCGCACTACCTCAACGCTCGTTGTGTCATTTTCAAGCGTAGTGACCAATTGGTCCTCCTCATATTTTTGAACGAAATCAGAGGGGTCCTCTTGAAAATATTCTTCATTCTGATCGGTATCAATAAGAGACTTCTCTATTTCATCTTTAATTTGCAAGTGCTTGACCATCTGACTAACTTGAGATTGTAACCTAGAAAGTCTTTGATTTATGGTGTGCACTAAACTTTTTAAATATTCTAAGGAGTAAGAAGAAGTTTGGGTTGGTTCATATGATTATGTGTCTTGAAAGTATTGAGTTTGCTGTGAAAACTCATAACGGAGGTTGTCAGGATAAAAACTCTGACCAGAGTAAGGCATCATATCATATATTAGAGGTTGATTAAACCCTCACATGTCATTGGGTTGACTCTGCCAGTCATAAGTGTTCCAAACAGGACTGGAGTGGACTTGTTCAAGGTAATAATTTGGGTTGTTCAAGGGACACATAAGTGTAATATGCATCTGATTTTCACAAATAACACATGATTCTGAAATTTAAAATTTAAAATTTGAAGTTTCAAAATTTGAAATTTCGAATTTTAAATTTTTTGAAATTCTTTTTTTTTTGGAATTTGTTTTATTGGATTTTTTTTTTTGAATTTTGAATTTCAAATTTCAAATTTCAAATTTTGAATTTTAGATTTCAAATTCAAATTGAAATTCAAAATTTAAATTCAAATTCAAAGTCAAAATTTAATAATTTTAAGTTTCAAATCTTGAATTTTAAATTTCGAATTTCAAATTTCAAATTTTAAATTTTGACTTTTAAAATTTATTTATTTTATTTTATTTTTTAATTTTTTAATTTTTAATTTTTTGAATTTCAAATTTCAAATTTTAAATTTTAAATTGTGAAATTATATATATATATATATATATATATATATATATATATATATATATATATATATATTATTTATTTATTTATTTTCAAATTTTAAATTTTAAATTTTGAATTTTGAATTATGAAGTTCAACTTTCAAATTTTTAAGATTTTCAATTTTCAATTTATTTATTTATCTATTTTTTTAATATATATTTGTTGAATTTTAATTTTTTTTTGAATTTGAAATTCAAATTTTAAATTTTGAATTTCAAGTTTTAAGTTTTAAATCTCGAATTTCGAATTTTAAAATTTGATATTTTGAATTTTTGGGATTTTGAAAATTCAAATTATGAAAGAGTGATATTATTTTATTATTTTTTTGTTTTAGACTCGATGGATTGATCAGGTATTTCGATTGATCGAGACTTTGAAAATTTTAAATTTTTTTAGTTTTTTTTTTAAATTTTTTGAAACTAGTAAAAATACTGATTTAAACCTATATAAATTCATAAAATCAATTTTCTATTCTCTAAAAATTGTGAATTTTCTATGCCCAATCCCTGGTAGCAACGCCAAAAACTTATAGTGATTTAAATATTATTTTACTCACAAGTACACGAATCGATTTACAGTTAATAGGTACAGAGTACGAGATAGTTCCCACAAGGATTTGATAGAAAAGTAAAGAGAGGAAATAACAATTAACTAAAAGAATTACTACAGATTGAACATAATATTTAAACTAGTTTATGATTTCTGAGCAGGTTGATGGATAAAATAAAGACTAAACAGTAAAATTAAATTAAATGAAGAATGAAAGAGAAAACTATGCTAACTCCTCCCATCCTTGGTTTACCATTTATGAAATATAAATCTACTAGTTGAAATATGATACCCTCACAAGCTGCAATACACATAAATATTGAATTCAATCAAATATTTACGAAAAATATATCGCTTAATCCACAAAAATAATTCTAAATGTATGCTCTTCCTACAACTGTAAAAGAGATGGGTTAAAACATTCACCGTAAAAGAAATCTCTAATGACGATGAATTAATACCGCAAATATTATCGACAAAGAACCCGGAGTAAATTCCTCATTGCAGATCCGAGATCATGAGAGGAGCATGACTAAAACTCATATCTTAGATGACAATCAGAATTTACTAAATCGGCAAGAGCAAAAAGACATTAAAGATTAAGACATCTATGATAAAATAATATCTCAACTATATATGTATATCATTATAAATGAAAATCTCGAATGAGATTCATTAGATCCCTATCCTCAAAAAGATTTCAGAAATTGAAACTAGTCTAAACTAAAAATGACTAAAGAAATGATAGACTCCCCAAAGGGAGAGACCCCTAAAACTAATTCTCAAGTTTGCTTAAATAGAGTCTCAGTTCGAAGTTTGAAATTCAAAATCGATCGATCGTCACGAATATTAGAGCCTGACAATTTCTTTGGTCACATGTTCCGACGTTAATCAGCTTTATGCTCTTCTATGCTTCTAATTGCATCCAATGACCATATTTCCTGAAACTATCAAATCTTTCATAAAATTGTCAGATTGTCCTCATCAGATGGCTAAATGTACGTTTCAGGGTGTGAAATAGGATTATATTTCAATACTCATCATGGGTGAAATCAAATATTAGTGGGTTAATTTGAAGGTACTCATATTTTATAGGCTGGCGTTACTGTCGCAACAATTAATGTTACAACCATCTCACTTAAACAGAGGAAAAATCTTTTGACGGCTTTAAATCAGACAATGGAGATCTTTTTTCCTTCCAATCATTGAGACAAATGATGTTCATATCATGGCCTTCTATCATACCGTCATATATTGATTTTACATTGCACACATCCCAAAAAATAAATTGTGATAGCATTCCATCAAATGTGTTCACATTTAATTTTTGGGATATGTATCACGTGGAATCAACATCTGGCTGTCTGGTAGTCGACTCATAATTTAAAGATCATTTGTGTCAAAGATTGGGCCGAAAAACTATCTCCATCTTTTGATATAAAGTAATCAACAAAATTTTCCTTTATTTTCGTGATGTGGCTGTAACATAAAGTGGTGTGTGGTAGCAACACCGGCCATTTTATATTCTATTAAAACGGGTTGTTGGGAGTTTGTTTTTCCAATAAAGGTGTACCAGACCAATAAAGCGTAGCAGACCTTTATTGGTTGATCATTTGACTAGCAACAACTAATAGTTGCCCCACTTTTATTGGTTGATCATTTGACTAGCAACAACCAATAGAGAGCCGCCACTTTTGAGACTCATACCTATCGGTTGATCAGCTGACTTTGTGAATCCAGTTCCCATGGAGGTATAGGTATTTGCAACCAAATTCGGTCTCTATAATTAATGGTTTTACGTTTAATTGTCCACTGTTTAGTGGAGATCATATATCTCTAAATAATAAATCTTGAAAAAATCTCCAAAAGTGATGGTAATCATGGTGTGCCATCTTGTGACACGTGGAATCAACATCTGACCATATGATATATAGGGAATGGTGTGAAGATTAATTTTCTGAAATATTGGGAACGACCTGAAACGTCCTAGCCAATGCAGTTAATGTTAGTGGTGGATCCATAAGGTGCAGACACCGAATCTTCGGTTGCAAATAGTCGTACCCTTTCCAGGTTCCAACTTGCTTCCTTTTACCGCTTCCAAACGAAATCCTCTGTTTTTTATTTATTCTCTTTCAGGAGAAAACCAGATGAACACAAAAAGCAATGTCTTTTCTTCTTTGTGAATCCATCTCTCTTTCTATCAACAAAAAATAAAAAAATCCATCTCTCTAATCTCCAAAAGAGAGCTTGGGGATTAGTTTGATCTTGTGTTTGGCTTTAGTAAAATGGGAAACGCCCTTAGATTTCTATATGGCAAATGTTGTGCTCCTTCAACTCAAGAATCAGACTTCTTAGGCCCCCATGGAGTCACATCAGAAACCGTCGGTGTTTCGGCACTTGCCCGTGATCTCTTTCACTTTGAAATCACATCCCAGGTAACCATCTTCGTCTTCGTTGTCTTCGCGGTTTTCCCTCTCTTGGTTTTTATATATAAATCGAAATCTAGAGCTGTTTGGGGATCTGGGTATTTGATCGTCCTCATCCTCGCGTTCGTTGGCTCTAATTATTTGGTAATTTATGCACTTTGAGATCACCTTACAATCCATAATTGTCATAGGGACTTCTTTGATTTCTAAGAATTCTGATGCTTGATGGGATCTAAGATATTTTAGTGACCTAATTCTGACTGATTTCTCCATTGAAGGTTCCCGATGGATTGAGCCAGCACGTCGTCTCCTCTAAGAATGCACAAGCTAACTGGTATTGTGTTCTGCTTTTTTTATCTAAAGTTGTAGTCTTGTAATAATGATGATAATTTGGTAAATTGGTAAATCTAATGGTTTTATTTATTTATTTTATGTTCTTTTATCCATGATCATAATGATAATTTTGGGCATAGGGGTTTTAAAATGAAGACATGGTTTCAATTGAAAAGAAAGGTCATAAGAATTGCCAATTTCTAAAATATGGTTTTTAATTCATTTGTGACATCTCTCATGACTCTGTAATCAAATTTAGCTTTGCACGATTCCCCCCCTTTTAAAAGAAAGCTCTTGTTAGAAAGAAAGACTTCTAATTTCTTCTTGGATGACAAAAATACCTCTCTAGGATCTTATACCCCATTGAGCTACCATTTCGACCAAAACCAATTGGTGATGGAAGAGGCACAACTCAATGTTTTAAGGTGTTGGGAGATTGTTTCGAGTGCGGCCCCCCCTCGGGCATACGAGGGTTGTACAGGGACCCAACAATCCCCCCCTCACTAGTACCACCGAGCGGACTCGAACCCTTGACATGGCTCTGATACCACTTGTAAGATCGTATACCACATTGAGCTACCATTGCAACTAAAACCATTTGAGCCCCCCAATTCATCAATTTTAACTTCCCCCTTTTAAAAGAAAGCTCTTGTTGCTTGTCAGGAAGAAACGCATCTAATCTCCTCGTGGATGAAAAAAATAACTCAATAGTCATCAATTTTAGTTTTGCCCAATTCACCCTTTTATTAACATACACATTTGTACATTAATAAAGGTACGGAAAACTTTTAGATGCATGGAAGGAAGCTAAACCACCACCAAAAACTCCTGAAGAAGCAGCTAGACTTATCATCCAAACCTTGAAGAGACATAAAAAAGCAGATGTAGAGGTAATTCATAATGTAGTACATTATAACAGGAAAGAAATTGTAATACTGTATGATTTGCCTACTTATATCCATGGGCTTAAATATCAGCCATGTCCAATACATATCGGCCGATATGTACTGGGTTAGGCTCCATCCGATACGCTATACAACCCGATTCGATATGGGTCAAATATAGGGTCAAACAGGTTAAATATTAGCCCATATCAAGTCATATTGGCCGATATGTATCTGATATCAATCGGACACACTACCAAAAAATGCCCTTTGGCAAAATTTTCTATTACTTTATATATTTTTATTATTTTAAAAATAAAAAAGGTACTCTAATATCGACCAGTTTGGCCAATATATATCCGATATATTTGATACGTTTCGGCCTAGGACCTGACCGATATGCCGAAATATATCGGTCTTTTAATCCCTGCTTATGTCTCATTCATGAATATAGGGTCTCTTGGCCTTCTATGGCCTCCCTCTTTCTCACACACTTATTGAGACTTCGGGCATTCCGTCATTGTGGCCGCAAGGAGTGAAGTTCGAATTACAGACACTCCCAGTGAGATACTTCTTCCTTGATCTCTCAATGATCTCAAAAAATTAAGCAAGAATCATGTTTTTTTTTTTTCTAGAATAGTCTAAAATAAATAAATTTCTACTATTACCAGGTGGATGTGAAAAGTGTTTCAGATGGAGATACCATCACAGTTTATATAGACACACAGGATTCAAGGGAGTCATCTAGTGTTCCCAAAGAGGTAAAGGATGCCACGATTCGAAGATCAAAGGCACGAGCGGTTAAGAACTATACAGAAGCAGATGCACTTCAGCAAAAGATCGTTGATGCGGGATATAGGTTGCTTAATTAGCCCACTCAATTAAGTAGTTATATATAAGATCTTTTGTTTTGAAGTTAATTGATTTTAATCTTCATTTCCTTCCCTCAACAGGGTCCTAAATGGTCAGCACAACCAGGATATACTTGCACGAAAATATCGAATTAGGCTAAGGTATCCAGCACTGATGGAAGCTAAAGCCAAATTCTATTTGTTCCTAATAATTTGGTTTATAAATGCTGGATTATTGTTACTATTATTATTCTAAGATAACAGGGGAATCGACGCACCAGAGAGTAAAATGCCATTTGGAAAAGAAGCCAAGCAAGAACTAGTCAAGATGGTTCAAGGGAAGTGTTTGAAGGTCCATGTTTATGGGGAAGATCGCTATGGCCGGCTTGTTGGAGATGTCTACTGCAATGGTATATTTGTGCAAGTAAGTTGAAATATATAGTTCCAACTTGACTCGCCACATGATCTGGAGTTGCCCCACATCCTCAAAGGGTTCACAAGTCCTTTACGATTAAAAAACAATTTTTTTTTTATAGAAATTAACTTTTTAGCACTTCATTTAACAGGTCAAAGATAAGGGTTTTTCAGCCCAAAATGCTGTGCCCTTAAAAATAACTTCTTCAACCTTTGACAGAGTTGTAAAAATAGTTTTTCTTTTTTTCTTTTAGGGTGGTCATTGATCGGCCTTATGTATGCTGCCGTGGCATCCAAAAGAATCTTATGTGGGTTCAATTTTACAACCCAAGTGCAGGGTCCTGCCGTGTATGTTGCTGTGGCATCCAAAAGAATCTTGTGTGGGTTCAATTTTACAACCCAAGTGCAGGGTCCTGCCGTCGTGTGTATATATATATTGAGAGAGAGAGAGAGAGAGAACTCTCTCACTCGAGTCATGAGATTACACCCGACTCTAGCTCCTATTGATTGCAACAACTATCTTTGACTCGTACTACTGTGTTCTTTTTGAGCTCTATATATCAATTACACAAAAAATATAATATTTTTTGGAGCTCACCATCCTTCGATTTTTGTAGGAGATGATGCTAAAGAAAGGGCTTGCATGGCATTACATAGCTTACGATCAACGCCCGGAATTTGCATTGGTGAGTTACTAAGATCCTTCTTCCTTTTGCTACTACAAAGCCCATCAGTAACCAATGTGTTAAATCTTCATTTTGATGTGTTGGTATTCTTCATTTGGATGACGTTAGTGGGAGAGAGAAGCTCAAGCTAGCCGTATTGGGTTGTGGGCTTCGTCAAACCCTGAAAAACCATGGGAATGGAGGAAAGATAGACGCGGAGGCACATAAATTGTACATGTTACTGATAACCCACATTATTGTGAGTCCCAAATGACTTAATTCAATGATTAAAACCTTTTGGTTATAATTATTTATATATCTTTGTTTGCTCTTCAAATTCTGCATCCAATGATTAACCAAAGTTGGGTTCTCTTATTGTTGTCCATATTTTAAATAGCTTTTAAGGCAAACTGAAACCACATGCCAAAGGACCCTTATCCATGGGCATTGCCTTCATTGCTTGGAAGTCAACGACTAGAACGAGGAGTTGGTTTGTTCAATAAGGCCATGGGAGCTAAATCCAGGACCAGCAAAAACTCTGAGAACCGCAACAAATGTGCTATTCGTCATGTTTTCATGTATTGATGGCTGCCTAAATCACAATGCTATGTTGTTAGTTAATAGCATTGTGATTCTTGATAGGTGGCAGGTTTAGTGTTGTTTTAACTGTGATCCATTTTCACATTTCTGCTATTGACTGATAAGAGAAGGTTATCCAAACCATGTTCTAAACATTGTACTCCATAATTTATAAAGAAATCGAATTGTGATATTTAGTAGCTAAACTAAAGTCTCCGGCAGCAAAATAAACTTCGTATGCTTCAGAAGATAGATTATACCAACAAAATATCCTTTGGCCCCTACATTAAATTGCCAAGTTTTTGTATTTTCTTCCCCAAAAACTTTATGGGGATTAGTTTTGGGCTAATTAATTATTAACAAATTCAGCTTCCAATTTGTTAACTTCGGTTAACCGAATCAATGCCTTGATCAGTGCTGGTTTGGAAGCTGAGCTTGGCCTCGATGAGATCAAACTATCCGTGTTCGAAGGAGAGGGTGACAAGGCTCCGGTACCAGATGAGTAATCCCATTAAATTCCTTAAGCTGTTTTGGGATGTGCTGCATGAGGACTTGGTTAGAGTGGTTCAAGAATTCTATTGCACGTCGCATCACAACAAAGAAGCTAAATCCACTTTTATCATCCTCATTCCTAAATGCAATAGTGCTAAAAGTTTAGGCAAATTCCGTTCCATCAGCCTGGTTGGCTACCTTTACAAAGTGGTGGCGAGAATCCTCGTTAATCAATTTCGGTCCTTCAACAATGGTGTTATCAGCCTGACTCAAGCTGCGTTTATTCAAGGGAGGCAGATCACGTATAGTGTTATCTTAGCGCACAAGTGTTTTCATTCCAGGCACTTAGATAAAACATCAGATCTGATTGTTAAGCTTGACATGGAGAAGGCGTTTGATCGAGTTCACTAGATCTACATTGATAACATCTTATCCCTTCGAGATGGCGTAAATGGGTTAGAGGATGTATTTCGGATCCTACTTTTTCGGTTTTGATTAATGGGTTTCCAAACGGCTTCTTCGAAGGATCCAGGGGGATTGCGTCAGGGTGACCCGTTGTTCCCGTTTCTCTTTAATCTTGTCGGTGAGTGCTTCCAGTCATCATCAAGCCGTGAATTGGGGTATGGAAGGTGAAAGCTCCACCGAGAAATATTTTGTTTGGGTGGTTTGTTGTTCAGAACCGGGTTAAAACGATAGATGTTCTATCCCATAGGGGCCTCATGCTTCCAAACCGTTGTATCATGTGTTGTTCAGAGTCCGAATCTGCAGATCATACCTTTATTCATTGCATGGTTGCGAACCAAATATGGAATGTATTTCAAAGCGGTGGGAATTTAGTGGGCTGCATGCCGAAGTCTTGCGGTGAAGTTATTGCGGAATTTTGTTGCAAATTTAATCGCTGCAATCAGGGTCACATATGTTATATTCCTTTGGCAATTTTCTCGGCCATTTGGAAGGAGGGTGCTGTTGTGGTTCACAAATATAAGTTGGGGTAAAGAGGTTGGGAACCTGGTGTTACCAGGCATCATAGATTGTCCGGTTGGTGGAGAGGAGTCTGTCATCAATTGCCGGCTTTCAGGAGAGGTGTTAAGCACGTTCTCGGTAATGGTTTGTCCATCAAGTTCTGGGAGCATTCGTGGGCCACTTGTCGCCCTCTTCAATTGGCATACCCTCGTATTTATACTCTCAGTCGGAAGAAGGGAGCAACAGTTGCCAAATGTTGTAGTGAGGACAGATGGGGCAATGCAGTTTGGAATTTAGATCTCCGTCGAGACCTTCGGGGTTATGAGATGCATGATCTATCCTAGTTGATCGGTGATTTGCCTCAATTTCCAGTGCTCAACGACTACATTGATATGAGGGTCTGGTGGCATCAGGGTAATGAGAGATTCACAGTTAAATCGGCATATCATTGTCTTTGGCGCAGACCAGTCATCATCAGGCCGTGGATTGGGGTATGGAAGGTGAAAGCTCCACCGAGAAATATTTTGTTTGGGTGGTTTGCTGCTCAGAACCGGGTTTAAATGATAGATGTTCTATCCATTATGGGCCTTGTCTTCCAAACCGCTATATCATGTGTTGTTCGGAGTCCGAATCTGCAGATCATACCTTTATTCATTGCATAGTTGCGAACCAAATATGGAATGTATTTCGAAGTGGTGGGAATTTAGTGGGCTGCATGCCGAAGTCTTGCGGTGAAGTTTTTGCGGAATTTTGCTGCAAATTTAATTGATGCAATCAGGGTCACATATGTTGTATTCCTTTAGCAATTTTCTCGACCATTTGGAAGGAGAGAAATGCTAGATTGTTTGAAGGAAAGTTCGAGGCACACATGCGGTTGCTGAGTGAGATTAAGAGAGAATTGAGGACATGGGCCAAGGTTTGGGGCCTCTTGAGGGACCTCCGATCGAATATGGAGGGGATTCGGCTCTTCGAAGGAGATTGAGGAGGGCTGTTTGGTCAGGAGTTGCAGCTGTTTATGTTGAGCTGTAATCGTTGCTTTGGTTGCTTCCGTTTGATTCGGTCATTTTATTGTTTTTTTTTCCTTTTCTTGTTTTCTTTTCCTTTTTTCTGTTCGTCTTGTCGAGCTCCTGGCTCGCCCCTGATTAGTGGTTGTATTTTCATTGTGTTTACTGAAATACAAATCTAACCGATCCCCAAAAAAAAAAAAAAAAAAAGCTTGAGCCAACTTATTGATAGAGGTGCGACTTTGGGGGTCATTTCTGATTTTAGGATTGCTAAAAATTGTAAGCCAATCACTCATTTACAGTTCGCAAATGATACAATCATCTTCTGCAATGCGTCCTTCGAGAGCCTCTTTCATCTCAGGCTAATTCTTAAGTTTCCGAGGTCTGCACAGGTCAGAGAGTCAACAAGGCCAAAACAAAATTGATGGGGGTTCATTTGAGTCACAACGAAGTGGAGGCTTTCGCCAACTATTTCAGATGCAATTGGGGTGATCTGCCGCTTCTTACCTTGGGCTACCCCTCTATTTGGGTGCCCCTAGAAAGCCTCTCTGGGATGGAGTGGTGGAGAGGATAGAGAGTCGTTTGGCTTGCTGGGAAGGAAAACCTCTTTCCATGTCTGGTAGGGTGACTTTGCTCAATTGCGCTCTCCAATATGCCCATCTTCCATCTATCCATGTTTCGGTGTCTAGTCTCGGCCATCCGCTGAATAGAAACTTTGATGAAGAGGTTTATGTGGAGTGGGGGAGATGAAAGGAGGAAGATCCATCTAATTTCATGGGAGAACGTGTCTCCCTAAACACTTTGGAGGTCTCGGAATTCGGGATTTGAACCTTATGAACTGCTCCCTGCTTTGCAAGTGGGTTTGGAGGCTTGGGGAGAACAGCTATTCTCTCTGGGCGGCGTTGGTCCAAAATATATACGAGTTGGGAACGCGCTGGTGATGGCTCCACAAGAGAGGACTTGCCAGAGCCTATGGTTGGTGGAAGGACATAGCTGGTCAAATTGAGGCTTTTTCTTGGGGCCTTTTATTCTAAGTTAATAATGGCAGAACTATAAGCATTTGGGAGGATAACGGGGTGGGCCACCATCCTTTGAAAAGTGGACTACCCCTCTATTTATTTAATTAGTAGAACTAAAAAGGCAGTTGTCACTACAAAAAATAAGACTAGTGGAGACGGCTTTTGGCCGTCTCCATAGATGTCTAAGCCGTCTCTAATACTATTGGAGACGGCTTCCATGTAGTCTCCAATAGCCCCGTCTCCAATGTCTTTGGAGACCAAACATTGGAGACGGCTTTTGACCGTCCCCAATACTTGACCTTATTGGAGACCGCCATAAGCCGTCTCCATTGACATATCAACGCATGTTGGAGACAGTTTTCAACCGTCCCCAATAACAATCTTCTACTATTGAAGCCGTCTCCAATAAGTTTTCTTTTGTTATTAGAGACGGCTACTAGCCGTCTCCAATAAGTTTTACTCTATTATTGGAGATGGCTAAAAGCCGTCTCCAATGAAAAGTTTTATTTTTTTTAATGCTATTTTTTTTCCCAGACATCATATTGCCCAGTAGTACACATCCATAATCTGTAAATAAAAAATATAAAATAATTATTCTATTTTATATTTAGCATAAGAAGAACGATACGGTGATTTTCGTACCGGGAGGAATATTCCTGTAAATAATATAAAAAATCAATTATTCATGCACAGATATCCATGCTCTTTAAAGTACAAATAAATTATGTAATACTTGACAACAACAAATGAAAGAACTGAAATTCCAATAAAAAATAAATTATGAATAAACTACGAAATTGCGGAGGCCAATTTGACTAATCTCTATCTATAAGTTTGGTAGGTAGGACTGTACATGCAGCTTTCCGCATATTTCACATGATCTTCCGGCTGAGGAAGACGCATCGCTAGACCTATATAAAACAAATAAGATCATATAACTATTAGAATTTAAGGATTCACCAATTAACTTTGAATTAAACGATCATGTGGACCGAGGTTTTTCTCTTCTTCTGGGATTTGAGCCAATTAACAAGGCTCAGAACTATTTCAAACAATCAACTAGCTATAAGCCCCCTTAACCACTTTATCTCTTTCTTGAAGGTATTCTTTTGTAAAATTGAAAAAGGAAAACAGTGTGCAATAAAAATCCAGACATGAATAAAAGGCACAAAACTATAAGGTGGTGTTTGGAAAAGTAAAAAATACTGTAAATGAAAATGAATTCGTAGCTTTTCTGCCATTTGGATAGAAAAAGGGCAGTAAAAATTGGTGCAGGAAATTAAGCCAATTTCCATAAAATGGTGGATATCGATTTCTTCCCAAAAAAGGAAATTAGATTTCCACAGTTTTTGCCACACAAGAGCTTGGAATAAAGAGCATCTTGTCCTAACTCTAACGAATTAGCTCAACATAAAAAATCAATAGACTTACCTCTTCTGCTCTCAATGTCAAGTATTGATCATTTATGTTTTCAATCTTTTCACTGGACCAAAAAATCTGCAAAAACACAATCAAAGAATACCACCTAAATGAACATTAAAGAAAATATAATAGGTTTAAATCAACCTCTTAAAATTTTCAACTATGGCTTGTATCTCAGTCAAAGAGATGATTAACAAAAAATGGTTGAGATATTTTCTTCTTCTTTGCCGATCACAGTTTTTTTTCTGTAATAAAAAATGATAAAAATAGTAGGGCTACAATCAAGCCTGTAATTGATCCAGCCAATTATGAACAAGTCTCATAGGTCCAACCCTGATTGTTAAATATTAAAACATAATGAAAATTAACAAACTTCAAAAAGGAAAATATTTGTGTTATGTTGCATATAATTAACAGTTATAATTCTGTGTCTATACATGAACAAAAGCCAATATAAAGAACTGGTATCCACAATCAATTCGCATGTTAAATCAAAATCACTGTGGGCATATCATAGTTACAATGTAATGAGCATCTTTGGGGCATTGGTGCATTGGAGCATTTTTACTCCTAATGTCTCTTACTCACAATTTGATCTTAATCATCCATGTGCGAGAACATTATGTAGCTAGAATATAGCCCAAATATAAACTAATAGTATGATCGTAAATACTTGATCAAAAGCATACAAATGTATAATTTGAAATGACTGAATCCTTTCTAGTTAATGGAAATTTTATTTTAAAACCATGCAAAAACTAAAATAAACAAGCAGCGAGCTACAAACAATAGCAACTTGTAGTAAAAATATGCAACAAAAGCCTAAAATCCTAAAATAAGCAATTGCTACACACAGAGACTTTAGAGTCAGGAAACACCAGGATTCTCTAAACCATATGCCACCATGTTAGCCTCTCGATGCACAAGAAAGAACGACTTAAATACCATCCCAACAGTTCAATTGCCTGATCAAACCAGTCCAAGAGACATCATAGGATTCCCTTATTTTCCTTGAATGACCTAGGTAATGATAGAAAAGATTGAGCTCAGAATGAAGTTGTAAAGAGCCTGAATACCGATTATCACGGCCCTCATCTCAGCTTTGAAATGCAACTGAAACTAAATGGGGCCGAGAAAGAAAAGATGCTAGTAGAAGGAATAAAAAATGTTAGTAGTCGCTCAACCATGGATCTCGGATAGTGCATAATCATTTTGCAGATTTTGCAGATATTGCATAATCATTTTGCAAGTCCATCTCCTGCATAGTTTGATTGAAAAGAGTTAACAATTTCTTGCCCATGGATTCAGACCAAACTACCACACCAGGGTTACCCGATTCGCAATGCACCCTACCAAACAGCTGAACTAGTATATGGCATAGGTCACCTACAATCTCAAAGGACTCCTTGACCATTCGAGCTGCTGGATGGCGACATGGCAAGTGCCAACTGGTGGGTGCAAAATATTTACAAACTAAGTGGACAAATGGTATAAAAAGATCTCACACCTCAAACTGAACATGAAGGGCGTGCTGGGTCGCTTCCACTGCAAAGACCTGTACGTAAAAGAAATTAATAAATACTGCATATGAAGCCCCAAAGGAAGTGTGAAAATTAGGTGGACCTTAGTTTAGAGAACTCCATAGTTGACCTCAGTTCAAGGTGACCAAATACCAGACAAGTTAAATTGTTCCACGGTTTATGTCAAAGTTCTCCTGCAAAAAATACAAACGTTGGTACAAGTAAAATCACCATAGAATGCAAAAAAACTAATATTTGCATGAAACACATGACAGCAAGCCAAACAAAATCCCTCAAAGAACTAATTTTATTATAAGAAACTAACTATGCAGTAGTTGGCTTACAGATCTTGGGGGAGCAGAAGATGATTCTCTATCCATCCACACTACACAGATGATAGTATTGGATTGGTGTCTAGAAAATTGGTTCAAAAAGAAGAGAAAAAAAAAGATTTGAAGTAAGTTGCTATAATAGAAAAGAAAATTTCAAATAAACTGACCTGTGCCAATGCCTGATTCAAAAATAAATTATTTCCAGCCTCAATTAGAAACACATCAGAATGATATCCTCACGTATGCGATGCCAAAACCATCAATCATATATATTGTTAAATTTATTAGTGTGCAATAAGTTAAAAATATATATGATCATGTAAAAGCAAAAGATAAAACCAGCATATTACGACATAGATAATAGCATTAAAGTGATTGAGCCCTCAAGTTGCACGCCAGCCAAATTCTACATGGATGACCAAGACTTACATCAATGATGCTTATAAGACAGCATCATCAATCACAGCCACAATACATCTCAATTGGAGGCATGGATTATCTAATAACAAGAAAAAAAATGGATTGCTCATGTGACAAATAAGAAAAAAAATGGATTGATTTACTACTGTCCCTGCACGGGAATATGGAAGTAATAATATTGAAAAAAAGAAAGAACTTCTAATAACGAGAAAAAAAATGGATTGCTCATGTGACAAACGATATTGAAAAAGAAAATTACTTGATGGGAGCAACCTAAGAAAAATTTGGGACAACTGGTTCTGCAGGAGCATCAATGACCACCAAAGGGCTTTTGTAGGAACCACCATAGGTTTGGTTTCACGTTATTGTTTACATACATATATATATATATATATATATATATATATATATATATATATATATATGTATGTATCAATTTGGGCAAAAATAAACAAAACTCCTATTCAAATTCACAATGTAACAACATCTCCTATTGGATCATCTTATAAAGACTTCAACTAGAAATAAACTATTAAAATTACAAGGAGCAATATGTAAATGTTCGTAGATCTCTCACTCCTCAACAGGCAACAAAGGACGCTAATGTTAGTGAGTTGCAAAGAGAAAAACAATAGTTAATATTGCTTCAAGGGAACGAGTTCAAAGGGAACTGATAGATCCACAATGACTAGATAATGAAGAATACAACCAAGCGCTCAATCGTCAGATCACGATCAAACAGTGGTTATTCTCATGGTCACAACTAACTAGATCGTATATGGACTCAACCTTCCTTCGCTGCAGCATCGATCAAGAACCGCAGAAGAAAATAAAAAAGAAATTTTGAGAAATCGGTGTTGCTTCAAAGGAACAAGTCAATCGAAAACCAATAAACCAATAAAACCAAATTGATTGAACATAATCAGTCTGTTCATTGAATGGAATTTAGAGAATTTTAACTCAAAACCCACTTACAAGGGCTTTATTTACTTTACAAGAGTTTTTCCACCATACTGCTCCATTGCCATAATCAGTTTGTTTCAAATCGGTAATGAAGCCGAAAAGTTTTCTTAAAACAATATGGTAAACAGGAAACAAAACATTAAGACATCAGATTACATGTTAATAAGTTCTTCTTATCGCTAAAAATAAAAGGCAATGTTATCGTGAATCAAATATAAATAATGGAAATAAACATACTGAATTTGAACTGATTTAGGCTCTTGTTGAAGTAGTATTCATAAACAAGCAGGCTTTCAGGTCCATCTGCACTGCATATAAAAATAAAGCACCATTAAAATCTACACCAAAAACCTTAAAGACCCATTTACATAAGATTAAATACCTTTAAAGAGTTCCCAATGTAATCACAGAAAGCCATCAACAGTTTCATTTGTCTGGAACATTTGCTATGCCCACTCTACAATTTTTCAGAAAAAACCATTCACATACATGGAAGTGGGGCAGAGCATTCTTCATTGCCCACAGTAAATAACTGGGTCATGGGTCATAGTACCTGCTACACATTGCAATTATTTTACTCCCATTTACATTAATTCAATCTACCCCTGTGCTACACTGCTACATTGCTCCTCCTCCCCTCACATAGCCACTGGAACACGGTAGGGAGAAGACAAATGTAGCGCCCCATAAGGGCCACTGGAGAAAGTCTTCGATTTTTTGAAAAAGTCGAAGACTTTGTGACTATTGCTTCAATAGGTATCCAGAAAGATTTTAGTACCAGATTGGGTGCCAGACTAGTAATTATATGGTGAGAAAGAAGAAACTACCTGATGACAAGTAATCTTCGGATTGGGCTCTGTTGGGTGGCAATCAATACTTTCTTTATACACATGGCAATTCAGAATGCTCAATTCGTGTGATTCTTCTACGGAACCAACTTTCCCAATTTGAAATCATTTTTATCAGTTGATTCCCCATTGGTCACAATATTGTGATCCTGGAAGGGTGAAATGGGGAAAAAATAAAGCTAATAACAGTTTTAGCAAAAAAAAAAATTTGGGATTATATGATCAGAGAGAACAACGATTACCTGACCACAACTAATATTTAGATTGGGCTTTGTCTGGTGGCAATCAATAGTTTCTTTATGAACATGGCAATTTGCAATGCTCAATTAGCTTGATTGATTTACGGACCCATCTTTCTCCAATTTCAGATCACTTTAATTAGGTGGTTCCTCATGCTCTCAATATCACCATCCTAGAAAGATGAAACATGAACCAAACTCAAGCTTAGATCAAGTTTACCATAAACTAATTTTGAGTTTATCGGGTGTCAGAGTGAAAAACAATTACCCTAACAAAATTTATCTTTGAGCTGGGATCTGTCTGGCTGCAATCAACAGTTTTTTCATTAACATGGTCATTTGTGATGCGCAATTGGCTCGATTGATTTAATGACTCAACATTCTCCAATTCTAGATCATTTTTGTCGGTCGGTACCCCCTTGCATACAATATTGCCTTCCTATAAAGTTATAAGGGGAGCCAAAAAAACACTATCAACCGAAAATTGTGTCTTAGTAAAAATTACAAAGAGGAAGGCTACAGTTAAATTAAGACACAATTATAACAAAATTTCCGGGGTAAGGTGATTACTTGCATTGTTGGTCCCACCTCTTTTGAGTAGCTATTATCTGTTACAATGGAGAAAAATGGATCTAAAAGCAGAGTCATGGGAAGGAAAAAAATTGACACCATTCTCAGCTCGGAACTTGTCATTCTCTTGTCGGCGGATCGAGTTCTCGTGGCGTTCAAGTTGGGTCTGTGTGTTGAGGTAAATCAGATTTCATTTAGTTTCCTACCCCAACATCAAATCTCAACCAAAGTACAAGGGGAAAAAAGATCAAAGAAAGTAGTAAAATTTACCTTCATCTGGGTGCGCCTATTCTGAAACCAGAACTTGACTTGCCTGCTCTCCAAGCAAAGCCTCCTGCTCAGTTCCAACCTTAATTTCTCATCAGGATTAGGGCATTCTTTGAACAGGCTAAGATAACCAGAAACAAAGAAAAATCTCATTAGAAAAGAGAAAAGAAAAAAACCGTGTAAGGGAGCTATAAGAGAAGAACAATACGATTCAAGCTCTTCGATTTGTTGGGCTTCATATAGTTGTCAAACTATTTTGAATCTAAACCAGCGTTCACCATATATAGTTGTTAAGCATAAATCTCTACCAATTGTTTAAGTCATTATATTTTGCCTTATTGACTAATTAGCCTCCAGTTTGTGTAGTCTAACTAAGTAGTTATATTTTTCCTTATTGACAAAGATTTGTGCTATAGTTGGAGGTAATGCTTATCTCAGCTTTCCTATGTGATCATCTTTTCTAAATTTATGACATCGAGAAAATAATTTATAACCCTGAGAGAAGGAAATGAAAATCGAAGTCGAATAACTTCTAAACAAAAGATAACATATATATATATACACAGATGGATCTAGCATGAACAGAAGGAAATCAGCTAATATTCTTATTGTATCCAACAAATGGAACTCCCTATAATGTACATAGGAAAGAAAAACAAATCAAAGACATTTGAATCCGACCAGGTAATGCAAAGAAAAAATTAACTAGGATAATTATGTGGGAATTGAGCCAGAAGGAGCACCAATCACTAGGATAATTATGTGGGAATTGAGATTTGGATTATGGCAGCAGCTAATATTTTAATCTATGAAGCACAACACATACATCAGGCTCCTCCACCAGTTCAAGCATATCCAAAACTTGATTAACCAAAACTAGGGGACTTTTTAGATGCTCAAACCCCTAGCTCTGCAGATTCTCTCGCATCCTAATTCAAATCCTGATCAAGAAACCTCGATTCGATGAAATATCAAAAAATCTAACGAATCCAGATAGATTGATCTAAAATTCCTCCTTAAACTTAACAGATCTTCAAATCCAAATAGATCTCTACAAAGTTCAACCACTTCAGATCCAAAACCTAAAAGTTCAATCTTCAAATCATCAAATCCAAAACCAAATCCAAGTTCAATCTTCAAATCCAAATTCAAAACCTAAAATTTCACAATTCTTCAGCAAACCAATTGCAAGATTTGATCTGCAAGCCGCTTGATCTATAACCCGCTTCAGAAATGTAAAAAATATAGGGAGTCGATTGAAATTGCAAAAACGGGTAGTTGTTGGTGAATCTGCAGCCAATCTACATTTCCTTTCATCAATTAGCAATCAAGATAAATTCAAATTAAAGCTTCTTTCGCACCTTAAAATCACCATCAGTTTAGTACACAATTATTAACATTTCAATCAAGCATTTACATGTTTGAAGCTCTTGATCAGAAAGTAAGATGATTTAATCAAGTTCCTGATAATTAAAAAAATGACAATAATAATAATCAAAAGAGAGTCTGAAAATCGGAAAAACTAAACAATAATAAGATCATAATTTCTAAACTGTTTAGAACCTTGAAAACACGAAAAACTGATCACTTTACAGTTTAAGAGAGTACAAAAATATGAATTTGGAGCAGAAACGATAGATAATCAAGAGCTCAGAAGAAGAAAATCGTGATTGCTACCTCCTTACGATCTTCCATGGCTTCAGATGCTTGATTCTTTTCACAACAAATTAGGGTTTGTAGCAGGAGAAACGTAACCTAAAGACGAAGAGAGAGGGCGACGGTAGCTAGGGTTTGGTGGAAATTAGAGAGGGAGGTGGAAGTTCGAGAGGGAGAATGAGATTAATTAGAGATAAAAAGTGACTCAGGCCATTTATATATACCGCGGGACTTGGCCTCATACTCAAAATCCGATATATGAAACTAGTTTTGGTGCTTGAGTAGCTAACAGAGGCTCCTTCGTTTAGCGACAACTTCTAGCGCGGTCTCTATTAGTGCTAATGAGGCTTTAAGAGACGCCTTTTCATGTAGTCCCTATTAAGTGGAATTTACCGACACGGGCATGACCGTATCCATATGTTATTGTATGTAGGGAGACATCTCGAGAAATTACATTATGGACGGTTTTTTCAAAAGCCGTCTCTAATAGAAGGTTGTTGGACACGGCTTTTCAAAGTCGTCTCTAATATCCGTCTCCAATAATTCTTTTTTTTTGTAGTGTGTTGAAAAGTGGACTACCCCTCTATTTATTTACTTAGCAGAACTAAAAAGGCGGTTGTGACTGAGTGCACGTGTAACCTTGGTGATGGCACTAGGTGATCTTTGGACCTGAGACGTGATCTTAATTCTAGAGAGTCTAAGGAACTCCAGGAGCTCCTCTCAGTGTTGCCTTCTTCTCTTAGTGATTGCGACTGCGAGGACATCAGGAAGCAAAAAGGAAGGGTGGTCATTTCTGGATTAAATTGGCATACAGTTTTCTCTGGAGGAGGCCACTGATTAATCAGGCGTGGACTGAGATCTGGAATGTTAAAGCCCCTCCAAGAACCATTTTGTTTTCCTAGTGCACATCTCAAGAGAGGATCAAAACCGTTGATCTCTTGATTAGGAGAGGAAGTTATCTTCCCAACAGATGTGTCTTGTGCTACTAACAACCTGAGAGTGTCAATCATTCTCTAATTGGATGCATGCCTGAATCCTGCAAGATTTTGCTTGCCGAGCTCTGCCCTTGGTCGAAAGATAGAGACAGTTTTGTGCCCAAGGCTCTGGCCATCACTATCTTGTGGTCAATTTGGAAGGAACAGAACCAATGTATTTTCGAGGACCTTTATTGGACTTTTTCTACGTTAGATGAGGTTTTTGGCCTGTTGAGATGGTGGGATCTTTGTTTGGGGCTGCACCGTTGATGCTACTTTAGTTTCTTTTTCTTCCCCTTCCTGTTATGGAGTGGGTTTTTTTAATCTTTTTGGCTTTTACGCCTCCTGTCCTGTCTCTTCCTTTTTTTAACTGAACTCGTTAACAGTCAGTATTGGCTCTTAAGGTTAGCACTTAAGTTCGAGGTCAGCATATAAGTGGAATAACAAATTAAGCCGTACGAAGTTCACACTTCTCTATAAAAAAAAAATAAAAAAAATAAAAAAAAACAAATTACGCCTTACGAAGTTCACACTAACTGTTAACAAGTCGGGTCTTATGAGGTCTAAGGTCAGTTGCCTATTTAGTCGGGCGGTAAGAAAGATCTGTTCTTTCCTCTCTTACTCGGCCAATAATATAGTTGACAATACCCTTCCATCAGTGCTTTCAGCTTTCTGACTACTGGTACAACTGGCTGATAGACTACAGTAGCTAAGACCTTTCTTTTTTCCTTTGGGGTAGGTGCAACAGTGTAGCCAGTTGATGGTGTTGTTTCTAAGAATAAACCAGAGTATCAATGGCTGCTCTGTTTACTTAACGATGGTTTAGGATAGGTTTTCTTGAAGGAGTTGGTATTAGGTGCCCAACCTGTGCACCAAAGGCCGTGCACAGGTCAATTTCTCAATCGTTAACTTTGGGAAATGATGAATACTTGTTGAGCACAAAGCAACAGATGGTGAGAAACAGAGGTCCCTGATTTGCTTTTGCTCACAACTATCTGAAATTTGACCTCTTTGGTAGAGGAACCCATGCATTGCCCCGCCGTGCACGGGCAGCTACCCAGTACCAAATCTTTATGAAGGCAATAATACCAGCTCCCCTGCCATAAACATATCATTCTCCGGTCCGATCCCGATCTGATTATGCGGATTCATGGATATGACTTGCCTACAAACACTATTATTGTCATTTGCTGATATTTACACAGCTTTCAAGCATATTACTGTCATGTATACTGTATCCATGTTTTTATCCATACTGATTTCAGTTTGTATCATGTCAAGAGTTTCTAATCTGATTCCAAGGAATGATATAACGAAAAGAGGTTTACCCTGTCCTCACCTGAAGAAGTAAATCTTTTTTTTAACTCTTTTAACATACCAGTTTCCAAGATACATGGATAATGCTTCTGTCTGATACTGATACAATTTACAACCAAAAAGAGCATTTCAGAAAATTGACACAGCCCCTACAGCGATCCTCACTATTATCCATTTGATCCCACTTGGCATTTTTGTGGGTAAAATACAACTTACTATAAGATATATTTTCGCCAAAAAAATTATCATACAAACAAATGAAAATAAAGATGCTCTATTTACCACTTTCTTGAGTTGCTGAATACCATCGGTTAATGCCCGTCGCTACTACTGCGATATATTTCGAACAGGAAAAGGCAAAAGCGATTGACATGTTTGGATGAGCTGGACGTTTCAACAATCGCTCCAAGTGTCTCCATCATCTTCGTCGCTTCCAGCAAGTGCCTATTTAAAATGAAAATCACATTTTTAGTAACATAGCGATCACTCAATCTATGAAAGAACCATGAAAATGAGAAGTTACGGACCCAACCTGGCGGATTGCGTTTGCTTTCTCCAAAATGGCAGCAACGTTTAAGTTTGTCTTGGGACCCTGGATGGAAGGCTTCGTTACAACTGCCGGTTTCAGGTTGAACGACTGACAGAATCAAAGCATTCCCCAATGTCAGAGATAAGAAAGTAGAATCCATGAATTTAAATGCAATAAAACCCATTATCCGATGGCATTCGGATGTCTGTCTGGCACGTTTCATCACATGATTTTTAAAGTGATCGGACATGCTTGGTCTCGGACTCCCAATAACACCATACAGGGAACCGAATGGTGTTTAGATTCATTCATATATGCATGTTTGTAGCTAATTCTGTCTAAATAATAACACCAAAAGAAAATAAAATTTTCAGTTTCAACCTTGTTTCTTATTTGTTCCAGCAAGTTGTCCCTCTCATCGGCCACCGGCTTCATTGATGGTCGAACCCGTTCGGATGCTTTTCTCAACTGTAAAAACATTAAACTATTCAGAATCTGAGAACACAATTCTTATGTAGTTCAAAGCAATTCTCAAAACTTAAAAGAGGTACATAGAGTTAAGTCATCATTACCGTTCTTTTGTCATGAGCAGCGACTGCCTCGATCA
Source organism: Chloranthus sessilifolius (assembly GCA_021018995.1). NCBI lineage: Eukaryota > Viridiplantae > Streptophyta > Magnoliopsida > Chloranthales > Chloranthaceae > Chloranthus > Chloranthus sessilifolius. Next base: position 131,150,421 of record CM037585.1, read on the forward strand.
GAGGATCTCTAGGCCTCTCAGACTGACTATTTGCATCTGGGTTTTCATATTCGATCGTAGGTAATAGTAAGAATGGATTCAGAGATGGTGCCGTTTCTTCATCTAATAGTATGACATCATGTTGAAGCTTTTCATCTCCAACAGCTGGTGCTGGTGCAGATGAGTACGGATGCACCGCCACTTCGCCCTCTAAAGTTAAAAGACCACATTGAGGAATCTCATCTTCAATAGTTGATCGTGATGTGAATGGATTTGTAGGCTGCACGATTTCTCCCTTAAAATCTAAGGCATCGTGTTGTTGAGGCTTCTCAACTCCAATGGTTGGTGATGATTTAAGTGAGTCCATAGGTTGTTCTTCTCCCTCTGAAGTCATGGAAACATATTGAGGCTTCTCATCTTCTATTGTTGGCAGCAGTGTGAATGGATTTAGTGGCTGCGTCATTCCTCCCTCTAAGGAAATGAAATCAAGAAAAGGGTTCACATCTTCCATGGTTGGCAGTGGTGCTACTGTGTTTTGAGGCTGCATTGTTGCTCCTAAAGTTGGCGAACCAAATCGAAGCTTTCCAATTCTCCACTGTATAGGAGGAAGAGGTGGAAGGGGCGGAATATCCTCTTCGTTGGCTTGTAAAGTTTCTAGAAATGGAGAACCCAAGCCAGGTCTATCTAGCAGAGACTCTGATGATAGTTGGTAGTCTCTTTCGGATACGAGAAGTTCGAAGCTTGGAAAAATTGGTGGTAATGTATCTGAAGTGTTTGAATCCAAGGAGCTTATGGGTAGCTCAGAACTCTCAAAATTGTGCCCAGGTGGAAATGTGATGGATGCTTCTGGTTTCGATGTGCTGCAAGTGGATGTTGTGGATGAAGATGCATTCAACATGTTAATCATATCGTTGCTGGGAATTACATGCAATTCCGAATGGAATTCTGGTTCTGATGGTTGGCTTATGCCTGCGGGAGAAGCTTCATAGGGATCCATCAAGGAGCCATCCTCATATTCATGTGGAGGATCAATTTGTTCTGTCAACTGCATTCTTTCGATTCGAAGATGAGAAGAATCAGATTTCTCTCCATCTTTGTGTAATCCGAAGCTTTGGTCAAAAAAAGTTGCTGTGTCTGGGAGGAAATGATTGGATGGAAACATTGCAACTTCTGTGTTCTGCTGAGAACTCTGGTGAAGAGATTCTGGTTCTGGCTCTTGGACGTCTTCCCTCGGTGATATGGAGACCCCTGCGCCATTACATGGTGGAAATTGGGTTTCAGTGAGCTCAGTATGGGCCAAATCATGAATATGATCGAATGATTCAGAACAAGAAGAATGGGAGAAATCCAGATTACATGGAGCAGATGTTAAATCGGCAAAATCTACTACTGGTAGAGTTGATTCTTTTGCAGAAAGGGGAGCTACTGGGATGCTTTGAGAATCGGACACAATACGATCATCTGGATAAGCTGCCTCACTTATCTCCACTTCCTGCTGATCCGAAGCTGACTCGCCCAAAACACATTCTTTTTGAAATTTTATGTGCTCACCAGATGCTTCTAGAGAACCAGTAACGTCAGGATCAAGGCCGCCAGAGTCAGCTCCCTTGAGAACAGATCCAGTCAATAAGCCATCAGTTTGTGCATGAATGTCAATTGGCAATGTGGTACTACCATTTTCCATCAGAAGGACAGAATTCAAACAGTTTCTGTCTGGTGTGGACCCATCTTTCATCCCACAATCGAATGCACTGGGCTGTACCTCATTGTTGATGAAAAACAATTCCGCTCCAGAACTCGTAGAACAAAATTCTTCTGGATTGGCTGTAGACAAGTCGGGGGGCTCTGCATCAAAGTAGTTCTCAGACTCAAGTTGATGAACGCCGGCTGTTGCTGTCTGAAGTTCTTGTTCTGCAAGACCACTTTTTCGAAGATCTAAATCTGATCCCACGTATTCTAGGTTTTCAATGGATGGAACAACATTCCCTCTTTCGACAACTAAACCATCAGGTTCAGCATTGACCAGATTAGTGTGGGGTGGAAAATCAGTCAAACATTCACGTGGTGACGATGTGCTGATACTTGAACTAGTTTCTGCATCTTTTTCTATGAAGTCATGGAGTTGTTCTTCTGTAGGCGCAATAATCAAATGCTTTTCAGAAGCAGGGGAACTTTCGGTACATCCACTCACAGCTTCTTTAAGGATACCTTCATCTTTTGTTATAGAAGGAAGGGTAGATCGCAAATCATCAGAATTGCAATCCTGGGTTATGCCAGTTGAGACTTCAGCAGAACGGTCTTCAAAATATTCAGTGGAATGAAAATTCTCAAGAATATAACCATTTGTTCCAGTAGGCAAGTCTTTGGTATCCGAAGAATTCAGTAAAGCATCTGAGGAGACATCACTGACTGTTCCGGCCAACATTTCAGCAGGACAGCTTTCAGAAAACCCTGTAGGAAATATATCACTTGTTATTTGAGACGGAAGGTCAGTAATGTCCATTTGAGGTGGAGAGCCCTCTCTTATATGTTTTCCCACTTCTTCAGTGTTGGATGATGTCGCTAAGGTATGGGATTGCAGACTAACCGGAGGAATCTCAATAAGATCTGGTTGAGCTGATTCAATTTCGCTCGAATTTTCTCTAGGACTAGAGGACGGTTCTCCAAATTCGGACCTGTGATTTGGAATTTCTGATTCTGTGCTGCAGACTCCATTGGAGACCAAGTAGTCTGAATATTTAGTTTCTAAAACTTCACCATTTCTCGAGAGATTTTCAGATGTATCATGGATTTCAGCAGGGAAATTTTGAGTAGATACAAACACCTCGGCTGCTCTGTCACCAACTGAAAAAGATGGTGCACTCTCAGCAGAAATGGTGTCTTCCAATTTGGAAGAATTTTCAGAATTTGTAAGCATGTTCGTAGTGATTCCATTCTCCAGAGATGGCTTCATATCAGTGAAACTGCTTAGAGTGTCCGAGTTGGAAAGACTGGATCTTCCTTTCTTAAACGAACTGTTCAAATCACCCGATGCACTAGAATTTCCAACTGAATGAGAGTCTGAGCATTGACCGTGCAGCTCTCGTAGTTCATTTGTGTCAGAATTCATCCCTTGGCTTCCGATGTTAAAGAAGCCCATCTCATGCTTAGCTCTAGTTTCGGTGTCTGTTTCTATTTCGGATTCCATGGTAGTAAGGGCATCCGTGTAATTGTCTAACTCACTAGCGACATCATCAGACCGGTACCCATCTGCGCTAGCTTCCGTTTTTCTTTCACCATCAAATGGTAGTTCCTTTTGATCCCCCTGATGAAAGGTTGATGGAATTTTCTCCACTAGAATTTCAGCAAGTGGTTTAGGCAAGGACTCTGAAATTACTCCATTGATGATATCCTCACCTATATCATCCACAGATGAGTCTGGTATTTTCCGGCTTTTAGGGGATGAAATCAGGACTATATCTCTCTCTGATGATTTCCTAGCTAAACCATCGGTACGAATCTCACGTATTTCAAGAATCGGTTCACCATTATCACAGGATTCAGTTTTCAAGTTGCTGGGGCTGGTAGAATTTTCACATACAACTTTGATCTCAGGTGAAAGCACTTCAAGAACTCGTTCCATGTAGCTTCTTCCAGTACTTGAATGGAAAGAGGAGCCGTTCAAGTTCCTTGTCCTCAACTTCACACGGCGTGTAGGAGTGTCCTTGGGTACTTTGTTGTGTTCTTCAGAAACCACAGGGTGCAATCTGCATCAATTAAATATAATGAGAGCCACAAACCAATAGCTTTCCCCAAAGATTTTTGCTTTCAGACAAGGATTAAAACATAGGTATCAGAGCAAGCTGCAGTCACCCCAAAACATAGTCACAAAGTCGCGAGTCAGTAATAAATCGCAAAGGTCTACGTTGAGAAAAATTGGTCTTAGTCGGTCAAAATTGAGGAAATTAAAAAATTCAAAAAAATATAAAAATATATCATAATATATTTCAAGTAATAAATAATGGTTTTAATAAGCAGAAGAGTGTAAAATAGGTAAAACCTAGAGAATTTTTATAAACAAAGTGAACAAAATAGTTCAAAACCTAAAGGTTTTTTTTCCCTTTCAGTACCAAGTGAAAAAAATGAGAAAAAAAATCAGACAACATTACAAATGTCGCCAATTAATCGGTTGAGTCGCGATTTGGCTGATTAATCGGCGATAAAGTTGGGATGAATGCAATTTGCCGACTTTTTTTGTCTTTTTGACAAAGTTGGAGATTTTTGTGATTATGCCCCAAAGTTCGATATGCATTTTTTAATCAAATTGTAGGGGCATTTTCATTAAAGATAAACAAATATACAGCGGATCAAAAGCAGGACAGTGACATGCTTTTCCTGGGAAAAAATGAAAACAAAACCAAAAGGAAAAGTTCGATATGTATTGTTTGGTAAATTACGTATTGGATGTGTATGGGACAAGGTAATGTGAAAAAGTAAAAAAAACATTATTTTTTTTTTGAGGAAAGCAAATCAACAATAAAGTATATGCTTATTACATAAATACAACGTGTATATGTGCATATATCGTGACAACATGTATTAAGAAGATACAAGACAATACCCAGGTTTGCATCAAACCATCAGGCAATATGTACCAAACCAAGAGATATTCTAATCCTTGGTTTTGAAGCTCAGCAACCACTACGAAAACTATCTAAGGTCTCAAAACATGATCAGATTGGTGCAATGTCTGGGAAGGAGAGAGTTTAGGCCTTACATGGAACTGATATGGAATGCTGATAGAATATCTTGGGTTTCTCCATTCCTCCAGCGTGCTCCTTTCTTCTATAGAAGAGATACAAAAAAGGGGCTCTGTTAACAGTTTTAAGAAAATCAAATAATGTGCACCATACTTAACAATCTAATTTCCATATATGTAAAAAAGTTACTGTGTGAAATTACTGGAAAATGGCCATGAAAAGAAAGCTGAACAGCATGCCAATGGAAAGAAAAGAGAACAGAGCCTTCAGGAGGTTGCATATTGAGACCAATAATTAGTATACCCAAAAAATTTGTAACATTCATAAAATACTTGAACACAAAAGAATTTAACATACAAAACCAAGAACCGAAAAGTGGGATCCATCGAGATTGTGAAAAGAATCTTTTGATTTTCTCATGCACAGCATATCCCTTGTTGAGTTCCCATCTCTTATGGTCCAAGCAGCATTCTAGGCACTTGATCACATTATTGAAATAAAAGATCAAAACTGGTCTATGCCATAGTTCTAAAACTCGGCGAGTCAAATAGTTAACTCGGCCGAGTTACTCAATTAGAAATACCTAACTCTAGGATGATGCAACTTGGGTTCATAAACCAACCTTATATACAATTTTCATGGGAAAAGGCTTTAAAAAACCTATCTTTTTAAAAAGTATTGAACTACCCATTTTACCAACATATCTTTCCATCTTTTTCCTTATAAAATATTTTTCTATTTTATAAAATAGATGCTTTAGAAAATATTTATTAAATTACAGAGTCAAAGCAAGTCAAGTTTATCCGAGTCTTCGAGTTAACTCGACTCAATTGATTATCGAATTGAGTTGAGTTTTCACGTTTCCAAACCATGGTCAATGTATGTACACAAACTCATATTGGGTTTATCAGATAACACAAAGTAAAAATAAGGCAGAATGAGCTATGTATCGTACAATACAAACATATTGGGCAATACGGATATTGTCCAAGATTTTAAACCATTATTGGCATCCTCAATTCCTCAAAAAAAGGGGGAAAAGAAAGAAAGAACAAGAAGATTGAAATCATGTCATCATGTGTGTTATAAAGTTCCCAACTATATCATGGATACTATCAAGTTACGAAATATCATGGATACTATCATGATATCATGGATAAAGACTTATTATGCAGACTATAATACTCTAAAATCGAGTTATTAGATGAAAACCTACTTGAAAATTGGTGTCGATGCATCAAAACACAATCAAACTGCCATTGATTTACGTGTTTAAGTTCAAATTTTCTAACAATCAGCTATAATAGCTGTAAATCTGCCCTCAAAATCTGTGTTAAAAGACAGCCTTAGAACAGATGTAACAGCTGTAATTCTGCCCAGAAATTCTGAGTATAATAAACTGCTATCTAAGTGTTTATTCAGTAATTAGAAGTTATAGACAGCATACTTTCACAGCAGTATTAGTTATCCAAATACCAACAGCAGTTTCTATGGGATTTAGGATCGAACAGCAGAAGAAATCACAGTAGAAAATTAATCTAAAAAGGATCTTGATCCGGGACTCCAAGTCTCAATATCACACCCAAATCTGGAGTGAAAAGTATTCGGAGTATTCAGCAACTACTGTGTCTAATAAGACATGAACAGCAGAAATTAAAGGCTCCAAAGCTTCAGATAGAACACAGAAAATAAGGGTCTCCTCCCCTTTTCCTTTCACTCAATCTTGTTCTCTATTTTCGAATAAAAATAATCCTGCCATCCTGAAGTCTCAGCAGTTTACAATATTTAAAGAAAAAAAAAGAAACTCCTAGTCTATTTCTAACTTAGCCTCCGAAATCCTAATCCTACTTGGACTCTAAGCAACAAATAAATAAACTTCTCTTAAATCTTATCTCCAATTTTTTGGTCTTAAATTCTCTCACAAATATTAAAAAAAAAAAAGAGATTTGAGATTCACGAGAATGAGATCCTCGTGAATCACGTGACCCACTCTAACGAGATTATCAGTCTTGTTCAGCTGGGTCATGTGGCACTTTAAGTGGTCATGTGGCCTATCATCTTGGTACCCTTAATGCCCACTTTGTCTTCTTCATTAAGACCTTTGATTTAAAACCCCATATATCCTTGATTTTATGTCCTCCGGTCACTCGAATTCTGTGACGTTTCCAGCCCTTGCAAACTCTGTTTCAGCCTTCACAACTGTCCCAAACCTTGACCCATTGTGCACTGCATCAACTTCATTCTCTCTCTAGTGACATTTTGACACGGGACAACGACCCTAAAATCCATGAATGCCCATGATATGCCAATTTGTCGAAATTAAACTAATTAATTGAGCAAATTAATCACAAATTAAAGAGATACCTTGGGGTTTCTCCGGATTCCGCTTGAATGACCATGCTAGGCCCGAGTAGGGTCCAATCCAACGCGCGAGGCCCGTTAAGAGATGCGGAAGAGGCGATCCTAGAGATAGATCTCTAGCTTCGTCTAGGTCGGGGCGCTCAATTGACGTTCGCGATGGAATCGGTGGCTCCTCGCTAGAATAGGGGAGATTAATCAGCACAAATGGAACAAGCTCAAGCTCAACAGCAATCATGGATCGACGGTTGAGATCGGATTCGATCCATAAGGATGAGCATTAAGGTTGTTCCAGATCTAGAGTTTAGGAGATAGAGCAATCAATAGAATGGGGAAAATGGATGCAAGAGATTAGGGGAAAGTAGAAACAATCAAGACAAGAAATCAAGAAGGTCAAAGATACATGGGCATCTCACCCTTGGCCTCACACCAAACCCCAAATGGGGAAGAAGACTCACTCTTCAAAGCTTCTCACAAGCCCAAATGCAATGCACTTTCATTAATCAATAACCAGTTGCCCAAAAATGGCTTACATTTTTTTTTTTGAGAAGGTAACAAACAATATATTATAAAGAAGAAAAGAAAACGGGCTACAAAAAGCATACCTTGTAGGGTAGTAAGAAACTACCCAAGGCAAGCGAAAAAAAAGGAAACTCGGAAAACATCCCAAGAACTCACACCCCCCCCCCCCCTGGCCAACCGGGTAAAGGACCAGCAGCAGTAGAAGCAAACCCCAAAACCGCCAATAGCAGACCTCGCCCCCCTACCTACAGCAGTCTTCCCATAAACTCAGGAAGTAGTTGATCCCGTCATTTGGAGTCGAGATCTTGCAAGCGTTCCAGCAAAATTATTGATGTATCTAAAAGTTTTAAAAGTATCTAAAAGTTCTAAAAAACATTTAACCTTTATATCAAGTATCTAAAAGTTCTAACCCTAAAATAGAAAAGTACAAAGTTACCCTTTAAGGTAACCTAAAAGTTCTCAAAAACAAAAGAATAAACAGGCCCAAATCAGGCAAGTGCGTCAGTATGTTCGCTTGAGCGACCTTTGGTCGTCGCTCGAGCGGGAATCTTTAAAGGGGGTCGCTCGAGCGATATCCAAAGGTCGCTCAAGCGAAAATCAAAAATCACTTGAGCGACCAAAACCCAAAAGTTTTAGCCTTATTTTGGACATATTTTCGCTCGAGTGACCAAAACCATAAAGTTTTGGTTGACTTTCTGAAGCAACTCGCTCGAGTGAATTTGAAACTCGCTCGAGCGAAGCCTGGGCATCTTGGGCTGATCTTCTAGGGTCTTCCTCGGTGGATCTTGACGCTCCTCGGTCCTTCCGTCGCTTCTTCTTCCACCAATACACCTTGTACGACCTGAAACCTAGGTCCTTGTTGGTGGCGTCCCCGTCACATTTCCACTCCAACCCTCATAAGGCTTCCAAACAAACGTTTTTGACAGTTGGAAGCATGGCATTCCCTTCTCTCCCTGAATTTGAAACTTTGTAGTTGCGGAACTGAGATAATATTAGGAGATTTGAGTTACCTCGGCATGTATTCTTTTGGAAGTTTTGATGCCAGAGTGCCATGTACCAAATACAGGTTCATGTGCAACTTAAAAACAACGACATATGCTGCATATTCAATATGGTGGAAATTTGAAACAATAAAATATGTCCATCCACATTTTATAAAAGAGTAGAACGGGTGGCATATTTTGGATCAGAAGCTTCATAAGATTTTCTAAAATTAACAGACAACGATAACTAATTTGGGAATGGGGGTGGCATATTTTATAAAAGAGTAAAAAAACTCCCAGATCCCTACAAACTAAGCAATAACTACTTTTGGAAGAAATTAACATTAAAGGGGGTTTTAAAAGAATACAGGAACTGGTTACGAAATTTGCTGTTCAGAAAAAAAATGTTGAACAAAATTAGCTAAAAGGAGAATTTAGTTAAAACCCCATCTTAATCACAATAAAGTTAGATAAACTAATAATTTATTGACATGGAATAAATATTTAGCTACCAAAAATATCGATTTTGCAGTCATTAAGAAATCCACTATAAGATTAACATAGAATTCAATTCACACTATGCTTCTATTCTTCATTTGTATGTTATACCTTGATTTTACGGACTTTCTTTTCTCTTTGAACCTCTGCTTTCATCATCTGCAAGGAGGCTAGTTCCGTCTTAAAAAAGGATGGATCTGAGAATCTCTTTAAGCATGCCCCAGCACCAGCAACATCAAACCTTATACAAGCAAGGTCAACACTCATAATTAGATAAGTATTAATGGGGCATCACCACACCAGCACAATAAATTATCAAGATTTTGAGAAGCCTTAGACCCCATCAATCATGTCAAAAGCGGACTTCCACAGATGACTGGGCCCTGAAAACATGTGAAAGTCAGCTTTTGACAGGATCTAGACGCTAAACGTAATTCGTAAGCTTGAAAATCATATGATGTCGATGAGGTGTCAATCCCTAAGATAAATATCCATTATCCTGAGGCAACAGTAATCATACTTGTCCAGCAAGAATAACCGAGGTGGACCACGGCATTCTTCATAAGAGTCCATAATAAATCGAGGCAAATCTCCTCTAGTTATAAGATTCTGGTCCATTCGGAGATTAGCATGCCAATCAATACCTGCAAAAATTTGTGCCCATGTAATCAATAAAATAAACCAATCCATAGAACGGGAAAAAAGTAATATGATGGACAAGAAGGAGGCCAAACAACGCAAAAATAATGAGATAATATAGACTGGTAATAGATTTTTTTATTTTTTTTTATCGATATAGAAATATTGACATTAATAGCACAAACCTACTATTTGGAAATGCAAAGTCAATCTTCTCTAGGGTTTTTATGGTTACATCTAGTGTTGCGGTATGTGGATTTGATATCAAAATGGTTCAGTCATTTTCCATTCATTGCTCCTCTGTATAAAGAAGCTTAGGTGGCGCAGGACGGTTCCCTAAACTACGTGAATGATATGATTGATTTTGCCGGAATTAAATTAGAATTAAATTAAACAATAAAATTCACAAAATATAACGAATACCTCAGGTTTTCGTAGTATTCCATGGGAGAATCATGCATGCTTCAGGTAGGGTTCAGTCCAGACGCTAGATCCGTTAGGTTGCAGCATAGATCGATACTAGAGATAGAACTCTAGGTTTTCCCATATTAGGGCGCTCACAATTCAATGATAGGATCACTGATTTTCTCTAATTATTTGATGCGGAAGGTTTAATAACTCTGCTAGGATCTTCGGCTGTTGAATCGAATCAATTCAAGAGTTTAGGGAAAATTAGGGCTTGGGATTTCACAAGAAGATGGTTGATTTAGGATTGTAGAATCACGCAAACAAAGATAAAAGAGATAGATATATAGAATTGCAGGATTCACACCCTTTGCTTTGCACCAAACCCTTCTCGGGAAGAAGAATCACTCTTCGTAGAGGCTCATCTCAAGCACACAAGCAAAAGCTTTTCATTCATAGTCAATAATTAGTTACATTGTTCAATTTAAGGACCTTATATAGGAGTCCTTTCAATAAAAGAAAACCCTAAAACAATTAATAAATAAAAGACAAATAAACCCTCAAAACAGAAGTTCGAAATTAAACTCCTAAATTAACTAAACAACCCGGCGCGATTTCGATCGATCGATTTTGAAAATCGATCGATCGAAATTTCATAATTCTATGAAAAATCGCCGTCGACATTCGATCGATCGCCTTGAAAATTTCGATCAATCGAAATTTTCGATCGATCAAATAGTCCATTCGATCGGTCGAAATTTCACTCCATAACTCTATACTCTGTCGATGCCAGTCGATCGATCGATTTGGCAATTCGATCTATCGAAAACTACGATCGATTGAAATTGCTGTATTCCTCCAATTTTCTCCAGAATTTCATCTTTCGCCTCTTTCGCCTAGTTCTAATGATTTTCATTCTGCTTCTTCCGATGTCGGTACACGCGAAAAAGTCCATATTCGATGTCTACGATGTCGGCGTCCCCGTCATTAGGTGTCTTAGTTTGATATCTCAGTCACAATGTAGCCTCTTGTATACCCAGGAGCTCTAATATTTTAGAGTTCCTAAACCATATGATGGTAAAGTTTTTCCTATGATTTTATTTTTTGGGAAATTTGCATTTTCGGCCCTATAATTTTGCTTATTTGCAGAAACGGCCCTATAGTTTCATTCCTTGCATAACAGGCCAGCTCCAAGCCTAGCCGATTCCACGTCACCTCCCACTTGCCAAGTCAATACAATATGATTTATTTATATTATTTATATATATATAAAATATATTATAGGACCATACGAATTCATTCCCCGCTACTTATTTTCTCTATCCCGTTTCCCATTAGTAGTTTAGAGTTCAGACCAACCCTAACATCGTCGCTTTTACCTGTTCAGATCAACCCTATCAATGCAAAGGATAACTGGTAAGAATGAATTTTTAGCAAGCAGTTGTTTAGTTAGCGGGCCGCTACTTCAAGATAGCGGGCCGTTATCTCAGGATAGCGGGTCGCTATCTCAAGATAGCGGGCTGCTACTTCAAGATAGCGGACCGCTACCTCAGGATAGCGGGACGCCAGCTACCTTGACTAATTTTATTATTATCAATTTAGTGTTTAATTTTCATTATTTTTTCCATTGTATTGATCAATTTAGGGTTTAAGGTTTAATTTTTTTTTTTTTTAATATTTATAGATTGAAATGGATGTTCCCATTCTTTGTCATTTCGATGGGGTCCGTGTTAGAGATGATACTTACAACGGTGGACATCGGAAGATTGTTATTATCAAAGACAATATACCGTTTGATCAATTTAAGCAGAAAATGTACAACAATATTAGTAGGACTCAACCGGAAGAGCATTCAATTTCCCTATCCGTTTCATTGCGCATCGAGGAGTTGGTGTTTGCTGAATTGTCGAACTTTGATGATCTTGCGAACTTATTTAGAGCATATCGTATTGGTGATGGTGTAATAAATGTTTATATCAAGAAATCATTAATCACTCATGTCACGGAACCAATAGCGTCTTCAGACATTCCAATGAGACAAGACGATGAAGATCAAGGATATTGTCCTCAAATGAATCCGATAGACAATACATTAATCACTTATGTCACGGAACCAATAGCGTCTTCAGACGTTCCAATGAGATAAGACGATGAAGATCAAGGATATTATCCTCAAATGAACCCGATGGACAATACATGTCAGCATAACGATGAAGCGGTGAATAACATATTTGATTGGAATCAGTGAGAAACATTTTTGGGAGGCATTAGTCCATACGAATGGCCTTCTGAACAAATAGCTTCGGAGCGAACGGTAATCGAGGCCAAAGCCCAGGAGCGAACACTAACCATACCTCGATGGACTCAACCCCAAGCACGTAATAATATTCCAGTCAATGACGGTGATAGTGATCCTAAAAATACTGAATCATTGCCCTCCTCGCCCACTTCGCGTATTCATACTAATAGGGGAATTGATCAACCTATGGTGTACGAAGACTATCAGCTTAATGACTCGGAAGGAGAGTATATGGATTCGGATGATAAAGAACTGTATGAAGGGGGGCCATTAACTATTGGTCAGGCATTCAGAAATAAAAAAACCTTTCAAAAAGCCCTTAGAGAGTTTGCAATGACAAATAATTTTCAAATTAAACCAATAAAAATCAGTCCTCCTCGAGTTACCGCGAGCTGTATTCAATTAGGGTGTGCATGGCGAATACATGCATCAAAATTGGTGGGTGTGGACACGTTCGTCATGAAGACATTTCGCCCGCAACATACGTGCGGAATGCCAGCTTTCGGAAGAGGACATCGCCAGTGTACGAATTCTTGGATAGCTTCCTTCGTGAGGGATAAATTGTTAAAAGGCTTTGACAAGACTCCTGCTTCAATAATTTTTTATATTGAAAAAAAATATGGGGTAACAGTAAGTTATTGGAAAGCATGGAAAGGGAAAGAAATGGCTTTCAGCGACATCCGAGGTAGCTGGAAGGAGCAATTTAAGATGTTATCATCCTATATCGTCGAATTACAGCGAGTCGATCTAGACGTACAGACCGAATTGTGTCGCGAGCCTGATAATGTCTTTCAGAATTTCGTAGCATTTAGACCTTGCATTATGAGCTATCGTAATACTTTGCGAAGAATAGTTGCGGTAGATGGAACGCATTTGCGAGGACGATACATTGGAGTGTTGTTTATAGCTACGGAGATAGACGGTAATAGACATTTATTCCCTATAGCGTTCGGCGTTGTACCCAAAGAGAATGAAGATCATTGGACATGGTTCCTTGATCTATTAGGGAGACGCGTAATCGGGGATTTTGAAGAGCAATTTGTATTGATATCAGACCGACAGAAGGGGTTGATGGAAGTTGTGCATAATGTTTTTCCTAATGCATTTCACAGCTACTGTATGCGACACCTAACTTTGAATCTTTTTTATACATACAAGGATACAATCTCTCGACCGTTGTTTTGGTCTGCCCGTGCATTCTCCGAGGCAAAATTCAAAAGAATTTTACAAAAAATACAAGACCAAGCCCCCCCAGAATGTATAACATGGATTAAAGAAGTCGGTAACCATTTTAGGCGCGCGCATATTTTCTACGAAAGCGTTATGATATGCTGACAACAAATATAGCTGCAAGTATTAACAGTGTGTTGAAGATAGCTAGAGAGGAACCGATCGTGACAATGTTAGAAACCATTCGCACGAAGGTAGCCGAATTCTACCTTCGGTGTCAGGAAGAAGGAAATAAAATGACACACGAGTTGACACCGATGGCGGAAGAACACATAACACGAAATTCATGGTGGGCCCGTCGAAAGAACGTTATTCCCTATGGTTGCGATACATTTCAAGTTAAACGTGGGCAATACACTCACTGTGTCGATCTAGAGAAACAAACGTGTACATGCAGACGTTGGGCTATCCTTGGATTACCATGTTACGCATCTCGATTCTTTGCATTATCGCCGAGATTCCTCCATTTTGTGATCATTGGTTTACCAGTGCCTTATTTAGGAAAACTTATAAAGAACAATTTGTTCCGACCATTGATAAGCGCCAATGGGCAGTTATAAGGGAAGACATCGAGGTTTTACCTCCGCACAACATACGTCAAGCCGGTCGCCCAAAGAAAAGGAGGATACGATCTAAAGGCGAAGTTCGACCACTACGGTGTAAAAATTGTAATGAATATAGACATAACCGCCGCTCTTGTAAATTTGTTAGAATATAAAATCACTTTTTTTAGTCTTTTTTGCTCAATAAAATTTTTCATTAACCATGAATTATGATTTAGAGAGTTAAATTTGAATAGTGTAAACACCTACTCAGAGTCTCAAACCTGACTTGATTTAATCTTAAGGTTGTGTCTCCTTAGTTTGGTCATCCATTTTGATGAATGTCCACTGGGATTTCCTTTTATACATGCTAAAGCGATTCGTTTTCGGCAAGAAATTGATCAAATTGATCAATGGCTGTGTCTCCTCGTATAGTCTTTGGAACGCATCTAAGAAAGCATTTTTCCATAGGGTTACAAAAAAATTGTCTTGTTAATGATCAATATCCTATAAATTAAAAGAATAAAGGGAGAGAGAAAGAGAGTTGATGATTAAAATTGTAATGAGTTTTCTTGCTGAACCTCGAAGTATACAAAAAATGCATTCATTATCCCAATAATTTGAGTCATAATATACAAAACAAAATAAACAAGTCAAAAAATAAAAACTAAGTCCCAAACGTAGACAATGAATGTCCAATTTCAGCTCGAAATTGCTGCATGTCTGTCTCTTGAAAATCTACTTTCCGCCGCTCGAAAAAGTATTCAACGTATTTCAGTACGAAAACCCCACAGTCCCAACTGTTCTTTTGGAGGGGAAGATCAACACTATTTATGATAGTAAGTTGTCACTGTTGATCGAGAGCAGAACTCAATCCTAAAGTGTGAAGAAGTCGCGGCAGGTGATGTATCAACGAATCTTTGTGCATATCAAACTTCTTTGAACACTCTCGGTCGGCAGGGTCTAGAAGCTTTATAGCGCGGTCCTTTACGGAAACGATAGCCAATGCCCAATGATGGTGTCTCTGGCTATGCATTGGAAAAAATATCTGCGTGCAATCGTAAATCTAATTAGTAATGTGTTAATTAAATAAACTTTAAAAGTGTGATCGCTATAAAAAAATAACTTACCGTCTCACAATCGATAGCATTAATACCGCGTGAGGTACTTCGAAAGAGTGGCTCAAACGGCTTCGCCTAGTGGCGAATCTGCCACCTGTAGCATTAGGCCTCCCATCTATCCTTTTCATTCAGTGGCTCCAAATTTTCATCACGGACGAATTTTTGAAACTTTACATGGTCCGCTATATTTAAGGTCTGAAATTTAATATGAAAATAACTAATTATTTGAATCTATTAATGACGTAAATAAAGGCAGATAAATAAATTAAATCATAAAATCAAATAATAAAAAATAAAAACGATACCAATGCAGAAGCTGATGCAAACCAGCTCTTCTCCGCCATTTCCACGAACATATTATCATTTCTACTGTCTAAAACTTTAAAATACAAATCGATAACTTCGTTATCAAGCCACGATTTTCCCTTCAAAACCTTTAAATGCTCTACGGTGACGTCTAGACCGCAGATGGTATTAATAATCACTAAATCTTCTTCCGCAGGCCGATTCCATAAACTCCACATAAATTTCTTTTCCATTGACTCTGGAACCTCTTCTTCTTCATCCACTTTTTTTCTTTTATTTGTAATGATTTTTTCTGTTGGCGACTTTCTTTTGTTTCGATTTCGAAGCTTGTACAACATACCCTTAGTAGAAGCAGGAATCTTTACTAACAAGGGTTTAAAAGACGCCGGTTGCGACTCAACAGTTGGCTGAGTTACTGGCGGATCAACCCCTTTATCTATATCTTCAACCAGCGGTTGGGGTTTAAAAGTTTGAGTGATTGAGGCAGGGTGGTGATGTTGGGGTTTAGAAGTTTGAGTGATTGGGGCAGGGTGGTGATGAGTGATTGGGACAGGATGAGGAGAAGGGGGTTCAGAAGTTTGGGTTTAGCAGCTGATGAGGGCTGAGGGGCTGGTTCTGGGACAGGAGATTTAGGAGGAACAAAGGTCTCAAATAGTGTAAAGATAATTTCATCCTATATAAGGAAAAAAAAAAAAAAAAAAGTTAAACAAAGAATTATAAAAAAAAATGAGTCGGGATGGCGGACCGCTATCCCGAGACGCTATCCTGAGATAGCGGTCCGCTATAAAATTATTAAAAAATAATATTATTAATATTAATTTATACCTTTGTCAAATGAGATTGAACCTTTGCAAGTTCGTTTCTAATTACCATATTTTCACTCTTTAAATTCTCTAACTCCTCTTTTAAACTCTTGTTCTCCCTTCCCTGCTGCTCAATTGTGAATGTCTGCCCTTTTAACACGGTGAAAGCACGTTTGAAATGGCTCTTAATTTCTTTAACAGCCTTGCATAGGGACGAACATTCTTTTCTAAGCTCCTTAACTTCATTTAGGAGCTCGGGATGTCTGGCCGGTTGTTCTCTAATTGTTGGCTTCCCCTTTAATTCTTTTTTATGACGTAATACGAATTCGTATTCGTTATTATCATCACTGTTAGATTCATCGTCGTCATCATTATCTTTATCATATTCTTCACTTACCTCTTTTTTTTTATGGGTATTCCCTTTTTTCGGTAGGATAATCCCTTTTTTTTCTCGGTTTTTCAACTAACAGTTCCCTTTCTCTCTCCCTATAACTGAAGAATTGTCGGCCATGAATCTTTATAATCAAGTTCGACAATTACCGGAGACGTAATAATTTTTTCTCTGTAATAATTTGGAGTACGGCTGACATTTAGAGCTTCCCATTTCAGTAGCCTCGGAAATGAATTTTTCATTTGTGTACGAGAAGTGTCGATTCCAGGAAAGTGCTCCAACCAAGGATCAAAATGCCGGTTTTCCGGTACGTATCGTCGGTAGAAAACCGTGCGTGTCGACGATACGTCTTAGAACGATATAATCTGGACGATACATTGAATGTATCGTCCGTGTATTTCTATAAATAGCGTCTGGTACATTTAATGTACCGTATCGCCCACCTCCGATACCGATACGTATCGTCCGATACGTATCGGTATCGGACGATATTTTGATCCATGGCTCCAACGCTATAATGCAACCGTATATGTTGTATTGTCCATTTTCCAAGACTTTTGCCGATTCTCTTCTCCCAATCGCTTTTTTTATGCAATCAATTAAATTATTGTAAACTTCAAGTCCCCACGGATATTGGTTGAAGCATTCTCAGTTATCAACTAACTTTAAATATTTGCTATCAACTTCCTGATATGTGTCCAGAAGTATAAAAGAGCATACAAGAAACAACAACGATAATTTCAAATTTTCATCTTCGGAAAGATGGCCACTATCTATGACTTCTTCGATACGAGATCTTCTATCCAGCTGTTCTCAAAAGAATTTGTACCGAATAGTTTCCTCTTCTCTTATAGTCCTTTGCTCAGACTAATTTTCTTCAAATTTTTCCAACATATTTAATCCTAAAATCGGTGATATATCGGCCTCTTGCAAAACTAACTTGGTATTGTTCACATTAAACATGTTATCTTTCACCTAAAAGCTTAAAATTGCCTCAATTAAGTCTCCAATAAAGATTAATTTCTCAGACATCCTAAACAGATGACCAAAAATTAATTCATCCAGCATCCTCTTCCTCTCTTCGTTGCAATGCATGTAAAATTTTCTAACACTAATACATGTACACTTTCCAAAGGGGTTTAACGGCTTCGACTTCGACATCTTCGTATGTGTGACAGGAACTGCATAGAACATATTTAAACATAATTTAGTTATTTATTAAAAAAAAAAATTAATAGATAGCGTATAGCGGACCGCTACCCTGGAGTAGCGGAACGCTATCCTGGGTAAAAAAAATTTACCTTGAATCACCCTTTTCTTTTCTGGAAGGTAAAAATGAAAAGTGAAAAGTAGAAAATAAAAAGTCGTTTCTTATTTTTTTAAATATCGCCGCGGCTGACGTGGTGGCGCTGTAGCGCAACGCTAACCTACTGTGGCGACGCTTGGAATCCATGCTGACTTTGCAAGTGAGAGGTGACGTGGAATCGGCTAGGCTTGAAGCTGGCATGTTATGCAAGGAATGAAACTATAGGGCCGTTTCTGCAAATAAGCAAAATTATAAGGCCGAAAATGCAAATTTCCCTTGTTTTTTTATTTCCTTTTACATTGTATCAGAAAAATTACCTCTTGTTCGAGTTCCTTCTATTTCTTTCGCTTCGATATGCAAAACTGTCTGCATTGTTACACAATCTCTGCAACTTGATCTGACTTTATTTTGCAGACCACGTGATAGGTGCTTGATTGTGTCTCCAACGTAGCACCAGCCACCTCCTATTTGCTCAATTTAGCTTCATTTGCTCATTGGCCAGCAATTATTTAGTGATATAATTGGCGCCACCTCTGCTACCCCTACAGACATCTATTTAGCCATCAACAGGTTCTGTCCTTTTGCTTTCTATTCTTGTTTGCCCATTAGAACCCGTCATCTTCTGGTGCACATCAACTTGGAGATTCTTCAATTTGTTGATCAACTAGTTTCAAGGGAAATTCGTTCATTATGCCCAACATGCCCGCGGTTATTTAGCTCATTAATTGAAGACATGATTACTTGAAGACTATTAATAATATTTTATTGAGTTTGAAAGGGAGTGTTGAGAATACAAACTAACATTTTCTAACTTTCCTTCTGTTCATGTTTTTCTCAGTTTCATCCCCCCATCCCCCACAAGGGTGAGGAGCCATTTTGAACTTGGAAACTCCTATATATATATATATATATATATATATATATATATATATATATATATATATATATATGAGCTCAGGTCTCCTAGGTTGGTATCCCAATCACAATCTGCAATTTGACAGCAATTATGAGCCACTTTTTGGATACACTCGGGTCATCTTGTGCACCTAGGAGTTCTAATCTTTCGGAGTATCCTACACATTTTATAAAAAATATTAGTTTGTGTTTTATTTTTTAAATTTAAATTTTATTTTTCATTTATTTATTGTGTTTTATTTTT
This sequence comes from Chloranthus sessilifolius, assembly GCA_021018995.1. NCBI lineage: Eukaryota > Viridiplantae > Streptophyta > Magnoliopsida > Chloranthales > Chloranthaceae > Chloranthus > Chloranthus sessilifolius. Next base: position 131,169,701 of record CM037585.1, read on the forward strand.
ATTTTGGCTTTCCTTACAATATCGAGGCTTTAACCAGACAGTTGCACACAAACATTTAAAGTAATGGCTGAATAAATAAACAAAGTAGGACCACTTCTGACTCTACATCATCATCATCGACTTATCTCATCGTAAACAACATCCTTCAATTCTCTTTATTGAGGCCACCCCTAAACATCTTATGTATTTCATTTTTAAATGTATCCTTTCTTGTTACTCCCTGTATCCACCTTACCGTATGAACTTCAGCCACATGAACATTGTCTTCTTGGCGCTTCTTCATGGCTCAACAGTTAGGACCATATGGTGCTACAGGTCTTACCGTAGTTTCATAGAAAGGAACCTTCAATGAAAGTGGCACTCATTGCTAATACAATATACCACTTACCTATCTCCACTTCCCACCTTGCCAGGGGTGAAGCCAGGATTTTCTTCGTCATAGAAAATGAGTTAGTAGTAAATATGTGTTAGTATTAGATACATAGTTGTCAAGGCCATGCTATGGCCTCATCATAGAGAATGGCGATGGGAAACGCCATATATAACCAAATAGCCATGATGGCTAAATAGCGACGTCATAGCGTCGCCATGGCGGAATATCATTATGGCTTTGCTATGCACGCTATTTTATTTTTTGGATAATAACGTATAATACTTATAAGTTATAAAATTTTTATAATATATAGATTACAAAAGTTAACTTACAAATCACAAAACCTCAATTTATAAGTTACAAAATCCTCGACTCTCTCTCTCTCTCTTTCTCTCTCTCTCATCACAACAGCTACCAACACTAGTGTCACCGAAACGTTAACGTCAGCGATACTACCGTATGTGTACTTAATATTTCATATTTTTTAATATTCTATATTTGTTGATAATTCATCTTTATTTATTTATTTATACTAACCATATTACAAATTTGTTGATGTTCCATATTTGATTTGTATTTATTGATATTTGTTTATTCCTAGAACATGAAATCCTCAATATTAGAATGGCAGTATGATACTTTAGTAGTTGAATTTTTTTCTTCCTATATTTTTTTCTTATATTAAAAAAACTACTGCTAATTAATAGATAAAATAATTTATTTTTTTAATTACAATAATAAATAGTCTCGACATGGCTTCGCTATGGCCACACCATGGCATAGCGAGCCTCTTTGCCATGACATCGCCACACTGCCTTAACTATCTTGATTAGATAAGCGACATGACCGCCAATTGACTTGGCACACATGTCACTTTTTGGGAGGTGCCTTGTGGAAATAATGTGTCCCGTTTGATAGGGGCGCACTGATTTAAAAAATTTTGATGTAAACGATTGGGATGAAAAATGATCTCCATCGTTTGATTCAAAGCCGTCAAACACCATCTAAAATTAATGGCTGACATGTAAATCCATCATACTGTTTATTTTAGATGGAGCGCAGTGAACCAAACAATATACAATTGTTTTCGTCGCAATCTTTTATGATATAATCTTGAGCAGTGATGTCAAAATCCTATGATTTACAACTTGAATCCTACGATTTAAGTCGAATTTGAAGCCAAACAATTCGATTTTGAAATAAAATCGTTTTTGGGCATGAATCCTACGATTCAACTTGTGAATCTTACGATTTGACTTGAATCATACGATTCACAAACCCACTTACATGAGTTAAACATTTCACAGTGCATGAAACATAAAACTTAAGAATTTTTTTTTTTACTTTTGCTCCTTAAAAATTAAAAAACCCTCATTACAAAGTAAGAAACCTCTCCTATAATACTGGTACCATTCGTGTGGGTTAAAAATTTGGGTTTTTTCTCATCTTCTTCTAGTATGGAATCAGAATTTAATTCTGTTTGCTGCAAATGACTGCTACAATGAGATGGATCTTCATTGCACATGAAGATTTCAATTAAAATTTTGACATTGGTCTTTGCTTTTGAACATTCATTTCAGGCCATCAGTCATGAACTGGTGATGTTCAATCAGACGTCTTTGGCATATATCTTTACACTATTTATGAAAGAAGTATCATGTCATAAAATTTATTGTGGACATACTTGAATACATTTCAATTTTATAGATTTATTGGATATTCTTTTCAGATTTTTTTCTTATTAAAAAAATGATTGTGAATCTTACGAATTAACGATTCGATTCGATTCGATTCGATTCATAAATTCTAAAACGATTTTGCGATCCAAATCGGTTTCTACAACATTGATCTTGAAATCATGGGCATCAAATCACACTAGACACATGGCACACATCCCAAAAGGTGACCCCCAAGTACCAAGAACATCGACACTCAGGTTAAATACCCAAATACTAATTTAAAATTAAACGAAGGGGGGTGGGGGGAACCCCTGAACCCTGCATTGATCCTGCTTGAGATGTATCCAAAACTATCATCAAGTTGTATAAAGAGCCCAAATACTGAAATTTAAGACATTGTGGCACCAAATGGCTTTCTATTTTGACTAAACCATCATCCAAGCTCTTGGGTTTGCACTCCACAGGTTGTTCTAGGATTGATGATCATCTTTGTGATGCATCTCAAATAGCCAAGTAACATGGCAATATCTCACTTTCATTGGAGACTGCTTCATAAAATTCCTGATGAACGATCAGGTTCAATCTCATCCTACATAATTTAAAACAAAAAAAAATTGTTGGAAGAGGTACAATGATGGGGACATCCAATTCAAGCAGCCTCCCGTAACCTATCGAAGGCGAAAGAAGCATGTGAAAGTGGTTCGAAAGAAGAACTGCACAGATTCACGGAACCTATGAGTATATTAGTCAATCAATCGATCCCAGACGTCCGATCGATCGATTGAGGATAGAGGACAAAGTCTTTTGGGCGAACTTATTCTTCTCAGTCGATAGATCAATTCTAAATTTTCGATCGATCAATTGTGGACAAAGCTTTCGAGCGAATTACTTATTTATCAATCGATCGATCGACGCTCTAAAGTCGATCGATCGATCGTACGAGATATGACGGGATTTTGGTTTCCTTTGGCAAAACTTGTTGTTTTAGTGTTTTAAGTTTTTACGACTCTTTTATTTTAAGTTAGGGTTTGTTTAGCCTATTTAAAGGCTTGTAAAAACATCTTTAATAAAATTTTGCTTTTGCAACTTCTTGAGAACTTTGCTTGAGTTTTCTGTGAGGGTGACTCTCTCAATCGAAGAGCGATTCTTTGTCCCGCATGCGGTTTGGTGTGAGGCTAGCTTTTCCTCCTCTATCTTCTCTTATCTACGAGTTACGTGAGTATCTAACCCTAATTTATTTATTTCACCATTAAATCTAATTTTAGCCTTTCTTTTCATAAGGTAGCGAAAGAACCCGCTTGCGAGTTCGTTTGAAACCCTAAAACTGCCGGAGATCTAGTTGTTCGCTAAGAACCCTAATCTTCTAGATCCGATAGGGAACGTACGCGAAAGTAACACTGTTCCGGGCTAGACCTAAAATCATTTAATTGAATATTTTAGTATTTTTTGTGGTAAATTGTTAGGGAGTTTGATATTTTAATTGTTCTGCATTAAATTTTCTATTAATCTCAACCCTAGCATTTACATGTGTTTTCCGCATTAGATTTGGTATCAGAGATTTGTCACTTTAAGGTTGTCGGCTTTCATATAGGTTCAAGCGTTCATTTCTTTTATTTTGTTTTGTCTTGCATAGTCATGAATCCCATTAAGATAGAAGCCTTCATTAAGGAACTGACGTCTAGGTTGGCTATCAGTCAAGCCGATCTTCAAGCCCAAATGACTGATCACCATAATCAATTGCAATACCAGTTGCGTGATCAACAAATCCAACATGAGGCTTGGATGACCCGTGTTGAAAAGATGAATGAGGTCCTCGTTGAAAATCATTATCGAGTGCACAATAATGACCGTAGGAGAGATGGTCCTCACCGGCGTGATATCCAAACCAATCATGACGACAAAATGATGAAGTCCGTGAAAATGGACACTACTACGATGAAAGCCTGCCGAATCATAATCGATAGTGGAAGCTATACCGATGTGGTTTCTGGGAGTACAGTTTCTCGCTTAGGGCTTGCACCCGTAGCTCACCCGCGACCCTATAAAATTGCTTGGGTCGATTCATCATCTATCCCTATTTCACGAAGGTGTCAAGTTTCTATACAATTCGGCTCGTATAAGGACACCTTGTGGTGCGATGTTGTGCATATGGATGTGGGGCATATCATACTTGGGAGGTCGTGGTTGTATGATATGGACGTTACACTGTTCGAGAGATCGAACATGTGTTCTTTCACGCACAATGGAAATAAAATAAAGATCAATCATTTACCTCCTAGAGCACCTACTGTGAAACCAAACAAGTTAAATGATAAAGGCCTGCTAGAGAGAGAGAGAGAGAGAGAGAGAAGACATCTAAGACCGTTCATATCGTTAGCCCTTTAGAGTTTGAACGAGGTGCTAAGACAGAGGACATTGTCTATGTCCTTGTTACAATTGAAACACCCAAATAGTCAAGTGTTGAATGTATGAAAGAGGTTGAACCGATAATGAACGAGTTTTGGGATGTTTTTCCCAAAGACCTTCCAGATGAGTTATCATCTTTACGGGACATCCAACGCGCCATTGATTTGGTTCTCGGATTTACTTTACCTAACTTGCCCCATTATCGCGTGAATCCATCCGAACACTCGGAGTTAAAAAGGCAAGTTAATGAATTTCTTCATAAGGGTTTCATTAAGGAAAGTATGAGTCCATGTGACGTGTCAATGCTGCTCACACTCAAGAAAGATGGATCTTGGAAGATGTGCGTTGATAGTCGCGCTATTAATAAAATCACGGTCAAGTATCGGTTCTTTATACCGAGACTGGATAACATGTTGGACATAATGGTCGGTGCCACTATATTTTTGAAGAACGACTTGAAGAGTGGACACCATCAAATCTGAGTTCGTTCCGGGGATGAATGGAAAACTACCTTTAAAACCAAGAATGGTTTATATGAGTGGTTTGTCATGCCTTTCTGGCTTTCAAATGCCCCGAGCACATTCATGCGAATCATGACACAAGTGTTGAGGCTTTTCATAGGCAAGTTTCTTGTGGTTTATTTCGATGACATCCTTATTTATAGCCACAATAAGGAACACCACTGAAGTCACTTAAGGCAAGTTTGTATGACTCTTAGAGGAGAAAAGTTATACGCGACCCTAAAGAAGTGCACTTTCATGTCACAGAGCGTTGTCTTCTTAGGGTTTGTCGTACCCTCTGTAAGAATGACTGTGGACACAGAAAAGGTCAAGCCTATTGCGAAATGGCCTGAACCTTAGAACATTCACGAAGTCCGTAGCTTCCATGGGTTAACCACTTTTTATGGGCGGTTCATCTGTAACTTCAGTACGGTAACATTCCCTATCACTGATTGCATCAAAAAGGGGGAGTTTAAATGGACACCTGCTACCGCAAAAGCCTTTAAGTCTCGAATGACAGAAGCTCCTGTCATGCGTCTTTCTGACTTTTCTAAGGTCTTTGAGGTAGCTTGTGACGCATCAGGCGTAGGTATTGGGGGAGTGTTAAGCCAAGAAGGCTACCCGATAGCTTATTTCAGTGAAAAGCTAACTGAGGTCAGGCAGAAATACTCTACTTACGACAAAGAATTTTATGCAGTAGTACAATCTCTCAAATATTGGAAACACTATTTGCTAGCATATGAATTTGTCTTGTTCTCTGATCATGGAGGCCTTAGATTTATGAGTTCCCAAAAGAAGTTAAACCCGCGACATGCGAAATAGGTTGAGTAACTTCAAGGGTTCACCTTTGTGCTGAAACATAGAACTGGAATAGAGAATCGAGTTGCTGACGCGTTTAGCCGTAGAGTGGCGACGTTACACTCATTGAGTGTTGAGGTGATCGGATTTGATCGTCTCATAGATGATTATCCTACATGTCCGAATTTTGGAGAAAAATACACCTCACTTCTGAGTGAACAGTCTGTGAGAGAGAGTAAGCATACCTTACAGGATGGGTATTTGTTCCTAAAACACCGCTTGTGTATTCCCCGCACTTCTCTACGAGATTTTTTTGTTTGGGAATTACATGCTGGAAGGGTTGTCGGCCACTTTGGTCACAACAAAATCATTGAATTGGTTGAAGACCGATTTTATTGGCCCAATCTCACCCGAGATGTTGTCAAAATCATCAACCAATGTCGCGTTTGCCAACTAACAAAACAAACGAGGCAAAACACTGGGTTATACACACCTTTACCTGTGCCACACACTCTGTGGCAAGACCTTTCTATGGACTTTGTGTTGGGCCTTCCTCAGAACCTTCGCAAGCACAATTCGGTGTTCACCGTTGTAGACCGTTTTTCGAAAATGGCTCATTTCATCACGCGTTCAAAGACCTCAGATGCAAGTAACATTGCTTCAATTCTTTAATGAGGTTGTTCGTCCGCACTGTTTGCCTAAAGCCATAGTATTTGATCGTGATGTCAAGTTTGTCAGTTACTTTTAGAAGACACTGTGGCATAAAATGGGGATTGAGCTTCAGTTTTCGTTTGCATATCACCCCCAAACGGATGGGCAAACCAAGGTTGTAAATCGGAGTTTAGGTAACTTGTTACGGTGTCCAGTAGGTGAGCATATTAGGAGTTGGGATTCCATCCTATCTATAGTGGAGTTTGCATACAATAATTTGGTTAATAGAACCACAGGTATGAGTCCATTTTAAATCGTGCATGGTTATGAACCTAACCCGTAGACCTAATCCCAATGTCAGTCCAACAGAGGTCGTTAGAGTCTGCATTTATATTTGCACATCGCATTCATGAATTGCATGCTGAGCTTAAAAGAAAAATTAATGTGAACAATGAAAGATACAAAATTTATGTAGATTTTCATAAGAGGTTCAAAGAATTTCAAGAGGATGATTTTGTGATGGTTCGGGATAGGCCTGAGCGACTCCCTCAACGGATTTCTAAGTTACAAGCTCGCAGTACTGGTTCCTATAGGATTTTGAAGCGTGTCGATTCTAATGCTTACATCCTGGATTTACTGCAAGAACTGGGGATTAACACGACTTTTAATGTGGAGGATCTCGTTTCGTTCCATTGCCATTCAAACATCTCACCCAACCCATTTGAACCTCCCACATCCGATGTTACCTCTGTTTCCCTCCCCACGCCATTACCTCCACCTACACGACCATCTCGTGAGATCATTGAAGATGTTTTGGAGGATCAGATTATGTCCACCAACCAAGGGGGACTTCAGAAGTACTTGGTCAAGTGGAAAAACAAAGCAGATTCGGAGAATACGTGGATAAGGGAAGAGTTTCAACAGATTGATCCGGATCTCCTCGAACTCTATCATAACCAATATTCATATGGGATGAATCCTTCTAACCCTTGTAGAATTGATGGGGATATCTAATTTAAGCAGTCGTTCGTAACCTATCGAAGGCGAAAGAAGAACGTGAAAGTGGTCCGAAAGAAGAACTACATAGATTCGCGAAACTGATGAGTGTTTTAGTCGATCGATCGATCCCAGACATCCGATCAATAGATTGAGGACAAGGGATAGTCTTTTGGGCAAACTTATTCTTCTCAGTCGATCGATCAATTCCAAATTTCCGATCGATCGATTGTGGACAGAACCTTTGGGCAAATTACTTATTTATCGGCCGATCGATCGATTCTAGAATTAATCAATCGATCGCGCGAGATATGACAGAATTTTAGTTTTCTTTGGCAAAACTTGTCGTTTTAGTGTTTTAAGTTTTTATGACTCTTTTATTTCGAATTAGGGTTTGGTTAGCCTATTTAAAGGCTTGTAAAAACAACTTTAATGAGTGATGGTTAATGAAATTTTGCTTTGTTTTCTGTGAGGGTGTGATTCTCTCAATCGAAGAGCGATTCTTCATCCCACGAGCGGTTTGGTGCGAGGGCAACTTTTCCTCCTCTACCTTCTCTGATCTACAAGTTACGCAAGTATCTAACCCTAATCTATCCATTTCACCATTAAATCTAATATTAGCCTTTCTTTTCATACGATAGCGAAAGAACCCGCTTACGAGTTCATTCGAAGCCCTAAAACTGTCGGAGATTTAGTCGTTCGCTAAGAACCCTAATCTTCTAGATCCGATAGGGAATATATGCAAAAGTAACACTGTTCCGGGCTAGACCTAAAATCATTTAATTGAATATTTTAGTATTTTCAGTGGTAAACTGTTAGGGAGTTTGGTATTTTAATTGTTCTGCATTAAATTTTCTATTAATCTCAGCCCTAGCATTTTCATGTGTTAGTTTCCGCATCACACAAGCTTCGATTTTGGTTGTCATACGTAATGTGACCGATGTAGAAGTGCGAGAGGCTTTGCGAAATCTCTCTATTGAAATGGGATTACTCCTAACGACAAAGGGCTGAAAGTTGTTCGTGATTTGATAGAGCAAAGGAAATCCAAGGGAAAGAGGGTTAAAAGCTCTAGAGAAGTTGCCAACCTTTCATCATCATCATCATAACCTAATCCCCTCCATCTGGAGTTGGCTTTGCGAGTCCTATTTCACCACTTGTTTTTTATCAGCACTAAGTTCTCCATAACTATGCAATCCTTCATGTTAGTTCTCACTGCTTACCTCCAGGTCTTCATTGACATTCCTCTTCTACTTCCTTATGCTTGTAGCATGAGGTGACCAACCTGTCCTCTTTTGTTAATTATAATAAAACCAAAGGAAAAGATTCTAAGGGAGAGGTATCCACAAAGGGTACCAAGGTTTTCAATTAGTACATCGAAAACAGGCAAGAGGAAATCTCTCTCGTAGGCCCCATGAGAATTAAAAAACCTCTTTTGTAACTCATATCGTAATAATCAATCAAGTTTAACAATATTAATATTTAGAAGATGGCAATTTGAATGCAGATACATTTCAAATATGTTGAGCTTCAATTATAGATTATGTACTGTATAGAAACCCCCATACTAGAACTGTGGAGATCCATTAATGAAGATAGAATGAAAGCAATTGGACGAATCCTAGGCAATTCTTTCAGACTAGAGACATCTCTTCCTGGTAAGACTCAGCCAAAGAGCATTCAGGAACACTTGACATGGAAAATCAACGAAAATCCAATATTAAAATATTTGATCCACTCTTTCAAAGAAAAGAATTTCAAGAGGCAGCAAGCTAACCTGCATTGTATGCAAAATGGGAATGGCTAGTTTGAGAGAGAAAAGCCTTTTCAATTGATGGAAATTCTGCCTCTAACTGGTGGACACGTAGCATCATCCCATGCCCTCTAGCAGCAGTAGCCATCACTTCTTCATGCAAGTCACGGAATATCTCAGCAGCAAACCTATTGCATCAAAAGTCACACGTAAACATAAGTTAAACACAGCCTAATGCCTAAACTTAAGTTCCAAATGATTATTACAAACGGAGGAAATTTGCAGTGTGCTACAACAAAGGGATATCCAACCTCAACAACACAAATTACTTGGCGGTAAGATTGGTAACAGAGGCTTACATATATACAATGTCAAGAATAAAATGAGAAACATAATTGCTCAAGCGGGTCTAGAGCATCTCAATACACAGGACATAAACTCCACATTTTGGCTTAAAGAGAAGCCTTGTTGCATTGAGGTTGTTTAATGTGGCTGAAGCAGTGATAAGTTAATTGCTTAATTATGATGATCACTGATCATGGATGAAATGTTCAACCTATTCAAACCACAATTAAGATTCCTCTCGATCCAACACCATGAAGTCTGAGGTTGTTAGAGACACATGAGGTCGTTTATGTCATTTTATTTTTTGTGAGTATTAATTTACATTATAGATCCATGTATAACAATTTTCTTTGCCTAACACAATTATTTGGACTTAAAAGCAACTTTTTTTTGCCTAACACACGCACGCACACCCACCTCCATGTACCCGCATACGCGCACACGCACACACACACCTCACCCACTTGCATACGTATACAAACACACACACACGCCCACAGCACACACACATGCACACGCATGCATGCCCATACGTAGGGGTGGACGCACTATATCTATTAAAGTAAACAAAAGGGGGCTTATGTAGCATCACTAGATAATTTAGGAGGATTTTGTAAAAACAAGAAACGTTTCCTAAATCCCTGTTGTTAAAGTAAACGAAAGGAAGGAGTACGTGGCAACATCAGATAAGTGAGGATTATTTTGGTTTGTTTTTTTTTTTGTCCTAAAACCTAATCCTATCATCCAAGAGTCGTCTCTCTCTCATCCAAGAGCTTCTCTCTCTCTTTCTCTCCCAATCTCTCTAAAAAAAATACCATTATTTACACCTCATGAAACTGTGACCTCACCACATTTTCTCCAGCCGGCAAACATTGACCGCCTTTGAATAAGTCGATGGAGCTCGTGTTTCATACTAAGCTTCCACAAAACGGATCTTTAGATCATGAGCGTACCATCGGACAGTCAGTTTTTTATTCCACGTGGCACACATCCCAAAATCATGTTTAAGGGAGATGTGTGGCATGTTATTTTAGCGCCTGTTTTTGGAATGTGTGCCACATGGAATAAAAAACTGACCGTATGATGGAGCGCCCATGATCTCAAGATCAGTTGTATGGAGGATTGAGACGAGAAACAATCAACGCCATCCATATCGTGCCATAGGTTTGGAATTGTGTCTCTAACACTATAAATTTGGTTCCAATTTTTGATGGGACAATTTTTTGGGATGAGTAATATTTATATCATGCCCTAAACGACTCAAGGCCTAACAAGTAACAATGGGACAATCAGGGGAGCCATTACTTGCACACGAAAATTTGGCCCTTGAACATAGTCACAAAAAATACCGAATTATTAAAAATTCGCAAATAATTTGCGGATTTTAAGGTGGACGAATGAAACACGAACTATTCGTGAATTTTATTTATATTTTAAGTTTTTAACTAAAGATAAAGCTTAAAGATACCCACTCCCGTCTCTGACTCTCTATTTGAGAGAGAAAACCCTAAGCCCTCTGCCCCTTCGTAACCTCTCTCAAGATTCAACGAGCCAACCACCACCTCCTCTCTCTCTCTCTCTCTCTCTCTCTCTCTCTCTCTCTCTCTCTCTCGTGTCACGAGCTAACCATCTCCACTGCCGGCCAGCCACCTCCTCTTATATCTATCTCTAATATCTCCCGAATACTGCTTGCCGTCGGCCAGCCACTTCGCAACATGCCAACCCCTGCTATTGGCCCATTGCAACTCTCAAGTCTCAAGCAAGAGGAGAGGTAAGGGATTTTTATATATTTGGATTGCAATTTTTTTATTGATGTGGAATTGTAGATTGCAGTTTTTAAATTTTTATTGCATCTTCAAATTCATTATGAAAGAGATGTTTTTTACTTTAGAGTATTATTTTGGGGTTTTGGGTGGATATTATTTTGGGGTTTTTATATATTTGGATTGCAGTTTTTAAAATGAAAGAGAAGGGGTTTTTTAAATGTGACTATTATTTTGGCATCAGTGTTGTTTAGGGAAGGGGTTTTTTTTCAATGTGAATACTATTTTTAAATGTGGATATTATTCACATCATGTTGTTTGTTAAATGCAAATTGAATGTGTTTTATAGTATGTTGCTTGCTTATGAACAGTTGTAAATGCACCAGTCTCATATTTGTAGCATGTTTAGGAGTTCGCATTCACTTTATGCTAGGATCAGTTTTACTTCTTAAATTTATATGTAGCAATAGTGTATTGCTTGCTTTTGAGAAAGAGACTTATAATTTGTAAGGGATTTTAACTCTTTACTCTATTGTGAAATATGATAGAATGCCAAGTCAAGGGATCCAATTTGGGAGTTTTGTATTGAAGAAGGCAAACAAATCAAATGCAAATTTTGTAATTACTCGTTTGTCGGGATGATAACAAGATTGAAATATCATTTATCGAAAATAGTTCAGAGGGATGTGCGCCCATGCCCTTCAATAAATGATATGGCTAGAGATATGGCATCAAATGCTGTGAAGGTCTCAGAAGCGAGAAAGAAACCAAAGATCGATTATATGAGGTCATCTGGCACTGGAAGTGGAACTGAAACTAAGACTGGAAGTGGGACTGGGGTTGGGCTTGGTCCTATTGGGCCAAGTGGTGTTGGAGGTAGTTCTTCGGCGTCAGAAGCAAGAAAGAAACCAAAGATCGATTATATGAGGTCATCTAGCACTGGAAGTGGAACTGAAACTAGGACTGCAAGTGGGACTGGGGTTGGGCCAAGTGGTGTTGGAGGTAGTTCTTCTGGGTCTGTTGCAACTTTTGGTTTGAGACCATTGGAAAATCAAACACATCAACAAAAGATCACTACTCTTATAAAGGAGAAATTTTTTGCAGATTTAGCCCTAACTAGAATGATGGTTGCTAATAATTTTCCCTTTAACTTGTTTAGGACAATAGAGTTTCGTGAGGCAATGGCAGCCGTTTCAGCTGATGGTTCAAGATATGTCCCTCCTAGTAGTGAAATGATAAGAACTAAGCTTTTAGATTGCTTGAAATGATTACAATAAAAGCATCAAGAAAAGTTGGGCTATCAGTGGGTGCATAGTGATGTCCGATTCATGGAATGATGCGCAAAAGCGACACACATAAATATATTGGTATCTTGTCCTACAGGGGCAATTTTTTTAAAGTTTGAATGCATTGTTGGGAATAAGAAGGATGCTAATTATATTGCTACTTTCATTGTGTCGGGGATTGAGGAAATTGGACCACATAACGTTATCAAATTCGTATAAGATAATGCTTCAAATTACGTTGCAGAGGGATCAATTGTTGAAAATAGATCCAAAATATCTTCAAAACAACATGTGGCGCACTGCATAAATCTAATGTTAGAGGATATAGACAAGTAGTCTGGTGTCAAACTCACCATAGACATGGCTAGACAAATGGTGAAGTTCTTCTACTGATTCTAACATGAATTGGATTTGATGCGGGTCCACACAAAAAAGAGAGAACTAAAGTGCCCAGAAGCAACTAGATTTGGAACAAATTTTCTTTGTTTACAATCTATTCTTAAAGAAGAAGAGAGCTTACGTTTTATGATGGCTTCATCTGGACGGAGCGCTTTACCTCAAAGAAAATCATTAGAACGACATTAGGTCAAGTCACTATCTTGAAAAATTTTCTAAACATTTTAAATTGTATCAAATTAACTTTAGATTTGACCAATGGATGCTTTTAAAATCCAAAAACTCAAAAACTATTATGTTTCCCTTGGTGTGGGTCTGGTTCGAACATGTCCAAACCTCCTCTGCCACTCTCAAATTCTTGAATTTTATCCTTTCTTGTTACTCCACGCATCCATCTCAACATACGCATTTCAACCACATGTACTCTATCTTCTTGTCGCCTTTTCATGGCCCAACATTATGCACCACATAATATAGCTGGTCTAACAACAGTCTTACAAAACGCCCCTTCAATCTAAGTGGAAATCTTGGGTCGTACAATACTCTGCTTGCTTGCCACCATTTCATCCAACCTACATTAATCTTGTTTGAAATGACATCCTCTTCAAATTCACCATCTGATTGTAAGGTAGAGCCTAAATAGCGAAATATATAGCAATGCGGCAATAAATAATTTTGTATTTTAACTAAATCCCCCTTCAGGCTATCATTTGCACTCCATGTATTTCGTCTTTGTTCTGCTAATTTTCAAACCCCTTGACACCAACGCTTTTTTCCATAATTCCAACTTATGATTGACTTCTTTCCTTGTTTGGGCAATTAATACTACGTAATCCGCAAATAATATGCACCATAGAATCTCTTCTTATATGTCTATGGTTACCGCATCCATGACTAGGACAACCAAGGGCTCAAGGCAAATCTTTGATGTAGTTCAACTCTGATAGGAAAATAACTTTTGGTGTTGATATTCCCAGAATAAATTCAACTTGGTTCTCTGATACATTTGATTTTTGCCTTAGTCGTTAATCTACTATTCTCTCCCAAAGTTTCATAGTCTGGCTCATTAGTTTAATACCTCGATAATTGACACAATTTTGGATGTCTCCTTTGTTATTATACAAAGGGACCACAATGTTCTTCCTCCATTTCTCAAGCATCTTCTTCATCTTTAGTATTTTATTGAATAATTTAGTCAACCAAATTCAGTCCATTCTCTCTTAACGCAATCCAATCTTTTGTGCATATTCCATCTAGTCCTGGTGTTGTTCATTTCTTCATATTTGCTAGGGCTGCTTTTCCTTCAGCTTTTGATACTTCATTGATCATCCTTTGATTTGGTTCCTCTTCTTGATCTACTTCCTTTGTATATTCCGTGTTCAATAGATATTTGAAATATTCTTGCCATCTATTTTTTATCTCATCCTCTTTTACCAAGGCCCTTTAGCAATCCAAGCCATCAGTGGTAGCTCATATATTGAATTCAAGTGGGCCCAAAAATACACTCATTGGGTAATTTGAACCGTCCGATGTATGCACTCTATATGGGTGGTTGTGCATCCCAACCTCTCATAAGTGTGATTCCTTCACTGAGACATGTGTTTATTATGGGTTGCTAGATGGACTACTTGCAGTGATCAAATGATGTACGTCTCATGGCATAAAAGTGGGCAATCATGGCCCTATCTGTGCACAATTGATGATAGGAATCAGGTCCTTTTTTTAATGTATCAAGTTTCTTAAATTACTTTCAACCAAAATTAACTCACATTGTATAAGCTGATTGAAACCAAAAACATATAGCATAAGCCAATATTGGTCAGTTTCTGAAGTGACCTAGGTTGTGCATGGCATAACTCTCTGCTAGCCCCTGGTATAGAAGAGTTCACCTACTTTAGCAGGTTCTCATCCTCTTTGCTAACATCATGCTACCTGCTTTAGTAGGTACCCCTTCTCCTTGATAACTCCTTGCAATAGCAAGATTTTATGCAGGATTTACCTGTTCAACAATTCTACCCTCCTCTCTACTCACTCCTTGCCATAGCAGATTTTATTTGCTCTGGTAGGGAGTTAGTAGAGCGCAGGGAGGTTGCTGCTAGAGCAGGTAAATCCTCATTTGCAGGGAGTAAGAAAAGAGAATGGGAACCAACTAAAGCAGGTGAACTCTACTGTGGTAGGGGCTAGCAAAGAGCTATGACATAGGTAGCCCTAGTCTCTCTCCAAACCTATAAAATAAACCTTGGTTGCGGAAATCCTAGTCCTAGAAATCGAAGATTGGGGAGTAGGTGAAAGAGTAAAATCACTGTTGCATTTTTTTCCCAAATGGTCATATGGAACCAATAGTTTGTCAAAAGCATATTTAAAAGTAATTTCCTCCATTAAGAAATAATCCATAGAAACACGTTTTATTCTGATTACTGATAAATAGAAAATATACAGCAATGCAATTATAAAAATACTGAACATTATATTTTCAAAATATAATTTTTTCAACTGTTCATTAAAAAAAACAATATAATTGTCAGTTCCTAAACAGTAAACCAAAAACTCAAATCCCAAAACACAGAAATTTGAGATCTTCGAAATTTGTATATTTTCAGAACCCTAATAGATTATCATAATTTGCAATATCTATATCTTTTTATAAACCATCAATCCAAAAACTAAATCCCCCAAACAAGTACCAAAAAATTGAAAAAACAAATATTAAATTACATACCAACTTCGAACCCAACCATCTGTCTCAAGCTCCTACAGATCTAGAACACAAAACTGAATCCTGCCCATACACATAAATTCAAAGACCCAAAATTCTCGAAAACCGAATTCTCGCAAACTAATACATCACTAAAAGACACCTAATTCCAACTTTACATTAACTTTGAACAAAAAATATAATCAACCAACGAAAGCCCAGCATTAAAAAAGAAAGGAACTCACTCCGCGAGGTCGCCCAACTGACGCAAAACGCCGACGAGTCCGGCCATGGCGACACCTTCAAGAAGCGCTTCGGGGTCATCTCTATCTGCGGCTCTGTAGAGCTCTGGATCTGCCAAGCTGTACTCATTTCGTATCTGGTATCTGGTGATGGGCATTTCTTCTGAGGATCAAATACTGTGATTTTTGTGATGGGTTTTTTTTATTCTGATGAGATTTCCAGATTACATTTCCGCCATTACATCTCTGTGGGAGAGCTCTTTAGAGAGAGAGAGAGAGAGAGAGAGAGAGAGAGAGAGAGAGACGAATTTGGATTGGGGTTTTTCGAAATAATATGCAGTGGCACTGGTGGAGGTGCGGTGGTGTATTTAATGATAAAGTTAAATTTGAGGGAATGAGTGAATAGTCAAATAGTGAGCACCTTTGTAATGTACATGGTGCGTAGTGCGCACACTAACAGTTGTAGCTCTTCTTTGTTCGTACGTGAATCTTCTTCCTCCACCTTACATAGATTCACCTGTGGAAGCCGTGCGGCTAAATGCTAGCAAAAATAAGTGGTCGAGCTAGTTCAGCTAGTTTGTAATTCTCTCTACGCCGGGTCGGGTCGACCCGCTACCCGACCCGGGTTACCAGGTCGGGTACATACACTTGACCTATCAAGTCGGGTATATGACCTTGACTCGTCAGGTCAGATAGGGCATGAACATCCAACTGGACCTTTGGGTCGAGTCAGGTCTATAGACACCCTGTTTTCACATGGATCAACAAGGTTATGCCGGATCGAGTTGAGCCGACCAGATCTGATATTATATATATATATATATATATATATATATATATATATATATATATATATATATATATATATATATAAAATAAAAAATAGGGGGCTTTTATCGGGTCAAGTATATGCCATTTTTCAATTGGTCGGTGATGGCCCAACTAGACTCGTTTAGAGCCCTAAAGGACCTCAAAGGGTTGAGTTAGGTTCGGGCAAGGTGTCAAACTTTGTATCGGTATCGGGTATCAGTCCATGGAGGACCGATATGAATCAGTCGATACTGAGTTGTATCGGTACCTTTTTAAAAAATACTAATAATAATTAAGAAAATATCGATATCGACCGATACCGATACTATATCGACCGATACCTGATACTGATATCAATACCTGATACGAATCGGTGCCGATACGTATCGGTTTGCCGAAAAATCGATACCTATCAGTATTGGCCGATATTTTATACCATGGATCCAAGCTAAGGCGAAAGTCTACTGGGAAGGCTACCAACATTACTGTCTTGACATAGGGCCTTATTCGGAGCCTAGATGTATTCCCGATCGTTAGCTCCAGGATCCCGTGGGATTAATCAAGGTATGCACAAATTGGCCCAAACACTCATGAATATTAAATAAAAATACATGGCCAAGCTTGATAGCGGACCAAATATATTTAAATATATAGTAGAGAGAGAGTATAGGAAGCTTTGAATTTGAGAGAGAGGGAGAGAGAGATTAGGGCTAAGGGCCGTGGAGCTTTTAATACAAGCTGTGGCGGCATTTTCCTAAAATGTCCCATGAATTAAACCATTTTTCTGGTTTAATTCGTGAGCATTTTAGGTGCTCATGACACATTAATGCATGTCATGCATTGCGTAGACTCCTCCATATCACCATTCTCTTTTGAGTTTGTGTGTAGCTCAAGCTCTATGTGGTGTGCAACTCCGATGTCACGTATCATGGCTGGGTCCAACATATAACTCCTAACAAGTTGATATATGGTGCCCCGCTCCTACACCCATGTACCTAACAGGCTAAAAGAAGGTAGTACATAGCTCAATCTCCCTCTAATTGGTTAAATCTCCTAAAAGAAGGAAGACCTATTTCCTCTATTATTACCAAGGGTTGTACATAGCTCAATCTCCCTCTAATTGGTTAAATCTTAGGAGATGCACAAACATTATAAGAATGAAAGTTAGTAAGAAGTACATTTTTGGCCTAAGTGCACGAGTCAGTCAACCATTGCCAACCGTCGAGCAATACATTAATATTTTTGTATCTCAAATTGTTGAAGAGTGAAAAAATAACTGTTGAAGAGTAAAAATATTCTTTCATTGCATGCTAATAAATATTTGTGCATTTCCCTAGTTTTAATGAATTTAACAAAGGAAAGTGGCAAAGTTATGAATTGATTCTTGTCTAATCACGCTACAAAAAATATGACTATTGGCGCGACTAAAAACTGTCGCTATTAACAAAAAACTGTTTCTATTAGTCCCATCGCTATTAAAATTGCCGCTATTAATCATGTCACTATCAAAAGCTGCCTTAACAGCAAGTGCTGCTAAAACACATTATTTTTGTAGTGTCATACGTACTGAAATATGTATCTATAACAATTTTCTTGAATTTTGATAATTAAAATTTGAACTAAGGTTAAGTTCGCTTAGTATGAATGATGTTTTTAAGTTAAGATAATACAATTGTTGTGTGTAGTTATCAGGTGTAATGTTTCTTACTACTCTTTCATGTTATCTTAAATTATCCTTAACTATTAGTACTACAAATTAACAAATAAGACTATTAGCGGCACCAAAAACTGCCCCTATTAACAAAAGAAACTGCAGCTACTAGTCATGTCGCTATTGAAACAAGTTTTCTTGTTAATAGCGGCAATTTTTGGTGTCGTTAATAGTCTTAATTTTTGTAATGTATATTTAATGATAATGGAAATTAGGCAGACCCTTATTAGGTTTATTACTTGTGTGACTTACTATATTTATCGAGTACATGGGATGATTTTTGTAACCCATATAGGAGTGTTTGTAAAGGCTTGACACACTAGATGGGAATACTTCACCAATGTACTTAATAAATTAAAAGCTTATCGTTCTGTAGGAAGTACATGTAATGACTAAAGAGTCAGCTTATGTCATAAACAATCCTTATTATCTAAGCATCTTGACAGTCTAAAAATAAATGGGCATAAGATATTTTGATTCATCAAAGAGTGTTGTTTCTATGACTATATTTAGATGAGTTAAGTGCATAGTATTAATCATTTGATAATTGTAAAAGATCTCCATATAGAAATCTCTTGTGATGTTTGAGTGATATTAGTATTCGAGTTATATATTACTGTGCATGAAAAGTCTTGCTAGGCAATCTCGTTTTAAAATATTTTAAACTTACGTTTTAAATAAAATAAAATAATTTGTTTAAATTTCATTTAAAAAGTTCATAAGATGGTATAAGTAGGTTACTAGTTTTGATAGTGTAGTTTTACACTAAGTATGATGTCAATTACACATGAGTGTTTACAACGAATTTGTATAATATATAAAGTTCAAGCACAAATGAATTATCATAAATTTTCTTTGTTTTCGGGGTTTTAGAATAACTTTCAAGTATCGCCATTGATGCCCGAGTAATTTATCTTTATAGAATTCCTTTAATTAAAAGCACAAGCTACATATTTTTAATTATAAATAATCTTCATGGCTATTCAATCCTTTCTGCATGCTTGACAGATATTCAAACTTTTTGAATATCTGTCAAGCATATTCAAAAAGTTTGTATATAAATGGATTATGACATTCTCAGCTATCATTTCAGGATATTAGTTTAATCAATCCTACAATAGTCATTGTTGAGCCTTCTTAAGATGACTTTGATAGAATCTTAATTTATTGTAGCTATTTGTATGTTTTGAACGAATTTGATTATAACTTGAATTTAATTCGAAGTCACTATTCAGTATGTCTCAACTCGGTCTTTGTAGACGGATGAGGATATTATTTTGTAAACATGCCAACTCAACAAAGACAGATGGGTGATCAAAGGAACATATTGACCTTTTTCAGTATACTTGAATCCTGCTCTTTTTTTTCCTTCAAATTGCTTTTCTTTCTTATCCTTATTTTTTTTTTGTTACTTCCACTTTTTATTTCGAATCTTCTTAGTTTTTCTATCTAAGTATGTCTAAAACTATCACCTTCACATGAAAGGTTATATGAATAAAAGGGAAATAACTTTAAAGTTGTGCTAATATTCAAATAAATCAATGTATTTAATCGTATACCATAGATTGGTGGAGAATCATAGGGTCGGAGATGCACTGTTTCATGGGACAAGTGTTTTATTTCAGTTACCAAAGTGAATATTAAAACTTTTAAGCTATAAGGTCCCTCTAATTAACTATCTTAGGCAGCTTTCATGCTCCGTAGTCACACCTCTACTCACTAAGGAAGTTGGAATCCTCATCTTTGATGTTTGCTAGGGTTTCTAAAAGTAGGCCTTTATATTTTTGTAAAAACAGAGTGAAAGAGAAAAGGAAAGGAAGGGTGAAGCGTGCACCTTTTTGCAGCCCTTATCTAAATTCATATTAGTTTTTTAGAGAAAACAACATCAAAAGCCATCTTACATCATTACAAGTATGTTTGAAATTTAAGCTTTTTGTATAATGTAAGTAAAATCTATCATGTATTGACCTTACTCCATTTTTATTTTGACAACTTCCGTTAATGCCTTCTACGCTGGGGATTGTTTCATTGTTAATGATAAAATCTCCAACATATGCGGGCACCTTATACAAACTTAGTATATAATGAGTGTCCACCCATCGACAGTCCATATGTTTGTATGACTATATGACGTGCACGGACTTTTAATGCATGAAAGTCCGTGCACATCACACAGTCACAGATAAGTGTGGACTGCTGTAATGTACATGATGGGTGGACACCCATTGTAGATTTTAACTCTTATATAATATAGCTGTAGCTGTGAGTATGATGAAATTATGATACTATAACCTTTTTGGTCTCTTACAAACTAGTGGGCACCTTCTCGGCCACAGTTCTTTCGGTTTGCATCAAATAATGATTTGAAGATGGCCTTTAGTGCTTCAGGCCAAACACTTACTACCAAATCCAATACACAAAGAGCTAGTATTAGGTGCCCACCCGGGCACTGGTGCACAGACTTCAATATCCGCATGAGTTGAAGAGCGTGAAGGTGCGTCCACTTTTGGTGCTCTACAACAATGCACGTTCTGCACTCCCGTGCGCTGGTGCATGGGCCAGACACCTAATACCAAATGAATGAGTTGGCATTAGGTACACATGATAGTCTCACGTATCAGATCGGGCCTGCACAAATCAATCGCACTCTTAGCCATTTACAACCTCTAGATCATTGAAGTACTTACGCATATATCCACTTTCACAATGCTGATCTAATAGAAATTCAAAAAATTAATTTTATTAGATATATACTTGCTGTGCACCTACAAAGATAAATCTCTACCTCCAATCTAGTCGCGTAGTTTTACAGATTTAGAGGCTGTGCGCCTACTAAGTGTTGACTAGTTTGGAAAAGCAATTGACTCATAGAGGTACGCGGACCATGTGCCTGCTCTGGATTGTACCCTGGCCAGCTACCAAACTTCTGACACACGAGATCAAGAATCCAAACCATCTACCAAGTACCAACTGCAAAGATTAGGCACACCAACATGTACGAACATTTGGCACATACCAAAGCCAATCCTATCCATCCGATCAATGCAGGTTAAATCTCGATTGTCCATTAATTTCTGTGTTCCCAATCTAACTCTCACAATTACTTGATTGGGAAGAATTATATATTAAGTGCACCAAGGACTGTTCTTGGGCCAATCTCCTATGTCCAAAATGGTCAAACCTCAAAAAACACAGTTACTTATTAGGGCAAAGTGCATTTTTGATCATTTTGATAGGCACAGTGGCCAGGACTACAACAAGACGAGCCAGCTCGGAAGCTCACTCAGATTGGCTTAAGAAAAGCTCGCTAGTACCATGAGCTCAGCTCGCCAACCAAATCGAGGCATGGGTTAAGAGGTTGTTTGTAATTGAGCCAACCACGAGTTGGGTAAGTTGTAGTTTGGCTTGGCTCGGCTTGGCTCGTCTCGCTATATAATATTTATTTTTAAATACTTGATAACTTGAATTACTAAAATACTCTAAAAACTAATCGTTAAAGCTTTTAACTTTTTAAGGTTTAGGGTATTTTAAACTAACAAAAAATTCCCCTAATCTATGTACCTATAAATACTTATATAAAATGTTTTCCCTAATCTATCTACCTATAAATACTTATATCAATTTTTTTCCTAATCTATCTACTTATAAATACTTATATATATTTTTGCTAACTCTTGTCTCCCCTTCATGAGTGTTGTCATGCTAATTTGTTATAAAATGAAATATTTTGATTAGACTATTAAAAGTTTTAATTATTTAGATATAAATAAATTAAAGAAATTAAGATAATAAAAAATAAATTTAAATAATTCAAAATAGGAGCTAGAGCTGAGTAGTTTTAGACTCAGATAATAAAAGAGCACAATTCAAACATAAAGAGCTGATATCAAGCTGACCCTAGCTCGACTGAAACTCGACTCTTTGAGAGCGTATCGGTCGCAAGCAACTCACTCACCTTATTCCAACTCTCTCCTCTCATTGGAGGCATTGGAAAGTTTCTTGCGGACTTTTAGCCACCATGTCCATAGAGAGTTGACTGCCAAGTAATCGAAGGTCCCAAAAATTCGTTAGGATGAGTAGTTGAAGGAATCGGTGGCTACAATGTGCTTCTTTTCAAGTTTGAACCTTGCCACATTTATCTTTTATAAAAGCTTCTTTTGTTCTTGCTTCTTTTCTAAGGAAAGATGTTTTAGGAAATAATAAATAAAGGGCTACAGTTATTTGCAATCGGAGATTCTTCCTTCGCAACCTGATTTGCACGTGCGAAAATAATTGACTGATGTGAATCAGATGGCTTAGATCTTTTTTAACCCAATCTTCCACATTTTGGATCTTCAGATTATGGACATTCCATCAGATGGTTAGATTTTGATTGCATGTGGCACACATCCCCACAAGCGTTTGATGATTAGTGTATCATTAAACATAGTTCTTGGAACACTTTGAGATGTGTGTCAAGTGGAAACAACATTTGATTGTTTGATAGTAGGCCCAGGATCTCAAGATCTTTTTTGTGGAACATTAGGACGAAAAACGATTTCCATTATCTGATTCAAAGCAATTAATGATTTTTAGATGCGCAAACCCACCTTGCAAAGAAAGAACCTCTGGTTGCAAATTATAGCATTCTAAATAAAAATGTCGAGTCTCCATCATGTAATCTTTTCTTTTTCAATCCCTTGTAAAATTGGTTGAATGCCATGTGAGGTTGAACTGAATAGACCTGGTCATTGCTTTGTGCCTCATTATATATGTTGGTGAAACCAAACAATCACAAAGATACTCTAGAAATTATGACAATCAAGCAAACACACACAAGTAAAACGCAAATACAAGATTTATGTGGTTTGGCAATTTGACTATGTCCACAAGTGATGCTTAATCCCTTCACTAATTTGTGAAAACTAGGGTTACAAATCTCTCTGATCTCACCTCACTTAATTCAGAAATCAAGTTTGCTTCTTAATCTCTAATATCTCATAAACCCTAATTTCTAATTAGATTATATAATACAAGTATAAATGCCCAAATACTAATTAGGTTTATATAATACAAGTATAATACAAATTCAAGTTCGTGGCCACGAACTTGAAAGTTCATGGTAGTGAACTCGTGGCCATGAGTTCGTGGTCATGGCCACAAGACTCAAGGCAAAATCCTAACAATCTCTACCTTGACCTGATTTCTCAGAAGTCACCTGAAGATACAAACGTAGTGTCTTCTCGCTGTACATCCATCATTCTTTCTTTCGTTCTTTCCTTCCGCTTTCTTTCACCTAGAATACAAGACTATGCACACTTCAAGAGTACAACATAATCTTCCACACTTACTGAGATTAATCAAGTCCAAACAATGCTTGAACTTCTTCCATTTTCTTTATCAATCTTAACTACTAATCGAGCTTTGCACTAATTTTTTTCCCATTTTGATAATGCTTATTTCTTTCTGAATACCCACTTGCACTCAATGACTTTCTTTCTCTTAGAAAGTTCCACCAACTCTTAAGTCTTATTTTTCTAAATAGAATTAATCTCTGCCATTATAGATGTCACTCCTGTATCTCTTTTCTGCAATTTTATCTCTTCCTGAAAATAAGATGGATCTCCATTTCTAGTAAAGAGTACAAAGGAAACCATATCTTCAAAATCATACATGATTGGTGCTCTTTATCTCTTTTGCTCCTACCTTTTCAATGCCTTATGATACTTGAGGTTGTTGGTGGTGCTTCATGCTGGGTAATTCTTCACATGAAGGCTGTAGCAAATTATCTTATTTATGAGATTTTAAATCATCTACCTCCACCTCAATTGTGCTAGGTCCATTGAGAATATTTTATTTGATTTCTCTTTCATCTTGTTTACTAATTTTTTGAATGTAGGCCTTATCAAAGACCACATCTTTGTTGACTACTGTCTTCTTTGCTGAGAGATCTCATAATTTGAATCCCTTCACCCCTTTCTCATACCCTAGAAATATACACCTTTTCGACTTTGGGTCTAACATAGATCTCTGTAGGGCTTGTATATGGACATTACCTAGAAACTCGAAAATTCTATGAGTAGAATAATCTGTAACTTTTTCCATCCAAACTTCTTCTAGTGCTTTGAAATCGATCACCGTAGATAGTGACTGATTTATAATAAAGTAAGCCATGTTCACTGCCTCAGCCCAAAAACTCTTTTCTCGGCCCGCATTTAATCTCATGCTCCTTGCTCTTTCCAAGAGAGTTTTGTTCATTCGTTCTGCGACTCTATTTTGCTGTGGAGTCCCTGGATTACTGAAGTGGCGAATAATGCCCTCATATATCCAATATTCCAGATTTTCTGTAGACTTGTACTCTAACCCGTTATCTGACCTAAGAAACTTCAACTGCTTTCCAATCTGTTTTTCAACTTCTGTTTTTCACTGTTTGAATTTTATGAACACTTCTAACTTGTGTTGCATGAAATAAATCAAAACCTTTCTTGAAAAGATGTCAATGAATGTGACAAAATATTTTACACCTCTCTTTAATGATTCTATTGTAGGTCCCCAAACATCTGAATGTACGTAGTTTAAAATCACTTTGCTGTTATGTACTCCAGTGCTAAATCTAGCCATGCTCTGCTTTCCATATAAACAATACTTGTAGAATTCAAGTTTACAGTTCTTAACACCCTTCAACAAATTTCATTTATGAAGTTCCATCATCTATTTTTCACTCATATGCCCTAAGGGCATACGCCACAGAACTGTATTATTCGTACTATTATCGTTTTTAGTAGATACAGATGCTCCACCTATAGCAGTATTTTATACCAATTTGTACAGGTTTTCATCAATCTGACCTCTCATAACGATCATGACTCCTTTAACAACTTTTAATGCTCCACCTTTAGAATCTAATGCACCCAAAGAAATTTGATCCTTTTTTAGATCCGGTACATATCTTACATCATTAAGAGTTTGAATCACACCATCAAATATCTTAATTTTTACGATTTCAATTTCAATAGTTTTACATGAAGCACTATTTCCCATCAATACAGATACACCATTGAATGGTTTGTATCCATCAAACCATTCTTTATTAGGACACATGCCAAGAACAACTAGAATCTAAAATCCATGTATCTGAAAATAAATTCGTACCTGTGATGACGGATAGAACATCACCATCACCTTCACCCGCATTATTTTCTGCAATGCTCGCTTGATCTCTGATGTGGAGGTTTTTCCTTTTCCCTTTTTCTTATCTTACTGTTCACAAATAAACAGTTTGCAGTTTTGCTTCATATGTCCCTCCTTCTTGCAATGATAACAGAGAAAATGTTCCTGAAATTTTTCCTAATTTCGATTGACATCTGCTTTTCCACTGCTGAAACTTTTTTTCCTTGATTTGCCGCTATTACGGTTCTATCCCTGCACTACAAGACCCCATGCCTGTGGTTCCACAATACTCAGTTTCTTTCTCAACTCGTTTGACAGAAGCGCTATCGTAACCTCTTATGTTTCAAGAGTATATTCCCATAGAGCAGCGTTGTAACAAGATGCTCATACCAAAAAGGAAGAGATGCAAGAATAAGAAGAACCTTAGCCTCATCTTTCACCTTATCTTTAATGCTACGTAACTGAGATATAATCCTATTGAAGGTATTGAGATGCTCAAACATATTCGATCATTCCTTCTTCCGAAGCATGTAGAGTTATTGTTTTAGAGACAACTTGTTCGTGAGAGATTTCTTCATGTACAGGCTTTCAAGTTTCGTCCAAAGTTTGGGCACCGATTTTTCATTGATCGCGTTGTACATGACCTCATTTGGGAGATAAAGACGGATCGTGCTGACCGCTTTCAACTCTAATTCCTCTCAGTCATCATTGTCCTTGTTTGCCGGCTTCTTCGATTTTCCATGTAACATTTTGTGGAGACCTTACTGCACGAGCATATCTTAAACCCTTCTCTGCCACAATTCAAAGTTACCATTTCCGTCAAATTTCTCGACTTCAAACCTGCTTGTAGATTTTGTTGCCAACGTGAAGAGAAAAATGAAAACCTAAAAACCCTAAGCTTTGATGATACCAATTTGTAAAATTTATGGCAATCAAACAAACACACATAACAAGTAAAATACAAACACAAGATTTATGTGGTTCGGCAATTTGCTTACATCCACGGTTGATGCTGAGTCCTTTCATTAAAGTGTGAAAACTAGGGTTACAAATCTCTCAGATCTCACGTCAGTCAATTCATAAATCAAGTTTCCTTCTTAATCTTTAATATCTCATAAACCATTATTTCTAATTAGGTTTATATAATACAACTTTTACAAGTATAAACACCAAATACTATATGACGAAAATACCTTTTAGTAACCTCATAATAATTCGAATCCGTAAATGGAAGAGCCTCGATGTCATGGCCACGAACTTAAACCCAAAAGTTCATGGTAGTGCACTAGTGGCCATGAGTTTGTGGTCGTGGCCACGAGATTCAAGCCACAATCCCAACATATACAATTTAGCCTTGTTTATTTTAGATGGTTTTAATTAATAAAGGATTAATAGAGTTTTTAATCACATAGACTTTAGCCTTGTTTAAGGTAGAATTAAGGATCCTATACTTGTAGATAGTTTAAAATAGAAGAATTAATAGGGCTTTTAATCACATAGATACACTTTAACCTTGTTTCAAGGTAGAATTAAGGAAACTATTACTTGTAGTTGTTTTAAAAAAGAAGGATTAATAGGGCTTTGAATCACATAGATACACTTTAGCCTTGTTTTAAGGTAAAATTAAGGAATCTATACTTGTAGAGGGCTTCAGAAAGATGGATTAATAGGGCTTTACCCATACGACGAGGGAGACAAGCCATACCTTCTGCCTTTTACAGGTATACAGCTGACATTTATATATTTAAGCCATGGACAAATGTGAAGGTCAACTTTGAATGGAAAGCCTACCTCGAATAGGCCTCACTGCCCTAGCTATCCTCACAAGTTAAACGTTCAAAACTATTATCACCACCGTCTTGTCTCTAATCTATTTGGGGCTTGCTAAAATTCAAAATTAGGCTTTTTCCTACAACGGTAAGGAATACCATTGAAAAGAAGAATCCAAAAAGCTTTTTTTATTATAATATTATTATTTTTATTTCTATTATTGTTTTATAACTAAATTTCATTTATTGCTTATTATTAGTAGAAATTCAGGGAAATAACTATTTTTAATGTCTTTTATTATTATTATTATTATTATTATTATTATTATTATGTCGTATATTGTACAGGGCCATGGTCAAGATTAAATTCAACCCTAAGATTACATGGATGAGACAGTTGTCTTTGCAATCTTAGGGTTGAATCTAATCTAGACAATGGCTCAGTGTATCATATAGCCCTTTGCAAAAGCGGTGCCATGTCGATGATCTATCACCACTGTTACCACCCAATCCAACTCCTATTATTGCTAGAGTTGGTATTGGAAGCCCAACCACACACTCAATGGCCGTGATTGTGCACTTTCAAATTGGTCAAACATAAGATACCTACAAATATTTATGGTCACAAATAAGTGAATGTATATCTTTCACATTTATTGATTTATCACTCAAAAAATATCTATACAACTCCTGAGGGTAGTAGATGGAGATTAACCCATGCACTGGTTAGGCACCTATACTAGCGCTACCAACAGGTCGGCTCAATACCCGACCTACCTGACCTGAGTTTTTTTATTAGGTTGACTCGAAAAGTTAGGTAGTGCATGAAGCATCCGACCTGATATTTGGGTTGGACCGACTTAAAGGTTGGGTCGGGTCCGGTGGACCCAACATTGTATAAAAAAAATCAAGGAAATTTTAACCGGATTAGGTCGAATTTTTGGGTTGGGTGTCTAGTTAGAGTTGGTCATATACCCTTGACCTATCATGTCCGACTCGGGCGGGTGCAGCATTGGGTCTCGGGCATATGCCTTTTCCTCGTCAAACAACTAAAATTGTAGCCCAACCTGACCCCATTGATCACAGCCCTACCTAATACCAACTTTTAATAATAATAATAATAATAATAGAAAAGGTTAGTATTGTTGTTATGGCACGGATGAGAGAGAGAATCATTCGATGAGAGTTACCAATCATATGAAATGTAATCATGTATCTTTGCCGTAATGCTTTTGTTTCTTGAGGAATACTCTCTAAGTAGTATAGAAATAATGCTTTCATTGCCTTCCTCGTACTCTACAACCTCCACCACCCTCCACATCAACAACCTCCACCCCAATATACCACAATAAATTGTTCCTATATTATATATATATATATATATATATATATATATATATATAGATTATCTTTTTGGATTTTCTACAACACACACTTACATGTTATAATTCACAAGTAATTAAATGAGAGCAAAATAGTGTTTAAATGATCTTAATTGCACGATCAATAGTTTAAGATGTGGGTAATTTATACTGTCAAAGTGAAAGATCATAAATTGACATGCAGCATGCCCCTAAATCATGTTTTAGGGAGATCTAAAACATCCGATCTGTGCACTTAATTTTATATCAACCGTTATTTTCAATTTTAATGGCTGATATTATAGTTTATCAACTGGATGGTTCAACCATTCAGTTATAGGCATGTTTTTTGGGGCTGAGATATGTTCTAATGATAGATTGTCACTTGAATAGATTGATCACCGAAGGTTACTCATGACATAATAAAAGTCTAACTTTAATGATGTAAGATTAAACGTGTAACTTTAATGACATAAAATTATTTAATTAGACACCATTATGATGTTTAAATGTCATCGATAAATCATTGTTATGTCTTCTTCTTTCTATTTCTGTAGAGCTGGGATCCAAAGTGCCACTTGGTGCATGCTTACGCTAAATTTTCCCATCCAGTGGGAGGAGCAATATCAAGTTTTATGCTCATCTTGGTATCATCATAGTATAATGTAAAGTAAATATCTCAAATTAGTTTCCAAAATAAAGAAGTGGATATGTGGAATGCTTGAACTCAATATGGAAGTATATGAGTAGGGATGTTAACCGGTCCGGTCAGGCCAAAATTTTGGCTGCCGTGAGAAAATGACATATGCCCGACTTAACCCAATACACCAGGTCAAATTTATGTGCCCAACCCAGTAGTAAGTCAAGTTTATGTGCCCTACCCGGTATACTAGTGGGCCAGGCTGGGTTGATTGGGCGGGCGCCATAGAAATGAGCCAAAGCCAAACAAAAGTTGAGAGCTTGGTGAAAAATGGGGTTTATGAAATCAAATTCTTCTATCCATCCCATGCTAGATGTTGTGAAAAATTGGATCAAAGAGAGTTCCTGGTACCATAAAAACATCAAAGAGAAAAAAAAAAGGAATTAATGAACTAGCACGACCCAATTACAAATAAGCCACGTGTCATATGTTTTAAGCAATCCAAGCTATCAAAATAGTATCTCTAGCATTGACCTCAAGTAGGCCCAAAAATACGCTGATTGGGTAATTCAAATCGTCTAATTAACGTATTTATGCACTTTAATATTTAACTGCATTTAAGGTTATCAATATTAAGTGTTGGCATGTTAATGAGGGGCTGCTTGGTGGCCTGCACGCTTTGTCACAAAATTCTCCGAAGTAATTAAAGTTTTGGAAAAAATCTTGGAATTTGTGATATGCTAAATATTTGCTTGATTTAATCGATCTACAGAATTTATCTCGAATTTTCTGAATTTTTTGACATTTTATCACTATGGTAAATGGTTTGGTCAAATTTCGTGTTGTTCTTTATGGTAATAAATTGTTAATACATGGGGATTATGTAATATACTTATTTTATTATTTAAAAATATCATTTATATATAAAACTAAATAGGTTAATATATATTTTTCTATATTTTAATAATTTATTAGTATTTTTATAGTCTTATAATATTTCTAAATTTTTCCTCCACTACAAAAATAAGGTGTATTAGCGGCACTTGCTGTTAAGGTAATTTTTGGTAGCGGCAAGACTAATAGCGGCAATTTTTGGTAGCGAAAGGACTAATAGCGGCAGTTTTTGGTTAAAAAAACTGCCGCTAATAGTCTTATTTTTTGTAGTGCTCGAATCGTTTCCGATTTTATCCATATTAACTGAACTTATACCCACGGAATGATTGCTGAATCCAAAACTTGGTTACTATACCCATGGATCAAAATGTCGAAAAATCGATACGTATCATCCGAGCTCAAAACCGATACGTATCGGAATCGGATAGTACCGGATGATACATTGAATGTATCATCCGGTGCTTCCATACAAATGACCGATACAGTACATTTAATGTACTGTATTGGAGGTCACCGATACCGATACGTATCGGATGAAATTTTGATCCATGACTATATCTACACGGATTGGTCAAAAATATATGCCACACGGTGTAAAAGTTTGCTATCATGGCCCTATCTATGAATAAGTGGTGATCTGAGTCAGGTCAAAAAAATGAAACAATGAAATGGATAAAGCAAGTTGCATTGTAACACGTTTACAAAGAAAAGGAAATACAATATAATGAACTCTCACAAAGGCCACATTTTTTCTTTCTTTGATGAGGGGTATCCCCTAAGGGATATAAACCTCGCCCGCACTGTGCCATGAGCATTTCACAGATTTTGCACCTCACAAGACATCTTTGTCATTGCAAAAGGCCCTTCGCTTCTCGAACTCACGACAAGTTGTCAACCTCCGCGAAAATAAGCATACATTTACTGCCCATATTTGTGTTCTTAACTTTTGGGGGTTTGTTAATTTCCAATGTATCAACCCTGGCACTTATCTTAAGGTTGTGAGTCAGCATATATGGTCAAACCTTCTTTTATGGAAGAGCTCCACCCAAGGCTCTGGCCGTTGACTCCTTTTATTCAAAAGGCTCAGGTCTATAGACTCCATAAGGATCAACTCCATCGATAATTAAAACACTGAACTCATATAACGTTTAACTGAAGGAGGTCCAAACCGTATGAATGAAGGTTGACCCAAGGACTGAACCACATTAGCTATAGGTAACGCAAAGGGGTTCAAATCAAATAAACCAATTAATTAACCCAAAGGGGATCCGAACCATACATAAATGCATTCTAAAATGAATAATTATTTTTATTTTTTTAAAACAATAACAAAAAAGTATATTAAAAAACATAAACTACAAAAATACATTCTCGATCACAATGGTTAAAAGAGGTAGTGAGAAATTATACAATCCTATAAAAATAGTTGAGATTAAAGTGCACAAATTGGATAATTAGAATCTCGTAATAAGGACAATTTTTTAGACTAAGACATGTCAACGATGGGTTGCAAGCTGAATTATTTGGATTGACCAAACACATATGCCTCGTGGCATGAAACTGGAAGGTCACGGGCCTCAGGGCACAATCAATTTAAGATCTGTTAAAGGAGTTGACTTCATAATATAACATTTAAAAGGGAATCATATCACTATGTCAAGCATCCTAAAAGGTTAAGATTTCATTTCCATTCGAAACATGCTTTAAGGATTATATCAATTCGAACACTCTTGGTTCCTCCATGAGGAGTGAAGAACAAACCTCATTTTACCAACTATTTAGATACAGTACGAAGAAGGGCATTGCATGACGAGATGGTAAAAAGCTTGAGCTGTCAACCGCGAAAATGTGGGTTGGCTTCTAAAGAGTAGCCTTTAAAAGCCAGAGCGTAACCTGTCCACTCCTAGCAGCCCGTACGCCCGAGACCACTTCTAGGTAAGAAAAAATGTTTGCTCTTCTCAAGAGCCTACTTGGGATATGATACTAGGGAGATATGCCGTTATTGCATCAAATCTCCTGAATTTTGGGTATTTATTCTGCAGCCCTTACTTTTGTGTTTCTGTCTTATATACCCCTATGTTATTAACTATCCGTGAGTTTACGAACGGAAGGACTATTTTGCCTTTAGTGAAACCAATATTCTAAAAATATCACCATTCTAAAAGCCCTTTCATTCATCTATATTTACAAGTCATGCCATTAAAGTTTACCACCATTCTAAAAGTCCCTTTATTCACCTTTATTTACAAGTCATGTCATTATAATTTACCACCATTCTAAAAGGAGTACCTTTAAATCCACCCACAAAATTTTTGAGTTCACCCATGCTAAAACACATCGATTGCATTGAATAAGACAATAGAGATTATTTATCGTCCTAATCTTTTATGAGATCAATCTTTAGATCATGGGTGTACCACCAGACGGTCGTTTTTTTATTTCATGTGGTACACACCCATAAAAGTGACCTTAAAATCAATTTTAAAAGTGCACGTAATGTTAAAGTCACTTTTTAAAGATGTGTACCACGTGAAATAAAACACTGATCATTTGATGGTACGCCGATAATCTCAAGATCCATCTTGTGAAATATCAGAAAAATATATGATGGGTCTTGAATCATTTACCTCTTTTGACGTTTGACCCTCAAAAGGCTGGACTGGGCACGACTTGACCAGTTACCCTTAGCAAAGGATAAGTACCAAATATTGACTAGGGCCTGTGCAATATAACTTAATATCATTTTCAGCAATCATATGGGATATGCAAAACCAGTATTGCCATTTCTATCAGGTTTATTACTCTTATGTTTTTAATGCTACGTAATTTCAACTTATTTATTATGCGGGGTTTGGTGTCATATGACGCAACCTTGATTGCACATTTGAATTAAAAGGCCCAATTCATCGTATTTTTTAGTTCGTTACAGCAGATTTCGACTTGTTACTTTTACTGGGATTACATACTTTCAAAGTTTCTCAGTTTCTCTTCGGAGAAGTATGTATGGACCTGGTTGCGATATGAGCTAGGTTCATTATGACTATTTTTTAAAGTGACCGTCTGATGGTACGCCCATAATCTCAAGATCCATCGTGTGAAATATTGGGAGGATAAATGATTCAAGACTCATCAGATGTTTTTTTGATATTTCACACGATGGATCTTGAGATTATCGGCATACCATCAGACGATCAGTGTTTTATTTCGCGTGACACACATCTCAGAAAAGTGATCTTAACATCACGTGCACACTTAAAATTGATTTTAAGGTCACTTTTATGGATGTGTACCACATGAAATAAAATATCAATCATTTGATGGTACACCTATGATCTAAAGATCGATCTCATGAAAGATTGGGATGATAAACAATCTCCATCGTCTGATTCAATGCAGTTGATGTGTTTCAATGTGGGTGAACTCAAAAATTTTGTGGGTGGATTTAAAGGTACTCCTTTTAGAATGGTAGTAAACTATAATGGCAAGGCTTGTAAATAAAGGTGAATGAAGGGCCTTTTAGAATAGTGGTAAACTTTAATGGCATGACTTATAGATATAGATGAATGAAGGGCCTTTTAGAATGGTGGTATTTTTAGAATATTGATTTCATTAAGGGCAAAATGGTCCTTCCATCCATAAACTCACGACTAGTTAATGACAAGGGGGTATATGAAATAAAAACACAAAAATAAGGGCTGCAGAATAAATACCCATAACTCAAGGAGTTTGATGCAATATTAGCATATCTCAGAGGGATATATGCAAAAAACCCTTGATATTATTATTGAAAGACCAAAATGCAATAGTTTCCAAATTGGTGTTTGAAAAGAAGAATGATGCCAATGGTAAGCTTGGAAAAGTACATAGCAACCCCTGTACAAAAGGAGAATATTGATTTTCCTAAAATATTTATGTTGGTATTTAAGTTAATTTCTCTTTGATTTTTTTTTCTTTAGGTGGTTACTTTAACTTGCCCGATTTAGAGCTCGATCAAAATGATATTATTGCATATGCATAAGAAATTGATGTACCAATCTACATTAGACAATTCTTGTGTGCAATTTGAAGAAATTTTTGTTAGATTTTTTGTGGTTAACACTTTAACCCATCATTGTGTTTTCATTAAAAATTGGGTTGGACTTTTGATCACACGTATCTCGAGGCAATAGGAAGTAGTTTCCTAATATAAGTGATATGTCTCCACTCTTTTTCCTTGATGGGTTAGGAAAGAGAGGTGGCTATATAAAGAGACCACCGTCTCCTCTTCCTCTAACCCTAGCTCATTCCCATTTAGAGGCTAAATTTAGAGAAGATGAGAGGTAACGTGGGCTCGGATTCTCTGGCAGAGGTCGTCATTTTTTCATCAAGGAGATCGCTAACGCGACGACCCGATAATAAATACAAATTACGTGTGTTCTTGCAAAAGTATATTTTGATCGTGTGATTTGAGCCTAGATCTTAAAATTTTTAACAATTGGTATCAAAGCATTTATGTACTATTTATTTTTACATTATAAGCAAAATTATTATTGTTTGAGAGTTTTAGCTTTTGCGAATTTAAGATTTTTAGTAGTTACATAGCTCAATCCTTGTCCACCTTAGGATGCACGATCTCTAAAATCAACAAAACCCGTTTAACAAAGCTGAGATCGGGTCTTGGCGTGTGTAACTAATTACACGTTTAAAGGGGAAATCGTTTTACTCAACTGTTTTTAATATCCAAATTCAAGAATTATTGGAAGAAGGTACCCAAATCGTCTTTGGATACTAAATCCCTTGAAGAAGAAGACCCTTGTTACTAGGTCACTTTTAAGTCTCTTTAATTTTGGTATCTGATTCCCTTTTTTCCACGATGGGTTAAATGGAACCAGAGACCCAACTCGTCTTTTATTTCCTATACAAACGACCCGGCCAGTGAACTGAATATGCGGGTAATCAAACTCTCATTGTTTGGATAAGGGGAGTCACCCGCTCTATTAGATTTTTAAAAATTATGAAGCTGATAATAACCAACTTTTGAAAAGAGACATCTCCTGGGTTTTTCACTTCTTTCCCTTTTTTTTGGAGACCTCTCTTGAAAAGGTCTGTAGCATATAAGAGAAAAGGAGACATCTGTGTATTCTTTTCCAAAGTTGATATATTATTGTATGTGAAGTTGAAGTACCAAGCTCTCCCTAACTTGGGATAGGTTTGTTTTGGTGGGTTTGGTGGGACTCCCTTAGGAGAATGAGATGGAAAGAGGCTATTAAAGACTATTAAAACCTTGAGATCCTAAATTTGGAGATTGGGACGAGGACAAGGTCGACTTTCCCAATCTCATGGGTCTATGGACACTATAAACTAAAAAAAAAAAAAAATGGCTCAAAGATGAGCCATCGATCTATGATTTATTCTAGAAATAGTGAAGGGTAAATAACTAGCCTAATTAGGTGAATTTAAGTAAGTTAAGAATTAAAATGCGTACGATTTGCCTAAACCGACCCGCCCACTGGCCCGATCTTGGCCCATGGTCCGGTCCAATCCATTCCTAGCCTATGGTTCATGACGCGATTCGGTCCGTTAGATACAACCCTTTTGTCCTTAAGGCCCATTTTGACCCGTATTATTCCTTATTCTTTTCGAGTCATTTTTGAGCTATTTATAGGTCCGATTTTCAGACATTATATATAGATTTTGACTTTCTCAGGCATTCCGGATCTGTTTTTGAGGTTTAATTTTTTAAATGAGTTCTCTGTTGTAATTTTTTAATGACCTAATGTCTTTTTGATAATTTTTAATCGGATAATTATTGTGTATTTGAGTGCTTTTAATTAAAGTTGGATTTTATGAGAAAATATAGGGTTGGGTATTGAAGGTTGTGCTCTAGCACTAATGATGGTACATACATAATGTTACCCATAATTATTATTAATTTTGACACTTATCCACCACACGAGTTAGATTTGACTACTTGAAAGGATTCTTCTGCCCAATGGTGATGATCTTTTCTAATGTCATAGTTTTTATAAATGAAGTTTTATCCTATTTGATTGTTCTCAACATATCATATCCGATTCAAAATAAATATCATATGGTATTTTTCAATATTCTATTATCGATGTTGACTAGATGTGACATGCATGCCCACATAATCATAATTTGATGATTATAGATAACATGCTCACTTAATGCATATGTATCTTATAACTGTTTGATTTTAATTAATTTGTTCATCAATTACAATGTGTGGCATTGATTTATCTTTTAAAAGTAGATTAGTTAGCAAGATGTGCATATATCTGAAAATATATTTTTGAAACCTTGAATCAGACTTGATATGATTGAATGAAATTTAGGTCATACCTTAGGGATCAAGGTAGACCGATAAAACGATCGTTCGAGAGTACATAGCTGAAATAGGTTGAGGTCTGCCCAAAGGTGACCACCTATATAGGTTGCGTGACTTTTGAATTTTGACATTGTGTCTCATTAAGATTGAGTTGGCACATGCTTCAATGAGGTTTCTAACTTATGGCCAAAGCTGATTTAGAAATTTCATATAAGTAGGGTGAATAGAATAGTCATAAGTGTTTAAGGGAGAGAAGGATAATCTTTCTGGCCAAAGCTGATGGAGAGTCTAGATCAACTATACAACACTAGTGATTAGGTTTATGCGTGTTTTCTTAAATACGATTTTGGGAAGCAAACTGCATGTTGAAGTTTCTGCCCAAAGGTGATGCTGAGACGATGCGACCGAGCTGTCCCATAGAGTGAATGTTAGCACATGACTTACACTCTAATTAATTCGAATTTGACCCTAAGTTCGAGTTAAGTCCTTGGAGGTTAGTTAGTGACATATGGTCATAGTTCATGATGAATTTTTTAGTAACATATGATCGTGCCGTAATTCTCAAGGACGATCCATAACATATGATTATAGATTTATCAGATATATGATCATGACGTAATTCACAGAGAATAGTTAGTGATATATGGTCAAAATATTTGATACATTGTAAAAGTATAGTGACATATTTTTTAATATTATCTAGTGGTATATGGTCACTATTAATGTAGTTATAATTGTGTCTAGCATTTTTAAAATTTTCATGGTGTTGAGCATCGAAAAGATTTTAATTTTTGGACTTAGCATATGGCTAGTGATTTTATAATATGATAAATGAGAAAAGTTAAATGATGACGATGATGATTCGTGCATCGATAAGTGAGACACAAATTGAATAACTATAGATGTTATGAAAATGTAACACTTAAGAACATATTTTGAGAATATTAATGTTTTCAATTTGAAAATGATTTTGTGATTTACCTCATAATTTGTTTGCTTCCTTAGTATTGATTTATTTGAGGTGAACTATACTAAAACATTGGAGTTGATATAGATAAAAGTTGGAATACCAAAATTGATAATCGAACCTTATTATTGTAATTAGATTTTTAGAGAAATTTAATGATTTTTGGTTGATATCAATTTTTATAGACATGAAACATTTAAAATTATGAATAGTTAATACGATTAGAATTAAGCTATTTTTGTTTGAAACTTACTGATTTTAAGAAATGGTTAAATCAGTGGGAGCTTGTAGTTGTTGACAGTTATTACGATTCTTAGAATTGTGATGCTTATATCGAATTAGTTTTAACTGTACAATTTTAGTGGGAGTTGTCTCTCTGATATTGGTAAGTTTATTTTGTTGTTGATGCATTATATATTTTAATTTTGTGCACA
Organism: Chloranthus sessilifolius; assembly: GCA_021018995.1. NCBI lineage: Eukaryota > Viridiplantae > Streptophyta > Magnoliopsida > Chloranthales > Chloranthaceae > Chloranthus > Chloranthus sessilifolius. The sequence goes on from CM037585.1 coordinate 131,207,644, forward strand.
TGCTCTTGAGAGTATATGTGATTATACTCTATCCATATGCATGAGAATTTTATCACATGGCATGATGGTGAGGTTGTACCTCGTTATGCCTGAATTTTGCTTGTGCTAAATGTGATTAGGCACCATATTGGTAAACCTTCGTTCTGATAGTTTGGTGACTGAAAGTTATAGGCGGGAAGCCAGTAATATATCAGGAACGACATATCCTTGGGGGTATGACGCATGGACAGATATAGCAACCCTACAGATATGTAAGTTGTCTGGTATCACTAAGTAAAGACTTAAGTCCATTAATGATGCTAGTTTTGTAACTATGAATTACCTAGTGTCGATTCGTAAGATGGAATACTCTGTGCGCCATGATCCTTTACTGGTATTATTATTGAATTTGGATGGTTGTTATGAAGCATCGAGGTAGTGGGGGTTAATGATTTTTTAAAATATAAAATGGATGGCCATCCGCTTTTCAGAGTTTGTTAGCCCAGAGAGTCGTTTTCAAAAATTATGTTTAGATGAGTTAAGGTGTAGACCAAGTGGGAAAATGTTAGATTTTTTGTGGCCAACACCTAACCCATCATTGTGTTTTTATTAAAAACTAGGTTAGACTTTTGACTACACGTATTTCGAGGCAATAGGAAGTAGTTTCCTAATATAAGTGATATGTCTCCACTCTTTTTTCTTGATGGGTCAGGAAAGAGAGATGGCTCTATAAGGAGACCACCGTCCCCTCTTCCTCTAACCCTAGCTCATTCTCATCTAGAGGCTAAACTTAGAAGACGAGAGGTAACGTGGGCTCGGATTTTCTGGCAGAGATTATCGTTTTTTTATCAAAGAGATTGCTAACGCAGCGACCCGATAATAAATACAAGGTACGCGTGTTCTTGCAAAGGTATATTTTGATCATGTGATTCGAGCCTAAATCTTAAAATTTCTAACAAATTTTGCATGGGCTTAACCAAGCACATGTCGAGGCTACAAAACTTGACTTTTTCTTAGTGTCCCCTTGATATCAAACGAATGAGTACGATCGTTATGCTGATATAAATTTTTTCTAAGGGTTCGTATCCAAACTTAGAGTTATTTATCGATGACATGTGATTCGCTAAATATGTTTAAAGTCATACTTGGGGCCAAGGATAAGTGAATTCGTCACCTCGACATAAAACATTTGGAACAAAGGATATTGGGCTGATGAGAAATCTTAGTGATCATTGATGAAATCCAAAAATACATACAGAAGTGAACCTCATTGCTGTCCCAATGGGATTCATTGAAAAGGTTATTGGTATGTTTGTGAGAAGGAAAAGCCTATTAACTCCATTAAAAACAATACTTCAAGATCTTTATTAAGGTCTTGTTTGGCAAAGATGCTTCCCGGAAATCACTTTTTAAGGTAAAAATATTGGGTGAGAAATACTTTCCACTCAAAGACATGGCCACCACCAGCCGAAAATGATGGCATCGACCTCCATTTTCAACTATAGGTGATCAAATAGGGCTCAAGTCTTTAGGTGAAAAGTGTTTCTCACCCAATATTTTACTTTAAAAAGTATTTTTTTGAAACAACTTTGACAAACAGGGCCTAAACACTGTAGTGGGAAGCTACAAAATGGGCCTTTCAATAATTTGGTGGTGCATCCAACTTTGTAGTGAAAATCCTCTGATTGAGTAATTTTTAGCCTAGAGTACTTAGGAATGATGACAATCCACAAGGAATACTTGAATTGATCTAGATGCATGCCAAATGGCGTCACATGAATTAATAGTGGCTTTTAAGGAGGTCCATCTTAGAAGGCTTCTAGGGAGAGTTACTCCCTTGAATTTAAATCATTAATTTACTGTGCCAATATTAATGCAATCTTCTTAGGGTCCAACTGGTATTGGCTGATTTATTTATACTCATTTTCGGGTTGCTTGGGGTGGTTTTCTGGGCGCCTTGTTCAGCCCCCCCTTCTCTCTCTCTCTCTCCCCCTTTTTTTGGTTAATGTCACGACCCAGAATCCTTACCCGATATCGAGGGCCTAGAATTCCGTGTTATGATACCGCACGCTGGTTAAGATGATAAGCGGACATACACATAATCTATAAATTGACTTAGCATATGGATTGAGGCATTTAAGATAGCATTAAAAATAATTTACTCATAAATTAATAACGAAAAATATAGACAATAATAATGAAGTACTTAATCCTAATCATGCATCTAGGATATCAAATCAAAATCAGTTTCAGATAGGGTAAAACGGTCTCAAATGTAAACTCACACAATATATCAAGGCTAAAACAAGTCTCTCAAGAAATAATGAAAACTAGAGTAAAAGAGTTCTCAATGCTGGTAAAAATCTGCTGGATCTACGCTCTCATCAAGGTGGTAGCCGACATGCTTGTTTATATGAGTCATCTCCGGATCAGCAGCTTTCAAATTATCAAGGACGGGATAAGCAGAATCTTCAACTGAAACTGTTAGATTTTGGGAGGGGTGAGTTCTTGAATCGAATCACAGAACTCAGCGGGTTGCACAATCGATCCACCATAACTTACTCAGGTGGGCGTGTGTGCAACCGCTTGAATTGCGGTGTATTTTTAAAATATAACCAACATCTTAAATAAATAAAATAAATTTATCCATAATTCATAGATTATCATAATCAAGACTGAAAAATATACTAATATAACATGAAGAGTGCATGCTACTTCTATTTTCTTATTTCTTTTCCTATTTGTCTCATCAACATAGCATACGTGACATATCGTAAGTCTTATTAATTATTCCATACGCCTACACAACGTACTTCGCATCTTATCTTATTTAAACGATCTGTGTCAAGATCGCTGCTCGAGCCTACCACGCGAGGTCCACGTGTAGATAACCACCTAACCTCCATATCATAACATAAGCCACCATCCAGTCAGATGAGGTTGCCGGCATAGTAATCACGATGTCCCCTTAGTTCGAGACAGAGCTATAATGTCCTTAAGACCCGTCTTGGCTGCAGACGTTAGGCCCTTACGGTGGCTCGTAAGGTATGACACTTATAAAAACTTAATTCATATTTAGCTGGCCTTCACAGCGTGTCTTACATATCATATCATTTTTCGGTTATAGGCTTAGGTCTCCGCCCCGATTTTATATTTACGTGGGCTTAAGTCCCCACTTTCTTAATATACATGTGTCTTAATATATTCTTTTCTCATTTTTTTCTTAAAACTTAGTTAGAATAGGCCACGGTGCGATAGGCTTTACTAAACCACGTTTTCCAAGGGACGGGTTCCGTAGTAACCTAGATGTACTTCGTGTGGTATCCCATACTACCATAGAGAGGTTGCATCCGTACATGGATGCTTACATTCCAAGTTTCACGTGATCATGAAAGAAACCCCATCGTGACGAAGGCTTAAGTCATGTGTCATATCTTATTCTTAACTTATATGCGTATGCCCTATCGTGATTTTTTATATGATGAATCTCATATGATAATAATGAACACATAGAAGAATGAATTATAATATAAACCTTAAACATTTCATATTTTTGAAGAAAATTAATAAAGAGCATAACATACGAAATATTAAAGTAAAACAAAAAATAAGAAATATTTAACTATATTTATTTTACAATAGTGTTGAAACTATACTTCATTAAGGTTAATTATATTCATGAAATTTGGTGATTGACTGGTATAGTGATCCAACCTATTTTAAAATTCTAAAGGAGCGCATGTGTCAATTCAAGAATTGTATGAGGCTTAGAGGAGGTAATAGAATGGTAAGTATTGAAAAACGTCCATATTTGACCCTTTAAACTTATAGATTGTTATTCGATGCAAGCTATTTAATGTATTTTATTTAATTTTAGCGATTTATAAGTCTAAAGATAAGTTTAGCGTAAAGTAGCCCAAGAGTTAAAAAAATAATGTCAAACCCGTGTAACTTTGGATCATCTAAAACGTATCCCGACTTGCAGCCCAAATTTGACCTTAAAAACATTAGATTCGTGAAATTACTATTTCAGACAAAGTTGTAGATCTCGTTGTCTTCTTTCCAGTTCTGCAAGAATCACATCAATCTGAGTTCGGGGTAAAACGTTATGGCCAAAATACCGAGGCTATATCTGTTGAAGAGTTTGGCCGAATTTCACGAAAATCTGGGAAAAACGATCCTATCGATTTTGGGCCTAACTTCTATGTTTTTAAGACCTGAAATTTATCAAAATTTAAGAAAAAATTAGGGTTTTCTTTTTAAGAAATAACTGAATAATTTAAGATGGATTTAGAGGCACCCACTTGTTGAAGCGTGATTCGAATCCTACGATAATTTGGGTTGACGGAGATCAGATTCGAGAGACGATATGCCCGAGCCTTTTCGCGAGAATTCCTTTCTTACGATAAATTGGTCGCGGCGATGAGAAACTTTGATGGTGTAAGATTCTCTGATAAGATCGAAAATCGATGGAGATCCGACGAGGAATTATAAAAGATGGCACTCTCAGAGCTTTGCAGAGAAGAGGGAATAAAGAGAGACAACTGAGAGAAGAACTAATTAAGACTTTCCGTATAAGATTTAATAAAATAGTATTTGAAAAGCTTGAGAAGAGGTTTTGCTCCAGCGTAAGCACCAAGGTAAATGGTGATTCTCTCCCGAATTTACAGTTGTGCCCTTTAACCCGCTTCACTCTTCAAACGGGCATAACTTTTTATATTCTTATCGAAAATCGACAAATTATATATCGTTGGAATCGTATCGATGAGTACTACGCAATGAGTCTAATATTGATATATAAAAAAAAATCAGACTATTTCTAAAGTGGGTATATTCCGATGTGGAGCGTTAGCATCACGCACTGTGTGGTACATCATCTAATACCATTAAATAAAATTCAAAAATCTGGGTTATTACAATTAATAAATGCTTATTTTTTCATAAAAAATAGTAAGTGAATAAGGTAAAGTTTTGTTTGTGAAAGTAGGAACCAACATATGACTGCTCATGTAGAGATTATACATGAACGTTAACTTATAAAGATTGTAGTTCATATATTGATATCAAACATTGGAGGATCGGATATAAACGATCCGATCCAGGCATTCTACAATGAGCAGTTTATATTTTATAACGGTCAAAATTAGATTGCACCAATCGGATGATTAGAATATTTTTATCCGCATGAAGGGGCGGATTAGGCATGCCATGATTGGTGAGTTTCTCTATGTGGAGGTTGTTAAAGGCTAGTTTGAACAAAATATTTAATTAGATTAAGAATAATCACAGGCAGGGCCACCTTATGTTAATTATGTTGAATTATTTGCCTCAAACCTTAATCGCAGTCGTTTCATGTACGAATTGAAACGACTGCGAATATGATTTGAGGCAAATTGGTCACCATTAATAGTATACGATAATCTATCTTATATATTTTTTACTTAAGAGGTACAACAATAATCTAATTTAATTAGACTTTATGTTCATTCTGACCTTAAATATGTGATATAAAATCTCTATATTTTATGGTATTTAAGACTTGTTGATCTTTTGCATAAGGATCAATCTCAGCAATTTTATTCTTTTGTCCATGGTTTATTTCAAAAACACAAAATGTGTAGTTGCTTTCACGTGATTTTTTTTGTTTTTTAATACAAAATTAGTGGAGAATAGTAAGAGAGCTTGTGCGCCTTCATCTTTGTGGAGAAGGTATAGTCCTCTGAGTGAACTTACTACTTACAGGATAGCTAACATATAGCATAACGTCATGAGGACCTCTATTTGCTCTTGCTGAATTTGGAAGAGGAAAAACCATTAACTGCTTTGAATAAGGTGATGGAGATCGATTTTCATCTCAATCTTCCACACAATGGATCTTTAGACAATGGGCTTACAATCAGATGGTCAATTTCTGTTTTCACTAAGCAAAAATCATAAAAGTGACCCTACAATCATGTTTGAGCGTGATGCGTGTCTTCTGGTTTTTGAGTCACGTTTTTATGATCAGTGCCACTTGGAATAAAAGACTAGCCATATACTAATAAGCCCATGATCTCAAAATCTATTATGTGAAAGATTGGGATGAAAAAATAATCTCCATCATCTAAGTCAAAGCATTTAACACTTTTTAATGGGAAATTTGCACTTTCGGCCCTATATGTTTGCGTATTTGCAGAAACGGCCCTATAGTTTCAATCCTTGCATAAATGGCCAGCTCCAAGCCTAGCCGGGTGCACGTCAGATATCTATATATATGCTTCTCTATGCAAGCATTGAATCTAGAATTTTTGTACCATCTTTTAACAATTTTTATCTCTCTTGGAAAGCGATTTCGAGATTCCACTAAAGGTCGTATAACATAGAGAATACAACAGGCTAGGTAAGATATCGAGTACAATATCTTTTAAGTTATTGTTTTCCCAATTTCTCGCAACATTGTAGGAAGTCCATGATATTTTAAGATATCGTCCGATAACTTAAGATATCGACCGATATCTTAAGATATCGACCGATATCTTAAGTTATCGGACGATATCTTAAGATATCGGTCGATATCTTAAAAGGTTTTTTTTTTGTTTTTGGATTATGGTTTACGTTAAAAGTCCATCCATCGGCTATATATCTTAGGATATCGAGCGATAACCTATGATTGATAAAAACTCTAAAGTTTTCATTCCTTTAATTTTTTTAATAATATTTTTAAACAATTGTAGCGCTAAGTCAAGTATAACTCTTTATAAACAACTAATTTTAATTTTAATTTTGTAAATATTGTAGGTTGAAATGGATGTTCCCCTTCTTTGCCATTTTGATTTCGTACGCGTGAGAGATAATACTTACAACGGAGGACATCGGAGGATTGTCACTGTCACGGAGAATATATCATTTGCTGAGTTTATAGAGAAAATGTACAAAGTGGACACTCGGAAGAACATTCTATTACATTTACTGTTTCATTACGCATAGGGAATGAGCTTGTATTTACCGAATTGTCTGACTCTGATGATCTTACAAACTTATTTAGAGCATATCGTATCGGTGATGGTGTTATAAATATTTATATCGAAAAATCATTAGTCATTACTGTAGCAGAAATTTTGCCGTCTTTAGAAACATTTCAACCGTTTAAGGAAACAAACGAAGATGATTATGGTGTTGGAACAGAACATTTGATTGAAAATCAAGGAATACGGTATGAAGAGGAGAACATTATTGCACCGATAATAGCTGACGATGATAGAAATATAAATATAGGATTCCGCCTTACAAAGAAACTTCCGTATAGCAACCCTATTCGGATATTCCGATGAGTGAAGGCGATGAAGATCAAGGATATTCTCATCAAATGAATCCGATGCATGATACATCTCGCTCAACTTCGATTCGTAAATCAGTGGGACACGTTTTTAGTCGGCCTTAGTCCATATCAATGGCCTTCGGAACAAATAGCTTCGGAGCCAACGATAATCGAGCCTTCAACAGAACAGCCTCTCATACATCAAACATTCTCGCATCGGCTAACATCAATCCAAACAACTGCACATCAACCAAGCGTACATCGACGGGCTCAATCCCAATCACGTAATAACCATCCAGTCGATGACGGTGATAGTGATCCTGGAAATAATGAAGCCCGCTCCCACTTCGCGTGTTTATACTAATAGGGAATTGATCAACCTCGGTGGACGAAGACTATCGACAATGACTCGGAAGGGGAGTATATGGATTCAGACGATGAGGAACTGTACGAAGGGGGAACGATTACCATTGGTCAGGCGTTTAGAAATAAGAAATCATTTCAAAAAGTTCTTAAAGAATTTGCGATGACAAATAATTTTTAGATTAAACCAATAAAAACCAGTCCTCTTCGAGTAACTGCGAGGTGTGTTGAAGTAGGATGTGCTTGGCGAATACATGCATCGAAATTAGTAGGCGTAGACACGTTTGCTGTGAAAACTTTCCACCCGGAACACACGTGCGGAATGCCAGCTTTTGGAAGCGGACATCGCCAATGTACGACATCGTGGATAGCTTCATTCGTTAGAGATAAACTATTAAAGGGTTTTGACGAGACTCCTGCTTCAATAATTTTTGATATTGAAAAAAAATACGGTATAACAGTAGGTTACTGGAAAGCATGGAGAGGAAAAGAAATGGCGTTGAATGACATCCGAGGTAGTTGGAAGGAGCAATTTAAGATGTTACATATATGTTGAATTACTGGTCGATCCGCATATTGCATCGAATTGTGTCTCGAGCCTGATAATGCATTTCAGAGATTCTTCGTGGCATTCGAACCTTGCATTCGAAGCTTTCGTAATACTTTACGAAGAATAATTGCGGTAGATGGAACGCATTTATGCGTGACGATATAAGGAGTGTTGTTAATAGCTACGGAATAGACGGAATAGACATTTATTTCCTATAGCGTTGACGTTATCAAAGAAAATGAAGACTATTGGACATGGTTTCTTGATCTATTAGGGAGGCGTGTAATCGGTGAATTTGAAGAACAATTTGTTTTGATATCAGACAGAAAGGTTTGATGGAAGCAGTAGAAAAAGTTTTTCCTAATGCCTTTCACAGCTACTGTATGCGACACCTGGCTCTAAATCTGTTTGATAAATATAAGGATACAATCTCTAGACCGCTTTTTTGGGTTGCTGCCCGTGCATTTTCAGAAGCAAAATTTAAAAGAATTATGCGAAAAATAGAAGACGACGCCCCGCCGGAATGTACAAAATGGATTAAAGAAATTGGTGATCATTTCTGGGCACGCGCTTATTTCCAAGGGAGGCGTTATGATATGTTGACAATTAATATAAAAGCATAAATAGTGTGTTGAAAATAGCCAGGGAGGAACCGATTGTGAGCATGTTAGAAACTATTCGCACAAAAGTAGCCGAATTTTATCTTCGTCGTCAGGAGGAAGGAAATAAAATGACACATGTGTTAACACCGATGGCAGAAAAACACATAAAAAGAAATTCAGGATGGGCCCGTCGAAAAAACGTCATACCATATGGTCGTGATATATTTCAAGTTAAACATGGTGATTACACTCACAGTGTCGATCTAGAATCGCGAACATGTACATGCAGACGTTGGGCTATTCTTGGATTACCATGTTCACATGCGATTGCCGCATTATCGCGCCGAAACAGAGAAAGAGAGATCCCCCAATTTTGTGAACACTGGTTTACCAGTGACTTATTTAGGGAAACTTATAAAGAACACTTTCTCCCGACCATTGACAAGCGCCAATGGACTTCGCAAATAAAAGACATTCAAGTTTTGCCTCCCCACAAAATACGTCAAGCCGGCCGTCCGAAGAAAAGGAGAACAAGATTTAAAGGGGAAGTTCGACCACTACAATGTAAAAATTGTAACAAGTACGGTCATAATCGCCGCCGTGGTAAATTTGTTAATATTTGAAATTAACTTATATTACATCAAAGGTTGAGATTGAAAACAGATTTAGATTAGATTAGACCTAGTGGCAATCGAGCTTCCAATGATTTCATTATAGAAGAGTATTTTTTTTTTCTCTTTTTCTTTCCTTCAATATAAACAGATTAAACCTCAATAAAAGAGCGATCAACATCTACAAATTATTAATATATTTTTTTGGAATTGTGACTAAAATATATTGTTGTGCTTCTTAATAAATCATTCATTCATTCAAACAGGATTTGAAGTTTCCAAATTCGCCCCTAATTTACTAGTGATTGGCATAAAGCCAAACCAAAGATATCAGGCTTCACAATTCAGAAAGGTATATCTTAAATCATCGTCCGATATCTTAAATCATCGGCCGATATCTTAAATCATCGGGCGATGATTTAAATTATCGGCCGATGTTTTAAAATATCGTCCGATGTTTTAAAATATCGTCTGATTTTTTAAAATATCGGCCGATGTTTTAAAACATCGGCCGATAATTTAAATCATCGCCCGATGATTTAAGATATCGGCCGATGATTTAAGATATCGGCCGATGATTTAAGATATCGGACGATGATTTAAGATATCGGCCGATAATTTAAATCATCGGCCGATGATTTAAGCTATCGTCCGATTATTTAAAATATCGTCCTATAATTTAAATCATCGGCCGATAATTTAAGATATCGGACGATGATTTAAATTATCGGCCGATGATATAAGTCATCGGCCTATTGGAATTGCTTCAAGAGAGGAAGCCTCCATTGATACATCATGCAAGGTGATACAAATAAGATAAATAATTGATAACAACGATAATGAAAATTATACAAGTTAATAAAAATTAATAAAATTAAATAATTTACAATTTCATCAAAAAATATCTTTACAAAACACTAAAATTTTTTACAGATATTAAATCTTCTTCCCGAACGTGCACATTCGATGTCCGATTTCGGCTCTAAATTGTTGCATATGTTTATCGTCGAAATCAATAGGCCGCTGTTGGGAGAAGTATTCTATATACTTCAAAATGTATACACCGCAATCCCAACCGCTCTTTTGGATCGAGAACGACGCTTGAACGCCGATACCTTCCATCGTTGATCGAAGTCGACTTCAAACCGATAGTGTAAAGAAGGCGCGAAGGTGATTCAATAGACATTCTTTATGCGCTTCAAACCTTTTGAGCACTCTCGATTCTGCTGGATCAATTAGCTTAATTTCTCGATCAACTAATGAAATTATAGCGAATGCCCAATGGCTATGTTTTTGGCTATGCATCGGAAGATAAATCTACACATAAACGGAACCGAAATTTTAAATAATAAATTTTATTTAAAAGCCGTTAACGTTAAATAAAGTGAAGTTTAGTATTCAAAACGCACTGCCTCCACGATCGATCGCTGCGGAATTCCGCGGATATTATTTGTCAATAGTGGTTCCATCGGCTTTGAATTGTTACTTAACATTCCATTCGTCACAATAGGCCTGCCACCTATCGAGGTTGCTGAGCGCAATACCTTCATTATCGATATATTTTTCAAATTTTTTCTCGTCTGCCATAAACAAGGTCTGATTGGCAGTAAACAGTAGAAGTTAATCAAGAGTCGTGATTGAAAAGACAAATAAAAGAAACAAACGAGCTTCCAATAAATATTTGAAACCTTACCAGGGCAGACGCAGAAGCGAACCAGCTTTTTTCGGCATTGGCCGTAAACATTGAATCATTTATAACTTCAAGGACTCTCGAGTATGCGTCGATGACTTCATTATCAAGCCACGAGCGTCCTTTGAGAACCTTCAAAAGAGCAACTGTGATCTCAACACCGCTGATAGTATTGACGATCACATTGTCCTCGTTCTCCGGCCGATTCCAAAAACTGAGCATATACTTTTGCTCCATTGATATTGCCTCATCCTCCTCCTCCTCCTCTACAACCAATCTTCATTTTTTTATTAATGCTTTACTGGTCGGGGACTTTCTCTTCTTACGAGCACGCAAGTCATAACCTTCGGCTTCAGTTTTTGTAGATGATAGTTTCACTATAATTGTTTTTAGTGATGCCGGCTGTGACTCACGAGAAGGCTGCGTAAGAGGAGCACCATCATCACCCACATCAACCAAGGGTTGTTTAGTAGGCTGAGGAGCAGTAGGTTTTGGGGCGGGTTTAATGGCAGTAGATTTATTTGTAAGTTGAGGGGCGGCGGGTTTTGGGGTTGATTGTTGTCTAGGTGGATGAGGAGGGTTTTGGGGCACTTGATGATGGCTTGGTTGAGGAGTAGTTGGTTTTGGGGCACTGGACTGATGACTTTGTTGAGGAGCGATGGGGGTTTTGGGCGAAGGGTGATGGCTTTGTTGATGAGTGGGGGTTGAGGACGGTTGATTGAGGGTAAGTGGGTGAAGGAACGAAGGTGTCAAAGAGCACAGAGGTTAAAATATTATCCTGCATAATTGCAAAAAAATATACATTACAAAAAATAAAAAATAAAAAAAACTGCATTATCGACCGATAATTTAAGTAATCGGTCGATAATTTAAATAGTCGATCGATAATCTACATTATCGACCGATAATTTACATTATCGATCGATAATTTAAATAGTCGGTCGATAATGTAAATTATCGGTCGATAATTTAAATGATCGATCGATAATTTAAATTATCGACCGATAATTTAAATAATCGAACGAAATTTAAATAGTCGGTCGATAATTTAAATGATCGATCGATAATGTAACATATCATCCGGTAATGTACATTATCGATCGACTATTTAAATTATCGGTCGATAATGTATATCGTCCGGTAATGTACAGCTAATTTTGCATTAAGTTGTAAAGAAATGATTTTGTTCTAAATTTGAAAGTCTTAGTTTGATACCTTTCTTAAATGAGAGATGACCGCATCAAGATCCTTCCGTATGGCTTTATTTTCTTCTTGTAAGGCCTTCTTATCTCTGCCTAGTTGTTCAATGGTGAGTGCTTGCTTTCGTAAATGAATGCACAATTCTTTTTTCATTTCTTTTACAGCCATGCGGAGAGTCTTGCATTCTTTTCTTAGCTCCGTTACTTCTTTGGTTAGGTGCGGTTGCCTAACTGGCTGCTCTCTTGTTGGCTCGGGCCTAATTTCTTGTTTGCCCTTTGGTTGACGTACAACGACTTCAAAATCATCGTTATCGTCGCTATAATCTTCGTCATCCTCATTGTCGTCATCTCGGCTAATCGGCTCTTCGGCTCTTTCTTCCGGAAGTGTTGGATGACTTGGGATATCATCATATTCATCTACATTTTCTTCGGAGTAAGGCTCTTCTCTTTCTTCGGTCTCTTCCTTCTTATTTTCAATTTCTCTTCGAATAAAAAAGTATCGAAGCCATTTATACTGTAATTCGTGCTTCTCAACTTCAAGCTCTATAATCACTTTAGACTTAAGAAATTTTTCTCTATATAAATTAGGGTTACGGCTGAATTTCGGGCCTTCCCATTTCATTAGCCTTGGAAATGGTTCTTTAAGCCCAATAGGAGCGGTGGCGACTGCTGGAAAGTGCTCAAACGCCCAAATCTGTAAGGCGATAGTGCATCCATAGATATTGTATTGCCCCTTTTCTGACCTTCTCGCCATTTCCCTCCTGCCACTCGCTTTTGATATACTATCTAATAAATTATTGTAAACTATCAGGCCCCACGGTAACTTGTTGAACTCTTCAATGTTATCTACTAATTCTAAGTACCGTGTATCTACTTCCTGGTATGTGTCCGGAAGTAAAAAAGAACATACGAAAAATAATAATGACAGTTTCAAAAACTCATCGTTGGATAAATCAGCACTGTCAATAATTTCTTCAATACGAGATCTTTTCGCCGGCTTCCCCCGAAAGAATTTGTATCGAATAGTTGTTTCCTCTTTTACGGCAACCTTCTCAGACTCAGGTTCCGTCAGCATGTTGAGGCCTAAAATCAAGGCTATATCGATCGGTTGCAGGAGTACATTGGTGTTCTTGACCTTGAAAATATTCTCTTCAACCCAAAAACTTAAAATAGCGTCAACCAAGTCTCCAACGAAACCTAATTTCTCATTCATCCTAAATAGATGACCGAATACTGAATCATCTAAAATTTTCTTTCTCTCTTCGTTACAGTGCATGTAAAATTTCCTAACACCAACTCCAGAACATTTTCCGATGGGCTTTAAAGTCATGGTCATTTTCAATCACTTAGTAGGAACTGCAATATAAATAAAAAGCAATTAATAAACAAAAGAAGTGATTTTGAAAAAACTACTAATCCCCTAACCTACCGATAACTTACCGATAATCTAAGTTATCGGTCGATAATCTAAGTTATCGATCGATAATCTAAGTTATCGGTCGATAACTTAAATTATCGACCGATAATTTAAGTTATCGACCGATAACTTAGATTATCGACTGATAATTTAAGTTATCGAATAATTAAGTTATCGCGATAATTTAGATTATCTAAAGTTATCGGATTAGGTGGGAAACATTGGGGATGACTAAATGTGTTGAAATGTAAAAAAAATAAATTACCTGGAATTGTTATGTGAGCTTTGTGACCTTTTACCGCTTTGTCGCCGCTAAGTCGCCGCTCTCTTGTTTTTTTCAGAAAAGTTAAACTTAAAAGTAACAGTAACTAATGAAAGTAAAAGTAGCTTTTATACTAATGTTAAAGGGCGGTGGAATTTTTTTTTTATATTATTTAAAATAAGTCGCTGCTGACGTGGAGTAGGCGGAGGCGGCTAGGAGTGGAGCTGGTCATTAATGCAACGGTTGAAACTATAGGGCCGTTTCTGCAAATACGTAAACATATAGGGCCGAAAGTGCAAATTTCCCCTTTTTAATTGATGGGTAAACGAGGTTGGGGCCTCACCCATTTTATTACTAATAAAAAGATTACAACGGAAGGGAATATAACAATGAATCAAATCTTTACAATGCTGAGAGTGCAACTCATTAGGGGCATCATCTGACAAATTTCATTGAACTACGTTATTTGCAAGGACACCATTCTTCGCAAGAAAATCAGCGCACGAGTTCACCTCCCTAAACACATGATTAGTATGAATGAACTTGAATATCTGCATCTTTTCCTTTATGCGTAATGCTTCTCCAGTCGTTTCTGTTAGAATTATAAGCTAGACCGGCCCATTTGGTCCATTTTATCTTTTGGGTCATTGGCCCATTTGGAATTATATTGGTCAATCTTTGGAACTTGGTGTACTTAATATAGTGTCTTGAGAATATGAAATATATTTTGAGAATGTAATTTTCTATCTTTTTCTAGGCTAGATAGTTGCTTTGGAAGTGTATGTTTATTTATTTCCGATTTTGTATTGTGGACTATTTTAATCACTCATGTATTTTCATTTTACAAGTCATATTAATGAAATTTGAAAGGTTCTAAGTAATATATCACTTTAGTCTTCATTTTTTATGTTTTTCTACACAAGAGAATAACTTTCTTCTCTTTAGAGTGTCGTCTTCTTCCAATCCTAGTTGGTGTAATCCAACAAAGTGGTATCAAAGCTTGAGATTCATGGCTTCCAATATGTTGCAACCTCAACTTCCTCGTTTCACCGGTAAGAACTACAATCAATGGAGTATTCAAATGAAGGTTTTATATGGGTCTCAAGATTTGTGGGATATTGTTGAGACTGGATATGTAGAACCGGAGGATCAAGCGGCTCTCACACAAGCTCAACTCAATGATTTGAAAGAAAATCGCAAGAAGGACAAGAAGGCTTTGTTCTTCATCTATCAAGCTGTGGATGAAGTTATTTTTGAAAGAATTTCATCGGTGTCATCGGCAAAGCAAGCATGGGATACTCTTAATACTTCATACAAAGGCGAACATAAAGTCAAATTGGTGCGGCTCCAAACTCTTCGAAGTGAGTTTGATTCTATAAGAATGAAGGATTCGAAAGCGGTTGAAGATTTTTTCAATCGAATAATTTCTCTCGTTAATCAATTAAGGATTAATGGTGAAGATCTTTAAGATCAAAGAATTGTAGAAAAAATTCTTAGAAGTTTGACTCGTAAGTTTGAATATATTGTTGTTGCAATTGAAAAATCTAAGGATTTATCTACTTTGTCTTTGGAAAGTTTGTTGGTATCGCTTCAATCTCATGAACTTCGTATGAAGCAATTTGATTCTTCTCCTCTAGAGCAAGTTTTTCAAACTCAAATTTCCTTTAAGGAAAGTTCTAGAGGTAGAAGAGGATGGCATTCTAATCGCGGACGAGGAAGGCATAATGGAGGAAGATATCAAGCAAAAGAAAGAGATGAAGATGAGTCATTTTTGTCATCAAGAGGAAGGGGAAGAGGAAGATGTCGATCTTCTCTTTCTAATGTTCAATGTTATCATTGTCAAAAATATGGTCACACCATAAAATTTTGTAGAAAAAGATTGGCGGAAGAAGAAAAAAAGGAATCAAATTTTGTTTTAGAGAATAATCAAAGTAAGGAAGATGATACTCTCTTTTTTATTTGCAATGTTCAAGATGTTGCATTCAATGAAGATTGGTATCTTGATAGTGGTTGTAGTAACAACATGACGGGCAACAAAGGCGTATTTGTCACTTTGGATGAATCTATTCAAAGTAAAGTAAGGACCGACGATGATAAACGACTTTCCGTAAAGGGAAGTGGTGATATTCTTATTCAATCAAAGAAAGACATCAAACGCATCTCAAATGTTTTCTATGTACCCGGCCTCAAGCACAATCTTCCAAGTGTTGGACAACTCCTTTTGAAAGGACACAATGTTCATTTCAAAGGAGATGCATGTGAAATCAAGGATATGAACAATGCTCTCATTGCTAAAGTAAAGATGACTCCAAACAAGATGTTTCCGCTTAAGTTTCAAAATGAAGTTCTTCCTTGCTTCAATTCTATCATCCAAGACAAATCATGGCTATGGCATCTTCAGTATGGCCACTTGAGTTTTAGCTCGTTAACTATCATGTGCAAAAATCACATGGTGAGAGGCATGACAAATATAGATCGCAAAGATCAAGTTTGTGAAGGATGCGCACTCGAAAAGCATCAAAGAAATTCTTTTCCGATTGGGAAAGCTTGGAGGGCATCAAATCCTCTTGAGCTTGTTCATTCGGACCTATGCGGGCCTATGCACACAACTTCCATTGGCAGTAATCGTTATTTCCTCACTTTTATTGACGATTATAGTCGTAAATCTTGGGTTTATTTTCTCAAAGAAAAATCGGAGGTATTCGGCCACTTCAAAACATTTAAGGCCTTGGTTGAAAAGCAAAGTGGTTTTATGTTGAAAACTTTGCCTACTGATCAAGGTGGTGAATATGTTTCTCATGATTTTCAAAATTTCTTAAAAGATAATGGCATTCGGCATTAATTAACTACTCGGTACACACCTCAACAAAATGGTGTTACCGAAAGAAAAAATAGAACCCTTATGGAATTGGCTAGAAGTATGTTAAAAGCCAAAGGGATGCCAAATATATTTTGGGCCGAAGCCGTTGCATGTGTCAACTATCTTTTAAATCGTGCCTTATCCAAAAGTGTTGAAGGCATGACACTACAAGAAGCATGGAATGGACACAATCCATGTGTTGCGCATTTGAGGATATTTGGTAGCATTGCATATTCTCATGTGCCGGATGAAAGAAGGAAAAAATTGGATGATAAATTTGAAAAATATATTCTTATTGGTTATAGTGAAACTTCAAAGGCATACAAATGGTTTAATCCCATCACCAAGAAAACTATCATAAGTAGAGATGTAAAATTGAATGAAGAAGAAGCTTGGGATTGGGATTTCCAAGAAAAGACACTAAAGTCTATTTGTGTCAACGAAGAAGAATTAAAAGATGCTCAAAATAGTGAGCATGAAGATGATAGAACTTCCTCTCCATCTTCATCTTCACCATCTTCATCATCATCATCATCAAGTTCTAATTCTCCTCCAAAGAAGACCAAAAGCATAAATGAAATTTATGAAGCATCAAGAAGACTTTTTGATGAAGATGAGATTAACTTTGCACTATATGCCGATACCGATCCAATTTCTTTTGAAGAAGCATCTCAAGAAGAAAAGTGGAAACATGCAATGAATCAAGAAATTGACTTCATCAAAAGAAATGAGACTTGAGAGTAAACGGAACTTCCAAATGGGCACAAATCCATTAGTGTGAAATTGATATATAAAACCAAGTTAAATGCAAAAGGTGAAGTTGAAAGGCACAAAGCTCGGTTAGTGGTTAAAGGCTACAAGCAAAGACATGGCATAGACTTCAATGAAGTTTTTGCTCCCGTTGCTCGGCTTGAGACTATTAGATTGGTCTTAGCATTGGCGGCTCAAAGAAATTGGAAGGTTTATCAAATGGATGTCAAATCAGCATTCTTAAATGACATTCTTGAAGAAGAAGTTTATGTTGATCAACCTCCCGGGTATGTGAAAAAAGATAAAGAGCACAAAGTTTGTAGATTGAAGAAAGCACTTTACGGTTTAAAGCAAGTACCAAGGGCATGGTATAGCCGTATTGATGGGTACTTCTTGAAGAATGATTTCAAAAGGTGTCCTTTTGAACACTCTCTCTACATCAAAGAAAACACTCAAGGTGAGTTCTTAGTTGTTTGTTTATATGTTGATGATTTAATCTTCACCGGCAATAGTTCAAGCATATGTGATAAACTAAAAAAATTTATGATGCTTGAATTTGAGATGACCGATATGGGTCTCCTACATTTCTTTCTTGGCATTGAAGTAAAGCAAAATGAAGATGAGATTTTTATATCTCAAAAGAAGTATGCAAAAGATTTATTAAAAAAGTTTAGAATGGAAGATGCAAATCCTATTTGCACTCCAATGGAGGTTGGTTTGAAACTTAGCAAAAATGATAATGAAAAAAGAGTTAATGAAACTCTTTATCGGAGTCTTGTCGGTAGCCTCATGTACTTGACCGCCACAAGATCGGATATTATGTTTGCGATTAGCATGATTAGTCATTTCATAGAATCACCTAGAATAAGTCATTGGAATGCCGGAAAGAGAATTTTGCGATATGTATGTGGTACCATTAATGATGGTATACATTACCAAAGGGTTCAAAACTCATGTTTGTTTGGATATTGTGATAGTGATTGGGGTGGAAGTGTAGATGATGGCAAAAGCACTTCCGATTACAATTTTAATATTGGTTCGGGTTCAATTTCATGGACTTCAAAGAAACAACAAGTTGTTGCTCTCTCTACAACCGAAGCGGAGTACATTTCATTAGCATTGGCCGGTTGTCAAGAACTTTGGTTAAGATGGGTTTTAGAAGAACTTAAACATCCATCAATTGAAGCTACAACATTGTTTTGTGATGATCGTTCAGCCATTGCACTAAACAAGAATCCCGTTTTTCACTACAAAAGTAAGCACATTCGAATTAAGTATCATTTCATCCGTGACTTGATCAATGATAGAGAAATTGATGTGAAACCTTGCAAATCACAAGATCAAATAGCGGATATTTTTACAAAGGCATTGAAGAAAGAAACTTTATCAAGATCAAAGAAAAGCTCGGCCTTCGATCGGTCTAGCTCAAGGGGGGCTGTTAGAATTATAAGCTAGACCGGCCCATTTGGTCCATTTTGTCTTTTGGGTTATTGGCTCATTTGGAATTATATTGGTCAATCTTGGAACTCTTTTTTTTATCATAGGAAATTGGTGTATTTAATATAGTGTCTTGAGAATATGGAATATACTTTGAGAATGTAATTTTCTATCTTTTTCTAGGCTAGGTAGTTGCTTTGGAAGTGTATGTTTATTTATTTTCGGTTTTGTATTGTGGGCTATTTTAATCACTCATGTATTTTCATTTTACAAGTCATATGAATGAAATTTGAAAGGTTCTAAGTAATATATCACTTTAGTCTTCATTTTTGGTGTTTTCTATACAAGAGAACAACTTTCTTCTCTTTAGAGTGCCATCTTCTTCCAATCCTAGTTGGTGTAATCCAACAGTCTCGGGTGCCATTAATCCACTCTACAGCAGATTTACAATCAGACTCCAGGATCAACTTCTCTATCTTCATCTCTACAACCAACTTCAATCCGAATAAAATAGCATGAGTTCCACAATATCAATGCAAGAAGAGGGTCCACAAATGCACCCATCATCATACCATTCTGATCTCTGAATAAGCCCCCAATACCAGATTTGTTGATGTGCCGAGCTCCATCTACATTAATTTTCAAATATCTAGTTAATGGTGTTTCAGCGCAGGCACCCTTAATAATTTGGTAGGCGAGCTGGCCAAGTACTTGTTTCCAAAAGCAGGAGACCTGAGTTCGAATCCCCTCCCCCCTTCAGGCCACCCTAGGGATTTATATCCTGTGCTGACCTAGCATGTACTGAATTTAGAATGCACATGTGCCCTTGGGATTAGGCGGGTGCTCTAAGAGGCCCGGATACCCAGGTTATCCAAAAAAAAAAAATTAGTAGGCACAAATAGAGCTATCCTAACGTTTCGTTCAAAAGTGAGATAAGACTTTGGTTACGGTATTAAAGAGCCGTAAACATATAAGATTGACCCATTAAAGGACTTCAAACATATCCCAAAGATTTAGTATATGGTAAAGACATGTTTTCATTTATAGATGAAACATGTCAACAAAAACATAGATGTTGTTGTATTTAGGCTCTAATTTTGGTTGGGTCGCTCGAGCGACCTTAGTTGTCACTTGAGCGAGATGACACATCTTTTAGGGAAAAATTTACTAGTGTAAGTCGCTTTGGTTTCCGCTCGAGCGATCAGTTCACTATTCTAAGGGCAATTTTTCTGGTCTAATTTATTCGAGTGACTTTGGTTCTCGTTCAAGTGACTCGTGACGGCCCAATTGCTTTTACACTTCGTATTTGGCTAGTTTCTCTTTCAGTAGAAGTAGAATTTGTGTCTTATATATAAGGGAAAACTCTTAGTTGAATTAGAGGTGGTAAAAAGCTTTGATAAATCTATCTAGAGTTTTGTAGAGAGCTTTGGTGAGACTCGAGTGTTCTTATATTCTTGTGGAATCATCAATATAATGAATTATCGTTGCCCATAGACGAAGATATATTATCGAACTATGTAAATATTGTCTCTTGTTATGACAGCCCGGATTTTCGCACCCGATAAACCCATGCCATTAGGATCATGCTCTGGATGATCTCCGAAATAAATAAAAAAGTGTTTGCTTGTCTAGCGAAAATCAGAGCGGACACGGTCCAGTAGTGACAGATCGAGTCATTATATAAGGCATTTAAAAGAAAGAAGAAATAAAACAATGCATATATGTAAAAACAAAAGAATATACATCCTCAAAAAGGAACCAAGAAGAACCACTGGTGATTGACATCCATCACCCAAAACAATGGTTTCCGATAGTGATTCCTATAGAATATATATGAATACAAGTATAATATCTATAGTAAAATACAAAAAGGTGGCCACCAAGCATACAAATAATCTAAAATACATATACAGGACCCAAAACACAAAACTAATACCCAAGCTACTAATAAAACTCGTCAGTAGGGGTGTCAGTGTCCTCCTTCTCCGCCTCAGCCTCCGGCTTGGGTTGATAGTCAGGATCACTCTCTGTGCCGGGAACCTTAGCCTCAGAACCTATTATATTAAAACAGGGTGAGCTACCATCTAAGCTCAATAGAAGAAACTCAAACAATTTGTATCTTAATTGTAAAACATGGTTGCAGAATATAACTCAGACAGATAAGCAAGGCAAAGTGTAGATAATCAGATGTGCAGAATAATCAGAATGCAGAGCTTGTAAGAACAGACATAACCTCAGAGTTTTCAGGATGTTTTACATACAATATTTAAATAACTTAAAATAGTATACCTAAGTTACTCCCGTGAATATAGCACATGGTAGCCAGATGTGTGCCAATCGGTAACCCCGACCATTGTCGTTCAATGAACAATTTTAGGAATGTAATAATGCTTCATCTAAGGAGAGAAATTGTGTCGAAGAATTTTTAAAGCAAATGCATGAATGTTCCAGTCACGGATATACCGTCGAGTCGGTGAGATTCTTCAGATAGATAAACTTAAAATCGCATGCATACATATCATAATAACAGGAATCAGATGACAAATATCAGATAATAGAAATCAGAGGTGATGAAACTTTCATTCATATGCAAGACATGATTTGGAAAATAAAATCAGAACATGCGTCAGAACACAGAAGCTATGAACCCATGAGATCAAAATAAATGCAACTTGAATTTCTCTACCTCAGATCAGACCTTTCTAAGTAAATCCAAAGCTTTTTAATGCATCACAGTCTTATCCTAGACCATAGAGATAGTATACTTAATGTTAGAGACGTCAAGACATCAACTGGTATAATGTCCAGTAGTGTTCTACCCATAAAACTAAAATAATAGAAATAAGGCTGTTAGATCGATCGGTATCCTTGTTTGATCGATCAATCATCCAATTTGATCGATCAAATACCTAATTTGATCGATCAATCTCCCAACTAACTCACACTGAACAGAGGAAAGTTGATCGATCAACTTCCTTGTTTGATCGATCAATTTCCCCATTGATCGATCAAGCAAGTCAGACCTACATTCTCTAAAAATACCGACCTCCTGTTTGCACACTCATTTATATTATTTGATCGATCAATTTCTAAATTGATCGATCAATCTTTCACATTGATCGATCATTCACACCCTTGATCGATCACTTCCATGTGATCTATCAACCTCTTATATTGATCAATCATTTCTCAAAATGATCGATCAACCTTCAAATTTGATCGATCAATCACTGTTAGGCATGAACTTCCAGAAAGATACACTTACTATTTCATTAAATGAAATATAAGATTTGATCGATCAATTTTTCACATTGATCGATTAATCCCAAATTTGATCGATCAAATACCTAATTTGATCAATCAAATATGACAGTTTCTGTCATAAATGTTGATCATGAATCTTGACCTATTTTCCTCTTTAATCATTAATGATTCTTAACAAATCACTTATGGACTTGCATCTATACATTTATTTGGTCTTAACTTCTATAATTTAACCTAATAACCCACCTCTTTAATGTCGTTGTCAATATTCGAAAGAACAAATGTGTCGCTCCGCTTCAACACATAGCGATAGCACACCTCTTCGCAGAACAAACACGACGTACCGACGTCGATCTAACACTCTTTGCTCGAATAATCACAAACCTAGGTTCTCTTCTACGCTTGGTTTCACCCAGTAGCACCTCAGAACTACAAACCTAGCCACAGATTATCAGGGAACAAGAATAAGAAGATAAGAGGTATGTATTCTAACCTTCTTCCTTCCCTTATAAGCTAAACAAATGGAATATCTTAGATATTTCACTCTTCTTCTAAATTTAAATTTCGGTGTGGAGCACATACATAATTTCTCCGGCGTATCACGCCTCATCAACGTCTTACAAAACTTGGACTTACACAAGAAGTCACACATGACTTCACCTAACCGTGGATTAATATTATTCCCAATAATATTAATTAAAAATTTTAATTTATCTCAATTTTCATACCAGGCACATATATCAAAGCAGTCAAGTTTTGTTCTAAATTTTAGGGTCGTTATATTCTCCCTTCCTTAGGAATTTTCATCCTGAAAAATATTAGGGAGTCTCAGACAGGCCTATGGTGTACCCTAATCCTAATGGGCAGAACAACGCAGAAACAAGCATTCGAATATAACATACAGAGTAAGAAAATTATAAATCATGAAGGAACAAACATGCATGCAGAACATAAATTATATGAAAAATAAAATAATAGATATACAGATATAATTATTAAAAAGAAAATACATAATAGCATAGTAATTACCTGCCGGTGGAGCTGATGATGAACTCGGCTCCGTAGGTACAGCTGGTCGGCTCGGTCTGGGTGGCTCAGTGCGATAGTCGCGCTGGTCCATGATGAGTAGTGAAATATGATGATATTTCACCCCTAGATACCTATATTTAGCTATCCGATGAAGGCTATCTGATAAGAATTATTAGATTTGAAGTGTTTCAGGTAAATACAAGCCAAGTGCAGAAAACAGCCCAAGAATTCTGAAAATAATGTCAAAACACTGCAACTTTGGGTCATCGAGAACTTAGTGTGACTTGTAGCTCAATTTGGACATTCAAGACGGATGAATTATGAAATTGTTAAAACACAAAAGTTGTAGATCTTTTTGGCAGCTTTCCAACGGATCAAGAATCGCCTCAATCCGAGTTCGGAACAAAAAGGTATGGCTGAAATACTGAAGCAGTGTCTGATGTAAAGTTCGACAGAAATTCACGAAAATCTGGGAGGTCGATGCATCGACCCTATTGGGTCAATTAATCGACCCTAAATTTTCGAGTTGGAACACCTCTGCGGCTGGGAAACTTCGGCTCTATTTAAAGCGGATCAAACACTTCGAAAAGGAGAGCAAAAATTAGGGCAAGGATTAGGAGCAAGAATTAGAGATAGGAATTAGAGATAGATAATTAGAGAGTTAGTTTTAGCTTTTCTTTTTTTTAGAGTGTTTGGAGAGGATTATTTATTCATTATTATTTTTGGTTTTAGACTGCTCTGGGCATCTTTTTAAAAGTTCTTCTTTTCTCCTTCTTCTAGGGATTGATCTGGGTAGATTGTACCTAGGATTTGCATTGTTTTTCCTTTACGTTCATGAAAGCATAGATTATATTTAGGAAAAGGCATTGTAACCAAAGATTTTTGGAAGAAATAAAAAGAGGAATGGCTTTGAATGAACAAGGAGATCATACACCAAAGATGAGCGGCTAAATCAGTAGATCGGGAAAGATGCGATCCCCAGATAAGTACCCATATTTATAATTAATACCATAGTCTAATATTTTTATTGTTTTGATCTACACATCACGAGATACGCTATGCTTCTTACATGACTCATACCGCAATGATAGGCTGAGTCATTGTTTTTAGATAGAGTATGCCGGATTGATGATCATACTTTATTTCAAATCATTTTTATGAATGAATGATGGTGATGGTGTGAATGATTCTTTAATGAAAGGGGGATACAAATCTGGGGTAGCATATTTCTTGATCTTATTTAAATATTGTTCTTAGATTCATCGGTAATTAGTTATTTAGATTAATTTATTTTTTTGCATTTAGGAAAAAGTGATAAATTTTTGGTAAATCGAATCTGCCCCTTGGTACTTCCTTGGGGATGCTTTTAAATCCCTGAAAGAATTAATTAAAAATTCAGATTTTCCTGTGGGTTCGACACCTTTGTTCTTGCCATACTGCAATAGATCTTGTGTACTTGCAAGGGTATACACTTAAAATACACCAGTCCACAACGTGCTGGCGGGCATGAGCTAGCATCGAAGTAGAAGTGGTAGCATATGAGTGTTGCATAACTAGCTTGAGCATGCCCTCGTGATAATCCAATCGCCGATGCACCTGACGATGGAACTCCTCCATTCTGTCCAGCCGCTCGTGAATTCTCTTGTTGCCCTCGGTGAACGCCGCAAGCACTGCTTCGAGGGTAACGATGGAAGGCACGGGTTTGCGTGACGTAGTGGCACGACCAGGTTGGCATGAAGTAGTAGGGGTAGGTCTAGTAAACACCTCAGGCTGAGGTTGTCGGTCAGGCTATGCCTCCCCCATATCAGGGGCTCCCTCTGCTGCCTCTACTCCCTCCTCAACTGGAGGAACCTCCTCATCCGGTAAACTTTTCACCAAAAGGTTATAACTCTTGGTCCAGTCTTTGAGTTCGAAAACTTTAAAATTGTTAGTCAATCTAAGCTCGCCAGGAGCCAGGCTATGCGCTTCTCTCAACGCATTATACTACTCGACCATTTGTGTTATCAATCGAGCATAGGGCAACTGTTTCTTTGAAGTGGCCTTCGTCTTCTCAGACATCATGTCCTTGGCATTGATCATGCCATCTAGAACCAAATTGGCAACGAAGAACCAACGGTTCTCGAAAGCCACAAATAGTGCCTGTTACGCAATGCCGCTTCGTCCGGATTTGTGCAAAAATGGGTTTAGGGCACACTTGATAAAAGTATCAAGCATCCACAATCTACCAGGGAGTTGGGCTTGGGTAATGGACTGACCTAAACCATGCTAACCTTTTGTCATTTTGGTAATCACGTCATGGTATGGGACGTCCTTGATATACGGTGGCAACAGACCATAAGTCTAAACATACAGTGAAGAACACTGTAGGGCGGCGGAGATATGAAACTGGTTAAATTTGTAGTCTAAGCCGTCAATCTTGGTGACCAATTGGTGACGGCTGTCGCCTCGACGAAGATTTTGAAAGAAAAGCCTCACGATTCTAGGACAAAAATGGTCGTGAAATGGCTCTAGTAATGGCTTCAACCCTAGTTTAGTACTATAGTCGATTGCCCATGTCATTTCGGGCCGATCCTCGAATAGCGTAGAGTCGAAGATGCATTCGGGAAAAAATGTCTTGGAAGCCCAAAACTCGTTTGGCACTTCACGTTGGATTAGTGGTGGCTGTGGGTTTAGAACGGGTGGCACCACATTTTCTGGTGCCACAGGCGAATCGGATTCGATGGCGACACGATGGGCGAGCCCAAGAAGGGACTTTTCTGTGACGAATTCTTCGTTCGCGGTCCCATAGCTTAAATACACCAAAAATATACAAAAATCCTAAATTAAGAAAAGATTAGGGTTTACCGATCTAACCGAGCAAAATCCGATTCAATTAAGCACAGGGAGAAGCTTCGATAGCCGGCAAACAATCAAAAAATGTCCCTTGAACGCAAAGGAAACAAAAAGCTCTTGAACGATTGAAATTCCTAATCGTGCGAGTGAAAGAAATAAAACCCAATAGCTACTTAAATCGATAAATTCGATCGATCAATGCTTAATTTGATCGATCAATTTTAAGCTAAAAAGCCCTAACTCGATAGCTTTGATCGATCAATTCACTTATGTTGATCAATCAAGCTATAAGTTTGATCGATCAATCCTTAAAATTTGATCGATCAGACAGTTCTTTCATAGAACTTAGTTCAATTGGTTTGATCAATCAACCCTCTCTTTGATCGATCAAATTACCAATTTGATCGATCAATTATGACAGTAAAGCTTTTTCTTAAGACACATGTCTTTAACTCAAATGTACCTCATTTCGAAAATAAGGACCTATTGTACCATGTATATCGTATCAGTATATGCAGATTAGACAATTCAAAATATTTTTAATTACATGTGATACGCATACAACACAATAATAAATTTAAACTAAAAATCGTAAAAATTACCTCCCACATCAGGTAAACAAATGTGGGTATTGCTCGCAAATTTCGGCTTCGCGCTCCCAGGTAGCCTCTGTAGCTGAATGATTACGTCACTTTACCAATACAAGTGGAATCAGCTTGGTTCGAAAAATTTGATCTTTACGATCCATGATCTCTACAGGTTCCTCAATCAGAGTCAGATCCTCTTGAAGGCCAATCGGCTGGAAATCCAATACATGAGTTGGGTCTCTCACATATTTCTGTAGCATGAAAACATGGAAGACGTTATGCATACTTGTCAATTGTGGTGGCAACGCAACCCTATACATGACTTCACCCACCCGACCTAGTACTTTAAAAGGTCTAATATAACGTGGACTCAACTTTCCATATTTTTCAAAATGCATCACGCCCTTAGTTGGAGAGATTTTCATGAATACCTTGTCTCTTACTATTGTTGATCTCAAGTGTGCTTCGCTTATTGGTTGGTGTTGAAAACTAATTAAAAACCAAAAACAAAATAAAACAGGGGATGAATCAGCACCACTCGAAAATCCTAGACCTGCAAGATACAGGGTCTTTTGTAGAAAGTTTTGATAAGTAAGAGTTTGTCCCATAGGGAAAGGTGATCTAAGGCTCCAAGGGAGCCGTCTCTAGTATTCCCTCCAGATCTGGCAGTCCTAAAAGGAGGGGAGTTTAAGGTCACTTATTCTAAGTATTCTAACAACTAAATTACAGAAAGGATTGAGGGGATGGATGGAGTGTGAAAAATAATTATAAAAAGGTGAGAAATATGTTATTGAGCCAATGTCAGAGGAGTTTTTGTAACTCAAATTTAGATATGATGCTATAGAAATCCTGTCCAGAGGCTACATTATCACCTCTGAGGAGAAAGGATCCAACCCATCACTACTGCCATGACTCCACCCTTAGGGCTATAACCTGTCCACTTGAATGGTCACAGACTATCCCATAGGGGAGCCACTATCCAGGGATGGGTCAGAACATAACAGAGAAATCATTGCAGGCACTATTTCATCCAGGCTACCAGCTCAGGAATCCATAGGGAACCTCAACCTCTAAAGTTCCATGTGTGGGGCTAAGGCTGAAAAACCATGATAGCCCAGACACATAGAATCAGCAAGCGATTGAGTACAACCTTCGATCCAGCTGTCCATTGCTTGAGAGAGGCTACAATGGTCCAGTCACCAGCCTACAATCTCTATAACCAGATCAGATCCAACATCTGATGGCAAATCTATACAAATATGGGGGAGTCTGCCTCTGTACAATCCCTCACCAGGCTTCTACAAGCTCAGGTGAAAAGAAGAAAGATCCATCTTGGATCGGTGGATCAGAATCACCCTAAGGCTATAATCTGTCCACTTAAATGGTCACTGACTATCCCAGAGGTTATCCTCCTCACGGAGCCAAAAACAAAACAAGATTATCGCTGCTACCACCATGTTCACCAGGCTACCAGCTCAAGCTCCCATGGGGATTTCAGATCTAGTAGGTCCTGTGGTGGGGCTAAGGCTGGAAGACCATGATAGCCCAGACACACAGGTTACTGGGATCTGAGTGGCCCTTTAAAAACAGTCCTTCATTACTTTGAAACACAGCCAAGGCAATGGGGGATCACAAGGCAGCAGCCTTGCACAGAGCATCTCACATATAAACAACAATCCCACAAAGTATAAATCCTATTGCAAAACTTCCACTAATCTAACTCAAATACATATACAAAGTCATAGCCAGCAATTGCTGGACTATGGAGAGAAGAAATGAAAAAGAAAAAGAAAAACTACTTACTGCTAAAAAAAAGAAAGAGAAAAGAAAAGCGATCTGAGATAGGTTCCCAGATACCTAAACCTAAGCTAGGCCTGGGTATATATAGCAGTGGGGTGGCGGTGCATTAGGTAGGAAACCCTAATTTTAACGATGCCACGTGGCCTTCTACTGATCCTTGGATGCCTCGGGGCGTGTGCACGGAGATTTGAGCGTGGGAGTGCCCGCCCTAATCATTGGAAATTTCTAGAATGCCCTCTACTGAAGAGATGGAAGTTTAGGTTCAGAGCCTCACTAGGTAGCTGTAGTTTCCTAGACTTGTCGCGTGGTAGCTCATTGCTCTTCGCGAGGATGATTTGACACTGAAGCTTCAGCCGTCGCGAGGTTGCCTTGGTTTGCTCTTCAGGCAGTAGCGCGGTAGAGAGTTGAGCTCTTGCTGGGTTGGAGTTCCCGAGGTTGAATAGAAAACACAGTCTCAAGCATCGCGAGGTTGTAATTCAAGCAGTCGCGCGGTAGATTAGTCTTCGCTGGACAGCAGTGCGAGAACTGCACAAGCTCTTCTCTTTACTTGGACTTCGCGAGTTGCCTCGCGAGGTTCTTTTGAGTTCTGAACTGCGCGAGGTTCTTTGTCTCACTCAATCTTCGAGAGCTTGGCTTTGCCTTCGCCAGGATGCTTTCTTTCTTGAATGGCGCGCGAACTGCGTAAGGCATTCTTCTTCTGAGAATTGTACCCCACGGTGACTACACGACAGCTGCGCGAGAAATCTTCTGAAGCTCTCTCTCCTCAGCTCTCTTAAGCAACCTTCGCGAGATTGAGAGAGGTTTGCTTTGAACTGCGTGACACTGAGCGCTGTGTTCTACTCTTGAGCTTCGCGAGAGCTACGTGGAGTTGAGTTTCTGAAGCTCCTCAGTCATTCATCTGCGTGAGAGGTTGCTTGTAAAGCCTTGGGAAGCTCAGCTGATCTGCGCGAGGCTTCAAGGTTCATTCTTGCTGAGGGGCATCTGGTGCCAAAGCAGGCTCCAAAACAGGATTCTTGGCCTTATTTCACTGCTGATTATTTCCTGAACAAAACACTTAAGATGTGTTTATTAGGTGTCTAAAGGTCTAATCAAAGGTTAAGTTAAGGGGTGAAAAGTGGTACTTTTCAGGTCTTAACACACCCCCAAACCTAATCTTTGCTAGTCCCTTAGCAAAGCTACATTAAATCTACTCTAAAAATTAAATGCCACTTTCGTAGGGAGCACGGATACATTTAGCATATGTACCAAGCCTTTTAAACCCCTAGGTGATCCCTAGTGGAGGAGCGAAGTCTCCTGAGGGTTTTCAGTGAAGACACCCACAAACTTCTCCAATGAAATAGTTGACTAAAGTGCAATGTCTTCCAATGAGCAGTTAAGGAATCAGATTTAGTCTACTCATGAATCATCATAAAAGAAGTTTAATTCATTGGTTGCACAGGAACTTAGATAGCATAATTCGCATGTTTGCACAGCATTTCCAAATAATTTGTGATCACAGAAAACTGCACAAGTGCATGTCAGCACTGAGCTTATCCTTATGTTAGAACATTAGGTTATGGTCATACATTATACATTCAAGTTCAGACCCAAAAGAAAGCTTTACAGGGCATACTCTCATCAAGGTTTGTTGAGGGATTCAGTTTCTCACAAGCTCAAGAGCAGTTACATCCCCCAACTGGGTTTGTAAGCATGAGCATAGGCAGAGTTCTTAAGTGCTGGCATCATTGTCAGTTTCTCACCATAGATTGGATAATTCCTTATCTTCACATGACAGCTCACTCAATCTTTTGATCACAAGGGCTTTTAACTGGGTTGAAATGTGGCTTATGGAGTTTGGTTAAAAAGAATGGAAGGTTTGAAAAGGGGTTCAAAAATTGAGAACTCAGTGGGTGCAGGAGGTGGTTCATGACTTCACCTTCTTGAATTCAGCTCCCTTCATCTTCTTTGAGATTTTCAGATTTGAAGTGATCAGTTTCTCTTCTTGATTTTAATTTTCCAATGAAGGTTCCTCTTGACTTCTCTCTTATTCCTCTTCATTATTATCTTTTTGTTTCTTTTTGCTGGAGTTTTCTTCTTTTTTATTTTGTTTTTGCTTCTCAGAAATGCCACCATGTCCTCAATTACCATTCTGCCAGAATAGATGCTTCTTCTCCATTCACCTAATGCTGACCATAGCTAGTCCATATTCAACTCTTTCTCCTTTACCTTCTGAATTCTTAGAGTGAGGGTAGGTTGAATCAGGTTCATAGGTTCAGGTTCAAGTACTCAGGTGTATTTTGAAGAAATTAGGATTTAAAGCTCAGAGGGGGTATGGACAAGGGCAGTTGCTTTAGGATTGATCTTTTTAGGCTCAAACTGTCCAAGAGAAGGCCTTGATCCTTTCCTAGGTCTCATGAGTACTGTCAGTTGTTTCAACTTGGAGTTACCTAACTTCTAGTGAGCACAGAGACTCAGCCAGTCCTTAGAACTAGAAGAAATGCCTTAGTTACTCCTCAAAAAAAATAAAATTTGTAGGCCCAATTCTCACTGGTTATGGTCATCCTTTGAACTTTTAAGTATGTCCTCACCTTTTTCTCTCTCTAATGATTCACTAAGTGCATATACAAGTATGTTTCCTTAGTAAAATTATTATGGAAATGTGGAATATTAGAAGTCTATAATGTTCAATGTTTGCATAAATTTTAAACTTCTTAATTTCTTGATTCTTAAGTGAACAGAGGTCCATTTCCATATTGCTCAGATGAGTCTGCTGCACTTATGTTAAATCTCCATTCAATGGTCTGCACATACCCCCAAACCTATGAGGAGCAGTGTCCTCACTGGTTCAAGGTCAATGTGCAGCAGAGTTATTGCAACATAAAAGAAAAGAACAAGAAATAAAGATGCCAACAATAGAAAACAGGGCAGCACATCAGAAAAGGAAGATATTATTATGCTTAAAAGAAAAGTACAAAAAGAAAGAGGGAAAGGGAGAAAGATTAAGGGTGCGGGGGTTGAGAAGGAGGGGGGGTGGGTGGAGAAGGCGGGGGAGGGGGAGGGGGTGGAGTGGAGGGGGATGGCTCGGTCTTGCATTTCTTCTTCTGCGGCTGGAGCTTTTCCTCGTCCTCCTTGGCAAGGGTTTGCAGAACCTCCTCGAATTCATCCCAGAGGGGTTGGAGGGGATCTGGCTCTTTAGGGGGCGGCGGGTCCAACCACATCGGGTAGAACTTGTTAGGCAGTGCGTTTGGCTTGTCATCTGCCATGATGAGGAATAGGGAAGGACCGCGAGGGTGAGATAGGATGCTGTGAAGATGAACATGGCCTCCCTGTGTATTTAAAGGTGAGGGATTGTGGAAGATGAAACGGTTGAGTAACTTCCAAGTCGCCGCCATTAAATGAGAGTGACTTGGGAAACGTCAAGTCCCAACAGTCAATGTGGGAAATGACAAATGCATTAGGTTCGCGCAGCTGGGTAAGGGAATCAAGAGAGACCAGAATCACACGATTATGGGAGTTAGTGCTGGAAGCGCGCGTGATATTTTCCAAAGATTAAAACTTCATGACAATGAAAAGAATTGGAGCCATATAATCGCGCGAGCCTCCCCAAATCAGCATGTGGAACTCGCGAGGGCCAAATCAGAAATTCACAGAAGAAGAAGAAATCATACCGATCCCCCCATAAACATTAGGAAGCACAACAATATCAAACTCCACTTATCTCCTAGAATTTCCTAAAATTTAAGGTAAAAACAAAAGTAATATAGTACAATATGGACACAACTGCGGGTCAGGTAGATGTAGGGGTCCCATGCAAATGAACACTGCACATAGGATCTGCAGGTCGTTCAATGCAAGGCTTCAGCCTTTGACCATTCACTTTGAAGGTCCTCCCAGATTTGGGGTCCTGGACTTCCGCAGCACCAGATGGGAAAACATTTACGACAATATAGGGACCATCCCATCTGGATTTTAATTTGCCAGGAAAGAATTTTAGTTTGGAGTTGAATAACCAAACCTTACCACCCGGCTCGAGGCTTTTTCTCAGCAATTTCAATTATAGATCCTGGCATTGGCGTAAGCATCCATCCGCAGCTCATCCAATTTCGATTATTGTAATGACCTGTGTAGACCAGCAGAAGTTAGATCCATGTTCAAGTTCTTAATGGCCCAATAGGCCCTGTGTTCTAACTCGACTGGGAGATGGCAGGCCTTGCCATAGACTAGTCTGAATGGGGACATTCCGATAGGGGTCTTATAGGCAGTCCTATAGGCCCACAGTACATCATCCAGTTTCTCAGCCCAATCTTTCCGGTCAGTCCTAACTATTTTCTCAAGGATGTGCTTAATCTCCCTATTGGAAATTTCAACTTGCCCACTTGTTTGTGGGTGGTAGGGAGTAGCAATCCTATGGGTCACAAAATATCTCTTGAGCAAGCTCGCAAAATTCCTGTTGCAGAAGTGGCTACCCTCATCATTGATAATAGCTCTAGGGGTTCCAAATCTTGAGAAAATATTGTGCTTAATGAATTTGAGGACTACCCGGTTATCATTGGTTCTTGTGGCAATGGCTTCAATCCATTTGGAAACATAGTCCACTACCACTAAGATGAATTGGTAACCATTAAAGGGGGGAAAGGGGCCCATGAAGTCGATTCCCCATATATCAAACAATTCTACAACAAGGATGGGCTGTAATGGCATTGAATTCCTTTTAGACAGCCCTCCTAATTTCTGACATCTCACACATGCCTTGCAGTGTGTGTGTGCATCCTTGAATAAGGATGGCCAGTAAAAACCACACTGCAGGACTTTGTCAGCAGTTTTTCTCCCACTAAAGTGGCCTCCACAGGCATTTTCATGGCACATAGCCAGAATACTGGGGAAATCACTTTCAGAAACACATCGTCGGATGATCTGGTCGGCACAGTACTTGTATAGGCAAGGTTCCTCCCAGAAAAAATACTTGACCCTTGAGAAGAACAGGTCTTTATCCATTTTGGTCCAGTGGGGAGGAATCTTTCCTATAACCAGATAATTAACTATGTGTGCAAACCAAGGGACTACGGATTGGATGGCAAACAATTGCTCATCAGGGAAGGCATCATTTGTAGGGCCATCCAGGCATTCCTCCAAGATAATTCTGGACAAGTGGTCAGCCACCACATTCTCCACACCCTTTTTGTCCTTGATTTCGATGTCAAACTCCTGTAACAGGAGTATCCATCTAATCAGCCTCGGCTTAGCATCTCTCTTGGGCCAAGAGGGTACTTGATAAATGGTCGATGAAGATCACAGTTTTAGATCCTAATAGGTAGGCTCTAAATTTGTCAACAGCGTAAACCACTGCTAGAAGCTCTTTCTCAGTTGTGGTATAGTTCAGCTGAGCTTCAGCAAGTGATTTGCTGCTATAAGCAATGACCACAGGCAATTTATCTTTTCTTTGGCCCAACACAACACCTATTGCCAAGTCTGATGCATCACACATCAGCTCAAAAGGCAGGGTATAGTCCGGCGTTTGGAGTACAGGAGCAGAGGTGAGGCAGATTTTCAATGTTTCAAAAGCCTTCAGACATTCAGTAGAAAAGTTGAAGGGGACATCCTGACAGAGCAGGTGGCATAATGGCTTGGCAATTTTGCTGAAGTCCTTAATGAACCTCCTGTAAAATCCTGCATGCCCAAGGAATGATCTGATTTGCTTGACTATTTTTGGAGGGGGTAGATTGGCAATGAGGTCCACTTTGGCCTTGTCTACCTCAAGCCCTTCTTTAGAGACTACATGGCCCAACACAATGCCTTGTGTTACCATGAAGTGGCTCTTTTCCCAGCTTAAAACCAAATTGGTTTCCTCACATCTTTGCAAAACTAGGCTGAGGTGTCAGAGACACCGCCAAAGTCGCTCCATAGGCAGAAAAGTCATCCATAAAAATCTCTAAAAACTTGTCAATCATGCCAGAGAATATGGCATACATACACCTCTGAAAAGTGGCTGGTGCATTACAGAGTCCAAAAGGCATCCTTCTGTAAGCGAAAGTGCCAAAAGAGCAGTTGAAGGTGGTTTTTTCTTGGTCTTGAGGATGCATAGGGATTTGGTTGTACCCCGAGTATCCATCAAGAAAACAGTAAAAAGCTTTTCCAGCCAATTTGTCCAGGATTTGATCAATGAAGGGGAGAGGGAAATTGTCCTTTCTAGTTTTAGAGTTGAGCTTCCTATAATCAATGCACACTCTCCAGCCAGTGGTTGCCCTGGCTGGCCTCAACTCACCAGTTTCAGTCTCAATCACTGTTATGTCAGATTTCTTGGGCACCACTTGGATAGGTGCCACCCAATGAGAATCAGAGATGGGGTAAATCACCCATGCATCTAGCAATTTAATGATTTCCTTGAGGACCACTTCCTGCATGTGAGGATTTAGCTTCCTCTGCATTTCCCTGGAGGGTAATGCTCCCTCCTCAAGATGGATCCTATGCATGCAAATTGATGCATCAATTCCTCCCAGATCGGCAATGGTCCAACCAATTGCCTTCTTGTGCTTCCTCAAAACTGTGAGTAATTCCTCTTCCTGCTCATTGGTAAGGGAGGAAGAGATAATTACAGGAAGCTTCTCACCTTTCTCAAGGAAAGCATATTTTAATGTTTCTGGAAGCTGTTTAAGTTTCAGATCAGGGGCCTGTTGGGTGGATGGCAAAATAGGTGCATTGGAGGTTGGAGGAAGAGGTAGTAGTGTAGGTCTCCAACCGAGTGGCCCGAGCCCACAGGAGCCTATGTCTTTTGATATCCTATCTGGGCTCTCTTCCTCCACCATGTTCCAAATGTCAACTAAATTCCTGACAATGTTGCCCCACTCTAGCAGAGTGGGCAATTCTTCTTCTACAATTTCCTCTAGTACATCCACTGCAAAGCTCTCCTCATTGTCCATCTGAGGGTACTTTGCACTGTCGTACACATTCAGCTCAACTTTCATATGTCCAAAGGTTACCTCCATTACTCGGACCTACATTGGATGCAAGCATTGGCGTTGGCCAAGAAGGGCACCTTGATACTCTTGGTATAGGGTTTGGGCTAGTGCTGCAGCCCATATCCAAAACTAAGAAGTTAGCAGGGTAGAAAAACTTATCCACACCTACTAAGACATCCTCAACCATCCCGAGGTTTCTCTCTCGGACACATACCATCATCAAGACAATGGGGTAGCCTTGACTCCCCAAACCTAGTTGCAGATATACATTGTATGGCAACAGGTTAACACTGGCTCCAAGGTCTAAAAGGGCTTTTCCAATTGTATGATCGCCAATTACACAGGGAATAGTGGGTATACCTGGATCTTGTAACTTCTCAGGCATTGCTATGTTAAATACAGAATTCACTGTATCGGTTGCAAAGATCTTCTTGGACACATGGCCTCTAGCCTTTCTCTTTTGGGTGCAGAGGTCTTTCAGGAACTTTGCATAGGCTGGGACTTGTTTAATTGCCTCAAGTAGGGGTAAATTGATTTTTACCTGCCTGAAAGTCTCCATCATTTCCTCCATCTGGGCATTCCCTTTTTCAAAAGGGACAGGACTATTCGTAGCACGAGGAAATGGCGGTAGAATCTTCTTGGTTCCTCAGCTGCAAGCCCATGATTAAACTTCTGTTTTTTTCTTTTTTCATGTTTATCTTCCTGCTGAGGCTCAACTACAGCCTCTCTATTTTTCTCCTACTGCAAGGTGGCAGGAAATTCTTGGCTTGGTGGCCCAACAACATCTCTTTCATGATCATTTGCATCATCTGTGGAAATTGCCTCAGCTGGTCTGTTACCCACCTGGTTATTTACCAGCCTGCTAGACCTTAGGGTAGTGACAGCATTGGTGTCCTCAAACTCTGAGGAAGCTTCCTTAATGAAAAACTGACCCTTGTGGTTAGCAATTGGCTGGCAGGACAATCTGCCTTTATCTCTCCTAGCCAAGGTTTTGGACATTTGGCTCAGTTGCTCTTCCATTTTCTGGAGGCTCTGACCATGAGAATCCACAGTCTAAGCTAAGGAACCCAAGTTTTGCAATGAAGCCAAGAATTGGTCCTTGAAGGAAGTATTTCTTGGTTGAGAAGGGGGTAGAACCAACTGATTTTGCTGCTGGTGGTGCTGGAAGGTAGACCTCGGGGCATGCCCTTGATTGAACTGCTGTTGTGGCCTTTGTGGTAAAGCCAACATCTGTTGTGGCTGCATGTAGTTATCTTGCTTCCACCTCAGATTTAGGCGGTCTCTCCATTGGTAACCAGCATTTTGGTGCTGGTATCCATATGGCTGCCTGTTGTAGCCCCAGTTGTTCTTGGCCATAAAGGCTGACGACATGTTCAACATTAATTCAGGAAATTGTCCTGCAGATGGACATTCCTCCACTGTGTGCTGTGGGGACTGGCATATCAGACATGCCTCCGCCACATGAGCAGCCCTTCTGGGATTCATCACAGTCAATAATTTATCAAACTTCATCGAGAGGTTTTCCATCTGCAGCCATAGGTCATCGTTCCCAGACACATCATAAAATTTTCCTTTGGATCCAGCAGCAGGCCCCACCTTTGACTCAGATTCCTGATGAGTTCTTGTAGGGATGGCTTTTGAAACGCATTCTCACTAATCACCTCAAACAATTCCCATGCCTCCTCCGCAGTCTTATGCATGTAGGATCCACCACAAGAGGCATCGACCATATCTCTGTTTTTCTCATCAATCCCATTGTAGAAGCTTTGTACAAGCTGCCACTCAGGGATCTTGTGGTGGGGGCATTGTTTGAGCATCTCTTTAAACCTATCCCAGGACTGGTTAAAATCCTCAGTTGGGGATTGAGAAAACGCAAGAATCTCTTTCCTCAACTGGCTAGTTTTGGTCTCAGGGAAGAACTTGGTTAGGAATTTGGTCTGCAGGTCTTTACATGAAGCAATACTATTGTTGGGAAGAGTGGCCAACCAGGTACTGGCCCTATCCTTCAGAGAGAAGGGAAAGAGTCTGAGCCTAGTAGCCTTAGGTCCCAAACCAGTAATATTAAAAGTGGTGCACAAAGCCAAGAACTGGTCAATATGCTTGTAAGGGTCTTCTTTGCTAAGCCCATGGAAAGTTGGCAGCATCTGGATGATTGAAGTTTTTATCTCATAATTCCCCTGAACATCAGGGAATTGAATGCTATAAGGGGAGTTGTAGTCATCCGGAGCATTCAACTCCTTGAGGGTTCTAGGGTGTTCTTCACCCATTGTTGCTGTTGCAGATTTACCCGAGGGCTCTCCTATGGTGTGCCTGTCTCTTCTAAGTCTCCTTCCCCTTTCTAACTCAGAGTTTAGAGGCTCTAAAGTAGGGCTGAGGGATCTCCTCCCTAGCATACAAGCACACCCATAGCAGGGAAAGCAACTTGCAGGCACATTGCAAAAGAATACTTATACACAAACAAATTTATCTAACTATTTTACAGCTATCCAAAGAATACATTTAAACTATCCTAGATACTGCTGAAAAAATTGTTAAAAAAAAAGATAGACAGAGCTTTAGAGTCAGAGAGTTTGCAAACAGAGGTAGCTATGCTCCAATTGCATTCCAACTATCCTTCACTGCTGTTGTCCAGATCTGCAAGAGAGATTCACAACTATATCAGCAGTATCAATTATTCACATGTATAAAGAATACTAAGAATACAAAAACTAAGGGTCTACTATTAGATCATCTTTCCCTGGCAACGGCGCCAAAAACTTGTTGTTGATATCAAGTGTGCTTCGCTTATTGGTTGGTGTTGAAAATTAATTAAAAACCAAAAACAGAATAAAACAGGGGATGAATCAGCACCACTCGGAAATCCTAGACCTGCAAGATACAGGGTCCTTTGGAGCAAGTTTTGATAAGTAAGAGTTTGTCCCATAGGGAAAGGTGATCTAAGGCTCCAATGGAGCCGTCTCTAGTAGTCCCTCCAGATCTGTCTACAGATCTGGCAGTCCTAAAAGGAGGGGAGTTTAAGGTCACTTATTCTAAGTATTCTAACAACTAAATTACGGAAAGGATTGAGGGGATGGATGGAGTGTGGAAAATAATTATAAAAAGGTGAGAAATATGTTATTGAGCCCAGGTCAGAGGAGTTTTTGTAACTCAGATTTAGATATGATGTTATAGAAATCCTGTCCAGAGGCTACATTATCACCTCTGAGGAGAAAGGATCCAACCAATCGCAACTTCCATGACTCCACCCTTAGGGCTATAACCTGTCCACTTGAATGGTCACAGACTATCCCATAGGGGAGCCACTATCCAGGGATGGGTCAGAACATAATAGAGAAATCATTGCAGGCACTATTTCATCTAGGCTACCAGCTCAAGAATCCATAGGGAACCTCAACCTCTAAAGTTCCATGTGTGGGGCTAAGGCTGGAAAACCATGATAGCCCAGACACATAGAACCAGCAAGCGATTGAGTACAACCTTCGATCCAACTGTCCATTGCTTGAGAGAGGCTACAATGGTCCAGTCACCAGCCTACAATCTCTATAACCAGATCAGATCCAACATCTGATGGCAGATCTATACAAATATGAGGGAATCTACCTCTGTACAATCCCTCATCAGGCTTCTACAAGCTCAGGTGAAAAGAAGAAGGATCCATCTTGGATCAGTGGATCAGAATCACCCTAAGGCTATAATCTGTCCACTTAAATGGTCACAGACTATCCCAGAGGTTATCCTCCTCATGGAGCCCAAAACAAAACAAGATTATCGCTGCTACCACCATGTTCACCAGGCTACCAGCTCAAGCTCCCATGGGGATTTCAGATCTAGTAGGTCTTGTGGTGGGGCTAAGGCTGGAAGACCATGATAGCCAAGATACACAGGTTACTGGGATTTGAGTGGCCCTTAAAAATAGTCCTCCATTGCTTTGAAACACAGCCAAGGCAATGGGGGATCACAAGGCAGCAGCCTTGCACAGAGCATCTCACATATAAACAACAATCCCACAAAGTATAAATCCTATTGCAAAACTTCCATTAATCTAACTCAAATACATATACAAAGTCATAGCCAGCAATTGCTGGACTATGGAGAGAAGAAATGAAAAAGAAAAAAAAATACTTACTGCTAAAAAAAAGAAAGAGAAAAGAAAAGCGATCTGAGATAGGTTCCCAGATACCTAAACCTAAGCTAGGCCTGAGTATATATAGCAGTGGGGTGACGGCGCATTAGGGTCAGGAAACCCTAATTTTAACGATGCCACGTGGCCTTCTACTGATCTTTGGATGCCTCGAGGCGTGTGCACGGAGATTTGAGTGTGGGAGTGCATGCCCTAATCATTGGAAATTTTCAAAATGCCCTCTGTTGAAGAGATGGAAGTTTAGGTTCAGAGCCTCGCTAGGTAGCTGTAGTTTCCCAGACTTGTCGCGTGGTAGCTCATTGCTCTTCGCTA
Source organism: Chloranthus sessilifolius (assembly GCA_021018995.1). Classification (NCBI taxonomy): domain Eukaryota; kingdom Viridiplantae; phylum Streptophyta; class Magnoliopsida; order Chloranthales; family Chloranthaceae; genus Chloranthus; species Chloranthus sessilifolius. Next base: position 131,247,561 of record CM037585.1, read on the forward strand.
GGATGATTTGACACTGAAGCTTTAGCCATCGCGAGGTTGCCTTGGTTTGCTCTTCAGGCAGTAGCACGGTAGAGAGTTAAGCTCTCGCTGGGTTTGAGTTCGCGAGGTTGAATAGAAAACACAGTCTCAAGCGTCGCGAGATTGCAATTCAAGCGATTCTTGTAGATTAGTCTTATTTGGCAGCCTCTTCTCTTTACTTGGACTTCGCGAGTTGCCTTGCGAGGTTCTTTTGAGTTCTGAACTGCGCGAGGTTCTTTGTCTCACTCAATCTTCGTGAGCTTGGCTTTGCCTTCGCCAGGATGCTTTCTTTCTTGAATGGCTCGCGAACTGCGCGAGGTGTTCTTCTTCTGAGAATTGTACCCCGCGGTGATTGCGTGATAGCTGTGCGAGAAATCTTCTGAAGCTTTCTCTCCTCAGCTGTCTTAAGCGACCTTCGCGAGATTGAGAGAGGTCTGCTTTGAACTGCGCGACATTGAGCGCTGTGTTCCACTCTTGAGCTTTGCGAGAGCTGCGCGGAGTTGAGTTTCTGAAGCTCCTCAGTCATTCATCTGTGCGAGAGGTTGCTTGTAAAGCCTTGGGAAGCTCAGCTGATCTGCGCGAGGCTTCAAGGTTCATTCTTGCTGAGGGGCATCTGGTGTCAAAGCAGGCTCCATAACAGGATTCTTGGCCTTATTTCACTGCTGATTATTTCTTGAACAAAACACTTAAGACGAGTTTATTAGGTGTTTAAAGGTCTAATCAAAGGTTAATTTAAGGGGTGAAAAGTGGTACTTTTCAGGTCTTAACACTTATCTGAAAACAAGTATTAATTTCATACCAATTGAACAAACAAGAAAACCTAAGGTTTTGAACACAACTAAGTATACTTGAAACTCAATGTGCGTCCGATGAAGATCAACATAACTCTTTTGGCGACTTTGAGCAACTCGTAATCTCTCACGGATTAATCGAACTGTCTTAGTTGCACTCTCCATGATATCAGGTCCCAAAATAAGCTTTTTATCTTCTTCCTCCCAATTCAAAGGAGATTTATATCGTTGTCCATATGAGGCTTCATAAGGCGCCATACCAATACTGGACTGATAACTGTTATTATAAGTGAACTCAATCAGAGGCAAATGCTGATCCCATGACCCATGAAAGTCCAACATGCATGCACGTAACATATCCTCTATGATCTAGTTCACTCTCTCAGTCTGCCCATTTGTCTAAGGATGAAAAGCTGAGTTGGACTCTAGTTTAGACCCCATGCCTTCTTGAAATTGACGCTATAATTGCGACGTATAAAGCGGATCCCTATCACACACAATACTGACTAGTATATCGTGAAGCCAAAGAATCTTTTTCATGTACAACTCTGCGAGGTTGTTGGCTGTATATGTAGTTGAATAAGGCAGAAAATGTACAGACTTAGTCAGTCTATCCACAATGACCCAAATGGCAGTGTGTTTTCTCAATGTCTTCGGTAATTCTAATACAAAATCCATAGAAATGGCTTCCCATTTTCATTCAGGCACTGGTAATGGTTGTAGTAACCCTGCAGGATTTCAATGGTCTACTTTCACTTACTGGCAGACTAAACATCGAGACACGTATTATGTAAAATCTTTCTTCAATCCTCTCCACTAGAAGCTTCGCTTTAAATCGTGATACATCTTGAAACTCCCAGGATGTATAGCATACATTGACTTATGAGCTTCTTCTAAAATGGTATCTCTAATGTCCTTGTTAGCAAGTATGCACATCCGATCTCTGAATAATAAAGTACCATCATTCTAGATAGAGAAGTTCACCTTGATCTCTTTTATCACATTCTTTCTAATGGCCATAAGCTCATCATCAATCATTTGAAGCTTACGTATGTTATCAAACAATATGGGCCATATCACAATGGTAGCCATCAGTACTCCTGAACCTCTGACATCAAACCATATATCACATAAGGCCAGGTCCTCAAGTAGATGCCACCTTTGTATTCTGGTGATGAGATGTGACAACTGGATTGAAGATTTCTAACTCAAAGCATCCGCTACAATATTAGCCTTCCCAGGGTGATACTTGATGGAACAGTCATAATCCTTTTAGAACTCCATCCATCTACGTTGTTGCATGTTCAAATCCTTCTTAGTGAAAAGATACTTGAGGCTCTTATGGTCGGTGAAGATATCAAACGTCTCACCGTATAAGTAGTGCCTCCAAATTTTCAATGCAAAAATCACTACTGCTAACTCCAGATCATGAGTCAAATAGTTCTTCTCGAGTTCCTTAAGCTGTCTAGAGCTGTACGTGATAACTTTCTTATGTTGGTTGAGGGCACAACCCAAACCACTGTAAGATGCATCATTATATATAGCACAACCTCTTATGCTAGAAGGTATAGTTAGCACTGGAGCTGTAGTCAAACGCATCTTAAGTTCTTGAAAACTCTTCTCACATTGATCCATCCAGTCAAATTTAGCATTCTTCTTTGTGAGCTGAGTAAGCAGACTTGAAAGTTTAGAGAACCCTTCCACAAATCATCTATAGTATCCTGCCAAGCCAAGGAAACTACGGACTTCAGTCACCGTCCTCGGTTTCTCCCAATTCACTACCGCTTCAATCTTAGTTGGATCAACTGTTATACCTTAGCAGAGACAATATGACCCAAGAAACTGACTTGGTCAAGCCAAAACTCACATTTATTGAGCTTTGCGTATAGTTTGTGATCTCTGAGAGTTTATAGAGTCACATGGATATGTCGTTCATGCTCCTCTTTTGTTCTTAAATAGATGAGAATGTCATCTACAAAAATGACCACTGATTTGTCCAAGTGTGGTTTAAACACTCGGTTCATTAGATTCATAAAAGACGCCGGTGTGTTCGTCAACTCAAATGGCATAACCAAAAATTCATAGTGCCCATATCTGGTTATGAATGCCGTCTTCTGAATATCCTCTGCTTTGACTCTTAGTTGATGATAACCCGATCATAAGTCAATCTTCGAAAAAAACCTCGCTCCTTGTAACTGATCAAAGAGATCATCTATTCTTGGGAGTGGGTAATGATTCTTAATTATCAACTTATTCAACTGATGATAATTGATGCACAACCGTATCAAACCGTCCTTCTTCCTGACAAATAGCACTGGTGCTCCCCAAGGAGACACACTAGGTCGGATAAACCCCTTGTCAAGTAATTCCTGCAGCTGCTCCTCCAATTCTTTCAACTCTACAGGAGTCATACGATATGGAGCTTTAGATAATGGCTCAGTACCCAGAGTTAGATTAATGGCAAATTCAATCTCCCGAGCTGGTGGTAGTCCTGGTAAATCTTTCAAAAACACATCGGGGTACTCGCAAGCAACATGAATGTCAGAAATAACATTTTTCTCTTCCCGTTGCTCTTACAGAAAAGCCATATAGTCACTGTACCCATTCTTTATCATCTTCTCAGCTCGAATAGCTAATATCAATGGTGCTACCTTGGACTTTACCCTAAAAAATTTAAATGACTTCCTCTTGAGAGGGCAGAAGATTACAATTTTTCGTAGGCAATCAACGCTAGCATGGTAAGCGGATAGTCAGTCCATCCCCAACATCACATCGAAGCCTACCATATTCAATAATATTAGGTCCGCTCGAGTTTCCTTCCTTTCCACTCTAATGATTACCGCCTTGTTTACTGTGTCTGTTCTCACTGAATTACCTGTAGGAATCGTTACTACCAAAACGAAATCTAACTTCTCCGACATAATTCCTTTATTACGTCGCTTAGAACATCGGTGTAATAAAGGAATGCGTAGATCCAGGGTCAATCAGTACTCTCACTTCAGTCTCACATATATATCTTGCTCTTGACGTATAGGTAGAGTACCTTAGTTTATATATCAAACATATACGGTCATGCATGTAATCTAATATGCAGTAGTCACTAATTTTTCCTATGTATTAAAATTTACTAATACATTCAAAAATATTTGAAATTAATGACATAATTGAACTCTCAAAGCGTAATGATACCTTGAATGACATTGTTCGATGTCAGAGCATTAGTCGCTGTGACGACATATGCTCGACCTTGAACAACAGGTCGAGAGGATCTCTGAGTGGATACCGATCCAACCCGCTCCTTGCTCTCCTCTGGGCAGTTTCTAACCATGTGGCCCATCTTGCCATATCTGAAGCATGCCCCTGTCTCTCTCCTGCAGTCTTCTGTCTTGTGTGGCTTCTCACACTTTGCATATGACAGGACTGAAGCGAAAGATGAGACTCTAGAAGATCCCTATGCGACAGAAGCTCCGCTACCAGAAGAACCAGATGATCTGAATGGTCTGGATGATATAGGTACTGCTAGCCTCTGATATGAACTCTGCCCTGAAGACATCGCTAGTCGGGAGTGAATAGGGTATTTGGGAGGTCTAGAGAATTCAGCCCTCTTATTTTGCTCAGGGTCCTGAGATTGTCCCTAAAATGACCTCTCTGTTTTGCTTGTCTCTCTAAGTAAACTGTTTTTGGTTTTCCTCCTCTGAAATGAGAGCTTTAGACATAACTGCTGCATATGTCTCCAACTCTCATATGGGCACTTCCCTCTATATATTCGACCTCAAGCCAAGTTGGAACTTTCAAGCTCGCATTAACTCGGTGGCTACATGTTGCGGAGCAAACCTTGACAATCTATCAAACTCCACGCTATACTCGCGCACTGTCATTGTCCCTTGTTCCAACTTGATGAATTTTACTTCCCATTAATGCCTCACTATTTTGGAGAAATATTTGTCGTTGAAATTCTTAACAAATTCAGCCCATGTCCAAGGGACATTGGGAAGCTCTTGCTCACGATGCCTCGATACTGATTTCCACCAAGGCCCCGCTTCCCCTTCTAGTTTGAAGGTTGCCCAGCGCACCTTCTCTACATCAGTGCATTGAAGCACTTCGAACACCTTCTCCATTTCTTCTATCCAACCCTCGGCCTCAATGGTATTTGTTTGACCCGAGAAATTAGGAGGTCTCATTCTCCTAAACTCAATAAAACCGCCGGTTGGTGAGGTGGCCTAGCTGCTTGTTGATTCAAAGCAGTAGTCTACTGAGCTATGTTGGCTGCCAAAGCTTCCAACACTTGCTCCATTCTGCTATTACCACCTCTTCTTTCTCCTCTAGGTCTTATCAGAACCGAATTTTCATCTGATAGGAACTCTAATCCCCTAGATGTACCAGTAATATCGGGGATCTCTCGTAATGAAACCTCTCTCTGTCCTTCTATTCCTCCATTACGTCCACCTATGAACCTTGGGACAATACTGGGTTGTCATTGTAAATATAATAACACTGATCAGTACATAGATTGTAAAAACAATCAAACTTAACTTGTAGTTCAATATAAAGCCTAAGCTCTGATACCAACTGTGACAGCCCGGATTTTCGCACCCGAAAACCCGTGCCATCAGGATCATGCTTTGGATGATTCTCGAAATAAATAAAAAAGTGTCTGGTCGTCTAGCAGAAATCAGAGCAGACATGGTCCAGTAGTGACAGATCGAGTCTTCATATAAGGTATTTAAAAGAAAGAAGAAATAAAATAATGCATATATATAAAAATAAAAGAACAGACATCCTCAAAAAGGAACTAAGAAGAACCACTGGTGATGGACATCCATCACCCAAAACAATGATTCCCGATAGTGGTTCCTATAGAATGTATATGAATACAAGTATAACATCTATAGTAAAATACAGAAAGGTGGCCACTAGGCACACAAATAATCCAAAATACATATACAGAACCCAAAATACAAAATTAATACCCAAGCTGCTAATAAAACTCGTCAGCAGGGGTGTCAGTGTCCTCCTCCTCCGCCTCAGCCTCCGGCTCAAGCTAGTAGTCAGGATCACTCTCTGTGTTGGGAACTCTAGCCTCAGAACCTATTATATTAAAATAGAGTGAGCTACAATCTAAGCTCAATAGAAGAAACTCAAACAATTTGCATCTTCATTGTAAAATATGGTTGCAGAATATAACTCAGACAGATAAGCAAGGCAAAGTGCAGATAGAACTGGACAGATGCAGACAGATAATCAGATGTGCAGAATAATCAAAATGTAGAGCTTATAAGAACATACATAACCTCAGAGTTTTCAGGATGCTTTACATACAATATTTAAATGACTTAAAATAATTTATTTAAGTAACTCTCGTGAATATAGCACATGGTAGCCAGATGTGTGCCGATAGGTAACCCCGACCATCGTCGTTCTATGAACAATTTTAGGAATGCAACAATGCCTCATCTAAGGAGCGCTATTGTGTTGAGAAATTTCTAAAGCAGATGCACGAATGTGCCAGTCACGGATATACCATCGAGTTGGTGGCGTCTGTCAGATAGATAAACTTAAAATCACATGCATACATATCATAATAACAAGAATCAGATGATAGATATCAGATAATAGAAATCAGAGGTGATGGAACTTTCATTCATATGCAAGACATGAATCAGAACAAGAAAAACAAGATGAGAGGTATGTATCTAACCTTCTTCCTTCCCTTATAAGCTAAACAAATGGAATATCTTAGATATTTCACTTTTCTTCTAAATTTAAACTCCGGTGTGGAGCACATGCATAATTTCTTCGGCGTACCACCCCTCATCAACGTCTTACAAAACTTGGACTTACACAAGAAGTCACATGACTTCACCTAATCGTGGATTAATATTATTCCCAATAATATTAATTAAAAATTTTAATTTATCTCGATTTTCATGCCAGACACGCATATCAAAGCAGTCAAGTTATGTTCTGAATTTTAGGGTTGTTACACTTGTGTGATTGTATTTGATTTTATTTCATTTTGCGTTCTTATTTGATAGTTTATCATGAGATCATTGGTTAATTTAAGAGTTTCAGCGCAACAGATTGGTATCAGAGCCATTAGGTTTTTGTTCTACGATCGGAGAAGGCATTGAGGTCCGTAAAAGTTTCAAACACGAGGTTCGAGGTTGAGAAATTTGACGAAAATATTAATTTTGGTTTGTGACAAGTACAAGTCCGAGATACCACTACAAAAAATAAGACTATTAGTCATAGTTTTTTTAATAAAAAACTGCTGCTATTAGTATTGTCGCTACCAAAAATTGGTGCTCTTAGTCCTGCCGCTACCAAAAACTGCCTTAACAGTAAGTGCCACTGAAACACCTTATTTTTGTAATGTACCTTAGTTTAACAAGGGATGCACAAGGCATTGAAAGGGCTTACGGGTAAGTTGACGAATATGCTTGATGCAAACGTGCAGTACGATTCGACTATGTCTAGCGAAGGGGATTACGTACAATGTTATGAGAGAAAACTCGGTGGCCGCGCTGTGGGCCAAATTGGAGAGTCTCTACATGATCAAATCTTTAACGAGTCATTTGTATCTCAAGAAGCAACTGTATAAGTTGCCTATGAAGACAAGTAGTTCTTTCAACGAATATCTTAATGAATTCAATAGAATAATATATGAATTATTAAATATTAGAGAAGTGGTTAAGGATGAAGATAAAATACTATTGATTTTATCTTCCTTCTCCGATTCTTATGAACTCCTAGTTACTACACTGCACTATGGGAATGATACTATTGAACTGGAGTCGGTTACAACAACACTTCTTTGTAATGATATGAGGAAGAATGGTTCGGATAGTGATACACAAGCAAATGCCTTGTTGGTTAGGGGGAGATCAGAGGACCATAAATTTGGAAGAGGTAGATTAACGACCATATCTAAAGCTAGAAATAAAAAGACTGTAGAATGCTACAAGTATTATGAGAAGAGTCACATCAAAAGGCATTCTCCTTTGTTACAAACTAAGAGGGACGATGCTGAAGATAAGAAGCAGAAAGTGATCGTTGATGAGGCTGGTATTTTCATGCCCCCAACCTCTAACCTCGCACGTTCTGGTCCACGAGTCGGGTCGACACGACACACCCCGATTATCAGTCTTCAATATCGATATTTTCTCCCAAATCAGAGAAAATACATATAGTTTATTCATTACGAAAAATCCAATTTTCTTAACCTGATCAGTTTCTAAATTCGATTATTCATTTATTAGAAAAAGTCAAGTTTCTTCAAAATTTCTACTTGTTACAGGAAGACAAGTTAAAATAAAAGTATGCACTATTTCGATCAAAATAATTTCAAAGTTTAATATTTACCTATAATTTTATAAATAATAAACCAAACTAGTCTTAAGCAAAAGTAAAGCAACTGTACAAAGTCAAAATCCAGTGTAAGTGTCACGTGGTTCGTCCACGTATGTGTTGGTAACTCCTTAGATAAATTGAGTTAAACGGTTTCAACTCGATGGGTCCTTCTAAATCTTTACCTGACCGCTCCGTCTAGCTCTAATTGGGCGACGACTATCTTGTCTTGGAATTTTTTTTTTCATGAAACGACGTAAGTGGTGAAGTTTAATAAAGTATTAGCAAGATTATCAATGCATTCCAGTAATTTCACATAATTCAGCTAGTGTTTTCAGTCAAATTGCATCAGTTGTCTATCTTGATCAATAATATAATATTTGTATATCTTAGTTCAAAATATATCAATCTATCCAACAATGACTCTTTAGGCACTAATAAGACAATGGCGATAATGTTCAAGGATCCATTCAATACAAAGTGATCATTCAATTTCCCATTTTCAAGACATGATCAATGAAAATTTCCAATTATGAACATCACTAAAGCAATGTCAAGTTCTATTTTCAATCACCTATTTTATCAGTACAAATTCTACAAATATCAACAGTAACATATCAAATTCAGTAACCAATCTACCATTCAAGCAATGCCAACCAAAGTACTAGGTTGCTTCATTAAAATTTAATCATGGTTTGTACATTTAATTAGTTATTCAGATATATCACCACAAAATTAATAATAGTAAAAATTTCAAAATAACTCTTGAACTTACTCCCCGTCAACAATAACGCACCTAAACTATTGATAATATCAAATATGCACCCAAAGTACACTTAAGTTTATCAACTAAACCCCTACCGTCACCTTCTTTTAATGGCTGAACGGAAAACGCTGAGTTGACATATAACTCAGTAAAATTGCATGCGTGGCACCCAACATGGTGAGGATTTAGCTTTGGAAAAATTTCACCCCGTCATCAATAATGCACCTAAACGTTGGGTGTCATGCACGCTATTTTACTAAGTTGTATGCTAACTCAGTGTTTTCTGTTCAGCCATTAACGGAAGTTGACAGTAAGGGTTTAGTTGATGAACTTAAGTGTACTTTGGGTGCCTATTTGATATTATCAATAGTTTAGGTATGTTATTGATAATGAGGTGAAAGTTCAGGGGTTATTTTGGAAATTTCCCATAACAATATTAGGTAATTAATTTAATGCAGTTGGTTTGATGATTTATTAATGTTTTTTATTTAATTCGGTGTGATACTAGACATCAACCATGGTCCAAAATTCAAAATTCAAATACCAATATCGCGTAAACAGAGGCTGGTGCTCTTCGCCATTTAGTCAATCAAGACAAGGATCAATGACCTTGTTAGTCTAACGAGACCAAATCCTCAGTTGACATTTCATACTTGTCTAAATATGAGTCGCTCATAATGCCCGTTTGCACGAAAAATGATTAGCTATGCGAGGTTTCAAGTTCAAAATAGTGTCATCTTTTCACTTTCAAAGTTTTAGTATTCGTTATTAATTAATCAATGTTCAAGATTCAATATTCAAATAATACATATTCAAGGGTTCATATTCAAAGTTCAAATTCGATATTTCATGTTTCCTATTCAAGATTTAAGATTCAAATAACCCATATTTAAGGGTTCATATTCAAAGTTCAAATTCGGTACTTCCTGTTTCATATTCAAGATTCAATATTCAAATAACCCATAGTCAAGGTTCATATTCAAAGTTCAAATTATATGAAATATTTAACGATTCAATCAATCTTCAAATTCAACCTCAATCTACATAAAAAATCAATAATTTATTCAATCAATATCGAGTTGGATTCAAAAATGAGTTTAATCAAATATTGGTTTCAAATCAAATACAAGCTTCAATCAATATCGGGTTCGGATTCAAATACAAGTTTCATCAAATATCGGTTTCAAATCAAATACGGGCTTCAATCAATATCGGGTTTGTATTCAAATACGAGTTTCATCAAATACCGATTTCAATCAAAGAAAGGTTTCCATCAATATCAAACTCAGATTCAAAAATGAGTTTCATCAAATATCGGTTTCAAATCAAATACGTGCTTCAGTCAATATCGGGTTCAGATTCAAATACGATTTTCATCAAATATTGGTTTCAAATCAAATATAGGCTTTAATCAATATCGGGTTCAGATTCAAATACGAGTTTCATCAAATATCAGTTTCAAATCAAATACGGGATTCGATCAATATCGGGTTTGGATTCAAATACTATAATTTAGCAATCCAGTCAAGTTCCAGGGTCCAATTCAATCAGTGCGAATCCTAGGATCTATCACATTAATTACTATAAATATTTTGATCCCATATATATACATAATGAGATCACTAGGCGTGCTGATTTCCTGAATCAGTTTACTCTATACTTAGTGTTGCCAAAATTCATAGTCCATCGAGGATATATATTTCATAAATAATTCAGTAGGGTTATAGAAAGGATCTATCTCTCTAATTGTTTCAAACAAAATCATTAAGGCAAAGTCAATGTCAATCCTTGGTTGCACACATATAATGTGTAACCATGTTTTCCACCAAAATGGATTAATTGGTGGTTTATTTAGGGTCATCTATTTTAGAGTTAGTCAAGCTTTGACCGAGACTTTAATATTACAAAATTTATTTTCTTATCTCATATCTAGTACTTTCCTTTAATTTCTCAAATTAAGGTACTAGTTCAGGCCGGTGCCCATTTAATTTTGACTCGGTGTCGTTAGTTTGGGCACACTAGTTTAATAATCAGGGGCACTAAGTCTCAATAATTCATTACTTATGCCGAGCCTCTTGTTGGGTCCATTGGTCGGGTCAATTTTAGATCTTAAGTCCAATTTAAATAATAAGAATTCAAGAAAGTATAATATAGAACTCTCCTACATTTTCATAGGTGTCCATAACAAATGAACCACCTGATTAACGAGGATATCATATCCTCATTGGGTTCATCACCGTCCATTTGGGCCTCATGCGTTGGGCCAAATAGCATCTTTTTTACAATCAATTGAGGTCTTTAAGATGTCTCCACATTTTCGATGAGTGCTTTTAGTCTTCAGTAAGTGTCATTAGTAATGTTCACAATGCTTTCAAATAGGGATATTAGGTCCCAACAATTTCATTAATTGCTTTAGACCTCATATGCCGAGCCTCTTGTTGGGTCCATTGGTTGGGTCAATTTGGATCTTAAGTCCAATTTAAATAATAAGAATTCGAGAAAGTATAATGTAGAACTCTTCACAGGTGTCCATAACAAATAAACCACCTGATTAACAAGGATATTGTATCCTCATTGGGTTCATCATTGCCATTTGGGCCTCATACGTTGGGCCAAATAGGATCTTTTTTACAATCAATTGAGGTCTTTAAGATGTCTCCACATTTTCGATATGAGTGCTTTTAGTCTTCAGTAGGTGCCATTAGTAATGGTCCACAAGGCTTTCAAATAGGGATATTAGGTCCCAACAATTTCATTAATTGCTTTAGACCTTATATGCGGGTCACTCCGGGTCCAACATTGGAGGGGCCCGATTTCATAAGGAAATTCATATTTTAAGTGTGGGTTCTTCCAAATTTTGAGGGGTGCCAATAGCAGTAGCCCACTCGATTTCTAAGCAAGGACATTAGGTCCTATAAGCTATCTTGAACTATTTACTTAGGCCCATGGGTCAGGCTGTATCAGGTTTCTAGACCCTAATTAGTCTAATTTCAAGAAATCGGGTTTTTGAGCCTCTAAGGGTCTCATCTCGATTGGTCAAACTCGTGCTCAACCATCTGGTATTCAAATCAAAGGTCATCAATGGTTACTGAGACTACAACAATGGTCATCAGTGATCTTTGTTCCATGAAATTTGAGGGAAGTCAAGATTTTGACTCTATCGCTTCAATAATAGTTATTTCACTAAGGGTTTCGGAGCCTTGTCAGTAATCGGGTCACTATTTTCAACTCCGATCAAGTTTTCCGATTCAAAAACTCAATGAAAGAGGTATGGGAGCCTCATATTTCAGAACTAATGACACTAATAAATATGATCAGACGTGATCGTGACCATCGATTTGTAGAATTGGTTTTTGACTAATTCATTTATCTGGCCAAATTTCTAGGTCTCCGATAATCCGATTGTAACTTTCATTTTCGATGTCGAAATGAGGAGAATTAGAGCATATTAGAAATCTCTTCAAGTTATCTATAATACCTTTATATATTTCTAACACCAGAAATATCAAGATCATGATGAAATCAGGGCCATCTGATCAGATGTCCAACAGTAGTCATACTATGTGCCCCTTGATATAATTTCATACCATATTTTTCCAGATTTTCTATCCGTCAAAACCGATCAAGTCAGAGGCTGAATTTATAAATGAAATTAATATGTTAAGAATTTCATTTTTCCGAAATTTTATAAAATTTTTGGGGTCACTCTAACCCATGAGATGATAGCTCTAAACTGGATCATTTTTCGGCCATATCGGCCTTTGGGCCTTCTAAGAGTCAATCTTTGACTCGGTCAACTAAGGTCAGCCATCTTGATTATCAGTCATCAGTGACCATTAAAACCTTATTTGTGATATTTAATAGTCACAATATCACGAGATTTAGGGAGAAAGTCATGATTTTGACTTAATCTGTTCATTTTATAAATTTCAAGTAAGGGTATTGGACCCTTGCCGGTAATCGGGCTGCCATTTTCAATCCTGATTGAATTTATGAGTGATTCCAAAACCTAATGAAAGATGATGGATAGATTCATCTTTCAAAAGTGATGGTACTCAAAATTTATGTGACAGCTCGAATTTTCCCACCCTAAATTTCTGAGATATATATATATATACAGACCGCTAGATCGCAGAACACAATCTAATATAGAATATTTGGTACAAATATAAGGCATAATTAAAACCTCCAGTTCTAATATTCAATATGAACAGAAGTAAACAAATACCAGTGACGACCAACCATCACCTAACAGTACTGCACAACAGTACACAAGCACTAAGCCTTAACTTACCAAATCCACAAAACACTAAACTACGATACGAATCCTAAGGCAGAAGCTCCTCTTCTTCAAGTATGTAGTCTGGGCCTTCCTCAATTCCTATACCTGTGACGTATAGTCGGGGGTGAGCTAACAGTCTAAGTAAAAGTCAATGCAAAGATCATATCTTATCAATTCATTGCATGGATTCAATGACTGGATTCCAAAGCAGTTTTTCATATCAAATATGGGATCTGAAGCAATACTTATTTCAAAATCATAATTAAAAAGGGTTATATCAGAGAACAGAAGCAGAAATAGAACCAATCATGTCATGTACGGAAACAGAGCGATAGGCTTTACCAACCATGCTTTTCAAGGGATGGGGTCCGTAGTAACCTGGACGTACTTCGTGTGGCATCCCATAACACCATAGAGGGTTGCATCCGTACATGTATGCCTACATTCCATGTTTCACGGGCTTGGAAAAGATACCTCACTGTGACTCAGGCTTAAAAGTCGTGTCTTATCGCATTATATTTTCTTATCATACATAGTCTCTTATTCATTCGAATTCAAAGTTTGTATGCATGTTAGACAGAACGGATCATAAACATAAACAAAAAGAATAAGATTAGAAGTGGAAACAAAATTATTTAGATCAGAAGCAGAAACAAAACGGATTAGGCTAGAAGTGGAAACAAAACGGATCGGGTCAGAATATCGGATCAAAACATAATAGAAATAGAACATATCAGAATGTCAGATTTCAGAACAAAGCATCCTATAGCAAAAACAGAGTAAAAACTTTGGAGCCTCAACTCCTCTTTATCATTGATGTTTGACTAAAATATCATAGCAAATCATCCCTTAGCGGGGAATAGAATATATCAGATCAAATCATCCCTTAGCGGAGAACAGAACATATAAGATCAAATCATCCCTTAGCGGGGAACATAACATATTAGATCAAGTCATCCCTTAGCAGGGAACAAAACGTATTAGATAACACAATCAATGAGGGGCCAAAGCATCCCATAGCGGGAATAAAGCATTCCAAAGCGAAAAAAGGCTCGGGGACTCAACCCCTCTTCGGAGACTCATCTCCTCTCCGCCACTCGTTTTTCAGATTCAATATATTAGAATTCGGCTTTAGAGTTCACAGTAAATGACAGAGTTTAACATTTAGAAATCAATAACGAAAGTTTAATGAGAGGAAGTTTAAGGTTCAGAGTCTGAGTTAGAAAGTCGGTGTTCTCGAATTTTCCCAACCTAAATTTTTGAGATATTTATTTTTTTTAAACAAACTAAAAGGGAAAACTCAGACTCCAGATCGCAGAACACAATCTGATACAGAATATTTGGTATACATATAAGGCATAATTAAAACCTCCAGTTCTAATATTCAATATAAACAGAAGTAAATAAACACTAGTGATGGCCAACCATCACCTAACAATAGTGCACAACAGTACACAAGTACTAAGCCTTAGCTTACCAAATCCACAAAATACGAAACTATGATCCCAGAACAGAGTATGAATCCTTTGGCGGGAGCTCCTCTTCTTCAAGTATGTAGTCTTGGCCTTTCTCAATTCCTATACCTGTGACATACACTCGGGGGTGAGCTAACAGTCTAAGCTCAGTAGAGAAAAGTCAATGCAAAGATCATATCTTATCAAATTCAATGCATGGATTCAATGATTCAAAAGTAGTTTTTCATATCAAATACGGGATCTGAAGCAATACTTATTTCAAAATCACAATTAAAACGGGTCATGTCAGAGAACAGAAGCAGAAATAGAACCAATCATGTCACGTACGGAAATAGAGCGATAGGCTTTACCAACCATGCTTTTCACGGAACGGGGTCCGTAGTAACCTGAATGTACTTCGTGTGGCATCCCATAACACCAAAGAGGGTTGCATCCATACATGGACGCCTACATTCCAAGTTTCATATGCTTGGAAAAGATCTCACTGTGACTTAGGCTTAAAAGTCGTATTTTATCGTATTACGTTTTCTTATCATACATAGTCTTTTATTCATTCAAATTCAAAGTTTGTATACAAGTTAGACAGAGCGGATCCTAAATAGAAATAAAATGAATCAGAGTAGAAGCGAAAACAAAATTATCTAGATCAGAAGCAGAAACAGAACGGATCAAGCCAGAAGTAGAAACAAAACGGATCGGGTCAGAATATCGGATAAAAGCATAACAGAAATAAAATAGATCAGAATGTCAGACATCAGAACAAAGCATCCCATATCGGAAACAGAGTAAAAATTTTAGAGCCTCAACTCCTCTTTATCACCGATGTTTGACCAAAACATCATAGCAAATCATCTCTTAGCGGGGAACAGAACATATCAGATCAAATCATCCCTTAGCGGGGAGCAGAACATATAAGATCAAATCATCCCTTAGCGGAGAATAGAACATATCAGATCAAATCATCCCTTAGCGGGGAACAAAACATATTAGCTAACACAATCAGCGAGGGGCCAAAGCATCCCATAGCAGGAATAAAACATTCCATAGTGGAAACAAGGTAAAAACCCTGAGGACTCAACCCCTCTTCGGAGACTCATCTCCTCTTCGCCACTCATTTTTTAGATTCAACAGATTAGAATTCGGCTTTAGAGTTCACAGTAAATGATGGAGTTCAACATTTAGAAATCAATAACGGGAGTTGAAAGAGAGGAAGTTTAAGGTTTAGAGTCTGAGTTAAAGTCGGTGTTCCCGAATTTCCCCAACCTAAATTTTTGAGATTTTTTTTTTAAACAAAACCAAAAAGGAAAACTCGGACCGCCAGATCGCAGAACACAATCTGATATAGAATATTTGGTATAAATATAAGGCATAATTAAAACCTTCAATTCTAATATTTAATATAAACAGAAGTAAACAAACACCGGTGATGACCAACCATCACCTAACAATAGTGCACAACAGTACACAAGTACTAAGCCTTAACTTACCAAATCTACAAAACACTAAACTACGATCTTAGAACAGAGTACGAATCCTTAGGCGGAAGCTCCTCTTCTTCAAGTATGTAGTTTGGGCCTTCCTCAATTCCTATACCTGTGGCGTATAGTTGAGGGTGGGCTAACAGTCTAAGCTTAGTAGAGAAAAGTCAATGTAAAGATCATATCTTATCAATTCAATGTATGGATTCAATGACTGGATTCAAAAGCAATTTTTCATATCAAATACGAGATATGAAGCAATACTTATTTCAAAATCATAATTAAAACGGGTCATGTCGGAGAACAGAAGCAGAAATAAAACCAATCATGTCATGTACAGAAACAGAGCGATAGACTTTACCAATCACGCTTTTCAAGGGATGGGGTCTGTAGTAACCTGGATGTACTTCATATGACATCTCATAACACCATAGAGGGTTGCATCTGTACATGAAAGCCTACATTCCAAGTTTCACGTGCTTGGAAAAGTTACCTCACTGTGACTCAGGCTTAAAAGTTGTGTCTTATCGTATTACATTTTCTTACCATGCATAGTCTCTTATTCATTCAAATTTAAAGTTTGTATGCAAGTTAGACAGAATGGATCCTAAACAGAAATAAAACAAATCAGATTAGAAGTGGAAACAGAATGATTTAGATCAGAAGTAGAAACAGAACAAATCAAGCCAGAAGTGGAAACATAACGGATCGGGTCAAAATATCGGATCAAAGCATAATAGAAATAGAATAAATCAGAATGTCAGACATCAGAACAAAGCATCCCATAGCGGAAACAGAGTAAAAACTCCAGAGCCACAACTCCTCTTTATCACGGATGTTTTACCAAAACATCATAGCAAATCATCCCTTAGCGGGGAGCAGAACATATCAGATCAAATCATACCGTAGCGGGGAACATAACATATTAGGTACGACAATCAACGAGGGGCCAAAGCATCCCATAGCAAACAAAGCATTCCATAGTGGAAACAAGGTAAAAACTCCAGGGACTCAACCCCTCTTCGGAGACTCATCTCCTCTCCGCCACTCATTTTTTAGATTCAACAGATTAGAATTCGGCTTTAGAGTTCACAACAAATGACGGAGTTCAACGTTTAGAAATCAATAACGGGAGTTTAATGAGAGGAAGTTTAAGGTTTTGAGTCTGAGTTAGAAAGTTGGTGTTTATATTTATTTTTCAAATCAGAATTTCAATTTCAAAGAGTTTAATATTTCAGAAAATTCAATGTAACTTTCAAAGGTTCAATGCATTCAAATACTCAGACAAAAATAGATTCTTAATAGTCAAAAGCATTTCAAATATGCAGATGAAGCAAATTCAACAAAATTAAATATCAATTATTGCAAAATTATCGTAGTTTAACCCAATCATACCATGCAAATCTATGAATCAAATTCAAAGTGCCATTGTGCATTGATTCATCCCTACAATCACTCAGAGAAATAAATGCTCATTAATTTAAAACATCATTTCAAAGGGTTCAAATTTCATGTTCAAAAGATCACCATTCAAATTCAAATCATAAGATCTATGAATTGAAGACAAATACCATTGTGTAGTGAAGTTACTCTACCTTGGATTTGGAGCCGTTCAAAGCAATCCAAAAGTCCTCATCTACGGAATCCAACTCTCAATCTACATCACACATACGATGATGTATGAAGGATTAATTCTAATTACTAATAAATTTGACGTATTTATATGATTTTCCAAAAACAAGGTGGGAATGGGCAAATTCGTGCTAACTCAGAATTTAATCTAACTTACCACTTAATTTTGACCTCAAAAAATTTGATTCATGTATTAGTTAAATAATAAAAGTTGTAGAACTCATTTTTCTCTTTCCAACGCCTCAAGAATCACATCAATCGGAGTTCGGAGTAAAGAGTTTTGGCCAACATACCGAAGCTGTATCGGTACTTCAGTCAAAACGTGCTAACTTAGAACTTAGCCTAACTTCTAACTGAATTTTGATCCTCAAAAAAATTTATTCATTAGTTGGTTAATTCATAATAGTTGTATATTTAGTTGTCCTTTTTCCAATGTCATAAAAATTGCATCAATCAGAGTTCGGCGTAAAATATTATGGCCAAAATACCGAACCAGTGTCGGCACAGTCAAACTTGATTGATCGGATTTTCAATTTGATCGATCGAATTCCCAATTTGATCGATCGGATTCCAATTTGATCAATCAGATTCTAAAAAAAAACATACCTTCTATTCTATATTTATATTATACAATTTGATCAATCAAAATTTCAATTTGATCGATCGAATTTCAATTTGATTGATCGAATTTCTATTTGATAGATCAAATTTCAATTTGATAGATCGGATTTTAATTTGATCAATCCATTTTCAAATTTGGTCAATCGGATCTCATCGAGCTTAACCTTCAGAAAACACCCTTCTATTTTATAGGGTTTTTATATAATTCGATCGATCATTTCTTAAGTTTGATTGATCGGATCATAGTTTGATCGATCAAATCCTCAATTTGAGCGATCGGATATGATAGTTTCTGTCATCTCAATAGCTTGTTAATTTTTAACCTATTGTCATCCCGATTTCTCGCCATTTTTCACCCAAATTTTTTACAAACAATTCAAGCAATTAATCCTAACATTTAATCCATTAATCTAAACCATTAAAAATAAAGAAATCTAACTTTTTGTCGATCGATTTCGCAACTTCAAGGAATGTTGCTGAAGAGGGTTTCGGAATGAAACTTCTAGATTTCTATGGTGATTTCACAGTGATCGGTCATAGTGAACTCAAGATGAAGTCATCAATGATCCCGGATCGATTTCAACTTTCTCAACAAGCAGTTAACGATCACGAGACGGAACGCTTTTTAAAAATGGGTTTCAAAAGAAAAGGGGTTTAGATGGTTCGATTCAGAATTTACAAATGGAGGAGCACCATCGATACCGGCGTCACATGTTCCGCGAAGAGTGTGGAGACATCGACAATCACACGTTCATAATCTCTCAAGGTTTGGAGGCGATGGATTTCCAACGGTGCTTGGTCCCTCTCCTATTCTCAAATTTCCAATGACCAAACTTAGCCCTCAAGCAATCCCTTCTCTTCTCTTTATAACCCAACGAAGATAAGCTAAATATCTTTGATATTTAGCCCAAAGTTTTATCCACTTATCTCTAAGGATAGGTTTTGGTGTTGAGCAGCACACCAAGAGTTGGTGCACGACTTCACCACTAAATGTCTGATCAAGTTCTAAACCTTAATCCATTTGCACAAAGTGATCCTAATATTATTTAAATATTTCTTTTCACACAATATCTCCAAATTATTTAATTATTTATTTAATATTTTAAGGTGACATTGGTTTCCGTGTCGGACACGTACAAGGAATTAGTCAAGTTCGGGTCTAATTTTATGGGTCATTACATTCTTCCCACTTTAAAGAATTTTCGTCCTCGAAAATTGATTCGTCATATTCAAAAATGGTATGAGTATAATTCACCATTAAAGAAAATAATTTGAGTTATTACATTCACCCTTCTTCATAGGAATTTTCGTCCTCAAAAATTTATCCGGTTACTTTAGGCGTAGATCGTAGGAATTGGTGGTTACCTATCACCTGCTAAAAGTATATATTTAAAGCAGTAGGATGAAGAAATCGAAGCCATTCATTCACAAGGAAGCTAAACCATTCATAACTACGTTATCATTCCCTAAAATAACCACAAATATCCATACTAAACTTGCATTCGCCACACGATAAAACGCATAATAATCGTAATATCCACAATTAGGTTACAACAACCATTTATCCTGCAACATAGAAAAATTTATCTAGCATATCCAAATCTAATTGAAAATACTAACGATTACTTGATAACCAAATAAAAAGTAGGGCCTCCAGGACCCGATAGTTCTCAAGACCAAATCCAAGTATGTAAAGTTCGCTTCTCACCATAACAAAAAAACAACCATTGACCTGTTCTCTGAGACCATCATTGATCCACTTTTGTGCCTCAGGACAATTCCTCACACGATGTCCTTTCTGACCACAGCCAAAGCATGCACTTGATAGAAACCTACAATCCTCTGTCTTATGTTGCTTTCCATATTTTGAGCAAGAATCAATCGACGTGTATGAAGAGGTACGTAAAGCTTTGGGAACCCTTGATGCTCCATGCGTCGTAGGGTGTGAAAGGCGGAAAGGCCTTGTGGGTGTAGATGTAGGTGGCCTCACATAAGTGATCGGAGCAGGCTGAGTAGGCTCTAGCATTAAGAATCTTGATTTCTGGTTTGCTAGCTCATGGGCATATGACTACGCTCGACTTGCCCTATTCTTTTGATGTTGTTCTCTTCTCAAGAACTGTTTCTGAATTTCTTCCTTTGCAATGAGAGCCTTTGACATCACGCCCCCAAAGGTTTCCATCTCCCACATCGCCACTCTCACTTGTATGTCAGGCCGTAAGCTAAGCTGAAATATTCTGGCCCTCACCAATTCGGTGGTCACGTGCTGAGGTGCAAATCGCGATAATCTATTGAACTCGGCCCTACAATTACTCAGAGAAATCAATGCTCATTAATTTAAAACATCATTTCAAAGGGTTCAAATTTTATGTTCAAAAGATCACCATTCAAATTTAAATCATAAGATTTATGAATCGAAGACAAATATCATTATGTAGTGAAGTTTCCCTACCTCGGATTCGGAGCCGTTCAAAGTAATCCAAAAGCCCTCATCTACGATCTCCAACTCTCAATCTATATAAAACATACGATGATGTATTATATATTAATTCTAATTACTAACAAATTTAACGTATTTATATGATTTCTCAAAAACGAGGCAGGAATGGGCAAATTCGTGCTAACTCAGAATTTGATCCAACTTACTACTTAATTTTGACCTTAAAACATTTGATTTATGAGTTAGTTAAATTATAAAAGTTTTAAATCTCATTATCCTCTTTCCAATGCCTCAAGAATTGCATCAATTGGAGTTCGGAGTAAAGAGTTATGGCCAAAATACCGAAGCTGTATCGGTACTTCAATCAAAACGTGCTGACTTAAAACTTGGCCTAACTTCTAGCCGAATTTTGATCCTCAAAATAATTTATTCATTAGTTGGTTAATTGATAATAGTTGTAGATTTAGTTGTCTTCTTTCCAACGCCATAAGAATTGCCTCAATCAGATTTCGAAGTAAAACATTATGGCTAAAATACCGAAGCAGTGTCGGCATAGTCAAACTTGATCGATCGGATTCTTATTTGATCGATCGGATTCCAAAAAAACCATACCTTATGTTCTCTATATATATATTATAAAATTTGATCGATTGAATTTCAATTTGATCGATCAGATTTCAATTTGATAGATCAAATTTCAATTTGATAGATCGAATTTTAATTTGATCGATCGGATCTCATCGAGCTTAACCTCCAGAAAACACCCTTATGTTCTATAGGGTTTTTATATAATTCGATCGATCATTTCTTAAGTTTGATCGATCAGATCACAGTTTGATCGATCAAATCCTAAATTTGATGGATCAGATATGATAGTTTCTGTCATCTCAACAGCTCATTAATGTTTAACCTATTTTCATCCCAATTTCTCACCATTTTTTACCTAAATTTTCTACAAACAATTCAAGCAATTAATCCTAACATTTAATCTATTAACCTAAATCATTAAAAACAAAGAAATCTAACCTTTTGCCGATCGATTTTGCAACTTCAAGGAATGTTGCCAAAGAGGGTTTCGGAACGAAACTTTCGGATTTCTATGGCGATTTCATAGTGATCGGCCATAGCAAACTCAAGATGAAGTCATCAATGACCCCGGATCGATTTCAACCTTCTCAATGCGCGATTAACGATCATGAGACGGAACGTTCTTTGAAAATGGGTTTCAAAAGAAAAGGGGTTTAGATGGTTCGATTTAGAACTTACAAACGACGGAGCACTATCGATACCGGCATCACGTGTTTTGCGAAGAGTGCGGAGACAGCGGCGATCACATGTTCACAATCTCTCAAGGTTTCGAGGCGATGGATTTCCAATGGTGTTCGGTCCCTCTCCCGTTCTCAAATTTCCAATGGCCAAACTTAGCTCTCAAGCAATCCCTTCTCTTCTCTTTATAACCCAACGAAGATGAGCTAAATATCTTTGATATTTAGCCCAAAGTTTTATCCACTAATCTCTAAGGATAGGTTTCAGTGTTGAGCGGCACACCAAGAGTTGGTGCACCGCTTCACCACTAAAGGTCTGATCAAGCTCTAAACCTTAATCCGTTCGCACAAAGTTATCCTAATATTATTTAAATATTTCTTTTCACACAATTTCTCCAAAATTTTTAAATTATTTATTTAACAGTTTAAGGCGACATTGGTTTCCTTCCCGGACACGCACAAGGAATTAGTCAAGTTCGGGTCTAATTTTACGGGTCATTACAATTTAGATCATGATTGATCAAGGCCATTGTTTTACATAACATGTTTTTAATTAAATTGGTCATCATTTTTAAGGCCTCTGATACTCGAGCAACAACTTTTATTGTCGATATTAGAATTGGATGGATGAGAGGTCATTGGAAAGCTCTCAAAGTCCTTTACGATACTTCTATATATTTGTAGTACTAAAAATAATTAGATTGTTGTGATTTTTATCTTATTTTACTCACAAGTGCATGAATCGTGATATAGTCAGTGGGTGTAGAGTACGAGATCGTTCCCACGAGGATTGGTTAGAAAATTTAAAAGAGGAGATAACAATTAACCAAAAGAATTACTACAGATCTAACATAGTATTTAAATTAATTTTATGATTATGAGAATTGATAGATGAGATGAAGACTAGGCAGTAAAATAAAATCTAAACAATTAATAAAAGATAAGGATTGGGATACCAAATCCCCTCATCGTAGGTTTATCATTCTAGGCAATACAAATCTGTGGATTAAGATATGAGATTCTCAAAAGATGTCTATGTGCAAGCACTGGACCCAAACCCGCATGAGTTCTAAATTGCAAATCTAAGATTACGGAGATGTATGATTAACATCTAATGAGTGTATGATTAACACTCATACCTCAAATAGTATTCAGAACTTAATCTTTGGGTAAATTCCACAATACCAATCTAAGATCAAGGAGATGTATGATTAACATCCCATGAGTGTATAATTAACACTCACACCTCATATAGTGGTAGAACTTTAATCCTGGGGTAAATTTCACACTACTGATCCAAGATCATAGAGATGCATGATTAACATTCCATGAGTGTATAATTAGCACTCACACCTCAGATAGTAATATAATTAGCACTCACACCTCAGAAATTTAACCTTGAGATGATCGTAATTATATTAAAATCACATTGCAGATCTGAAATGATAATGCATGATTAGCTCCTAAATCTCGAATTGCAATCGGATTACATCTAATATTGATAGTAACATCAGGGCCCTTAAAATAATCTAACATCTCCACCATAGATTTGTATTATTACGAATGATTACCTCGGATGAGGTTCATTAGATCCCCATCCTCAATTGAACTAGTCACACATGATTGAAATAAATAACAAAATAAAGACAGAAATTGAAAATGACATTAAAATACCGTAAAGAATGATCCCCAAAAATTCACGAAAGCTTTAATCCAACGCGTACAATCCTTTTTTGAATGCAGAAATTAAATCTAAGACCTAAAACTAGGAAATGGGAAAAACAATGCTTGAAAAATAAAAGGAAAAAACTGAAAGAAACTAAAAATGTTAAGGAAAATAAAAGGCTCCCCAAAGGGAGTGACCTGACCCTAACTCTAATTTTCCCTTAAATAGGGTCTAATTTCGAAACCCAACCTTTTCCCCCCAATTTTGACTAATTTTCAGCTTTAAAAACATAAATATTCGGTCCAAACTCGATTGATTGAGTCTGTTGCTCGATCCATCGAGTTTCCCAGATTTTCATGAAACTCGGCCCAACTCTTTAAAAGACACAGTCTCAATATTTTGGTCATAACATTTTACTTCGAACTCGGACTAAGACGATTCTCATGGAGTTGGAAAGAAGACAACGAGCTCTACAACTTTGGTGTTTTAGTAATTTTACGGATCCAATATTTGAAAGGTTAAAATTGAGCTGCAAGTCGAGATAAGTTCTAGATGATTCAAGGTTGCACGAATTTGATGTTATATTCCGAACTCTTGAGTTATTTTATGCTCAACTTATCTCCAGACATGTAAGTCACTAAAATTATATAAAATACATTAAATAGCTTTCATCGGGTGGCTAAATGTAGGTTTTAGGGTGTGAAATATGATCATATTTCACACCTCATCACACCCCCAAACTTACACTTTGCAAGTCCTCGAGCAAAGAAGAAGATAAACAAAACTGAAAAATAAACTAACTGTGACAACCCAGATTTTGGCACCCTAAAATCTGTGCCATCAGTACGACCCTCGAGGTCGTGCCCCATATAATATGCGAAACGCTTGGTACATCACAACCATGCAGAAAATACAATAAGAATATAGTGCAGAACAAATCTCCAGTTCTACAATATACCACATCAAAACATTAATCCAAAAGATTGTTCTAATCCTATACCACTGTATGGACAAAAGAACTAACCCGAACTATTAGTGCCGTTACTACGGTCACCCAAAATGGTTCGATAAAAGAATATTACATGTATCTTTACTTTTACAAAAATAAAACACGGCTGGATGTGCCAAGCCATAAATCTCTCCCTTACAAAATCTCAAAGTACGCGATGAATCTCCTAGAAGAACTTCTCAGGCGGAGGCTCAGATTCTTCCCTCGGAATGTAATCTAAGTCCTCGGGAACAACCTTGCTCGCAGCAGCTTCTAACTCAGAACTTGTGACGTATAGTCAAAAAGGGTGAGCTACATCCTAGCTCAATAGGGACAATATCTGAACAAGTACATCTTGCTTACTAATATATATTTTATGACATAAATAAAGCATGAGTTCATCAATGTAATTTAACTGAAAAACTATTTGAGATGCATTAAAATAAATAGAGTGCTTTTGTTACTCTACTCATGACATCTGATGTTCATTAATTCCTATGATTTCAACAAGGCTGGTCTCATGACTTAAAATAGTTAAGTTAAATAATTCCCGAGCAATATAGCATCGAGCCCCGATAGAATACCCTCCATCGTCGTCTAATCAGATTATTTTGTTATTAACTTAACCCACGTCCCTTTCTCATAGGCGACGGGTACCTCACTACTATACATCCCTGGGATGTCTACTGGTGCACGGATTAGTCGCCGTACCGGTTATGAATATCCTGCCGAGTCAGTCACGGGTATACCGCCACGTCGGGTGGGTATTCTACAAACCTTAAATCAATTGTGCACTACATATAGTTATTCATCGTGTGATTGTGCTAAATAAATATAAATTCTCAGCCTGTTCAATCTCATTTACATATGTTCAAATTCGTAGATCCTTACATCCACCGTACATCCCTGGGATGTCACACTCTCTGATGCACCCTTCAGATGCCCATAGTACACATACATCCCTGGGATGGTTGAACTCTTTTACTAGTTTACTTCTTCACATAACATTTCTCATTTTTTTATACTACTCTACATTTTACATCTTCAACTTACTTTGAAAGTGAAAACATTATAATTCAACTCAGCTTTAAGGAAACATGCATTCATAGATTATCATCATATACATGTTATCGTAATTAAGGGTATGAGTTCAGATATTCCCCTACCTCACTCGCGTTCACAATTTTCGGATCCTTCAATCCGAGCTAACATTCAGCCATCTCTAGGTCCGGCTTAAACTAGGCCTGGCCAAACACATTTATTTCATCACTATCAGTGTAAGAACATTGGGTTAGAAGCCTAACCCCAATACATGAACAACTCGCATGTAAAACCTAACAAAAACTGAATTTTATCCAAATCGATTGAACGATTTATGAATCGATCGAACAATTTGGAAATCGATCGAACGAAATCCCAAAATCGATCGAACGAATTCTATTTCGTTCAATCGATTCCATAGATATCCATCCTATAATATTTTTGTCCCCTAGCAAACCGATTGAACGATTTGCAAATCGTTCACATAGGTTCCTAAATCGATCGAATGATTTGTAAAATCGTTCGAACGATTCCTTCATAATTCAAATCGATCGAACGATTTCTAAAATTGTTCGAACGTTTCCTTCAGAATTCATTTGTTTTCCTTATCTCTTCTTTGGTCAAAATCGATTGAATGAACTCTAATTTCGTTCAATCGATTTTACCCATTTCCAGATCTGAACATGTTCTTTCTGACCTCCTCATCATCTATCCTATTTATCTCCCATATATCTAATACACAACAGTTTAAATTCTCTATTTAACAATTTAAACAAAACTTGGATTTGTAGGTCTTACCCCATTCAAACGGTTGGATCTCTTTCTCTTGTTCTATACCTTATCTCACTAGGGTTTCCCAAACCCCAAATCTCTACTCTCTTGATCCCGAGTTCGATCCGCTAACTTTCCGAGCCCAATCACTTGTATTGAATGCCCTTCTCTAGATCTCACAACTCAAATCTCTCTCATTTACTCTCCTTTAATTTCTAAATAACCAAATCTAAGAGAAATGAATTCTTTCTCTTTTTGTCTTATAACTTAAAACATGACTTGGGTGTTAAGCACCTATAACTAATTTGTGTATGTGTGTGGATACACCTTTATCTATATTCACCACATCTCCTCTCACATGATTTATCCAACCCATACTAACTAACCTAAGTCAACCAAGTCAAAGTTGACCCGGTCAAACATTTGCCCATTGGTCCACTTCTCGAGGTGCACTGTTCAGGTATGGAATTTTTGGGACGTTACATTCTCTCCTCCTTGGAAATTTTCTTCCGCGAAAATTAAACTCAAGGCCCCCCCCACACTCTGGGATGGGAGCGCACACACACAACATAGTTATTCATAACAATAGAGGTCGGACAAAAAGGAACTCATGCATATATAAACAACCACACCATTAAACCAACTTAAACAACTAATCATGGCCCATATCACAACACAATATATATATATATAAGTAAAATATGCAGAGAATTTTGGAGTGGCAACCATGCCATGATTGTTCAAAAAGGACATCAGTCCCAGGTACCTGTTTTAAGCCTTTACAATTTTCAAAACATGTGTCTAACCAGCGAAAACAAACACCCCAAAAATACATATCCCTGTAATAAAAAATAACCCTCAAGATTCCTCGTCACTAGGAGGATCAGCACCAACATCGGACTGAGCACCGCCATCTCTACGAGCTCCCGTACTCGAAGTCGACGCATCCCGGACCCAAGCCTGCACTGCCGTCATACGTTGGAGATAGTCGTCAGGATACATGGAACACATCTCCTCAGCATGCAATGCATCGTAGTAATCGAGTCGATGGTTGAGAAGACGATTATTCTTTGCCATCTGATACGTGTTGGCTTCCAACAAGGCATAGAGATCGGCGACGGTCGACATAAGAATGCCCCCGTGAGGTGGTGGCACGTACTCCTGTGCTGGGTGTCTAGGAGGCTCATCATAAAGTCGAGTATCGTGGGCCGGCTAATCTGGGGCATGTGGTTGATCCGCTGGTTGCTGTTTGGGTTGTGGTGGTTCTTCAACCAAGGGCTTCTTAGTCAGCTTAACATAGGTTCTATTCTAGTCAATCATGGTGAACTGTTGAACATTTCCCGTCAGCTTAAACTCATTCTTGGAGAGAGTGTACGTATCGTCACCCGCATAGTCCTCGACCATTAGGGAAATGAGTCGGGCATACGGCATGTCATCGATAGGTTTCTTGGCGCCCTCAAGCATCTTTTTACGTGCATATTTCATCCCTTCAATGACCATCTTCGGTGCGTTAAACCATCGACCACTGAAAGCTGCAAAAAGTGTCATCTGAACTTCATCCACCCTTTCAGTTTTATGTCGTAAGGGGTACAAATTGCACTGAATAATCTAATCGAGCATCCACAGCTCGCGCGGTAAGTCGACACGTTTAATAGAACGACCCGACCCCATTTTGCCATGGGTCATCTTAGCTGCGACAACTTTATAATCGAGAGCGGCTGGGAAAGGTTCTGCGAGGGCAATGTCCTCATGGTTATAGGTATGGAAACACTCTAATGCATCGGCCACGTCATTGAAGGTGAACATATAAGGCCGATCATCAATTTTGGTCTTGAGGATGGTGGGATCCTTAATCAGTTCCATATTTTGGTAAAATAGTCGGACAATCAGAGGGTAAAAAGTGTCCTTGCATGGGCGAAGGATTCCCGTTAGACCCGCGGGGAAAATGTAGTCAAAAGCCCACCGCGTCTCATCGCGTTTAACGAAAGTCGTAGGATCAATGATCCATTCGGGTTGAAAATCCTTATCAGACCACCATTCATTTGATCGTTCCCATGGTTGTGGTGGGGGCGGTGCTTGGGGAGGTGGTGCCGACGAAGAACCCGTAGGTGGCTTCTTCGGTGGCTGCTGGGAAGAAGAACCCGTAGTGGGTTTCTTTGGTGCCACACTCGTCGAGGCTTGGTTAGTTTTGGGTGGCATCATGGAGCAAAACTAAAACTAGGGTTTAAAGACAACTCTAGCCCAATTGCTAGCAAAATGTAAGGGAAATGAATCCCTTGGAAAACACAATAAACCTAAAAGAGGTTTGAGGTTACCTTGGATGAAGAAAAGTAGCTTGGAAATGGCCGGAGTTTGACGAAAACCGGCGATCCACACAACCCTAGAAACCTCCCAAAAGAAAGAAAAACTCAAGAGAGTCTTGTTGGCTTCTAACAAAGAGCAAAAATTGAATGCAATTATATATAATTTTCAAAATCGATCGAACGATTTTAAATTCGTTCAATCGGTTTCTAAACATTAAATGCTGGCTAACAAAATTCGTTTGAAAGAATGGAATTTCGATCGAACGAATTTCCTTAGGTAAAGTGCCCTCCCAAAATTTCGTTCAATCGGTTTTGAGATTCGATCGAATGATTTGCTAGGATAAATTTTAAGGTCATTTTCTACTCCACTAGCCAACACACTTCGTTCGAACGATTTGAAAAATCGATCGAACAGTTTCTGGAAACAGCTGAAATGTTTACTAGGCTTTGCATTTCGTTCGAACGATTTCCGGTTTTCTGGCAACACACCAGGCCATAGCCTATAGGAATTCGATCGAACGATATCAATTTCGATCGAACAAGTTTCTTAACAATGCAATTAAGGGTACTTCTAAATGTCAGCTCCACCAATAAGGTAGTTAGCTCCATGCTGATAACCTACACGTAGTTCAACACCAAACATGCGAATGCCTAGACCGGAAGGTAAAATTGCAATACTCATCATTACCAAACATCTTCCCATACAATTTTACATCTAATCGGTCATACAATTTAAGTTTTAACTTAGAATGAAAAAACAGAATTGGGACTAGTACTCGTGTACTATTGCTCAAACAAATGGGGATACAATTCCTTGATTTCAGCCTCTCGTTCCCAAGTTGCTTCCTCGACGGGATGATTTCCCCACTTGACGAGTACTAATGGAATGATCTTAGTACGTACAGTTTTGTCCTTCTTATCTAAAATCTGTGTTGCTTCTTCAATCATAGTCATATCCTCAAGTAGCTCAATCGGCTTACCGCCTAAAATGTGCGTGGGGTCCTTTACGTACTTTCGGAGCATGGAAATGTGAAAAACGTTGTGTACGCTATTAAACAATGGAGGCAAACCGATGCGATTGGCTACCTCACCAACTCGATCCAAAACCTCAAAGGGTCCTATATAATGAGGACTTAGCTTTCCCTTCCTTCCGAACCTCATCACACCCCTCATGGGTGATACTTTCAGAAATACGTGATCGCCAACGGAAAAATCGAGGGTTATTCTTTTAAAATCGGCATAGCTCTTTTGCCTACTCTGAGCTGCCTTGAGCCTATCTCTAATCATTCATACAAACATGGCATTATCCTTAGGAATTTCTGAACCCAACACAAATTTCTCTTCGATTTTTTCCCAGTTGATGGGTGATCTGCATCGCCTTCCATAGAGAGCTTCATACGGTGCCATTCCGTTGCTCGCTTGAAAACTGTTGTTATATGCAAATTCGATCAACGATAGATGTTGATCCCATGAGCCTTGTAATTCAAGCATACACGCCCTGAGCATGTCTTCTATCACTTGATTTACTCGTTCCGTTTGCCCGTCAGTTTGTGGATGAAACGTTGTGCTAAATCTAATCAAGTGCCCATATCTTCTTGAAACTTTTGCCAAAATTTAGAGGTATACAATGGGTCACGATCAGATACAATGCTGCTTGGAATGCCATGCAACTGCACTATTTCCTTCATATAGAGTTCCACGAGCCGTCCGGCAGTATACATCGTGTTGTAGGATAAGAAGTGAGCTGACTTCATCAGTCTATCCACGACAACCCATATAGTGTTATGCTTCTTCACCGTACGTGGCAACCCCACTATGAATTCCATGGAGATTGACTCCCATTTCCATTCTGGTATGGGTAGAGGCTGCAATAATCCAGCAGGGTGTCGATGGTCGACTTTCACCTGTTAGCACATCAAACATTTTGACACATACTCTGCTACGTCGCGTTTCAGACCTCTCCACCAGTAGCTCTTACGCATGTCTTGATACATCTTGGTGCTACCAGGATGGATTGCGTATTTAGACTTGTGAGCTTCATCCAAAATGGTTTGTTGTAAATCGGCATCGACTGGAATACATAGACGTCCCCTGAACAATAAGGAACCATCCTCCCTTATAGAGAAATCCGGTCTAGTACCGTCCATCACTTCTTGTCGAATCTTGACTAACTCGGAGTCTCTCATCTGCAACTCGTGTATGTGTTCGAAAATTGTCGGCCTCATTGAAATATTGGCCAACAGAGCACCTGAAACTTGTACCTCAATTGTCATGTCATACAATAACAGGTCTTCAAACAATTTCCACCTGTGCATTCCCATCATTAGACTAGCTAACTGAGCCAAACCCTTCCGACTCAAAGCATCCGCGACAACATTTACCTTGCCTGGGTGATATTGAATAGAGCAGTCATAGCTTGTACCTCAATTGTCACGTCATACAATAACAGGTCTTCAAACAATTTCCACCTATGCATTCCCATCATTAGACTAGCTAACTGAGCCGAACCCTTCCGACTCAAAGCATCCGCGACAACATTTGCCTTGCCTGGGTGATATTGAATAATGCAGTCATAGTCTTTGAGAAACTCTATCCACCGTCGCTGTCGCATGTTTAGTTCCTTCTGTGTGAATAAGTATCGGAGGCTTTTATGGTCAGTGAAGATCTCAAAAGTCTCCCTGTATAAGTAGTGCCTCAAAATTTTCAATGCAAATATGACTGCTGCTAATTCAAGGTCATGTGTTGGGTAATTCTTCTCGTGTTCTTTCAGCTGTCTCGACCCATACGCAATTACTTTCTTATATTGGTTGAGCACACAGCCTAAATAGTGATGTGAAAGCGTCACTATAGACTGTAAAACCCCCACTACCTGTTGGAATTGCTAGTACTGGAGCTGAAGTGAGCCGCTTCTTAAGCTCTTGGAAGCTCTTCTCACAAGCTTCGGTCCACTCAAATCTCACGTCCTTCTGTGTGAGCGTCGTTAGTGGCCCTGATATCTTTGAAAATCCCTCCACAAATCGCTGGTAATACTCAGCTAGACCAAGGAAACTGCGTATATCAGTCACCGTCTTAGGCTGTTCCCATTGCACTACAGCTTCG
This sequence comes from Chloranthus sessilifolius, assembly GCA_021018995.1. Taxonomy (NCBI): domain Eukaryota; kingdom Viridiplantae; phylum Streptophyta; class Magnoliopsida; order Chloranthales; family Chloranthaceae; genus Chloranthus; species Chloranthus sessilifolius. Next base: position 131,279,541 of record CM037585.1, read on the forward strand.
ATCTTTGCTGGATCTACCGTGACACCTTCCTTTGAGACGACATGCCCCAAAAAGCTAACTTTCTCCAACCAAAACTCACACTTACTGAGTTTGGCATATAATTGGTGTTCACACAATATTTGTAGAGCGGTTCTTAAGTGCGCTTCATGCTCTTTCTTTGACTTAGAGTATATCAGGATATTGTCGACGAATACAACGACGAAAGAGTTCAAGTGTGGTTTATACACTCGATTCATTAGATCCATAAACGATGTCGGCGCATTCGTCAACCCAAATGACGTCACTAAGAATTCGTAGTGTCCGTGTCTCGTCCTAAAAGCAGTCTTTTGAACATCCTCTGCCTTGATCCTGAGTTGATGATATCTGGATCTCAAGTCGATCTTAGAAAAATATCTTACCCCCTGTAGTTGGTCAAACAAATCATCTATCCTTGGAAATGGATACCTGTTCTTTATAGTGAGTTTGTTCAACTGACGGTAGTCAATGCACAACCTCATTGACCCATCCTTCTTCTTGACAAACAAGACTAGCAAATAGATACACTCGGTCTCACAAACCCTTTGTCTAAGAGCTCCTGTAATTGCTCTTTAAACTCCTTCAACTCTGCCGGAGCCATCCTATATGGGGCCTTAGAAATCGGCTCCGTTCCTGGTGCCAAGTCGATAGCAAACTCGACCTCTCTTTCCGGAGGTAGTCCTGATAGTTCGTCTGGGAAGACGTCGTCAAACTCACACACCATTGAAATCTTCGAAGCAGCATGTTTCCCTTCCTTGTCATCCTTTAGGAAAGCCAGATAGCCACTACATCCATTTCTGATCAAACGTTCAGCTTTGATAGCGGACACAAGTGGTAGAAACTTCGTCCTCACTCCTACAAATCGAAAAGAGTGTCTTGTATTCGGCCTAAAGGTGACAACCTTGTTCTTACAATCGACTGTTGCACAGTGTTGTGACAACCAGTCCAAGCCAAGGATCACATCTAATCCTTGCATGTCGAGCAAGATTAAATCTACTGGTAACTCAAAAACTTTCCTATAAATATCCCCATCTTTAATGTCTACAACCATTGACTTGCAGACTAAGTCTGTATCAACCGATTTTTCAGTCGGAATCGACACTGCCAAGACAAAATCCAAAGTCTCTGGCCTAACTTTCATCCGTGTGAATCGAGGAGTGACATATGAATGGGTAGATCCTGGATCCATTAGTGCTCTCGCCACGTACGCGACATCACTCCCCCTCCCATACACTTGTAAGGTACCTATAAGGCATACCTAGTTCAGCATTCCACTCATGCAGCACATTTATATAATGTCAATTAGAATATCTACTCTCCCACATGTTACCTAGATGGACATTTCTCAAAATAAAACAAAACTGAAATGTGTTTTTGAGCTGTTTAACACAATGTACAAATCAATCTAAATAAAAACTCACCCTGTATGATATCGTTGGAATTTTGAGCGTCCTGAGCCGTAACTGCATAGGCCCTTCCCTGTATGACCGACTTCTTAGCTTGGATTGGTCTCGGTGCAGGAGCAGAAGCTGTTCTTTCTTTTTCCATCTCGGGACAATCTCGGATGATGTGGCCTATCTTTCCACATCTATAACATCCTTGCATACCCCGTCTACAATCAACTGTCCTATGAGACTTGCCACATTTGGCACAAGTCTCCTTTGGTGTAGAAGAGGCTGCTCGTGAGAAGCCTTGGTTAGCGGACACTCCTGTGGTGGCAGTAGAGTTCTCATATCTGATGGGTCTCGCCAATGCGGATACAACTGGTCTGGAAAAATTTGTATACGCTATTTGTCTAGGGAGTGGGGCTGGTGTTGTAAATCTCGGCTTTTTGTTCCTCGAGTCATACTCACCCACCCTCCCTTGGTCTGGCCGTACTCCATCCTGCTGATCCCTTCTTTTGTACACACCGTAGGTATCCCTCTCAGCCACTATTGCTTTTCCCATCACATCCAAATAACGTTCAAGTTCAAAAATTGGCACTCGTTCACAGATGTTTGGTCTCAGACCTTCTTCAAACTTGGCTGCCTTCTTGATCTCTGTGGATACTAACTCTAGTGCAAGCCTGGATAACCGTGTAAACTCTACACCATACTCTCGCACAGACATGCCTCTTTGTTGTAGATTTGCAAAGTCTCTTCTCATTTGTACTCACACCTGCTTAGGGAAATACTCCCTATTGAACTCTCGAACAAAATCCGCCCAAGTCCATAGGCAATGTGGGTCCTCAATTTCCTTCCTCCTCAGTACAAATTTCCACCATGGATCGACATCTCCCTCAACCTGAAAGGAGGCCCATCCTATCTTCTCATTCTCTATACTTTGCAATCTGTTTAGAAGCTTCTCTATCTGGTTTAACCAATTTTCAGCTTCTAATGGATCTGTCTGCCCATAGAAGCTAGGAGGTCTCAATCTCCTCAAATCAACAAACGATGAGGGCAACAGTGCTGGAGGAGGTGGTGGTGGTGGCTGATGACTATTGACATTATTAACATTATTCGTCGCCAATAGTGCCGTCTACACGGCCAGTATCGCAGTCTGCTGCGTCTGCTGAGCCATCGCAGCGGCTATAGTCTCCATAGCCAATGCGATACTATCAGTTGTCTCACCCCTCTGATCTCCTTCACGAGAATTTTCTTGGTCTCTACTACTAGACCCTGCTCGAAACCCCTCTTCACCTCTCTGAGTCCTATTCTGGCTACCTCTCGGTCGACCCCTTCTTCCAGAAGACATCGCGCTCTGCACATAAAACCAAAGTTTCATTAGCAGAAGATCCCTTCACTCTAACAATAATCTAAGAATTGCTAGAAATTCTAACGAAATGGCTTTGATACCAACTGTGACAGTCCAGATTTCGGTACCCCAAAATCTGTGCCATCAGCACGACCCTTGAGGCCGTGCCCCATATAAAATGCGAAACACTTGGTACATCACAACCATACAGAAAATACAATAAGAATATAGTGCAGAACAAATCTCCAGTTCTACAATATACCACATCAAAACATTAATCCAAAAGATAGTTCTAATCCCATACCACTGTATGGACAAAAGAACTAACCCGAACCATTAGTGCTGTTACTACGGTCACCCAAAATAGTTCGACAAAAGAATATTACATGTATCTTTACTTTTACAAAAATAAAACACGGTTGGATGTGCCAAGCCATAAATCTCTCCCTAACAAAATCTCAAAGTGCGCAGTGAATTTCCTAGAATAACTTCTCAGGCGGAGGCTTAGATTCTTCCTTCGGAATGTAATCTAAGTCCTCAGGATCAACCTCGCCCGCAGCAGCTTCTAACTCAGAACTTGTGACGTATAGTCAAAAAGGGTGAGCTACATCCTAGCTCAATAGGGACAATATCTGAACAAGTACATCTTGCTTACTAACATATATTTTATGACATAAATAAAGCATGAGTTCATCAATGTAATTTAACTGGAAAACCATTTGAGATGCAATAAAATAAATAGAGTGCTTTTGTTACTCTACTCATGACATCTGATGTTCATTAATTCCTATGATTTCAACAAGGCTAGTCTCATGACTTAAAATAGTTAAGTTAAATAATCCCCGAGCAATATAGCATCGAGCCCAGATGGAATACCCTCCATCGTCATCTAATCAGACTAATTTTCTATTAACTTGACCCACGTCCCTTTCTCATAGGCGACGGGTACCTCACTACTATACATCCCTAGGATGTCTACTAGTACACGGATTAGCCGTCGTACCGGTCAGGGATATCCGGCCGAGTCAGTCACGGGTATACCGCCGCGTTGGTTGGGTATTCTACAAACCTCAAATCAATTGTGCATTACATATAGTTATTTACCGTGTGATTGTGCTAAATAAATATAAATTCCTAGCCTGTTCAATCTCATTTACATATGTTCAAATTCGTGGATCCTTACATCCACCATACATCCCTGGGATGTCACACTCTCTGATGCACCCTTCAGATGCCCATAGTACACATACATCCCTGTGATGGTTGAACTCTTTTACTAGTTTACTTCTTCGCATAACATTTCTCATTTTTTTATACTACTCTACATTTTACATCTTCAACTTACTTTGAAAGTGAATACATTATAATTCAACTCAGCTTTAAGGAAACATGCATTCATAGATTATCATCATATACATGTTATCGTAATTAAGGGTATGAGTTCAGATATTCCCCTACCTCACTCGCGTTCACAATTTTCGGATCCTTCAATCCGAGCTAACATTCAACCATCTCTAGGTCCGGCTTAAACTAGGCCTGGCCAAACACATTTATTTCATCACTATCAGTGTAAGAGCATTGGGTTAGAAGCCTAACCCCAATACATGAACAACTCGTATGTAAAACCTAACAAAAACTGAATTTTATCCAAATCGATTGAACGATTTATGAATCGATCGAACAATTTGGAAATCGATCGAACAAAATCCCAAAATCGATCGAACGAATTCTATTTCGTTCAATCGATTCCATAGATATCCATCCTATAATATTTTTGTCCCCTAGCAAACCGATTGAACGATTTGCAAATCGTTCACATAGGTTCCTAAATCGATCGAGCGATTCCTTCATAATTCAAATCGATCGAACGATTTCTAAAATCGTTCGAACGTTTCCTTCAGAATTCATTTGTTTTTTCTTATCTCTTCTTTGGTTAAAATCGATTGAACGAACTCTAATTTCGTTCAATCGATTTTACCCATTTTCATATCTGAACATGTTCTTTCTCACCTCCTCATCATCTATCCTATTTATCACCCATATATCTAATACACAACAGTTTAAATTCTCTATTTAACAATTTAAACAAAACTTGGATTTGTAGATCTTACCCCATTCAAACGGTTGGATCTCTTTCTCTTGTTCTATACCTTTGCTCACTAGGGTTTCCCAAACCCCAAATCTCTACTCTCTCGATCTCGAGCTCGATTCGCTAACTTTTCGAGCCTAATCACTTGTATTGAATGCCCTTCTCTAGATCTCACAACTCAAATCTCTCTCTCATTTACTCTCCTTTAATTTCTAAATAACCAAATCTAAGAGAAGTAAATTCTCTTTCCCTTTTTGTCTTATAACTTAACACATGACTTGGGTGTTAAGCACCTATAACTAATTTGTGTATGTGTGTGGATACACCTTTATCTAGATTCACCACATCTCCTCTCACATGATTTATCCAACCCATACTAACTAACCTAAGTCAACCAAGTCAAAGTTGACCTGATCAAATGTTTGACCCATTAGTCCGCTTCTCGAGGTGTACTGTTCATGTATGAAATTTTCGGGACGTTACACTAACAACCTAAGAAAAGTAAATAATGCCACTTTCGTAGGGAGCATGATTGCATTTAGCGTACGCAACAAGCCTCTAAACCGCTAGGTGATCCCTAGTGGAGTTTTGTCTCCTAAGGGTTTTCAGTGAAGTTACCCACAAACTTTAACACATTTTTTAAAACCATCGATAAAATTGAGTTTTTAACTTGGTTTTCACATATATTTAACTTCAAAATTTAAAATCATTAGTCAATTCAACATGCGAATTCTCAATTTCAAATAACAATGTTATATCAATCATACTAATATCCATTCAAATTAGTCTAATACCCAAATCATTAGATAACTCATCCATTCATGCCTAAATGTGAAGTGTGTGCATACCCAAATAAAGATTCATCAATCTCGGAACCAGCCCAAATAGTAAACCATCAGATCTCATGTCTCGACTCAATCCTCACTTTAGGTATACTCTCAAAATATGATCACTCCGATAGTGGGTTCATTTTCGTTCACATGTGAAAGATCAAAACAAAAGAAGCAAAAAGGTCTTATATGATAGAAGAAACGCGATGCAATCAATGAATAAAAGAGAATCTCATAGAAAGATACTTGTATATCCTATGCATGCCATATCAAACACCATAGGTATTATATATTCACTCTTTACAAGGTAGTTACCAATGCAAGATCGGATCATGAAGGTCTTTTGAAGGGTTGTAATGGGGATCAGGTAAGGTTAAGAAAGAAATAGAAGTTGACTGTAATATCTCAAAAAATCACGTTAAACAGTGACCTCGAGATCCGTGCCCGATTGGTCATAGGTTTGACCAAATAGGAGTTCAATAGTTGACATAGGGTGCGATGAACGAATGAGATGTGAGAATTCGAGTGAATATGGGGAGTGTGATGAAAATCTGGAGTCACATACACCTGTTCTGGTGTATGTGTTGAATGAGAAATAAAAAGGGTTTAATAGCCCTAGTTTCTCTTTTGCTTGGTTGTTGAGAGAGAGTAAAGAAGAGAGAGAGGAGGTAAGGAAGGGTAGTTGAGCTAGGAGTTATTGTGGGTGATTGGAAGGGGAATCAAGCATTTAAAAAAAGGGCGATTCAACACGAAGGATCCGTCCAAGCCAAAGCTGGAACCCTAGCCATTCTAATCCACTTGATTTAATCAATTTGAGATTGATTGAAGGTAAAATTCTTGTAGATTAAATGCATAGATTACACGGTTTAATTGTAGATAGAAATAGCTAAAATCATAGGGTAATGGCTTAGAAAAGAAGGAAAAACTAGTTGAAAGAAGATTGGGAAGAACAGCCCAAGAGGGGGCTGAATCTGGCCATTTCGATTAATCGAAAGTGAGATTCGATTAATCGATTTTTGCCAAGAAGTTGAAAAGTCAGAGGACCCCGATTTTAATTAATCAAATTGAGTTTCGATTATCAACTTTGAATTTCGATTAATCGATTTTGGTATCGATTAATCGATTGGAAACCTCCAGTGAACTCCAGTGGAGGGAAGAAAAGGACTTGGAGAAATTGACTAATCGAAATGGAATATCGATTAATTGATTTAGAATTTTGATTAATCGATTTGGGATCGATTAATCGATTTTGGGAATTAGATTACTCGAATTGAGAATCGAATGGATAGAGTGGAGAATTTCGATTAATCGAATTGGGATTCGATTAATCGAATGGGAATCTCGATTAATCGATTTGAGAATCGATTAATCGATTTTGAGTTTGACTTTAAGATTCTTGGAGGGTCTTGGACCTTCTTTGTTACATCCTTAGTGATGTATTTCATATGTTATGTGGTACCATAGGTGGTACGTGTGAGCTTGGGCATAAGGAGCCACGAGGGACCTTGATGCATGATCAGATAGAGACTTGAGGTAGGGAACACCTTGAACATGTACTTTATTTTGCAAGAGCATGTATGTAGTGATATAGAATTCAATTCAAACTGTTTTTGTTTCTTAAGAGTTGTGAAAAGTGTGCGTGTGTGACATCTAAAAGAGTAATCATAATGAGCCATCCCCAGGGGGTGAGGAAGTAAAGAAATAAGAGCATCAGGTGTGATGCAAGTGAATGGATACATCCCAGGGATGTATCCAAGATTGAATTATATTTGATAAGGCCTAACTGATATAAGATAGCACACTTACACGGAGAATAACTATATGTAAAGCACTTGATATTTTTGTTATTTGAGGTTTGATAGGATACCCCACCGACGTGGCAGGATACCCATGACTGACGCGACAGGATATCCATGACCGATACGGCGGTGAAACCATAGGTCAGTGCGGAGGCTTATCCGTACACAGTAAGCACACCCCAGGGGTGTTGAATTGAGATATGTTGAAACCCCGCCACCGATCCCCAGGGAAAAGGGGCTTGGGTACTATTGGTATTCCCAGGGAATACATTTAAAACTGTCTATATAGATGACGATGAAGGGTATCTCATCGGGGCTCGATGCTATATTGCTCGAGGACTACTCAAGTTGGAAGGTTAAGTTTTGCTTTAGGCCTTTTCAGTGTCATTCATGAATAATTAAAAGACATGAGTAAACTACCAATACAATATGATTATTTTCAATTGTTGTTCATCAGTAATTGCATAGACACATCATGCATTGCATATCATGGAATATATGTGAGTTGTAATTTATATGTTCAATTGTGTTCTGTTCCCTATTGAGCTAGGATGTAGCTCACCCTTTAGACTATACGTCGCAGGTCCACTATTAGCAGCTGTCGAGGCTTCAGGGGACGTTGACCCTGGTGAGTCAGACCCGGCACCTGGAGACGAGTTGGAGCCACCTCCTGAGGACTTCTTCTAGAGGACTCCGTTGTGCAGCTTTGAGAGTTTTTGTGAGCGTGTTTTGTGCGGCTTGGTATGTCAAGCCTTATTTTCGTTAAACAATGTAATTAAGTCATGAGATTATTCTTTTGGGGCGAACCATCATTGATGATCAACGATCATCGATGGTTTGGATCGGTTCTCCATTCATGCAGAAGCATGAAGGTAGAACTGTCTTTTGAGAAATATTTTAATGATAATTTAATTCCGCAACTTTATTCATTATTTCAGTGCAGTTCATTGTTTGATATACCAATGTTCCGTGCATAGCTAAGGGGCACGATCAAGATGATCGTGCTGATGGCACGAGTTTCGGGGTGTCGAAATCCGGGCTGTCACATTGATATTCAAAGTTTTCCAGAAATTAGAAAATGTATCAACTTCTAATTTTTCTCTCATCTTTTTCTTTTCTAATCTCTCACTATCATTCTCAATATTTTTTTTTAAATTTTTCTCAACTTTTTTTTCTTCTTTTAAATTTTATTTTCTTAAAGCATCTCATATTTTTCATTCTTTTTTAAATTTATTTATTTTTTCTCTATTTTCACTAATTTTTTTGCCATACACTCTCAGTAAACACCACAACTCGATATCTCTCCACTTACTCTCTTTTCGTTTATTCTCATCCCTCATTTCCAATTTCTCAGAAATGAGAAAGGTAAGGCTGAATTTTTAGAAATGGTGAAGTGGTAAATGTTAACATGGCTTATCAAAGACTATGTAAAGGCAAATTTTTTAATAGGCTCAAAGGAGTATTAGAAGGATAAATTTACATGACGTGGGACATTTTAAGCACAAATGAGCCAAAGATGGCCTTCAATCATGTCCTCAAAAGATGGTAACCTTACCTATTTGTCTTGAGCAAACATACGGTAAGTTCTAGCACAATGATATAAATTTAATGCCATGCAAAGTCACAAGTCAATGCAAAATGTATGAGATTGTGTAAAAATAATTCGTATTTAAAGATAACTCCAAGTTTATGTATGCAAAAATAATTCATATTCAAGGACGGGAAATTGGCTCTAAAGCTTACCTGATTTAGTCTCCACTAAGATCCTAAGATTCAAAGTTCAAAATAGTTCCTCAATTTCTAGATCTTAAGCATGGTATACGTGCACAAAGTGTCTAGGCATGAATTTTAGGACTATCCTAAAATTATTACATTAAATTTAATCATCCTAGATACAAGTAATCAAAATATGATATCGATATTCTCAAAATCAAATTCACATGCATCATTAACTAAAGTTTGAAAACTATTACAAAATAACATGTGTGATGACTCTAAATTGTTTATATATATATATATATATATATGATTTTTATTTTATTTATTTATTTGATTTTAGGGGCATAAAAAAAAATAAAATCACACAAACTACACCCCCAAACCTAAACAATATAATGTCCTCATTGTTGACAATAAATAAAATATTAGATTAAAGTAAGAAAACATACCTGGAGTAATTATTTGAGGCGCATGATAGTACATGAAAAAGGGAGAGGTAGAAAAAATCTTCTCCCAAACCTGCATGAAAATATACCAGTATATCCAAGCATCCTCACCACACGAAAAAAATATCAATAATAGTTTGGAGATTATCAAAACTAACAAAATGTTTACTCGAATAACACTATCAAAATCATTATCAACCATAAAAAAGAGTGTATCTAAGTATTTTTTTATTTTTTATTTTATTTTATTTTATTTTTATTATTATTTATTTTATTATTATTATTTATTTTTTTTAAAGGAAAATTGCAAAATTAATCTATAAGGTGTAAACTCATTTCGAGTCCACCATGATCTCAAATCTTCATGAAATTTTTTCTAAGAATGACCATTGATTTATTTAATAGTCCCTGCATTTCTCTTATCAGGGACTTGGCTACAGCCCCATGTTGTGTCCGCGTTTCACCACTATGGTCTCTCTCTAACCTTCAAATTTCTACCGTTTACTTGACATTCCCAAAACCGCACTCCATATTCAAACCCATTTATCTTTTTTCGGTATTTTATTGATTAACTATGTATTCAATGAATGGACAACAGATTTGAAATTCATTTTTCTCCCCTAAACTAATTTCACATTTATCGGAAAAGGTTATGTCTCCCTTATCAAGTGCTGTAAAGGTGTCAATTTTTACCTCTCTCGACTCTATTTGATTCTCAATTTCTTTAGCGACATCAGAATCCCTCAATTCCATTTCCTCTCTTCTTCGCACTTGCACTATCTCAACGCTTGTTATGTCATTCTCAAGCATAGTGACCAATTAGTCCTTCTCATTTTTTGAACGAAATTAGAGGGGTCCTCATCATTCCGACTGGTAAGGGACTCCTTTATTTTATCTTCCATTTGTAAGTACTCGATTATCTCACTAACTCGGGATTGTAACTTAGAAATTCTTTGAGTGTTGGAGTGTACCAAACTCTTTAAATATTCTAAAGAGTAAGAAGAATTTTGGATTGGTTCATATGGTTCCGTGTCTTGAAAGTATTGAGTTTGCTGTGAAAACTCATATGGAAAGTTATCGGGGTAAGAACTTTGATCATTGTTAGGAATCACATCACACATTAGAGGTTGATTAAACCCACATATGTCATTGGGTTGATTCTACCAATAACTTTGATAAGAGTAAGACATCAAATCACACATTGGAGGTTGATTAAATTCACCCATGCCATTGGGTTGAATCTGCCAGTAACTTTGATCAGAGTAAGACATCATATCACACATTGGAGGTTGATAAAACCCTCATATGTGATTGGGTTGACTCTGCGAGTCATGGGCGCTCTAAACAAGAATGGGTTAGGCTTGTTCAGGATAATAATTTGAGTTGTTCAAGGGACACATAGGTGTAATGTGCATCAAATTTTCATAAATAGCACATGATTCTGGATTGAATCCATGTATTGACATGATTATACCAATAACACCAATTTTTTTTTTTTAGATTCGATTGATCGAATGGTTCACTCGTTCGATCGAAAATTTTGAATTTGGAATTTTTGAAAATTTGAAACTTTGAATTATTTAATTTTGATTTTTTTTTTTCAAAATCGATTGATCGACAACACACTTCGATTGAACAAATTTTTTTTTTTATTTGAATTTCAAATTTCAAATTTTGAATTTTGAATTTTAAAATTTAAATTTTTGAATTTTTTTTTTTTTTTTCGACTTTCAAATTTCAAAATTCAAATTTTGGCTTCTAAATTTCAACTTTCCATTTTTTAAGATTTCAAAATTTGAAATTTGGAATTTGATTTTTTTTATTTTTTTTAAAATTATTATTATTATTAATTTTATTTTTTATTAAATTTTTTTTTTTTTTCAAATTTGAAACTGAAATTTCAAATTTTAAGTTTCGAGTTTTCAAATTTTAAATTTAAATATTTATTTATTTATTTTGATATTTTGGAATTTCAAATATTAAAATTTTGAATTTTTATTTATTATATATATATATATATATTATTATTATTATTATTATTTATTTAATTTTATTTTTTATTTATGATTTTTTTTTTTGAATTGTCAAATTTTAAATTTTAAATTTCAAATTTCAAATTCAATGGTTCTAAATATTTCTAAAGATTTCAAAGATTTTTAAAGATTTTTAACTTTTGAGATTCAAATTCGAAATTTTAAGTTTCAAATTTTGAATTTTGAATTTTGAATTTCAAAGTTGAAGATTATTACTTTTAAATTTTGAATTTCGAATTTTAAACTTCAAATTTTGAAATTTGAAAATTTCTAAATTCAAAAATTTTGAATTTTGCAAGATTTCTTTCTCTCCCTCTTTTTTTTTTGAATTCGAAGTTTCAAAAATTAAAATTTTTGAATTTGAAATTTGGAAATTTAAATTTCGACAACTCGAATTATGTAGCAGAATTATTTTATTTATTTTTCTAAGAGTCGATGAATCGATCAGGGATATCAATCGATCAAGATTGAATAATTTTTTATTTTTTATTTTATTTATTTATTTTTTTTTTGTTGAAGCTTTAAGAGTAGTAAAAATACTGATTTAAACCTACAGAAATTTCTAAAATTAATTTTCTATTTCCTAAAAAAATTGTGAATTTTCTACGCTCAATCCCCAACAACGGCGCCAAAAACTTATGATTTTTATCTTGTTTTACTTGCAAGTGCACGAATCGTGATGTAGTCAGTGGGTGTAGAGTACGATATCGTTTTCACGAGGATTGATTAGAAAATTTAAAAGAGATAACAATTAACCAAAATAATTACCACAAATCTAGCACAGTATTTAAACTAATTTTATGATCATGAGAATTGATGGATGAGATGAAGACTAGACAGTACAATAAAGTCTAAACAATTAATAAAAGATAAGGCTTGGGATAGCAAATCCCCTCATCGTAGGTTTATCATTTATGCAATATAAATTTGTGGATTAAGATATGAGATTCTCAAAAGATGTCTATGTGCAAGCACTGGACCCAAACACGCATGAGTTCTAAATTACAAATCTGAGATCACGAAGATGTATGATTAACATCTCATGAATGTATGATTAACACTCACACCTCAAATAGTATTAAGAACTTAATCTCTGGGTAAATTCCACACTACCAATTTAAGATCAAGGAGATGTATGATTAACATCCCATGAGTATATGATTAATACTCACACCTCAAATAGTGGTAGAACTTAAATCTTGAGATAAATTTCACACTACTGATCCAAGATCATGGAGATATATGATTAACATCCCATGAGTATATCATTAACACTCACACCTCAGATAGTAATAGAAATTTAACCTTGAGATGACAATAATTAGATTAGCATCACATTCCAAATCTAAAATGATAGGGCATGATTAGCTCCTAGATCTCAAATTGCAATTGAATCTAATATCGATAGTAACATCAGGGCTCTTAAAATAATCTAACATCTCAACCATAGATTTGTATTATTATGAATGAATACCTCAGATGGGATTCATTAGATCCTCATCCCCAATGAAACTAGTCACACATGATTGAAATAAATAACAAAATAAAAACAGAAATTGAAAATGATATTGAAATACCGCAAAGAATAATCCCCAAAAAACCACGAAAGCTTTAAACCAACGCATACAATCCTTTCTTGAATGCAGAAATTAAACTAATATAATACCTAAAACTAGAAAATGGGAAGAACAATGCTTGAAAAGTAAAAAGGAAAAACTAAAAGAAACTAAAAATGCTAAGAAAAATAAAAGGCTCCCCAAAGGGGGAGACCTAACCTTAACTCTAATTTTTTCTTAAATAGGATCTAATTTTGAAACCCTACCTTTTCCCCTCAATGTTGACTAATTTTTTACTTTAAAAACATAAAGATTCGGTCCAAACTCGATTGATCGAGTCTGTTGCTCGATCTATTGAGTTTCCCAAATTTTTGTGAAACTCGACCCAACTCTTCAACAGACAGCCTTAGTATTTTAGCTATAACTTTTTACTTCGAACTCAGATTGAGACGATTCTTATGATGTTGAAAAGAAGACAATGAGATCTACAACTTTGGCATTTTAATAATTTTATGAATTTGACATTTGAAAGGTCAAAACTGATCTGCAAGTCGGAATAAGTTCCGGATGATTCAAGGTTGCACGAATTTGACATTATATTCCGAACTCTTGGGTTATTTTATGCTCAACTTATCTTCAGACCTGTAAATCACTAAAATTATACATAATATATTAAATAACTTTCATCGGGTGGCTAAATATAGGTTTTAGGGTATGAAATATGATCATATTTCACACCTAATCATAGATCACGATGGAAACCGAACCATCTAATCGACTATCCGATAGTTGTCACTAGATGTGCCACATAAATTGATTTATGCATTCTCAGATTCCGGATTTTCAACCGGTCAAATGAAATTGAATTAAGGTATGAAATTTTATAAACTGATGATACACTGATAAATCTCCATCCTCAATTTTTTATAGAATTTGAAGGCAAATTAATATCAAGAGATTTACAGGCTCAATCTCACTAAGATTTCTGGTACATTGTATAAGATGGACCTGCACAGTCTCACCTCAGAATTTGTGTCAATCAAACCACAATGAATCAATGCCTAAAATTTTATAGAGATGATCTACAATTATGTATGCACGTCCATAAATCTTTATAGAATTTTTCTGAGTCTAGAAAGTGGTCAAATAGTAACCAAGAGATCAGTTAAAATCACGGTTTTTGTATATTTAAAATAGTGACTATATTCATCATGTAACATCTATCCCCATTTAAATCAATCATAAAAATAACATGAAATACACTATGATTTACATATTTTAAATGACATCTAACTCATGTAAAGGCTATACTCATAATAATTCAAAAGAATATTGACAAAGAAATCAAAGAATATGACTATATGTAAAAATTTACTAGGATTTGCAAAAATAATTCTAAACTAATACTTTACATTGACCTCCAAGCTATCCCTTGCTGATTTGATTAAATTTCTGTTGTGGAAAGGATTGGGATGAGGTTCAATCTAATATATTTGATTTTAGGAGTGATGGAATGTGGATTGGTGATGTTGGATCATAGTTTCAATGGTTGGATTGGGAGGGCAAATACTAGAGAAGAAGTAGGAGCTCTAATGGAGAAAATGGAGGAAGAAGAAGATGAAATAAGGAGGGACTAGAGGAATTCGACATTTGCAAGGAGTAGGGAGACAAGGCTTTTTAAAATACTGCCAAGTGTCCCAACTTTTCTTCCGAAGTTTCTCGCTTTTTCTCCTCTCTCCTCCATATCACATGCACATGGGATAAATGGGACCTACTTGGGTTCCATTTTTCACCACCCAATTTTTCTCATCTTGTCTTTTACTCATCTCTTGGCCCTCAAATCTAGTAAATGTACACCTTTCAATTCGATCTTATGGTGCATGTGTGAAAGCCCAACTTTCACCTTAGATTTCTCAAAAGTTTTTTAATTGTCTAAGATGGGGTCAAAGTTGGTCAAATAGATGTGTGACTAGGATGTGATAGAACTTTGCAAATATTCTAATTTCTAATTAAAGAAATTAGAAAAATTAATTGGAATAGCCCTTGAAATTTATAATTATTTACAAGAATTGCCACTATTCCATACGAGGCACTCAGATGGTGTTTAAAGTGTTAGTGCAACTAGTCTTCTTAAATTTAGGGGTCTATGTTTGACAATATTGATCATCAAAATCCAAATCATTGACGATGATCTTCACATCATCACTTAGGCTCAGTCCTAATTCGGGCCAATTCTCGGGTCAGGGTTAATTAGTAGCAATTTTGGGCTTCTCATGTGATTTGAGATGTGATGTGTATTTTACTTAATTACTAACACACCCAATTGAATAAAAGGTGTGCCCTATGGGTGTCATTAGAAATGGTACTATCCCATCAATCTACAGGTGGGTGTTTAACATTTTTAGATGGATCTGGCCTTGAGTAGTCACCTAGCACAGTCAAGTCTCATCAGGCCTCAGTCAATTGGTTGACTGACAGAAAATTTGAGGGGCAGTCAATTGGTAAATTGGTATAGCCGAATAAGCTTCGTATGATGATGGGAACATATTGCCAGTGATTTCTAATAAATACTCACATAATGCATGGATACTTGATTAAGGGTGCTCCTACCATATGTGTCCAAATAGGGAGTGGTTCATATCTTATGAAGAGGTGGATGGTGGAATTGAGGTTCTTCTTCGTGTAAAGATATACGAAGGGGTTGTGAGATATTACCCGATGTATGCCATTTTTCGAAACTGAAGAACCTCTACACTAGACTCCAATGGGCTTAAGTTTGCAGCTCAAGGTTGAGTTTTGAAGGTGACAAAAGGATCTCCAATTGTGATGAAAGCAGAAAAGGTTGGGAACCTCTACTTTCTATCAGGGAGTATAGTGACAGGTGGAGCAGCGGTATCTACGTCAGATGATAGCAGTTTGTCCTCTATACAGTTATGACATATGCGCCTAGGGCACATGTCAGAAAGAGGGATGACAAAGTTGAGCAAACAGGGCTTGTAGAAAGGTGTAAAGGCAGACAAAGTCAACTTTTGTGAGTATTGTGTCTTCGAAAAATAGTGTAAGGTTAAGGTCAACACAACCGTTTAGACTACAAAAGATACACTGGATTATATACATTCAGATATATGGGGACCTTCAAAGGTTCCTTCTAAAGGTGGTGTCAAATACTTTATCTCATTCATCAATAATTGCTCTCGGTATGTATGGATCTACATGATGAAGAGTAAGGATGAGGTATTGAAAATCTTCAAGAGGTGAAAAATACTATTTGAGAATTAGCTGGAAGGGAGGTCAAGAGATTGAGAAGCGATAATGGTGGTAAGTATAGCAGTGGACAATTCCAGGAGTTCTGTGAAGAGAAGACCCAACAAAATGTTAGAAATATACCACAACAAAATGGGGTAGCAGAACGTATGAATAGAATTCTACTTAAAAAGGCAAGATGTATGTTATCCAATGCAAAATTGGGTAGACAGTTTTGAGCTGAAGTAGTCAGTACGACATGCTATCTAGTAAACAGATCACCGTTTACAGTAATAAAGTGTAATACTCTGATTGAGATGTGGTCAGAGAAGACCCAAAAGGAATACGAGAGCACAAATTCGCTAAGGTTATGAGGATATGGTCGCCTACATATTGACGTTAGATAGTGATGAGCTGTCGTCATTCAAGGATATAATCAGTGGAAGATGTGCACGGGAAGGGAAGGCCGCAATGGGTGAAGAGATGGATTCTCTTTACAAGAGTAAAACTTGAGAATTGACAGAGTTACCTAAGGGTAAGAGAGCGATTGGGTGTAAGTGGGTTTATAAGAAAAAAAAGAGTTCTACGAAAAGTAATGGTAGAAGGTATAAGGCACGATGGGCAGTAAAGGACTATGTTTCAAAGGAAGGTATTGATTACAATGAGGTATTTTCATGAGTTGTGAAACACAATTCAATCCATATTTTATTGTCAATTGTAGCACAATTGGACTTAGAGTTGGAACAACTCGATGTGAAAACGATATTCTTACATGGTGATTTGGAAGAGGATGTCTATATGAACCCATCTGAAGGGTTCAAGCCTCTTGGAGAAGAGATGTTAGTATGCAAACTGAATAAATTCTTGTACGGGTTGAAGCAGTTGTCGATACAGTGGTATCAGAGGTTTGACACATTCATGGTAGGCTAAAATTATATTCGAAGTGAATATAATAACTGTATTTACTTCAAAAGGCTAGCAGATGACTTATTAATTTATCTTCTTTTATACGTTGATGACATGCTCATAGTTGTAAAGAACATAGTGGAGATTAACAAGTTATAATCTCAACTTGGCATTAAATTTGAAATGAAGGATCTTAACACAACGAGAAAGATTATTGGGATGAAGATTCAAAGAGACAGAAAGAAAGGGCAGTTGTGTCTGACACAGAAGAGTTATCTAGAGAAGATACTTATGGTACGAGATAGATAACTCAAAGATGGCGACTCAAAGATAGATACTCTTCCATTGGTAGCTTACTTTTGTCTTTCGGTTAGTATGTCTCCTACTATGGATGAGGAGCTTGAGTACACAACTCGTATACCTAATGTGAGTGCAATTGGTAGTTGGATGTACGCTGTGGTGTGTATTCGAATAGATATTTCATTGGCCGTTAGTGTGGTTAGCAGGTATATGACTAATCTGGGCAAGGAGTATTGACAGGCAGTGAAATAGATTATGAGGTACATACATGGTACCATGGATGTCGGGTTAGTTTTTCGCAGTGGGATAGATCATTAGTTATGCGGTTATATAGATTCAGATTACGCGGGTGATTTGGATTAGCGTCGGTCTATAACGGGATATGTGTTTACACTATCAGGTGGTCTGATTAGCTGGAGGTTGATGTCACCGGATATAGTGACTTTGGCTACTATGGAGGTAGAGTATATGGGAGTAACAGAGGTAGTGAAAGAAGCATTATGACTTCAGGACTTAGTTAGTGATTTGGGGATCGCACATGCTAGTATTGATGTGTCCTGCAATGACCCGAGTGTTATTTACTTAGTAAAGAATCACATATATCATGCTTGTACCAAACACATTGATATATGGTATCACTTCGTATGAGAAGGAATCGAAGATGACGAGATATTTTTAAAGAATGTGAGTATGAAGGACAATCCCGCAGATTTAATAAAAAAATATTAGCGGTGATCAAGTCTAAACATTGTTTGGATTTGATCGATGTTCAGCAAGTTTGAGCGCCATCGAGGAGCTGGTGCCACCAGTGCTACAAGTTTATTGATGATCGAAAGAAATAGTATGTGGTGAAGTTTAGAGCTAGGTGGAGAATTATTGTATTTAGGCTCTAACTTTGATTGGGTTTCTTGTGCGACCTTGGTTATCGCTCGAGCGAGATGACACATCTTTTAGGGAAAACTTGCTGCTATAAGTCACTCGAGCGATCATGTGCACTATTTTAAGGGCGATTTCTCTGGTCTAAGTCGCTCGAGCGACTTTGGTTCCCGCTTGAGCGATCTGCGACGATCCAATTGCGTGTACACTTTGTATTTGACTAGTTTCTCTTTGAGTAGAAGTAAGATTTATGTCTTCTATATAAGAGAAAGCTCTTGGATGAATTAGAGATATTAAAAAGCTTTGGTAAACCTATTTAGGATTTTGTGGAGAGCTTTAGTGAGGCTTGAGTGTTCTTGTATTCTCGTGAAATCATCAATATAATGAATTATCATTGCCCGTGGATGTAGGCATATTACCGAATCACTTAAATATTGTATCTTGTGTGTTTGTGTTTGTGTTTGATTTTATTTTATTTTGTGTTCTTATTTGATAATTTATCATGAGATTGTTGGTTAATTTGAGATCTTCCGCGCAATGGATGTCACATTTGTTGGCGCTGAATTTGTAACTTTTCAATTGTAATGAAGCCAATATTACGTGAAAAAGGAGGCTACCGGATTTTCAGAAGGAATTCAGATGTGGTTTTCATTTTGTGTGAATACGGGCCCTTCTTCAGCATCGGAAATTTGTCACGTGGAATTGGACGCTATTGAGGCAACCAGTTAGTTTTGCTAGATCAAATCATTAGGAAACTGTTATTTTCTCATCTGATTCTTAATAGTTATCCAATGTGTTAATGGTGGTAGTTGGTATACTTAGAACTTAGAAGCATGGTTTCAAACATCGGCCTATATCCATCGGGATGGATTTTGGCCCAAAAATAATACCAATTCTATAGGTCATATCATTTGTACGTAGGTATCGGTCGAGGATCGATTGGATTGCTTCCAATTGCTGGAGCGTCACCTTTTCTAACCATTTAATCGCTGCAAACCGATGAAAAATCCTAATAAAGAAAGAAGAATTTGTAAAGAAAAAGTTGCGTTCGAAATGAAATAGCAAGCACACAATTTTTTGTCTCACGATGGAGAAAAACTTTAACTTGTAATTCTAATGTTCTGAGCACCCTTCAACCATTTAATATGGACTGCTCCATATAGTCCCAATATTCGAGAATTCTCTAATCTTTGTTTATTAATTTTGATAAATGGATAGACGGATTTACCCTCGGTTTTCAACTAATAGTTGTGCCTAAAGGTCTTTCGAGCTTTGCATCGTGACAATGGTTAAAAACAAATAATTTGTTATTTTTGAGATCCGTGCCGTCGTAAATATTTATATGCCAAAAATTAGCACAAAAAATGATCTCTATAATTTGATTTCTCGAAGTCAACTATCAAATCAAATGATGGCCTTTGACTATATTCCATCACATGATAGTGATGGAATATAGTTCCATCCCAAAGAATGTTCTGTGTCATTCTTTGGGCGATCTATCCATCATGGTCTTCAAATCAGATCGCTTAGATGGTATTTCATGCAACACATCCAAACGATAACAAAGTGTTTGTTTTTAGGGTAGCTCTGTTTGCGCCCACGTGTGCAACTCCTTAAAAATCATTGATTGCTTTGAATCTGATGATGGAGATCATACTTCACCCTAATCTTTTACACGCATGTACAATAGATCTTGAGATTATGTCACATCTATCAAACGATCAAATTTTGATTCCAAATGTCACAGATCCCCATATAAATTTTGGCGTTGTGATCACCCAATCTTGATCTGGATCGATTTTGAGCTGAGCGATCTGGTGACTGATTCCAATATTTGAAACCATGCTTAGAAGAATCCATTCAGCTGCACAAAAAGTTATATAATGCTAAGTTTTCTTATTGTTGTTGACTTGTTGTGAATTGAATTCAACGGCTGCTTTCCCTTCCAAGCTTGCTCTCGAAGCGGTGGGCGTTGTGAGATGGGATTGGTTGAATTCCATTTCCCATGTTCTTTGGATCTTATTAGAGAAAGATGATCTTTTGATCTTACTAGAGAAAGATATGCTATATACATAGGGCTGTAGCCCTTATTTTTTGATTCAATGAATTGGTAAGAACTCACCAACCTTAGTCGCTTAAATATAGTGTTAGAAGTTTCTATTTTGGTGGCCGTCACTATGGTCAATCCGTTGGCCAGTGAATGGTGTAAGATTAATCTTAAGATGTGTAATTGTTAATTCGGTGAGTTTGAAGAGAATAAGCAACTAATAGGTAAGCCTTTTAGTTATGGTATGATTGTGACTTCTAATCATAATATAATTAGTAATTTAAGTCCTTAATGAGAAATGACTCTTTGATTATAAATATAAAGGGTGCTTGGTCCCAACGATTGCTCGACATAATTCAATCCTCCCTATTAGCAAAAACATCCTCATTATGCTAGGAGATATTGAGAACGAGAAGATCGTTGAAGATCGACAACCCACCATGGCTCACACTCAAGGTGCGCACATATATTTAATTTATAAATTATTAGTTTATTGTTTTGATTGATCATGCGCCTAGGCCTAGAGCTTATTTTGGATGGTCGGATCGATAGATCCATATAGATCCATCGATTGGTATCAAAGCCAAGTTTTGGCGTATGATTAATCGGAACATATATACTTGTTTGGAAATTCTCAAAATTATGATATTCGACTTCGGATTGCGAAGGCTGTTTTAGAGTTTTGTTCCCAAAACGACATAGGTATTGGATTTTATTACTTCTATTGTTTCGAAACAAATTTTCAAACTTGTTTGCAAGACTTTTGAATAAGATAGCCTGACTTTCAATTAATATATTAAATAAAACTATAAGAGAGGCATATCCTCTCTGGTTATGTTTCGTTTGAAGAAGACATTAACCTTGCTGCGTTTCTAAGCACGACCGGTCTCATGGCACTGGACCCGACTAGGTTTATGGACAAATATCTACAATAAAACCAACCCATCCTCAGTTACACGACCCGGCTCAGGGACCCATATAGGCCCATGACTCAACTAAGCTCGATTCGGTCCATGATGGTACTCGGGCCATGACCCGGTCCAGCCCATGGTCTGTTCCAGTCCATTCTCGACCCATGATTCATGACCCCCATTCGACCCATTAATCACTGCCCGTTTGTCCTTAAGGCCCAATTGTGACCCATATTATTCCTTATTCTTTTCGAGCTATTTCTGTGCTATTTATATGTCCGATTTTCGGACATATTATATGGATTTTGACTTTCTCGAGCATTTTGGATCTGTTTTTGAGTTCTATTTTTAAAAATGAGCTCTCTATTGTGACGTTTTCATGACCTGATATTATTTTAACAATTTTTAATCGGATAATTATTATTTATTTGAGTACCTTTAATTAGAGTTGGGTATTGGAGGTTGTGCTGTACCACTAAGGCTGGTACTTACACATTATTACACTCGATTATTATTAATTTTTGACACTTACTCACAATACGAGTTGGACTTGGTTTATTTATTTATTTTATTTTATTGGTTAATCACTTTTGTAACCATCTAAAATATTATCATATCAAAATTAAGAACATGGCTTGGAAGGATTCTTCTGTCCGACGGTGATGATCTTTTCTAGTGTTGTGGTTTTCAAAGTGAGATTCATTTTTATAAAAGATAGAGTTACAAGTTTAGTGAAAGTGTATAGTGAATGCTAACGTCATAACTTAAGGGATTCTTTTGCCCAACGGTGATGAATCACTTAATGTTGTGTGATGATTGTATTTTACTATTCATTATTTTGTGTGTCGGTACTGCTAACGTGTTGTAACTCGACCTAACGGAGGGTCACAACGATGCAATTAGTACCACAGTCAATAATATCGATTGAGAAAGTGACTAGTGTGTTATGACTTGACCCAACGGAGGGTCATAATGATACATATTGCTTCTCAATAAAACCACATTAGTTTATTTATTTCTTTATTATATTTCTTACTATAAGTAAATCACTTTAAATATATCATTGTGAAATGGATCGTTACTATAGTTGTATGTGGACATAATAAAGCCCTTAATTATTGTGCAGCATTGAACCTGTCTTTTATGACTAATATAATTGGTGGAAATAAACTTTTGAGTGGCTCAAATTATGACAAATGGAAGGAACAAGTTACAATTGTTCTAGGCTGCATGGATCTTGACTATGCTATACGATCTGATAAACCCAAGGTGCTCACCGCTAATACCTTAGCTGAGGATCTGGTAGTGAACAATACGGATTTGAAAAAATAGAATAGATAAAATTGTATGAACCTCATGATCATAAAGAGTTCCATTACTGATGCGATCTGAAGAGGTATTCCTGACTCGCATAATGCAAAGGAATATAAGCAAGTAATTCAGGAACGATTTTAGGGGACTTCTAAGGTACTTGCTAGTAGTCTTATTATTAAAATGAGAATCATGAAATATGATGATCATAGTGGGGTATGGGAGCACATTATGAGAATGTGTGGCATGATGACTCAATTGAAAGAAATGAACATGAATTTTTCTGAGGGTTATCTTGTTCACTTCATTATAATTTCTCTTCCTGTATAATTTAGCTCGTTCAAGATTAATTATAATACGCAGAAAGAGAAATGAAAGATGAACGAGCTAATCACTCACTGTGTCCAAGAAGAAGAAAGATTTCGGACTGAAAACTTGAAAGTGCTCATTACGCTGCTCTTGGACCATCGAAAAGAAATTTCAAGTGAAAGAAGAGATCATATAAAGGAAAGAACATGAAAGCTTCTCCACCGAAAACCAAATAGGGAGAAGCTAGCGGATCTACTTCTGGCATCAAGTGTCACTTCTGTAAAAAGAAGGGACACATCAAGAAAAATTATCAGAAATATAGAGATTGGCTAATTAAGAAAGGTAATGATCTAGTCTTTGTGTGTTTTGAATCACTTTATATTGATGCTCCACGCAATATTTGATGGATAGATTCTGGTGTAACTATTCACATAAGTAATTAAATGCAGGGATTTCGATCCAACGGGAAGCTAATTAATAGTGAAAGAACAATCAAAATAAAAAATAGAGTAGAAGCAGACGTGGAGGCCATTGGGACTCTCCATCTTATTTTAGATAGTGGTTTCATTTTGGATTTAGTTGATACTATTTATGTTCCAAGTATCACTAGAAACCTTATCTCAATTTCTAAATTGGATTCATTAGGTTTTGAATTAAAATTTAGACATAATATTTTTACTCTATTATTTGATTCCGATATTATGGGTGGTGGCTTATTAGTAGGCAATCTTTATCAGTTGAACTTGGATTCATCTTACGCTCAATCTTTAGTTTCTATGTATGCGAATAATAAAATTAATAAGAAACGAAAATGAGCAACCGACAATTCTTCCATTTTATGATATAAATGTTTAGGCCATATATCTAAGGATAGAATGGAGAGATTAATTAAATATGATATAATCGATGTGCTTGATTTACCTAATTTCAATACTTGTGTTGATTGCGTTAAAGAGAAACTCACAAAAACTAATAAGAAAGGAGCTATCAGGAGCACGAGTTTGCTAGAAATAGTCCACACTGATATTTGTGGACCTTTTCCAATTCCTGCTATTGGTGATCAAAAGTATTTTATTACCTTCACTGATGATTATTCTCGTTTTGGTTATATATTTCTCATAATGAGAAATCTGAGGCCCTGGATATGTTTAAAATCTATAAAGCCAAAGTTGAATTACAACTTAATTCAAAGATTAAAATTATGAGATCTGATAGAGGCAGAGAGTACTATAGTAGATACTCTGAAACAGGTTACATTCAAGGACCATTCGCCCTGTATCTACAAAAGCATGACATTGCTGCTCAATAGACTATGTCAGAAACACCTAAATAGAACGGTATAGTTGAGCGACGAAATCGTACTCTTATGGATATGGTGAGAAGCATATTGTGCAATTCTAAGTTGCCTATGTTCTTGTGGGGAGAAGCCTTGAAAACAGTGATGCATATCTTGAATCGGGTTCCTAGTAAGGCTGTTTTCAAAACTCCTTATGAGTTTTAGGTAGGAAGAAAATTGACTGTAGGATATTTACACATTTGGGGTTGTTTGGCTGAAGCAAAGGTGTACAACTCACAATTAGGAAAATTGGATCTTAAAACCATAAGTTATCATTTCATTGGTTACCCTAATAGGTCAAAAGGTTACAAATTTTACTGCCCCACTCATAGTACTCAGATTGTTGAGATTAGATATGCAAAATTCTTTGAGGATCATGAAAATAGTGAGAGTGTTGAGCTTAGGAAAATCACTTTTGAAGAGAATCGGGTTATAATTCCTATCCCTTTTATCTAAGAAAAATTGGCACCAATACCAGTTATTCAAGCAAGTGTTGATGCACCTGTGGCTATGCCTATTGAAACACCCCACATTGAGGAGGTTCTTGATCCCATAGCGACTACCAATGATCAACCATTGTGTAGATAAGAGAGAGCAAGGAAGCCAGCCATTTCTGATGACTATATCGTCTATCTCAATGAGAGTGAGTATGATTTTGAAAAGGAATCAGATCTTGTTTCCTTTAACCAAGCTATGAAGAGTGACAAATCCACTCAATAGCTCGAAGCTATGAAAGATGAGTTGGAATCAATGAAACATAACTTGATATGAGATCTTTGCGAGTTACCTGAAGGAGTTAAGCCTGTAGGCTATAAATGGGTATATAAAACTAAACAAGACTTCAAAGGTAATATAGAAAGATACAAAATCAGGTTAGTCGCTAAAGGGTTCACTCAAAAGGAGAGAATAGACTATAAAGAGACATTTTCTCTTGACTCTAGAAAGGAATCCTTTCGGATGGTCAGGTTAGTCATGGCATTAGTAACTCATTTTGACTTAGAATTGCATCAAATGGATGTTAAAACTGTTTTTCTGAATGGTGACTTGCATGAAGATGTCTTTATGACACAACTTGGAGGTTTTTAGATTGAGGAGGAGAGTCATTTAGTTTGTAGACTCAAAAGGTCTATATATGATTTAAAGCAGTCATCTCGACAATGGTACTTAAAATTTTATAAAGTCATTTCAAATTTTAGTTTTAAAGAAAATACTGTAGATAAATACATATATCTTAAAATCAGTGGGAGCAAATTTATCATCCTTGTTTTATATGTTGATGATATATTGCTTGCGAATAGTAATTTGAACATGTTACATGAGACAAATAACTTTTTATCAAAGAGTTTTGATATGAAATTTCTTGGTGAAGCTTCCTATGTGAAGCTTCATATATTGGGATTGTCTCAAAGAGCTTATATTGATAAAGTTCTCAAAAGGTTCAATATGCATAATTGTTCTACTATTGTTGCCCCTGTTATTAAGGGTGATAAATTTAGTCTAGTTTAGAGTCCCAGAATCGATTTGGAGAGAAAGCAGATGGAGATAATTTCCTATGCATCGATAGTTGGGAGTCTTATATATGTACAAGTCTGTACTCATCCAGAAATAGCGTATATAGTTGGCATGTTTGATCAGTATCAATATAATCCTGATTTAGATCATTGGAAAGTAGCCAAAAAGGTTTTTCGCTATTTATAAGGGACTAAAGGACGCATGCTCATATACAAAAGGTCGAATAACCTTGAAGTTTTTGATTATTCTGATGCTGACTATGTTGGGGGTCAAGACACCCGTAGGTCCACATCGGGTTATATATTTATGTTTGCAGGTAGACCTGTATCTTAAAAGAGCATTAAGCAAATGCTGACTACTTCATCTACTTTGAAAACAGAATTTATTACATGTTTTGAGGCAACATGTGAGGTGATATAGTTGAGGAATTTTATCTCAGGGCTTTAAGTTGTTGATAGTATTTCAAGGCTACTGAGAATCTTATGTGACAATTCCATTGTGATAGCTATCTCCAATAACAACAAGACTAGTGGCGGTTCCAAATATATTGATATCAAATATCTTGTTGTAAGGGAGAAAGTTTAGAATCAAATTATATCTGTTAAAAAGATCAATATGACACTCATGTTAGCTGACCCTCTCACTAAAGGCTTACCTCCCAAGCTCTTTTCGGAGCATGTTGCGTGCATGGGATTAACAGATAATTTTGATAGTCATTGAGAGTAGATATATAAGAGTAAATATATTTATTTAATTAATTTAAAAATAAAGATTATTTATTTGATTTTTCATTTTATGTAAATAAAATTTTGGAACATATGGTGCCAGTAGATGACAATAAAGTAGGACGACTAATAGATTGAGTTTACATGCAATTACCATTCAGTTTGTAAACTTGTAGTTTATGTGAAATCATACTAGTTGGAATCATACCATGTTGGTGATGAATTCCAATGCGGTAACTAATGAACGATCATGTATCAATAACATGATATATTGACTACATTGATTATGTGTTGAAATTTTCACTGGACTAGACTGATTATAAAGACTTTGATTGAGATTGATTAGGACTTACCATTTAAAGAAAGTTAGCTAACATTTGATAATCAGAGTTTATTGACATAGTTTGGCCAAGTGGGAGACTGCTAGAAGTTTCTATTTTGGTGGCTGTCATTATGGTCAACCTGTTGACCAATGAATGGTGTAAGATCAATCTTGAGATGTGTAGTTGCTAATTCGATGAGTTTGAAGAGAATAAGCAACTAATAGGTACGTCTTTTAGTTATGGTCTGATTGTGATTTCTAATCACAATATAATTAGTAATTTAAGTCCTTAATGGGAAAGGACTCTTTGATTATAAATATAAGGGGTGCTTGGTCTCAACGATTGCTCGATATAATTCACTCCTCCCTATTAGCAAAAACCTCCCCATTGTGCTAGGAGATATTGAGAGCGAGAACATCGTTGAAGATCGGCAACCCACCATTAATGGCTCACACTCAAGGTGCGCACATATATTTAATTTATGGATTCTTGGTTTATTTTTTTTGATTGATCATGCACCTAGATCCTAGGATTTATTTTGGATGGTCGGATCGATAGATCTATATAGATCCATTATATAGTTCAACAAATGTTATAACATGATGCAAAGATCATAATGCTTAAATTTGTTGGGTCAAAAATTACATCAAAAAACACTTTTATCATTGAATTCAAAGTGGTCAAATTGAATGCCTTTAAATGAACTGCTACAATCTCAAACCCTATTTTAACTGTTCATTTTAAAAGTGTTTCAACACTTTGGATTTCACTATAAATATTTAATGTTTGACCCTTTGGTTCTAAGCATCGTGATCTTCATATATATCAAGTAGCACACTTGAGTAAAGAAGTGACACCAATTCCCTTATTTTTAGATCTCCGAATCATGATCTTCACAACGTTAATGTTCAAGTTTCAGAACATATTGCAGAACCAATCCCTAACTCTCAATAGTAAGTCCCTCATGGGAGGATCTCCAATTACGACTAACCTTTTCCTTGAGCACATTTGGTAATGGAAAAATTGCTTGATCCCCCTAAAGGGAGATGGGTTGACCTATTCAACAAAAGTAAGATTATTTCTTCTTACAACAAGCTTGTTCACATCCTTGATGCAGAGAAAGATGGATATATAATATGCCCAGAAAAGGAGATCTAATAAGAATTGGTTAGATGGGAGAATACCCCAGTAGGATATGTTTTAGGGCTGAAACCTTATTATCTTGGGATCAAGACAGCCATTGACAGATTATGGAAGCTTAAAAGCACGGTGGAATTAATCTCCTTCGAAGATGGTTTTTTTCTCTTCAAATTCAATCTTGAAGAAGATCTGAATCGAGTACTCGATGCCGGCATATGGTGTGACAGCCCGAATTTTCACACCCAAAAATCCATGCCATCAGGATCATGCTCTAGATGATCCCCAAAACAAATCAAAGAGTGTCTGCTCGTCTAGCAGAAATCAGAGCAGACACGGTCCAATAGTGGCAAATCGAGTTATCATATAAGGCATTTATAAGAAAGAAGAAAAAAAATAATGAATATATGTAAAAATAAAAGAATATATATCCTCAAAAAGGAACCAAGAAAAACCACTGGTAATGGAAATCCATCACCCAAAATAATGGTTCCCGATAGTGGTTCCTATAGAATGTATACTAATATAAGTAAAGTATCTATAGTAAATAATACAGAAGGTGGCCACCAGGAGCACAGATAATCCAAAATACAATACAGGACCCAAAACACAAAACAAATACTCAAGCTACTAATAAAACTTGTCAGCATGGGTGTCAGTGTCCTCCTCCTCGGACCTGCTGATCGATACTCGGGATCACTCTACTGATATATATAAGTTCAATAGAAAAAATTCTATTAAATTTGCATCTTAATTGTAAAACATGATTTCAGAATATAACTCAGACAGATAAGCAAGACAGATTATAAACAGAGCTGGACGATGCGGACAGATAATCAGATATGTAGAACTTGTGAGAACAGACATAACCTCAGTGTTTTCAGGATGCTATGCATACAATATTTAAATGACTTAAAATAGTATACTTAAGTAACTCCTGTGAATATAGCATGTGGTAGCCAGATGTATACCGATGAGAAATCTCTACTATCGTCGTTCAATGAACAATTTCAGGAATGCAATAATGCCTCATCTAAGGAGCGCAATTATTCCAAGGGATTTCCAAAGTAGATGCACGAATGTGCCAGTCACGAATATACCGTCGAGTCAGTAGGATTCGTCAAATTGATAAACTTAGAATCGCATGCATACATATCATAATAACAGGAATCAGATGACAGGTAGCAGATAACAAGAATCAGATGTGATGGAACTTTCATACATATGCAAGACATGATTTGGAAAATAAAATCAGAACTTGCATCAGAACACAGAAGCTATGAACTCATGAGATAAAAAATAAATGCAAGTTCGGTTGAATTTCTCCTACCTCAGATAAGACATTTTTAAGCAAATCCAAAGTTTTTTAATGCATCACGGTTTGATCCTATACTATAGACATAGTATACTTAGTATCAGAGATGTCAGGACATCAACTGGTACGATATCCAATAGTGTTTTATCCTTAAAACCAAAACAACATAAACATGGGTGATTGATCGATTAATATCCTTGTTTGATCGATCAATCATCCAATTTGATCGATCAATTACGTAATTTGATCGATCAATCTCCCAACTATCTCACATGGAACAGAGGAAATTTGATCGATCAACTTCCTTGTTTGATCGATCAATTTTCCCATTGATCGATCAAGCAAGTCAGACTTACAATTTTAAAAATACCGCCCTCCTGTTTGCACACTCATTTATACTATTTGATCGATCAATTTCCAAGTTGATCGATCAATCTTTCACATTGATCGATCATTCACATACTTGATCGATCACTTCCTTGTGATCTATCAATCACTTATATTGATCGATCATTTCTCAAATTAATCGATCAACCTTCAAATTTAATCAATCAAATCCCAATTTGATCGATTAATGACCGTCGGGCATAAACTTCCAGAAAAGCACACCTACTATTTCATTAACTGCATAAAAGATTTGATCGATCAATTTTTCACATTGATCGATCAATCCCAGATTTGATCGATCAAATTCCTAATTTGATCGATCAATCCCAGATTTGATCGATCAAATTCCTAATTTGATCGATCAAATATGATAGTTTCTGTCATAAATGTCGATCGTTGTTCTTGACCTATTTTCATCTTTAATCTTTTTAATGATCCTTAACATACCATATATGTACTTGCATCTACACATTTATTATGTATTAACTTTTACAATTTAACCTAACAACTCACCTCTTTAATGTCCCTTTTGGGTTCTTGATGAATGCGATCTGAAGAGGGTTTCGGATCCGAAACCCAAAATTTGTTGCCTTCACGACTCAGAAGAGCAAATGCGTGGCTCCGCTTCAGCACACAGCGATAGCACACATCCCCAGACTAGACATGGATCATTTAAATCGACCCCTTCACACTCTACTTCCGAGAATTACCATATAGGGTATTCTCAAGCCTTGGTTTTACAACAGAGTTCTTCTGAATCCCAAGCTAACCAACGTAAGATGACGTAATACCTAAACCCAATCTCTTAGTACCAATGCAACCAGAAAACAAGGAAAAAGGAGTGGAGAAAAGAATCCTAACTCTCTTCCTTTCCTTATAAGCTATTACAGAGAAATATCTTTGATATTTCTATTTCACAAATTTAAATTCCGGTGTTGAGCACATATATAATTTCTCTGGCGTACCACGCCTCATCAAGGGCTTACAAGACTCGGACTTACATAAGAAGTCACACACTACAAAAAATGTGTTTATTGGAGACGGCTTTTAGTCGTCTTGAAAGGTGTCTAAGCCGTCTCCAATAGTATTGGGGACGGCTTCCATGTAGTCTCAAATAGTCCCGTCTCGATTGTCTTTGGAGACCAAATGGGGGCCGTCTCTAATAGTCAAGGTTATTGGAGACCTCCTTAAGCCGTCTCCAAAGACATGTTGGAGACACCTCAAAGCCGTCTCTAATAAGTCATCTCTTGTTATTAGAAACGGCTTTTGGCCGTCTCCAATAAGTGATATGATGTTATTGGAGACAGCTTAAAGCCGTCTCCAATAAGTGATCTCCATTAATTTTTTTTTAATGCTATTTTTTTTTGCTCCAATGACCATATTTCCACTACAAGCAATAAATTTGTTTATGAATTTCTATAAAAAAACTAAATCATGAAAATAATTTCTATAATTAACAACTTGCCGTCTTTCAATATCCCAAATAGCCCAAAAGAAAATTACAAATAATATCAAGAAACGAATTAAACTGGCACTTCAAAGCGACACATGGGGAAATAACTCAACAATCTCCACGGAAGAAAGAGACCCCACTAGCAGCAATGCAGTGGAGGGGGGTCGCACCGTCCGATCCACAGGCCTGGTTGACATCCACTGATCCAAGAGATATGATGCACTTCAACACTTCGGTGCTCCCAAACATAGAAACAATCATAAGAGGTGTCCTCTCATCAAAACCCATCTTCTTCGATTTAATCAAATCATCAGGCACAAATAATTCCAAGAGAATTGAATAGTGGCATGAGCTGTTCTTTGGCTTCAAGACTTCTCCATCCATGATGGAATCGGGTGGGCATAGATTCCTCTTGGCACTCTCCACGGGATCACCATTGCACATGGAATCTATCTCCTTCTTTCTGTAATATCACAAACAATTTACATCTAATAAGAAAAAAATCCAAGCTTTCTTCCGGTCTTCGATTTCTCCGGAAAATACAGTCTACATAAAATTTTTTGTTTTTAAATAATCTGTGACAGCCCGGATTTCGACACCTCGAAACCCGTGCCATCAGCACGATCATCTTGACCGTGCCCTTTAGCTAAGCACGAAACACTGGTATATCAAGCATAAAAAGTATAATAAACGAAATTGCGGAATTTAAATCTATATTAATTAACTATCCAAAAGACAGTTCTAACCTCATGCCTCTACATGAGTGGAGAACCGATTCGAACCATCGATGATAGCAATCATCACGGATGATTCGTCCCAAAAGAATGATCCCAACTCTATATATATACATGGTTTAAACAGAATAAAGGCTTGACATACCAAGCCGTACAAAACTCTCTCTAAAATCTCTCAAAGTGGCACAACGGAGTCCTCTAGAAGAAGTCCTCTGGAGGTGGCTCCAACTCTTCGCCGGCCGCAAGGTCCGACTCACCGGGGTCAGCGTCTCCTGAAGCCTCGGCAGCTGCTAGTAGTGGACCTGTGACATATAGTCTATAGGGTGAGCTACATCCTAGCTCAATAGGGAACAAACACAGTTGAACATATAAATTATGACTCACATATATTCCATGATATGCCATGCATGATGTGTCTATGCAATTATTGATGAAATAGTTAAAAAGCATTTCATTTTACTGTTGATTACTTATGTTTTCATTTACTCATGAATGATGCTGAAAAGGCCTAAAGCAAAACTTAAACTTTCAACTTAAGTAATCCCCGAGCAATATAGCATCGAGCCCCGATGAGATACCCATCATCGTCATCTATATAGACAGTTTTAACCGTATTCTCTGGGAATACAAATAGTACCCAAGCCCCTTTCCCCTGGGGATTGGTGGCGGGGTTTCACTTGTCTCAATCAACACCCCTGGGGTGTGCTTACTATGTACGGATAAGCCTCACCGCCTACGATTTCGCCACGTATCGGTCATGGATATCCCGCCGTGTCATCGTGGATATCCCGCCACGTCGGTGGGGTACCTATCAAACCTCAAATAACAAAAATATGATTGCCTTACATATAGTTATTCACCGTGTAAATGTGCTATCTTATATCAGTTAGGCCCTATCAAACATGATTCAATCCTTGGATACATCCCTGGGATGTATCCATTTACTTGCATCACACCTGATGCTCTTATCTCTTTACTTCTTCATCCCCTGGGGATGGCTCATTATGATTACTCTTATGGATGTCACACACACACACTTTTCACAAATTCTTAAGAAATAAACATTTGAATTGAATTCTATATCACTACATACATGCTCTTGTAAAATAAAGTACATGTTCAAAGTGTTCCCTACCTCAAGTCTTCATTTGATCAATGCATCAAGGTCCCACGTGGCTCCTTGTACACTAGTCCACACGTACCACCTATGGTACCACATAACGGGTGAAACACATCACAAAGGATGCAATAAAGAAGGTATAAAACCCTCCAAGAATCTTAAAGTCAAACCCAAAAGTCAACATAATTTATCTCAGTCGATTAATCGAATTCCAAAATCGATTAATCGAATCTGATTCGACTAATCGATTTCCAAAATCGATTAATCGAAGGTCAATATCGATTAATCGAAGTAATTTCGATTAATCGAAATTCTCTGTTTCGCAAAGTGGAACCTCAGAGCAGACAGTCGAGCTTTCATTCGATTAATCGAATCCAATTTCGATTAATCGAAATTCTCCTTTTCGCAAAGTTGATTCTTAGTTCGAACAGTCGAGTTTTCATTCGATTAATCGAATCCAATTTCGATTAATTGAAATGCTCTATTTCGCAAAGTCGATTCTCAGTTCGAACAGTCGAGTTTCACAAATTGATTAATCGATCCCAAATCAATTAATCGAAAACTAAAATCGATTAATCGAAATCCCATTTCGATTAGTCGATTTTTCCTCAAGCCATTTCCTCCAACCCCTGGGGTCCACTGGAGGTTCTCAGTCGATTAATCGATCCCCAAATCGATTAATCGAAATCCAAAGTCGATTAATCGAAATCAAATTTGATTAATCGAAATCGGGGTCTTCTGACTTTTCAACTTCTTGGCCAATTTCGATTAATCGAAACTCTATTTCGATTAATCGAAATTGTCAGATTCAGCCCTTTCCGAGCTGTTCTTCCTTATCCTTTTTCCACACTTTTTGTTCTATTTTTCTAGCCCATTATCCTATAATTTAGCCCACTTTCAACAACTTAACCCCTATAATCTATGCATTTTATTTACAAAAACTTTACCTTGAATAGATCTCAAGTTGATTTCAATCTAGTGGTTGGAGGAAGGCTAGGGTTTCCAGCTTTGGCTCTAACAGATCCAAACCGGGTTGAATCCGACTTTTATTACTTGAATCCCCCCTCCAATCAGTTGCAATAACTCCTCTCTTACTTCTCTCTCTCTCTCTCTCTCTTCTTTACTCTCCTTCAACAACCAAACTCTTGATTTTAGGGCTATTAAACCCTTTTTATCCTCTTCCTCACTTGTGTGTTGAGCACATACACCGCGGTAGGTGTATGCGACTACATCTTCACAACACACACCACATAGGCATTCTATTTATCACATCTCATCCGTTCATTACACCACATACTAACTGCTAGACTTCCATTTGGTCAAACCTATGACCGATCGGGCACGGATCTCGAGGTCATAGTTTAGTGTGATTTTTTTCGGGCTATTATATAATCAATTTGCGTGATTATTGATTCACAATTAACTGATCAGATGTCTCACCTCAAAGTAACTGATCACGAGCAGGTTAGTTGCAGTTAGTCGTTGGATGATCTTGATCGTCTGGTCTATTATTGCATTTGAAGAGTTATGCTGATTAGGACCTATTTGCACCATACAAAACACATCTTTGAGGTGAAATTATCACAGATCAATTTGTCTCCCTCTTTGCCTCGCAAAAGAGAATGGATATTTCTGCAAAATTCTGCCTCTTATATCCAAGGTGCAACCAGTAAGGGTATATTGGCCATTCAAAAAATATGATAATATTAATATTTTTATTAATCCGGGGTAACCACTTGAAAAGGCGTGTGCAAGTAATGACTTCCGCCTAAAATTTATGCCCAATAATCAAACAAGCTGGCTTGGGTGCTAAACCACTTCTATGGTTGTCAACTGGTCCAATCAGGTGAGCCCGAATTGAACTGGGTTGGGGCAGGCCATTCCTTGGGCCAGATCGGAGTGCAACATTGGATCAGTTAGGTGCATAGGGCATATACCTTGACAACGTTTGGGCAGCCAACGTTTTAGACCAACCAGACCATTCGTCCGATCACTTCCCATTCGGATCAATACGTGTAAGCATAAATAGGATCATATGCGAGCGACAAAGGCCAAGATGATATCTGGCGGACTTATTTGATAAAAATCAGGCTGCAGCCCAGACTAACTTTGTTTGAACACTTAAGATACATGAGCAAAAGTTAAATAAAAGTTGGAGTCTCACTAACTTTTTTCACCTTTGCTCAGTAACTACAATTTGTAATTTGCAACTGGCTCTTACAAAATGAAAGGAGGGTTCAAAACCTATTTAATGGGAATGCCCTGAGATCATATATGTAAGGGGAAACACAGTAGTAAAACAAAGACTACTATGATATGTTGAAATCCAATATTGTCTATATGCAGCAGTTTATGCTAAGGAGTTCTCATCCTATACTTAGACCAAAAGAAGGGAGATGAAATCAGAGTGAGAAAAACACCATATTATAACAGGCCAACAATACAGTAATACAACAGAGGAAAAAAGGAACATATGAGTATATGACTAACAAGTTGGGCACCCTTTTAAACATTGGAAGATTACAAATAATCATAGAACTTCTGAACTTGTAAAGGTAGTAATTGATCCATCCTGGGGTCTACTCGAATGTAACCTTTTACCTCTTTTGTAAGGTTACAACCTACGAATGTAACCTAGTTTAAGGGGAAGTGGAATATTGTTGGTTGCCTTCTAAATATTTGAAGGGGAAATTGTCACCATGTCACAGATCTAAAACAAGAAAGCTAGAAGATGTAATAAATTAGTACAACATAGTGGAAGATCAGACAAAACAAATAGAGTGATGAACAAAATGTCAATGAAATTTACAAACTGATGCATGCATTTGATTCAGGCCCCCATTGCAAGACACTTTAAGAATGAGTAGTGTCTTGCAGCCAGCATTCTATCCAAAAAGAAAATCAGTATCCAATCTATCACTGACCATGCACATTTTGGAAGTATCAATTTGAAATCTGCATGAGAAGAGAAAGAATAATATATCATTTTCTACTACATCTCTGATACATTTGTCATTTTCTAATACATGGTGATGATTATTTACACCTCGAAATCCTCCTCATCCCATCCCTCCAATAGATCGGCCTCTTTTGAATCAAACGATGGAAATCGGTTTTCATCCCAATCTTTCATAATATTGATCTTGAGATCATGGGCGTACCATCTGACGGACAGTTTTTTATTCCACAAGGCACACCGCCCAAAAAGTGACTCAAAATATATGGTATAGATCATGCTCAAGCATAATTTTAGGGACACTTTTTGAGATGTGTCATGTCAAATAAAAAACTGACCATTTGATGGTACACTCATGATCTTAAGATCATTTGAGTGAAAGATTAGGGCAAACAACAATGTCCATCATCTGAATCAAAGTGTTCATTGCATGCCAGCTGGAGGAGATGGAGGTTACAGTTCCACGGGTGTACCCTACATGGTGTATACCACAAAACAATGACACGTTAAATACATGTGCATTTTCAATAAAACTCTTGATGGTAACTTATTAACAAATGCCATATGCGCAGCATAATGGAAGGTTGACAATATTGCAACCTCAAGGTCGCAGGTTCGAGCCCAACTTATCTATAAAAACAATGCCATATGTCAACATATATGGTGGGTTTTGAAAAGTTTACGTTACTCCTAATAAAAGAGAAAATTAAGAAATATCCTTTGAGATGGTTTAGGTATGTCCATTAGACACTTGAAATAGCCCAGTGCGAAGACTGAAACAATACAAGCACTAGGAAGTAGGATACTGGTAAACGTACCAATGATTTGGAGGGGAACTAGTCAGAATTTACATGAAGGATTGCAAGATAATGGAAGAGAACAAATAGTATCACAGAGCTGACTCCCAAATGGATGACAATGGTTTAAATATATACTCTATCGAAAAAATGCAGCACTTGATATTTGGAAGTTGCAAAGGAATGGGAATTAGTTAAATAACCTGGCCATTCTTGCAGATCGGTCAGATGAGCGACGGCATCACGATTGAGCTTCTCTCTTATCGTATTCAAATAGACAGTTCGTTTTGAGCTCCACCCGTGTGTTGCCA
Organism: Chloranthus sessilifolius; assembly: GCA_021018995.1. Taxonomy (NCBI): domain Eukaryota; kingdom Viridiplantae; phylum Streptophyta; class Magnoliopsida; order Chloranthales; family Chloranthaceae; genus Chloranthus; species Chloranthus sessilifolius. Next base: position 131,316,770 of record CM037585.1, read on the forward strand.
TCTTCCTGCAACAAAGTTCAACCATTCAAAGCCAATCAAAAATAAAATGAAAGATTTCAGCATAATAGCATAAAGAAGTATAGTTCCTAAATAAATTAAAATTTTAAATAAGGTACAGGGCTATGAACTGCATGGGCCAATCTTAGTCCATATATACAATAAAAGCAAATGGGTATATGCACGGATTGCATGCCTCTAAAAACTAGTAAGCTCCAAAGTTAGAGTTGAAAGTGTAGAGCTATCGTCCTATGAGTATGAAAGACCTTATATATTTTTAAGATTAATTTTGCAATGCCAAACTGTAATAACAAAGTGATGTTCATCTCACCTCACTAACGTCAAGGCCAAGCCTTTGGAATTTTTTTGCATTTTGCTTCCGTGATTTGGTCGAGTTGTTTGTCACAAAAAACAACTTTTTACCCTGAAAAGAATATTTAACCTTATTGAGAACATGAAGTTAATTTAGAGCTAAAGTAACATTTTAGCATCCAAATATTTGTAAAAAGGTTGACAATATTGCAACCTTGAGGTCGCAAGTTCAATCTCAGCTTACCCATTGGAAGGAAAAACGAAAATTGCAAAAAGGAAAATATCTTTTAATTCTCTTAGCTAAAATGATAGCTGCCACAACTCATTATCAAGAAACACGGAGCAGATATTGGCCTTATCTTGCTACCTATTTTCTTTTAAGATATTTAGATTTGTTTGTTCTTACATGGAAAATATGATTCAGTAACTGCACAATCATACACTTATTTGTAATATCAATATGCAAAAAACTTGGTCCCAAATAGGAATTATCCCTGAGGCATGGTGAGTCAACCCACTGAAGTGAAATGGGCCGATTGAATAATAATAGAAAATTTCAGAAATGAAGTGTAAAAAAACTCACCAAGCTTTTCAATATATTTGTGAGTTGATTACCAACTTTTTATTAATTCACACTCAGATGATCCATGCTTTTTATTGCAAATAGTGAATCATAATTATATAATTTGTGCATTTATCAACCACACAATTCTGCAAATTATTAGGTCTAATTCACAAATTCAGACAATTTGATACGAATTGCAGGATACTGCAATTTTCCAATTTTATTTTCACTCCAGCTTTTAGACACATACATACCAGAAAAAAAAAAAAAACAGATCCCTGTTTTTAATGTCTGCAAATCATGAATGTTATATAATTTATGCTTTAATCAAATCCCATGCTTACCTATAAAAATAAAATAAAATAATTTATGCTTCAATCAACCACACAATTCGGTAACCCACTCTGTCTAATTCACAGATTCAGCCAATTTAACATGGACTGCAGGATACTGTTATTTGCTAATTTTATAATATGTTCTAGTTTTTAGACCTAGAAAAACCAGATTCCTACCTTTTATTTCAGATTGTGAATCAAATAAATATAATTCGTGCTTAAATCAACCACACAGTTCTGTGAATTATTATTTCTAATTCACAAATTCAGCAAATTTAATATGGATTGCAAGATACTGCAATTTGCCAATTTTTTGAATTATAATGAGTCAAATAAAAAGGAGTTAGTACTAAGTAAGCAGCTTGCCTTGCAAATTAGGAAGAGGAAACATAATGAGTTTTATTTATTACATATATTTATTTAATTTTCTTGCACAAATATCAGTAATTCTATATTTAGTAGATAAGGAAGAAACGTAATATGATGTTTACCTTACTCCACGTATAAGCTTCTTCGGCTATACACTCAGACTGCGAAGTTGGATTCGATAGAACAAGAATAATAGGTTTCTCAATGACATTTGTAACAACGTTTATTTTTTGCCAATGAACAGAACATTACACATCACAAAAAAGGCCATTACACAGTATATGGGGATACAACCCTAACCTCTAGCTTTTTTACACCAAAGTTGCTGCTCTCCAGACACACCCGCATCTTCACACTTGATAGCCCAAGCCTTAACAAAGGCGTCAATGATCAACCAATGGCCCTCTACATATATACACAATAAAAGAAACATAACGTGCATGCCACAGATGATTCAAAGCCATCATTAAAATGGCATAGTTCCTTAAATGACTAGGGAACTTAATTGATTATATGACCCCTATGGGAAATAATTCTTCAACCAGGGCCTATTCTTGGAAACAAGGAGCTCAAATAGCACAATAAATTCAGGAATTCGAATAGCTAATAGAAGTCATCATCAACAAGAATATTGTTAGTAATTTAGATTTATTCCAAAGCAGGAGATTTCAACAAGATACCACCAAAACCTGCTGTTGGTTAAAAAGACAAGAAAAATGCAATTCTGTGCCTGCAATTAAGGGCTGGCCATCAACAGAAGTTATGATTTTTATTTGGTTATTTTACTTCTAATTTTGAACCTTGATACAGATTAAAGTATTAGGATGGTTTCCCAACTAATTCATTTTTATGCTTCCAAATTCTCCAAATGCATAATCTATGCTTATTTCATCATTTCTACGACAGATTTTCCATATGACTTTCCAAGTATACATAATAAACAGGAACAGCAAGGCTCACCTTCCCGCTAAACTTTTTCTCTAGTTCTCTGACAAGCCTTACATGAATTTTCCGAAAGCCTTGCATGAATTTTCCATATGCTTCCAATAGATATGCTATATTGGAAGCATAAAAATAGTTTAAAAAACAAGAAAAAAAGGTAAAATTTTATGTTTGAAAAGTGTGCTTATGTACCAATTTAGAAGGGGGAAAAATGTAAGTGCAATTTCACATATGTTGGGGCATGTATGCATGCATGTGTCAAAGGTATACATGGAATAGCAGATGCCTAGATGGGAAACCATGGCATCCCTGTCCATTTACCTGGGAGGCTGCACTCAGATTTGAACTCTTCTCAACCAAACTGTCCAGCTTTTCACCTCGTGCAAGCACGCTATCAATGGTTTTATGTTGCATCAATTTGAACAAATGGAGATTCAATGACAAGATATAAAATCATGTGAAGTATATGCATCCCTTCTGCAATTTCCCATGCATGGAAATATATATTTTTATTATTCATATAGACTTAAAAAAAAAGGTGATTAATATTGGCTGGTTTGGCCGACACGAATCCAATATATCCGATACGTATCAACCTGGGCCCAACCGATATGCCAATATATATCAGACTTTAAATCTCTGCTCCAAACTGAAACTAATGTGGAACACAATGCAATAAACATCTCGTTTTACAAAAATATTAAAGCTCACTGATAAAAAATTACCCACATGCTTGGAATAAAAAAAGTTAGATAACTGTACAACCACTCCCTAAAATTTCAGCAAAACTATGATCATTAGAGTATACCATGCATCAAGATCATTAGAGTCCCTAATAAACACTGAGAGTTTTACTTACAAACTTCAAGTACTCTATAGCTTTAAACTTCAAATTTCTGTTTGAGTTGGTATAAATATGAAGACGTTGTTAAGAGATTTTGGTTTACATATATGGACTGATTGATCTCCGTTTCAGGTATTCTCCTAATAGAAATGCCTCTGGTTTCTGTTGGCTAAGTAAAGCGAACTTTTCATGTAACTTCTTTGATGGAGGAATACCATCGTGCTTGGAACATCCTCCAAGGTACTTATCTGAGCTTTTTTTTTGTCTTTATTCTATCAACTTTCTTATACTTTTTTTTCCTGATAGATCAAGCTTCCAAGGGAATTGCTTCCAAGATAGAGATTTGGATTCACAACGTTCTTTGCATCAATGTGGTGGGTATCGTATGCACCTTTTCCAGAACACTTTCTAAAATCTTCCTCTTTAGAGTCATGTGTTGGAAATGCATTGCAGGTTTCAACTGAGAAAGAGAATTGAAGTACTGTTTTTATTTCGTAGTGATATATTTTATACTTTTTATTTGTTGCTAACTTTGCATCTGAAGTAAACTCGAGTATTTTTTATACTACAAAATATTTTGCCAACTACAGCTTAAAGCATCAAGTGTCCAAATCTTAAGGTACTGCAATATACCTAAGTGTATGTAAGGGTACAGGTGGTTGTAGATATAATGTGTGTTTAATACATGTACTATTGGTACAACGTATTAAACAAATATTATATGCGTATTTTCAAATCAAAGAAAAAAAATGGCTTGTAGAAAAATTGGAAGGTTATTAATATTGCAACCATTACGTTGTAGGTTCAATCCTTGCTTAACCACAAAAAAAAAAAAAAAAGAAAAAAAAAAAATTCTTATTGAATGAACTGCTAATTAAATAATTAATCACTAAGTAAAGCAAAAATTGAAAAGCTTAAAAACTAACCTCCCAAGCTCTCCAATTTAAGGCTGCCATTACACCCAATCCACTGTCTTATTATAAGGAGCTTCATAAAGTTTCCTGTTTCCAAACCATAGTCACCAAGTCGAGAATGAGAAATTATTTGAAGACAAAAATGGGCAAATTTTGGAGAAAAATTGGGAAGAGATAATAGAATATTATGAAACGTAAGTGTAGGATCTTATACCTCATTGAGCTACCATTCCGACCAAAACTTGGATTAACGCCAAAGATTTACACAGATCTTTTCTGCTAATAGTTTATGTCCACAAAGACAATTCAGCAAACACGTAGCAGCACTACTGCAGGTAACTTCTGTCGGTCAACTCCCAAGTGGTTATACAACCACTACACGCTGCTGGTCACCACTGTTGTATACAGAGCTCTTAATATGTCAGCCTTCAACACAATATTACGAAACTAGGCTTCACAGATTTGATGAATTTTTTTTGTATACACAGCCTTCAACCAGCTATAACCTTCTTCAACTAGCCTTCAAGGCATCAATATTTCAGCAAGTAATTGAAAATATATTCATCAAATAATTGATAAAAACATTGTACACAATTATTTAAAAAAAAATTAATCAAGTAATTGAAAAAAACCAATAAGAAGTCTTAAAATTTTAAATAAGCAAAAATAAATGAAGCTGAACAAATCCCACAGATCACCCTAAAAAATAAATCTCCAAACTAACCTTAGAAAAAGTTGAATCTTTTCACTGATATACAAATTCAAAGACAATCATGCTAAATTCCAAAAAAAAAAAAAAAAGCTAAAAAGTAAAAATCATCTATGCAGATGCAAATCACACAAAAATAGTAAGGAAAACCATGTAAATTTAGATATATAAAGATAAACCCCTCTACAGATCATCAATATACCCTTTGAGCATATAAAAAAATCTGCATCTATCAATAATGAACAATAAAAAAATAATCCTATAATTCCAAACAAATAATCCTATAATTCCAAACAAATTGCAAACAAATTTTACAAATTCAAAATCTACTTGATCTGAATCAAAATCAAAATTCATTCACGCACGAATCAAAATATGAAATCGACTTGGAATCTGAATCGAAATCATTATCAAAATGCAGCTTGAATGGAAATCGAAATTGAACCGCACCTTAGATCTGAACTTTGTCTGGCTCAGATTTAAGCGATTAGAGTTTGCTTTTTTGGATCCAATTCAAACTGCTAGAGCACCAAAATCAAGATCATTTGAGCATCATATTTTCCTAGATTCACTTACATCCGATTCAAGCAGTTAGAACACGTCAGCTTTTTCGATTTCTTCCAACAAATCTGAAACAAAGTTGAACCGAGACGAGAGATGGTGAATCTGATTGCAGATTTCAGTAATTTTTTAAGAGAGGGAGATTGGAGAAAGAGATTAGAGAGAAAATTGGGAGATCGATTAGGGTTCCACGATTTCCAAGACCGAAGAGCACGAAAGAGAAATCGTTTCGCTTGGGTTTTCCCTCTCGGAGATTAGAGAGAACGAGACTCGGTTGTTCCCTCGCGACGAGTTGAAGATGTGAAATAGATCTGTGCGTTGCCTATATATAGCCAGGCTGAGTTAGGTTATTTGCAGCCGCCAAAAATATAACTAACCACCTATATATGACTAAAGGCCAAACTAGATCACGCGGAGACGGCTGAAGCTTTCTCTATTCATATTAACGAGACTTTTAGAGACGGTTTTTCATGTAGTCTCTAAAGTTACCACCTGCCTATATATGAAATGGACCTTATGGAGACGGCTAGAGCCGTCTCTAATAAAAGAAATCAAGACGGCTTTTAAAATGGATGTCTCTAATAAAAGAATTCGAGACGGCTTTTGATGGTTATTTGAAACGGCTTCGAAAAGCCGTCCCCAATAATCGTCTCCAAAAGTCCTTTATTTTGTAGTGTGAATACCAAATATATGGAGCAGTACAACAGCAAAGCAAATAATTTGCGATATCTAGGAATCATCATCATTTTGCTTCCATGGAATCTTGATACCTAAGGAGGGTCTTGATGACCTGATGAGCTAGTAGGATGTATATCAGTTATTTTTTGACTTTGTCATGGTAAAATTTTTTTTTTTTAACACAAGGTAACCAACTTATTGCAGCTTGCATTGGTTTAGGATCGTAACTATGTTAACAGATTCAAATGCGTAGCGGGATATGATATAAACATTAGTGACAAGCCCTTCTACTTGAATTGGAATATCCAAAAAGAAAAGGCTAACACTAAAACAGATACAAGAACCGCTAAAATTTAGTAAAATCCTAGTTTATATGAATGGCACTCCTACTAATCTTACAATGAGGAGATATTATTAGATCCAAGCTGTAATAGCCCGAAAAATCACACTAAACTATAACCTCGGGATCCGTGCCCGATCGGTCACAGGTTTGACTAATTAGGAGTTCGATAGTTAGCGTAGAGTGTGATGAGTGAATGAGATGAGATGGTTTGTGAAGCTATGTGGTGTGTGTTGTGAATCTGAAGTCACATACACTTATTGAGGTGCATGTGCTCAACACACAAGCTGGAGGGGGGATAAAAGGGTTTAATAACCCTAAAACCAATAGCTTTGGTTATTGAGAGAGAAGTAAAGAAGAGAGAGAGAGAGAAGGAGAGCATAGTTAATGCAAGGAGTAAATGCTAGTTGGGGAAGGGGGATTCTAGCAATAAACGTCGGATTCGACGCGAGGGATCCGCTAGAAGCAAAGCTGGAACCCTAGCCTTCCAACCACTTGAATTGAAATCAATTTGAGATTGATTCAAGGTAAATTTTTGTGAATAAAAGGCATAGATTGTAGAGGTTAAATTGTGGTTAAAAATGGTTTAAATCATAGGATAATGGTTTAGAAAAATAGAGGAAAGAGTGTGGAAAAAGATTGGGAAGACCAGCTCGAAAGGGGCTGAATCTGGCAATTTTGATTAATCGAAATTGGGTTTCGATTAATCAAAATTGGCCAAAAAGTTGAAAAGTCAGAGGACCCCGATCTCGATTAATCGAATTGAATTTCGATTAATCGACTTTGGATTTCGATTAATCGATTTGGGTATCGATTAATCATCGAACTCAAAGTGGACCCATGGAGGAAATGACTTGGGGAAAATCGACTAATCGAAATGGGATTTCGATTAATCGATTTCAATTTTCGATTAATCGATTTGGGATCGATTAATCGATTTTAGGAACTCGATTACTCGAATTGAGAATCGACTTGGCTAAACAGAGAATTTCGATTAATCGAATTAGGATTCGATTAATCGAATGAAAATCTCGATTAATCGATTTGAGAATCGATTAATCGATATTGACTTTCGATTAATCGATTTTGGAAATCGATTAATCGAATCAGATTCGATTAATCGATTTTGGAGTTCGATTAATCGACTGAGCTCATTTATGTTAACTTTTGAGTTTGACTTTAAGATTCTTGGAAGGTCTTGGACCTCCTTTATTGCATCTTTAGTGATGTGTTTCACATGTTATGTGGTACCATAGGTGGTACATGTGAACTAATGCATAAGGAGCCACGTGTGACCTTGATGCGTTGATCAAACCAAGACTTGAGGTAGGGAACACCTTGAACATGTACTTTATTTTACAAGAGCATGTATATAGTGATATAGAATTCAAATTCAAATATTTATTGCTTAAGAATTGTGAAAAGTGTGTTTGAGTAACACCCATAAGAGTAAGTATAATGAGCTATCCCCAGGGGATGAAGAAGTAAAGAGATAAGAGCATCAGGTGTGATGCAAGTAAATGGATACATCCCAGGGATGTATCCAAGATTGAATCATGATTGATAGGGCCTAACTGATATAAGATAGCACATTTACACGGTGAATAACTATATGCAAGGCACCGATATTTTTGTTATTTGAGGTTTGATAGGGTACCCCACCGACGTGGCGGGATATCCACGACTGACACGACAGGATATCCGTGACCGATACGGCGGCGAAACCGTAGGCCAGTGCGGAGGCTTATCCGTACACAGTAAGCACACCCCAGGGGTGTTGATTTGAGACAAGTGAAACCCCGCCACCAATCCCCAGGGGAAAGGGGCTTGGGTACTATATTGTATTCCCAGGGAATACGTTAAAAGTGTCTATATAGATGACGGTGATGGGTATCTCATCGGGGCTCGATGCTATATTGCTCGGGGATTACTTAAGTTGAAAGTTTAAGTTTTGCTTTAGGCCTTTTCAGCATCATTCATGAATAAATGAAAACATAAGTAATCACCAGTAAAATGCAATGCTTTTTGCTTTTCATCAATAAGCGCATAGACACATCATGCATGGCATATCATGGAATATATGTGAGTAATAATTTATATGTTCAAGTGTTTTGTTCCCTATTGAGCTAGGATGTAGCTCACCCTATAGACTATACGCCGCAGTCCACTACTAGCAACTTAGAGGCTTGGAGACGCCGACCGGTGAGTCGGACCTTGCGGCGAAGAGTTGGAGCCACCTCCCGAGGACTTCTTCTAGAGGACTCAGCCGCTTTGAGGGCTTTTTGAGAGAGATTGGTACGGCTTGGTATGTCAAGCCCTGTTTTGGTTAAACCATGTATATATATTGAGTTGGATTATTCTTTTGGGGCGAATCATCCGTGATGATTGCTATCATTGATGGTTCGGATCGGTTCTCCATTCATGCAGAGGCATGAGGGTAGAACTGTCTTTTGAAGAATTTCTTAATATAGATTTAAATTCCGCAGCTCCTTTATTGTTTCATTTTATGCTTGATATGCCAATGTTCCGTGCTTAGCTAAGGGGCACGGTCAAGATGATCGTGCTGATGGCACAAGTTTCGGGGTATCGAAATCCGGGCTGTCACAGTTGGTATCAAAGCTATTTTCTTTTAACAATTCTGACAATCGTTCTTTTGGTCAGAACATAGGGGCTTCTGCTAACGAAACTTTAGTTTCAAATGCAGCTGCAAATGTCATCTAGAGGAAGAGGCCGACCAAGGGGAGGTCAACAGAGGAGTCTACGTAGTGGAGATGATTACATCTCTCCTACTAATAGAGTGCCTTTAGGAGGTACTGAGGCCCCAGGGGGCAGTAGTAGTAGACAGCGTGATGAGGAGGATCGAGATCATCAGGATCAAGATCTAAGAGAGCAAGAAAGAGTGAGAGAAAGACAAGAAGATAGAGAAGAGCGACAAAGGATGATGCACACTATGGAGACTATGGCAGCTGCCATGGCACAACAAGCCGCGTCCTTTGCGGCTCATGCATCAAGAGAACAGCAGCCACCTACACCACCACAGGACTGCTTGCTGCCTCATCTTTCTGAGTTTAGGAGGATGAGACCTCCTTTATTTTCTGGGCAGGCAGATACAATGGCCGCTGAGAACTGGCTGATGGAGATGGAGAAGGTCTTTAGCGTGCTGACATGCACGGAAGATGAGAGTGTGAGATGGGCAGCTTATATGTTGGATGGGGAGGCTGGGCCTTGGTGGAAGTCCGTGATACGGACTCGGGCTCAAGAGACCCCAGAGTTACCTTAGACTTGGGAGGAGTTTGTTGAAGAGTTCAACAAACAATATTTTTCGGAAGTGGTGAGGAACTAGCTTGAGATACAATTTTTACAGTTAGTGCAAGGGAGAATGACAGTGAGAGAATATGGGGTAGAGTTTCTACGACTTGCCCGTTTGCTCGGACACGTCACATCTTGAAGTGATGAAGTCCAAGAGGTTTCAGCAAGGTTTGAAGCCTGAGGTTAGGGGAGGCGTAGCTCCATTTCAGTTGAGGACCTATGAAGAGGTCATGAGTAAAGCACTAGTGGTTGAAGAGGAGAATACAAATAGATATCGACAGAGAGAGCAGCAGAGAGGAGGAAATGAACAAGGAAGATCGGGGCACTATGAACCGGTGAACAAAAAGCCGAGGTTCGTAACCCAAAATCAGAGACCACAGTTCCAAGGGGGTTTAGGAAGGCCGGCGCAACAACAACACCAACAGAGGTTTCCATTACTTGCGTCTGGGAGACCTTTTCGCTATGAGAGCCCTGCCATGTCTACTGGCACCACTATCACACAGGGTTCTCGTACTGTTTCTTCCGCACCTCGGGAGACTTGCGCAAAGTGTGGCAAGCCTCATAGGACGGTGGATTACAGATCGGGAACTAGGAGTTGTTTCCGATGTGGAAAGGTGGGTCACTTGATCAAGGATTGCCCCGAGACAGATAAAAGAAAGACGGTTTCAGTTGCAGCACCATGACCCATTCAAGCAAGGAAGCCGATCGTTCAGGGGAGAGCCTATCGATCCTTTGCTTTCGAGAAGCGAGGGAATGTGCATGACGTCATCCAAGGTGAGACTCGTTAAAATTAAAGAAAATTTTCATTTCATTAAAATTTTAGATAGAGAAGGAGCATGCATTAGAAATTGTATAGATTCTTTTCTCAATACAAAAAGCTGTATGTGAATTAAGGGTGTACATTGATGTGTGAATTATTGTATGTATGTATGTATGCTATAGGTACTTTAAATATATATATGAAAAAGGATGCTTCGGTGGATATGACGCTCGAGTGTTGATAGACCCAGGGTCTACCCACTCATTCGTCACTCCACGTTTCGCCAAGAAGATGAAGATTGTTCCAGAGACGTTGGATTTCGTCCTATCTGTGTCTATTCTGACTGGAGAGTTAGTAGACACGGAGTTAGCTTGCAAATCCATCATTGTAGCAGTTCGAGACTTAGAGGTGCATGAATTGGAAGCAAAGTTGATACTGTTAGACATGCAAGGGTTTGATGTGATCCTTGGCATGGACTGGTTGGCGCAGCATTGTGCGACCGTCGATTGCAAGAATAAGGTAGTCATTTTCAGACCCAACACAAGAAGATCATTTCGGTTTCAAGGAGTGAGGTCGTCATCGTACCGATCTCAGAGGGCGAAAATGATCAGAAAGGGTTGCAGTGGATACTTAGCTTTCTTAAAGGAGGATAAGGAAGAAAAGAACGTCATTTCTGAGATAGCAGTTGTGCGAGACTTTGCCGACGTGTTTCCAGAGGAATTGCCTGGATTACCTCTAGAGAGAGAAGTAGAATTCGCCATTGACTTAGCACCAGGAACGGAGCCTATTTCGAAAGCACCTTATAGAATGGCTCCTGCTGAGTTAAAGGAGTTGAAGGAACAACTACAAGAACTTATGGACAAGGGGTTTGTTAGACCGAGCGTGTCTCCATGGGGAGCACCGGTCTTGTTTATTAAGAAGAAAGATGGGTCAATGCGGCTATGCATTGACTATCGACAATTGAACAAACTCACTGTGAAGAACCGCTACCCTTTGCCTAGAATTGACGATCTGTTCGACCAACTGTAAGGAGCAAGGTATTTTTCCAAGATCGACCTGAGATCTGGATATCATCAGTTGTGAGTCAAGGCAGAGGACATCCAGAAGACAGCTTTCCGGACACGGTATGGACACTATGAATTCCTTGTGATGCCGTTTGGATTGACGAATGCTCCGGCGTCGTTTATGGATCTGATGAACCGAGTGTTTAAACCACACTTGGACTCCTGCGTCGTAGTGTTCGTTGATGATATATTGATATACTCCAAATCCAAGATTGCGCTGAAGATTTAGAGACATTACTTGTATGGTGAGACTTTTGAAATTTTCACCGATCATAAGAGCCTCCGATATCTCTTTACACAGAAAGAGCTCAACATGAGACAGCGCAGGTGGATGGAATTCCTTAAGGATTATGATTGCTCCATACAATACCATCCAGGCAAGGCGAATGTAGTAGCTAATGCATTGAGTCGGAAAGGTTCAGCTCAGTTAGCTTGTTTGGTTTTGGGTATGCATCGATGGAAATTATTGGAAGACCTGGCATTCTATGATGCGAACATTGAGTCAAAGGACACCGGATCCTTTTTGGCTAACATATCAGTAAAGTCAGTGATATTTGAACATATCCACGATCTATAGATGAAAGATCTGGCATTGACAAAGATTCATCAAGACGTGAGTGAAGGCATCAGGTCGGACTTCTCGGTTAAAGAAGATGGTTCTTTATTGTTTAAGGGTCGTCTATGCATTCCGGACAATTCCTATCTAAGACGAACGATTCTTGATGAGGCCCATAAGTCAAATTATGCTATCCACCCTGGTAGCACCAAAATGTACCAAGATTTGAAAAGGAACTACTGGTGGAGAGGACTGAAACAAGACGTACGGCAGCGTGTCACGGTGTTTGACTTGCCAGCAAGTGAAGGTTGATCATAGACATCCTGCTGGACTATTGCAACCTTTACCAATCCCAGAATGGAAGTGGGAATCGATCTCAATGGACTTCATTGTTGGATTGCCCCGTACTGCCAAGAGACACAATGCCATTTGGGTCGTCGTAGACCGATTGACCAAATCAGCGCACTTTTTGCCGTACAATACTACGTATACAGCAGAAAGACTGGCAGACTTATACATGAAGGAGATTGTAAGATTACATGGGATTCCAAGCAGCATAGTTTCAGATCGTGATCCACTATATACATCCAAGTTTTGGAAGAAATTTCAAGAAGGAATGGGAACACGACTAGACTTTAGTTCATTTTCCATCCCCAAACCGATGGGAGCAGCGAGTGAACCAAGTAATAGAAGACATGCTCGGCGTGCATGCTTGATATGCAAGGATCTTTGGGATGAGTATCTACCGATGCTCGAGTTCGCATACAACAACAGCTTAAACGAGCATTGGCATGGCACCGTATGAAGCTCAGAGGACGACGATGCAAATCACCCCTCAATTGGGAGGAAACATGTGAGAAATTTGTGTTAGGGCCAAAACTACTTTAAGACAACGCCACCGTTGTTCGAATTATCAGAAAGGTCAAGTCAAGACTAGAGATGAAAAAGTTACGCCGATATGAAGCGGACTAGTGTCGACTATAAAGTGGGTGAACATGTGTTTGTGAAGGTGACACCTATGAAAGGCGTAATGAGATTTGGCAAGAGAGGGAAGTTAAGCCCACGTTATGTTGGACCATTTGAAATTTTGGGGCGCGTAGGTGAAGTTGCGTATCGCATTGGATTACCACCGCTGTTTGATCGAGTACATAACGTCTTCCACATATCGATGCTCAGAAAGTATGTGAATGATCCATCTCATGTGTTAGGAAAACAACCCATGGAGATGTGCGAGGACATGAGCATGATAGAGGAACCAGTGGAAATATTGGATCGAAAGGAACAAGTACTGCGCACTAAAGTGATTCCCTTAGTGCTTGTTCGGTGGAACAATCATCCAAAAGAAGAGGCTACTTGGGAACGAGAGGCTGATGTGAAAGAACAATATCCAGCCTTGTTTCCAACGACGTGAGAATCAAATGTCAACCACAAATGTGTTTGTGGAATCTCCACGAGACTTGTAATTCGATGGAAATTTTGCTCAAAAGTATGACTAAAGGAACAGTTTTTGTATGTACATGACCAAGTGAATGTGTCTTTATGGATCTACGAATCACTTGATGTCAAAAATAATCAAAGAACCAAAGAACCTGAAAGTCTGAAGAAATGGGGCAAAACCGATTAATCGAATTTCAAATCGATTAATCGATTTGGAATCTCGATTAATCGATTTTGTTCGATTAGTCGACTGGCAGGTGTCAGTGACTGGAAATTTGAATAAGAGTTAGAATATACATAGAATGCAATTTCGATTGATCGAGTTATAATTTCGATTAATCGATTTGGGATCGATTAATCGATTTTGGGAATTCGATTAATCGAATTGGGAATTCGATTAATCGAACTGCATGTTCGATTAATCGAACAAACTGGGAATGTTAGAAGAATTGGGAGTAAATAAATGAAATTTCGATTAATCGAAGCAGTGTCGATTAATCGATTTTGGATTTCGATTAATCGAATTGGATCTCGATTAATCGATTTACTAAAGGGACTTGGAAGAAATTGAAGTCAGATAGACGATTTCGATTAATCGAAGTGAATTTCGATTAATCGATTTTGAAATTTCGATTAATCGAATAACTTAAGAAATTCTAGAATTTTGGAAGTTACTGCATAATTTCGATTAATCGAAGTGAAATTCGATTAATCGATTTTAAAATTTTGATTAATCGAAATGGATTTCGATTAATCGACTGGCTCGCGCCAGTGAGCTCAAAAACTTAAATTTTTAAACGGATACAATTTCGATTAATCGAAATGTTTTCGATTAATCGAATTTAACTTTCGATTGATCGATTTGGGAAATCGATTAATCGATTTTGCGCGGAATAACCTTGTTTTGAATCTCGATTAATCGATTCTAAATTTCGATTAATCGAGCCGGGGCCTATATATTGAAATTTAGGGATTTTCTTTGCCATTCGAAATCTCTTGAGTTCTCGAGTTTTTGGCGCTTCATCTTCTTCTTCTTCTCCGACCATCCAAGCACCTATAGGGTTTTGCGTTCCCGCTAGTTTTCGGATCGGATTCAAGTGCCATCGCATCCAAAACCACGGTAAAACCCTAATTTCGCACTTTTCCTTCGATTTGAACTAGCTAAACCCTAGTTTTTCTAAAAATGCCGCCCAAAACCCGGTTGTCTTCGAAGAAGGCAACCTCTAAGTTGCCGGTTAGGCGTAAGAACGCTGCACCACCACCACCTACCCCATCGCCGGTGAGGACTCCTTCACCGTCGACATCGGAGACCACTCCGGTTCAACGAGCGCGTCTACGCGCGAGTCTTCCCGCGAGTCCATGCCCATGCCACCACCACCCACCAATGTGGTGCAACCAAATGAATGGTGGGCCGCAAAGACCTTCGAGGTCGAATACATTATCGACCCTACCCTTTTCACCAATCCCGATGTATCGGGCGAGACCCAATGGGCTCGAAACTATCTTAACAATGCCGGTCTCGGCAACCTTCTCAAACCAATCCGGGGTTCTTACTACCCTAGATTGGTGAGACTATTTTACCAAGGGCTTGTGGGCCGGCCAAGCGATGTGATCAAGACCACTATCGAGGGTCGCGACTACACGATCACACGTCGCCACATACACGAGGTGCTCGAGTGCTACCTCGATTTCACCCCCGAGACCACCCTCTTCCCACCCTTTGAAGAGGAAGTGAGATTTGAAGAGGTCATGACCTGCATGACCAACGACAAAAAGGGGTCAGGATCCTCCATCAAGAGGGTTGACCTTCCCCACTACATGTGGATGCTTGACTCGGTGGTCAAGTGCAATCTATACCCGATGCGCCATGACACTGAGCGCGTGGAGAAAGTGCAGCAGGCACTTTACTCGGCCTTCTGTGGCCGGTGGTTTGACGCCACCATGCTCATCCTTGAGGGGATGAGGTACATAAAGGGCAAGCTGATGAAGGGAAACCTACGGCCCAAGGAGAAGATGCCCTACGCTCGCCTCATATCGAGCATGTTGGAGTGCTACTCCAACGATGCATCTTACGCCGTCTCTCCGCATGAAGAGAGGGCTACGGACTGCGTGAAGACATTCTCCATGTCTTCATGGGCCCATCTTCTAACTTGCTAGCGGACCTACGGCTCCGGGTCCCGCTCCAGTAGCCCCAGCAACAGCAGCAGTAGCACCACCGCCACCCCCACCACCATAGCAGGACCCACCCGTGGGTGGGGCACACCCTGTCCCAGCCGAGCCATCCATGGAGAGGGCCACCTCTCACACAGCAGCCTCACCGACACCGCCACTCACGCCCGACACCCACCTCATCCTACCGTGCCGCCTCAGACCTACCATAGAGGAGGTGTTGGCCGGTATGGAGGGCAGCAATGAGCGGAAGAAGCGGGGGATGGACTTCCACCTCTTTCACACCCTCCGCCACATCTACCCGACCGACTACCGCCGCTACCTCGCCCAGGAGGAGGAGTGGACAGTCGGACGCACAGCCTTCCATCGAGGACCCGTCTTCCATCCCACCACACGCCACTCTGACGCGGCTCCTTCCACATCTACCTCCGCTCCATCACCAGACGCCACCACAACCACTACCCAGGCCACCTGATCCATCACCACACTTGGATGACCAGCTCCAGATGAGCCCGACCATTGTATTTGAGTTATCATTGTATATCTGTAAAGTCTTTTTGTATGCCAACTCATGTGGCCTTGTAAATTTAAATTTTTAATATAAATCAAATTTTTGTCTCAATTGTTCAATTTTGTTAAATTTATCTCCATCCTTGTATGTGTGAATAGCTAAATACGTCTGAGTCTATTGGACAGTCTCACCTGAGAGTGTGGGGGGGGAGAGAGAGAGACCCTGACCGACGAACCTTGGGTTATTTTCGAGGACGAAAATTCCCAAGGTGGGGAGGATGTAATAGCCCGAAAAATCACACTAAACTATAACCTCGGGATCTGTGCCCAATCGGTCACAGGTTTGACCAATTAGGAGTTCGATAGTTAGCGTAGAGTGTGATGAGTGAATGAGATGAGATGGTTTGTGAAGTTATGTGGTGTGTGTTGTGAATCTGAAGTCACATACACCTATTGAGGTGTATGTGCTCAACACACAAGCTGGAGGGGGGATAAAAGGGTTTAATAACCCTAAAACCAATAGCTTTGGTTATTGAGAGAGAAGTAAAGAAGAGAGAGAGAAGGAGAGCATAGTTAATGCAAGGAGTAAATGCTAGTTGGGGAAGAGGGATTCGAGCAATAAACGTCAGATTCGACGCGAGGGATCCGCTAGAAGCAAAGCTGGAACCCTAGCCTTCCAACCACTTAAATTGAAATCAATTTGAGATTGATTCAAGGTAAATTTTTGTGAATAAAAGGCATAGATTGTAGAGGTTAAATTGTGGTTAAAAATGGTTTAAATCATAGGATAATGGTTTAGAAAAATAGAGGAAAAAGTGTGGAAAAAGATTGGGAAGAACCGGCTCGAAGAAATTTGAATCGGCAATTCGATTAATCGAAATTGGGTTTGATGTCGAAATTGGCGAGAAGTTGAAAAGTCGAGGACCCGATCTTTGATTAATCGAATTGATTAATCGACTTTAATTCGATTAATCGATTTGGGTATCGATTAATCATTGAGGAACCTCCGATGGACCCCGTGGAGGAAATGACTTGGGGGAAATCGACTAATCGAAATGGGATTTCGATTAATCGATTTCAATTTTCGATTAATCGATTTGGGATCGATTAATCGATTTTAGGAACTCGATTACTCGAATTGAGAATCGACTTGGCTAAACAGAGAATTTTGATTAATCGAATTAGGATTCGATTAATCGAATGAAAATCTCGATTAATCGATTTGAGAATCGATTAATCGATATTGACTTTCGATTAATCGATTTTGGAAATCGATTAATCGAATCAGATTCGATTAATCGATTTTGGAGTTCGATTAATCGACTGAGCTCATTTATGTTAACTTTTGAGTTTGACTTTAAGATTTTTGGAAGGTCTTGGACCTCCTTTATTGCATCTTTAGTGATGTGTTTCACATGTTATGTGGTACCATAGGTGGTACGTGTGAACTAATGCACAAGGAGTCACGTGTGACCTTGATGCGTTGATCAAACCAAGACTTGAGGTAGGGAACACCTTGAACATGTACTTTATTTTACAAGAGCATGTATGTAGTGATATAGAATTCAAATTCAAATATTTATTGCTTAAGAATTGTGAAAAGTGTGTGTGAGTAACACCCATAAGAGTAAGTATAATGAGCCATCCCCAGGGGATGAAGAAGTAAAGAGATAAGAGCATCAGGTGTGATGCAAGTAAATGGATACATCCCAGAGATGTATCCAAGATTGAATCATGATTGATAGGGCCTAACTGATATAAGATAGCACATTTACACGGTGAATAACTATATGTAAGGCACCGATATTTTTGTTATTTGAGGTTTGATAGGGTACCCCACCGACGTGACGGGATATCCACGACTGACACGGCAGGATATCCGTGACCAAATCTGGGATGCTTATGAGACAAGTGAAACCCCGCCACCAATCCTCAGGGGAAAGGGGCTTGGGTACTATATTGTATTCCCAGGGAATACGTTAAAAGTGTCTATATAGATGACAGTGATGGGTATCTCATCGGGGCTCGATGCTATATTGCTCGGGGATTACTTAAGTTGAAAGTTTAAATTTTGCTTTAGGCCTTTTCAGCATCATTCATGAATAAATGAAAACATAAGTAATCACCAGTAAAGTGCAATGCTTTTTAACTGTTTTCATCAATAACTGCATAGACACATCATGCATGGCATATCATGGAATATATGTGAGTAATAATTTATATGTTCAACTGTGTTTTGTTCCCTATTGAGCTAGGATGTAGCTCACCCTATAGACTATACGTCGCAGGTCCACTACTAGCAGCTGCCGAGGCTTGAGAGCCGACTCGGTGAGTCGGACCTTGCGGCCGGCGAAGAGTTGGAGCCACCTCCTGAGGACTTCTTCTAGAGGACTCCGTTGTGCCGCTTTGAGGGCTTTTTGAGAGAGATTGGTACGGCTTGGTATGTCAAGCCCTGTTTTGGTTAAACCATGTATATATATTGAGTTGGATTATTCTTTTGGGGCGAACCATCCGTGATGATTGCTATCATCGATGGTTCGGATCGGTTCTCCATTCATGCAGAGGCATGAGGGTAGAACTGTCTTTTGAAGAATTTCTTAATATAGATTTAAATTCCGCAGCTCCTTTATTGTTTCATTTTATGCTTGATATGCCAATGTTCCGTGCTTAGCTAAGGGGCACGGTCAAGATGATCGTGCTGATGGCACGGGTTTCGGGGTATCGAAATCCGGGCTGTCACACAAGCTGATCCTACTGATCTTACAATGAAGAGAAAGTTATGTAATTTTTCTCTCAAAGTTGCAATCATTCATAAATTTTTCTCTAAGCTAGACAAATCACACCCCAACAGTTCCTTAAAAAACATATAATTTGTCTACAATGGAGGAACCTCGTGATGTTCTAGTGCTTCATTGCCAAAACAAATATTTTTGTTTGTCAAGAAAACTTCACTGACCAAGGCCATTCTGTTCTTGCATTTTCTAGCAGAAAAACATCTATGAAATCATAGTTTAGTTATTCATCCGAAAGAGAAGAACCAAGATATTATGCACTGCTATAGATCAGAATGTCTTTTCCAATTCACGCAAAATCAAGCGTCTTTACAGAGCTCTCAAGTTTATGAAAAGATATGTATATTCCATTTATGACATCCAGCAACACGTCCATTTATTAAATTCTTGAGTAATTCGATCATTTTCAAGAGATATTTATAATTTCCTTAATAAAAAAGGGCTGACCACTATCCAAATGATGGTATGATTCTACAGAATTGTTATAATAAGCCATCGAAAAAAATATATATCAATAATAAAAAAAAATGATGTTATGATCCTATAGAGAAGAACCACCCAAATCAAGAAATCAAAGAAACCCAAATAGAAAAACAAAGCAAGGTTGAGGAAGAGGAAGATTACCCAAATTGGAATTAAGAAGAACCCTCTCTACGCTGGCGTGAAGTGCGACCCTAATGTTATCGAGCTTAATGTAATTTAGCAAATCAGCCGCATTGTGGCGCCGCTCGTTGCTATCAAACGTGGACGCCCCAACCATAGTTCCTACAACATGATTCCGATTGAAACCATTATATGGGGTCACGTTAGCCTAAAAAAGGCTATCCCTTACAGTGGATTGCCAATGTTTCATTTGGAGCTTGAATAGCAAAGTATAATAATTATATAGCTAAACTACAAACTAATGAAGTTCTCATATAAAATATAGGAAGAAAAAAACTGCAAATACAGCTCATGATTGTCAAAATCATAAGATTCAGATTATATATAATGTGAAGTTCAATATCTTATCTTCAGATCATTCAGCCCATATCCCCTATGAACATCCAAATAAGCCCATCATTTATGTCTTCAAACATTAACATAATAGCAACAGAGTGCTTACCTACTGCAGTTTGCAGTGTATAGAGCTATAGAAAATAAGAGGTAGTATAGTAATTGATGACTATGAGGAATTACTGTTACCTAAGGAGACACCTGCTAAAGCTCAATTATGGACGACAGTACTTTCTTTAATACTAGCGGGTTCTCACAATAATTTTGTATGAATAAAAAGAGATCAGGTTACCAATTTGCCGATTACAAGGAATTTGACCTAATTGAACGGAGAACTGATTCGCTATGAACCAGTTCGCCATTTGCAGAGTACTGGAGCGAATTAAGTAACATAGTGCTAGACTGCTCCAATGTGAAGCAGAAATCCATGTTGGAGTATTCTATCATAATCAAATATTGTTAGACATGGGACACTGATGAACCAAGTTTTTGTGCATAGCCTGTTTCTCAGATGCTAACATATACAAATTAGGATCCCTTGATGACTTTTTGTGCAAGCTCAAAGCCAGCACCAAATGAAAATATATAATATCCTCAAAATTATAAACAGGGTTATAAAGATACGAAAAAATAGTTAGAAACCTATATTACTTAATGAAGCCGCGAATTTTTCCTATAGGGACAAATATCTAGCTGTGGATATGTAGGCTAGTATCAAAATATACAAACTCAACACTTTCGATTTGCAAGAAAGGCAGACTAGCGTGGCAAGTTCCCAAGCAAAAAGGAATAGATGAATAAAAAGAGAGCAGGAATACTAGGTAAAAAACAATACAATCTGAGATTTTAGATGAATAAAAAATGATAATAAATGAATAAAAAACAATACAATTTGAGATTTTAGAGACATCCATAGTAAATCTAGGTGAAAAACTGAAATATATATGAAGGAAACTACATGAAGGAACCATCCCGTAGAGAAAAAAGTGGCGACTTCAAACCCTAACCTCTCTAACACATAAAAAACAAATTAATGCTGAAATATTAAGTAAGATGCTTTTGATAAACACACAAAGGACCTCAAACCCTAGTTTATTTGAAGAAGCAAAAGCCTCAATATTAAATATTTTTTTTTACAAGTTTTCTTCACAAAAACAGTTATTTTTGAAACTCAAAAATATTATCTAACAACAAATCCAAAAATAGAACAATATCTACAAAAATCAGAACTCATATATCTGGATCTCTCAAACAAAACTGCGATGTAAAGCTCTAGATTCACCATTAAAGTTCGAAACAGATCTTTGACTAAACTGTGACGCAGAGACATACTCAGATCACGAAATTTCTCTCTAAACCCAACGACATTTATTCCTTTGAGATTCTGCAATTTAAATCTCTAGCTAGGGTTTCGAAGAGGGAGATGGAGGCTAGGGTTTCGAAGAGGGACATGGAGGAAGATGAGAGATCTCGTATTTCAAGCAATTAGAAGAGAGATTTCGTAGCTCACCAGAGAAATTTTCGATACATTGATGAAACGAACCTCCCAAATCTCGATTTGCAGCCAAAACAATCAGGAAATCGTGCAAAATCTAGGGTTCGTCGAGACAGAGGAAGAGGAGAGGGAGGCTAGGTTTTCCTCTCGGAGATCAGAGCGAATGAGATGAGTTTCACCTCACGACGAGTTGCAGAAGTAAAGTAAATTTGGTAGCGTTGCCAATTTATAAGGCCAGGCTGAGTTAGGTTATTTGCAGCCCTCAAAAATATAAGACTTATATTTCACTGTACACTAAAGACCAAGTTAGATCTTTTAGAGATGACTTTACAGCTTGAAGCAGTCTTTATTGGTGTTATTGAGACTTTTTGAGATGACTTTTTCACGTAGTCTCTAAAGGTTCTACCTGCCTATACATGAAGTGAACCTTATGGAGACCGACTATATGTTATTTTATTTAAGGAGGCGGCTATAGCCGTCTCTAATAAAAGGATCCGAGAGAAAAGGCCGTCTCTAATAAATGATTATTAGAGACGATTTCGAAAAGTCGTCTCTAATAATAGTCTCCAAAAATCCTTTTTTTTTGTAGTGACATGACTTCACTTAACCGTAGATTAATATTATTCTCAATAATATTAATTTTAAATTTTAATTTGTCTCGATTTCCGTGCCGGACATGCTTATCGAAGCAATCGAGTTTTGTTATGAATTTTAGGATCATTACATATGGACTATTGCAGGGCGGCCTCTTATTCTTTGCAAATGGACTCAAATCTCAAACCTGAAAAAGAGCTTCTTCGATCAGTTCCGGTATAGACCAAGCTCCCCAAACTACCTATCCACTTCTGGTGGCCATCCACCTTAAGTAGGATTGCAGGTTCATTTGGAATCCCCGTTCATTCTGATGGACCAACTTCTTTGCGATCTAGATTTGCTTTTGCCAGAATTTGTGTCGAAATATCCCCCTCCTTTGATTACCCTTCGGTTATACAATTAAAACTCGAAGATGGAGAAGTGCATAATCAGGCGGTTGAGTATGAGTGGAAGCCTCTCATATGCAAACACTGTATGGTCTTCCAACATTCCACTGAGAAGTGCCCGCGATCAAAACTCACTCCCAAAATATGGAGAAGGACTGGTAGGACTATTCCCACTCAAGAGGATCCCACAAATAATCTTCTAACAACAGCAACTGCTGTTTCTGAGGAAGGCAATCCCGAATATCGGCATTGCAGGAATGAAGATAATATTGTTTTAAGCAATACATCGCAGCAATGAGGATAATGAAAAATCCTGCAACAAAGAAGATGAAGGTGGTTCATACATTGAGGAAGGTGGCTTTGGGGAGAAGATATCCAACGAGGAAGATGGCTTGGGAGAAAAACCATGCAACGAAGAAGATTGCTCACAGAAAGTGGACAAAAATCTGTCGGATCTTTGATTCCCAGATCAACGAAAACACTGATGACCGTGCAAAAGATTCCCAAATTTTAGAGCGCTCAGAATCCCCAGAAAATCAAACTACAGATTCCCCGAAAAATCAAACTACAGCCTTCCCAGAAAATCGTTCTTTTGATCCCTTAAATTGTGGCCCACGTAATTCTAATTTTTCCTCTCCGAAAATCATGTAGACTACTGATACCTCCAACATCTTCCATGTGTTGAACGATCTTGAAGAGATCTCAGCAATCCCAACAAAATCGGCAGTTATCTTCAGCAAATGATCGAACATTATCAACTCAAGCAAGAAAGAAGGATCAATAAAGAGTCTTATGGCTAAGACTGCTCCTCCAAAAAAGGCCGAATCTTCTAAAGATCAAATCCTGAATCAAGCTGCCGCTAGACCCAAGTCTAGCAATTCCTCTTCCTCCAATCATCAATGAATGTCCTTCTTTGGAACGTCCGTGGATTTGGAGAGTCCACAAAACATAAAGAACTGAAACATCTTATTAGGAATAACAATCACGGTTTGATTTGCTTAACAGAAACGGTACATCTCTTAAAGGACAAAAAATAAGGAGGAATTTTAGATCGTGGGATTTCCTTGACAACTACCAATCTCACTACTTTGGTCGCATCTGGATTCTATTGCATCCCACACATTTCAAGGCCCAATATTTATCGGAATCTGCACAGACTCTTAATTGCCAAGTGACTCGTCTATTTGATAATTTTGAATTTTCCTTTACTGGCATATATGGCTTCATTCTTGTTTCAGAAAGAAAATTGCTTCGGAGATCTCTTTGCAGTCTCGCGCCAACGATTTCCAATCCATGGATGGTTGGAGGAGATTTCAACACTCTCCGTTTTGCATCAGAAAAAAAAAGGACGTCTCACCATCCCTGCTAGAATCTTAAATGAATTCAACTCCTGCATCGATTATTGTTTGCTTACCGATATGAGATTTGTGGGTTTCTCATGGTCTTGGACGAATAGAAAAATGGGGCCTCGAAGAATCTCGTGCAAGCTTGATCGAATTTTAGTCAACATTGAGTGGAAAAATCTTTTCCCTAATTTGGTTGTTAATTATCTGGCACCTAATATTTCTGATCACTGTTATGACCCAGATCTTGAGAGGATCATTCGATAGCGTGATATGCAGTGGAGCACCGAACTCCGTGTACATGCTCCACACACCACCTCAGCCTACACCACAATAGAAAGAAAGCTTATTTTGTTTGTAGATTCAGCCACCAGAGTTGGCACCCCCAAATCTATTGCCTTAAACAACTTAAATTTGTTACATTTTATATAATCCCATTGAATTGGGAAATTATCATCTATGTGGGGCAACTAAATCCAAGGCCACATTAATTTAGGAAAATTTTACTTCTTATATATATTCCCATTAATTTGAGAAATTATCAACTTGTTGGAAAAGTCAACAATTCCTTTAGGGTTCCCCTCTTTCTATTTCACTCTCTACCTCTCCTATATATTCACTCACGCAAGACTAGAGAGTATTAAAAATTTTCCTTGTTTTCCCCTCTTTCTAAGCTCCCAGCTACCCTACCTCTGCCATCTACACGCCCTACCTCTGCCATCTACACGCTGCATCCCAAGAAGGCAGCCCTCCTCTTCCTCCTTTGGCTCCAACAGCCGTCGCAATATCCTCTCCACTCCCCTCTTGAAAACAGCCACCGCATCATCGCCTTATCCGAGACGCGATCCCCGGCGATATCGCAGTTCACCGTCGATCCACGCCAACACGAATCTACGTGCACGCTCCAACAGGTGGGTGCCCCTCGATCCATCTTAAAATATTCAGCTTTTTATTTATATTTATTTTGAAATATATATTTTATTTAAGAAGCTTCATTAATGGCAGTTTTGGCCATGAAAAAGAGGATAGAAATTATTAATAATAATAATAATAGATAAATAAACAAATAGCTATTTATTTTATGTAAATATTCTAAATTTATTAGCATATATTATATATGTATGTATATATAATCGGTGTGTTGTATTTACGCTAGAACGATTCCCAAGTCTTCTTCTCAAAGGAACACACCTCTGTTCACGTCTAGGAGGAAAAGACCTGCAAAATAAAATAAAAACTAAAGCTTGAAAATTTAGAAAGAGATCAAAGAGAGAAAATGGAGGAATTTAGAGAGAGAGAGAGAGAGAGAGAGTGAGAGATCTAGAGAGACCCAACCTGAAGTCTCTCCCAACCCGAAGCCTTTGTTACACGCCCCTGGAGTCTCACCCAACCTGAGAATTGAAGAGAGTTATAAAGAGAGGCCCAACCTGAGGCCTTGCCCAAACCCAACACTCCTCTTCTTCTCCTCCCATTGTCCTACATGTCTCTCTTAGACTTTCAAAAAAAAAAAAAAAAAAAAAAAAAAAAAAAAAAAGAAAGAGGAAGGGAAATTGTATATATATATATATATATATATATATATATATATATATATATATATATATATATATATATATAGCGAAAGTTTAGAGAGAGGAAGAAAGAGAGCAGGGAGCAGAGACCCAACCCCCAACCTTCTTCAATCTCCTCCACCGGTTCATCTATAAAATAAAATTTATAATTGAATATAAATGTAAATATTTATAAATATATAAATACACTTGTGTGTTTGTGTGCTTAACAACGGGACCAATCCCGCTCCTTCAAATGCTTTTTCTACCTTGCTCCTACTCTTTGCATCAAAGATAATAAACGGTAAAGAAAGCATTATATATGTAAGTAATGTGTCTACACATATAGAGAGAGAAAGTGAGACCCAATCTTTGGAAAATTTAGAGAGAGAAAGAAAGTGAAATCCAACCTTTAATTGAGAACTTTTGTGAGAAAAGCCCAAGGTGTTGAACTGAGAGACCATCAGAAAATCTAGAGAGAGAGAGATAAAAATCAGGTAAGAAACCCACCTGAACCCCTTGTTTTGGTTAAATATATTAACATACAGGTATATATATGGAGTTATATATATGAATGCTCTGGCAGCTATAAATAAAATTTCAAGGATCGACCCGACCAAACACCGCCATTGCTAGTGATGACTCACATGTCCCAACCAATATAGTCGAGAGCATTGAAGTACATGTAGGAAACCAGTAGTTTGGTGCACCAATGTTTTGGTGCAACCATCCCCTTAGCACCACTGAATTCAAACGAAGTAGATTCAAGTTGGACTTTGTGGGCCCAACCCCAGAAAAGGTGCAGAGATGGTCCGCCTCCACAAATTGAAATTTTATAGACATCTAACGGTCCAGAACCTGAGAAATAGAAACACAAATCAAGAAATTGAACCTCCTTTTGGACACTATCGATCATGTAAGGATTGACCATTAGATCTGATGCCTTAGAAGCGGAAATAATTTGGGCCCAAAGACCTAACACCTTAAAATTATTCTTCTTAGGTATCTGATGGTTCAGGTCTGCTCAATCTGATCGCCACATGGTAGGTACACTAAGTGTGCACGTGACTCCTAGATTTTGTGAAAGGTTGACTGAAGGATCTAGTGTGTTAGAGGTCGAATCAGGATCGGGACAAAAGAACTAACCTTATGTAAAATTTTATCGTCTAACCATCAAATGGTTCAGATTAGATGATAGATGACTCAAAGTTCATGTCTTCTTATTTTAGCCTTAGGTGCCACATGGAATAACGCCATGAGCTCCTTTTGACCCTTAATTTTTGAGAATCAAGGCCCAACTGGCCCATAGGACCAACTTCAAAACGATCTCGATAGTAACACAATATAATCTAATGGATCAGATAAGTGTCACTAAAATTTTAAAGATGTGTTTTGAGACCCGCAAGTTTGGAAGATTTGATAAGGGATATGAACCCGTGTATAACTAAGGGGATTAATTGACCCGTCTCTTTTATCCACTCTTGGGTCAAAACTAGAAAAAGGTCTCGACACACAGACCACCACTTAGAAAACTTTAAGAACCATAGGCCCGATCACTCTCTAAGCAATCTAACGGCCCATGAGGGTTTCTCCAAAATTTTTGTATGAAATATCTGTTCTTTTCAAATTTTAATTATTATGTTATATTCACAAGTATATAAGGCGTATGAAATAATTTTTTTTGGCCAAGTAAGTCCTTTCATCATATGATATGCATCACATAGAAAATCACGATAGGGCATACGCATGATTAAAAAGGAATAAGCTATGTCACACGACTTTTAAAGCCTTTGTCATGGTAGGGTTCCCTTCACGGTCACATAAAAACTTGGAATGTAGGCATCCATGTATAGATGTAACACCTCTATGAGAGTATGGGCTGCCACACGAAGTACATCCAGGTTACTACGGAACCCGTCCCTTGGAAAGCGTGATTTTGTGAATCTTATTGCACCGTAGTTCACTTTAAATTAAGTTATAAGTAAACGATAAGGAATGATATGTAAGATAAGATAAGATACGAATACAGATAAGTTATGCTGTGAAGGCTAGCAAAATATGAATTAAGTTTCTACACGTGCCACGTCTTGCGTGCCACCGCAAGATCCAACGTCTGCAGCCAAGACGGATCTTAAGGACAATACGCTACGATAGTGTCCCAAACATAAGGGGACACTGATTTAAATGCATGCAACCTCATCGGGCTGGATGATGGTATATGTTATGATATGGAGGTTAGGTGGTTATCTACACATAGACCTCACGTGATAGGCTCGAGCAGCGGCCCTGACACAGGTCGTATACGTAAATTAAGTAAGATGCGAAGTACGTTGTGTAGACGTATGGAGCAATATGAAGTTTTAAGATATGCCACATAAGATAAGTCGACAAAGTAGATACAAAAAAGAAATCAGAAATTGATGCATCATATTCATTTTATTTTATGTCAGGTCTTTTCATTCTATGCTATGTCTTTTCATTTTATGCTATGATTTTCAATTTTAATATGATAGGTTATGAGATCTTAGATATGCTTATAATCTTTCATAGCTGCTTAGTTCATTTCAAAATACACCACAATTCAAGCGATTGCATACACACGATCACCTGGGTATGTTATGGTGGATCGATTGTGCAACCCAGTGAGTTTACGTGACTGAGTAAACTCACCCCCCTCCCCAAAACTAACGGTTGTAGGTGAGAACTCTGATTAATCCATCACTGAGGATGGGGATGCTGCTGTATCTAATGCGACTCAAGAGGGGGGGGACGTCGGTTACCATCTGGACGAAGGAGTGGATCCGGCGGACTACTTTGAGCATTGAGAGACTCCTTAGTTATAATTTTTATCGCTTTCAGGAGAGACTTATTATTAGTTACTTTTATTTATCTGTACTACTTATGGGTTTACGTTTGGGATCGTGTTATCCTACGTAAAACCACTGTTTACTTTCGATTATAGATGCATGGTTAGGATTTATCATTTAATTAATGTCATCTACTTTTTCTGCTATTGTTTTATGAGCTATTCATCTTCAAATGTTATTATTAAATGCCACGATCCATATGCTAAATTGAATTAAGAAATATGTGTATATCCGTTTATCGCCTTCACAAGCGTTCGGTGTCATAACACGGAATTCTAGGCCCCTTGAGAACGGGTAAGGATTTTGGGTTGTGACAATCACTCTCCCCTTCTCGTATCCTTTAGAGATGATAGATCATTTGGGCCTAAACCTTTTAAGTACTATGATATTTGGTCCTCACAGCAAGGCTTTCGTGATCTCATTCTCCGCAGCTGGGAAATAAAAATTGATGGCAATCCAATATACTCAATGCAACAAAAACTCAAACTCCTTAGAACTGATATCTGCAATTGGAACGCTTCTTCTTTCGGATCTGTAATGGAGAGATCAGACTGTGCCAGAAAGTATCTTCTTGAAATCCAAGCCAAGGTTCATGATGATCCTACTAATGAACTTCTTCGTTTAGCTGAAAGACAAGCATCCATTACTCTTCGTCGGGACTCTCACACTGAAGAAAATTTCATCAGACAGAAAGCCAGGGTTCAATGGTTGCAGGCAGGAGATTCCAATGCAAAAATTTTCTACTCTATGGTGAACTCTAGAATCTGTACGATTTCCATATTCGAGTTGATTCTTCCCACAGGAGAAAGGATCGTAGACCCTACAGCAACGGGAATCTTAGCTTCTCAGTACTATCAGGACAGTTTTTCTCCATCCTCAAATCATGAGATCCCAAACCTTCCATTTAAGCGCAAATTATCATCTACCCAGGCTGCTCTTTTATCTCAAGATGTCATTGATGAAGAAATCAAAAGTGTTATCTTTCACTCTCCGAAGAATAAAGCTCCAGGCCCGGATGGCTTCTCTGCGGAATTCTTTTAGACCTTTTGGAATATCATCGGGCAAGATACGCTAAAATTGGTACGCTATTTTTTTCGCAAGAAGAAATTACCAAAATCTTTAAATGCTACCTTTCTCAAGCTTATTCCTAAGGAAAGGGGCACAAATTTGATTGATAAATTCAAGCCCATTGCCTTGTGTAACTTTCTTTATAAAGTTATCACAAAAATTTTATTGAATCATCTCGCAAAAGTTCTCCCTTCTCTTATTAGTTGGAATCAATCTACCTTTGTTAAGGGAAGGAAAATCACTAAAAATATTTTTCTTGCCCATGAACTTGTCCAAAATTTCCACCTTAATTCTGGGCCAAAGGCATTCTGTGCTAAAATTGATCTTCAAAAGGCTTTCGATATGGTTCGTTGGGACTATGTTCTTTCTATTATCCATCAATTGGGGTTTGATTGTACTTGGATCGAATGGATTAGGGAGTGCATCACAACCCCTATGTTTTCAGTCCTTATTAATGGTTCTCCTCGATCATGGCTATTTTTCAAGTTCTTGTGGTATAAGACAGGGGGATTCGTTATCGCTGCTGCTATTCACCCTTATCATGGAAGGATTCATGTTCTTACTTGAAGATAAAATTGCTCAAGATATTATCAAACCTCTTCAAGTTGCAAATTTCCCGATCGTATCCCAACTCATCTTTGTTAATGATTTATTTATTATGATGAAGGAAGACGCCACTTCAGCTAAAGAGTGAAGAGATATACTTGATCACTTCCATCTTATTTTTGGTCTTAAGGTGAATGATTCCAAGAGTACTATTCTTTACAGTGCTGCATGCCAATCAAATTTTGCTCTGAAAAATGCCCTACTATTCTTTGAAGGAGGGCTCCTGATTAGATATTTGGGACTTCCCCTCTTCTCGGGTCATCTCACTTACAATTTATGGAACCCTCTTCTTGAGAAAATCCAAGGTCGCCTTGCAAGCTGGAAAGGCAATCCTCTCTCTTATGCTGGAAGATTGGAGCTCATCAAATCTATCTTAAATAGCTTTCAGATCTATTGGTTGGGTGTTTTCTATCTCTCGAGGAAGATTATCTGTAGAATGGAAACAATGTTCTCAAGATTCCTTTGGAGGGGCCCTTCTTTTGGCCAATTGATGCGCCCTATCAGCTGGAAGAAAATCTGCAGACCCAAGGATGAAGGGGGCCTTGGAATTAGGCGCATTATTGATTGGAATAATGTTGGCCTATTGAAACTATTCTGAAACTTGGTCTCCAACAAATCGCTTTGGCCCACTTGGTGCATCACTAGATACGTTCTACCTACAAATGCCTGGAATTGTAAACTTCCTAACAATTTTCACTACAAAAATTTCGTCTTTTCCCGGCGGCTAATGCCCGCCGGCAATACTCCCAAAGCCGTCAGTAATATGATTGCTAGCGGCTACTGGTTCACCGCCAATTCCTTTGTCGCCGATACTATTGCCGACAGATATTGAGTTTTTTACCAGCGGGAGACTCTCGCTGGCGATATTTTTCTAATGGTCACTAACTGTATGATTTACAAGTAGCACGTAAGTTTTATCAGCGGACAATAAGGCTGCCGGTAATAGTACTTTTATTTGCCGATAGACAATGTGCATGCCGGAAATACTAATGTTTGTTTTTACCGGCAGACAATGTGTGTGCCAACAATACTAGTGTTTTTTTTGCCGACAGCCAATGTGAGTGCCGACAATACTATTTTCTTTTACAAAAAGATATTGGATAGCTCTATTAGAGCCCACGCCAAAACGCTGAAAGCAGCCATCTAACCACACCTATTTGTAAATGTATTTAACAAGTGACTACTTTTGGAGTTTTGGTGGGAACTAATAAACCTACCCAAATATATTTTGCAAGCCATTACTTGCAGACGAGACTACGAGGTGGGTACTTGCATATAATTTAAAAGGATATGTATTTTGGGGACTGGGAACATGTGAAAACATCACCTATGCAGTCTGATTGAAGACCATGATCTAAAGATCTTATGCCAAAAGATTGGCACCAAACGGCTTTACCATATGAATCAATGTAATCAAAGGTCATTTTTTATTCTTTAGTTCACTGCGTTGAATCATATGATAGAGATGGTGTTCTATACAATCTTTTGCATAAAAAAATAAAATTTTCTATTACCCTATTCCAATGGAGTCCCTTGTTTAGATTTAACTTGAA
The DNA here is from genome assembly GCA_021018995.1 of Chloranthus sessilifolius. Classification (NCBI taxonomy): domain Eukaryota; kingdom Viridiplantae; phylum Streptophyta; class Magnoliopsida; order Chloranthales; family Chloranthaceae; genus Chloranthus; species Chloranthus sessilifolius. The sequence continues at coordinate 131,348,391 of CM037585.1, forward strand.
TAAGAAAGGCCGAAGAAATATAATCTAAACTATTGTGCCATGGAGTATGTAAGACAAAATATTTGGTAAATCATAGCAATTACTACTTTACCAAGTTAAGCTTTGAAGTTGACCAAAGACTAGCCAAAAGAAGTATAACAACACTACAAGGACAAAATTCTCACATACCCTGTGGAAATAATTAAGAAAAATATAGATGAAAATACATAAATCATCAATTGTATTTAAGTATTTGCAAAAATAAAAGAAAAAGGAAGGCTATGCTCAGATGCCATTGATGAGTAGTGAAATATGATGATATTTCACCCCTAAATACCTATATTTAGCCGTCCGATGAAGGCTATCTGATGAGAATTACTAGATTTGAAGTGTTTCAGGTAAATACAATCCAAGTGCATAAAACAACCCAAGAATTTCGAAGATAATGTCAAACAATACAACCTTGGGTCATCGAGAACGTAGTACGACTTGCAGCTCAATTTGGACCTTCAAGACATCCGATGCATGAAATTTCTAAAACACAAAAGTTGTAGAGCTTTCTGTCATCTTTCCAATCCCATAAGAATCATATCAATCCAAGTTTAGAGTAAAACGTTATGGCTAAAATACCAAGGCAGTGTCTGATATAAAGTTGGGCAGGAGTTCACGAAAATCTGGGAAGGTCGATTAATCGACCTTACACTCGCTTAATCGAGTAAAGTAACTCCATTTGAGATGGAAGTGACTCCGTAGTGCAGATTTTTAGGAGGGTCGATGCATCGACCCTACAAGGTCGATTAATCGATCATGACTTTTCGAGCCAGGAAACCTGCGCGACTTGGAGAGTATTTAAAGTCAAACCAACAACTCGAGAGGGGGATAGCTAGACGTAGAGATAGAGATTTTTATTTTTCTTTTTAAGAGCTTTGTTCCTTTAACCTTTTTAGCATTCTTTTCTTCAAGAATATTATTTGTGCTCAATTAATTCCTAGTGTAAATTCAACAATTAATAGAGAGCATTTCTAATTTCGTTTCTAAAGATCATTGTACTTGTGGATTAAGCTTGGATCAAAGAATTTCTATTGAAAGGTTTTTTTAATTAATTAGATTAATATTATTTTTCATTTATTATGTGTTTATGTCATTTAATTACAACATGTGTGGCTAATTTCTTAGGGATGGGGATCTAATGATTCCCATCCGAGGGATGTACTTCTAATAATATGAATCTAGGATTAAAATATGAGATTTTATTTTATGGTTGTTATGTTATCACGAACGGATGAAATCCCCGCCACTAACTGGGATCGAGTGTGCTGAGTCATGCCCCGAATCTCAGATCTGTGATGGTAATTTTATCCCAATCATTGTTATATGGTCTTTTTATTTTTATCGTGCGGATCTACTTACGATTATGATCTGGGATCGAGTGTGCCGAGTCATGCCCTGGATCTTGGATCTGTAATGGTAATTTTATCTTAATTACTCCCTAATCTAAAATCAAGTGTGTCGAGTCATGCCCTTAATCTCAGATCTATGGTGGTATTCTTGTTAGAATTTTTTACCTACTTTGGGGATGATTTTTATTTGTATCCGAGATCAAGTGTGCAGAGTCGTGCCCTTGATCCCAGATCTATATATGGAAATCATTTCTAAAATTAAGTTCTGATTGCAGGGATGCAATGTGGAACCTATCCGGATTTTGATCATTTATCTTCTATAAAAAAATACTTTTCAAAGGTATATCTCATAGTTTAATCCTTAGATTTGTATTACGGGAAGAACAAACCAAAGATGGGAGGATTTAGTATCTTCATCTTTACCTTTATTGTTGAATTATCAATTAAGCTTTATTTTATAGTCAATAATCATCATCTCACAAAACTACCTAAATTATAATATTGGTAGGGTACTATTAAATCTTGGTAGATTTCTTGAATTACTGTTTTATCGTTTTAGATTTTCTACATTGATCCTCGTGGGAACGATCTCGTACTCCGCACTCACTATCTACAATCTGATTCGTGCGCCTGGGAGTAAAACATCACAATTAAAAATCACATCAAGTTTTTGGCGCCGCTGCCGGGGATTAAACCAAGAAAATCTGAATTTTTAGAAAATAGGCAGTTAATTTTAGGAATTTTCGTGGATTAAAACAGTATCTTGCTAAAAAAAATTTTTTAAAAAAAATAACAAAAGATTTTCTCTATCCTTTGTCGATTAATCGAGTCTACCACTCGATTAATAGACCTCTGTCTCAATTGATCGAGATTCTTACTCGATCAATTGAGATTAAAAAAAAAAATAAAATAAAAAAATAATAAAAATTCAAAATTTAAAATTTTAAAATTTTAAATTTGAAAATTAAAGCACAAAAAAAAATAAAAAATTCTTGAGGTTTTCCTGTCTGAAACCTCCACTCTGTGCGTCATTTGCATGCACACTAGGTCTTCTAAAGAAAAAACTTTAGAGCTTTTAAATTTTGAGATCGAACGTGCTTGCCGGTTAAATCGTAAGGACACTAGATCAAGGCAAAATTTTTCAAGTGAATCATCTACTAAAGTCAATATGACTAACATGAATGGATAAATCGAACAAGGACAAGAGAAAGAACCAACATTGAGAGAACTGTTTTCTCCAATCACTACAAATACCCCATCATGCATTGTATACCCTGCCACACCTGGCAGCCGGTTTGAAATCCGTACAAATGTCATCCAAATCCTTCCAATCTTTCATGGCATGGAGAGAGAAGATCCATACCAGCACGTTAAAGACTTTATCGAAGTCTGCTCATCTGTTTACCAAAACTTCAACGAAGAATCTGTAAGGCTACGCTTGTTTCTTTTCTTTATAAAGGATAAAGCAAAAGCCTGGTTAAATTCTCTACCATCAGGATCCATAACCACCTGAGATCAAATGGTCAAAAAGTTTTTGTCAAAGTTCTTCCTCATGGCGAAGACGAATGTCCTCAGACGTGAAATCACGGATTTCACACAAGAGGAAGATGAGAGATTATATGAAGCTTGGGATAGATTCATGGATCTCCTACTAAAATGTCCACACCATGGATACTCAAAGTGAAGATTGGTCCAGTGTTTCTATAATAGACTAAGTCAACCAAATAGACATCTGGTAGAGTCAATGAATGGTGGAGGATTCCTGAACCTCAAGGAAACTAAATCCTATGCTTTCCTAGAAAAGATGGTCGAGGATTCCCAACACTGGGATTTCACAAATACTCGAGAACAATCAGTCAAAGCTCGTGATCAAGCCGGAAGTTCAACCAATAAGGGAGGACTATACGTCGTAAAGGATTCTCCGGATCTGATGGCTAAAATTAATTTCCTCACTCAACAAGTGGAGGAATTGAAATTAAAGAAGAATGTGCATATGATAAATACACAACCCATGCCATGTTTAGTCTGTGCAAGTCCAATGCATACAACAGATGACTATCCTTCAATGTAGAACTACCATGAAGACACATCTGAACAGCTAAATGTTGTGAAAAATTATGGGCAGAATCAAGGAAACGTTTTCAATGAGAATAACCCAAATAGTTGGAGAAACCATCCAAATTTCTCGTGGAAACAAGATAATCAAAGAATACAGCCCAGGGAATAGGGGATGAACTTTTTTCCCCAACAAAATTTCAACCAAGGACCACAGCAAAACTACGGTCAAGGTCAATTTCAACAGCAAGGGTTTAATAATCCAAATTAATTTTAATACAATCAAAATTAGGTTGGGCAGCCGCGACAATTGAACCAGAATTTTCAGTTTGCACAACCAATGGGAGGTTATCAAAACCAACCACAACAAAATTTTGTGCCAAAATTTCCATACGGATTAACAATCCTTTGGGAAATCTTTAAGCGTCCTCCTACACAAACTCCTTCTACTGAGGACCTGTTAAAACTTATCCATTCTCACACATCCTCAATCTCTAAAATAGAGACCCAAATTGGACCATTGGCAACTTTTCTCTGTGAAAGAGAAAAAGGATCATTTTCTAGCCAACCAGTTCCTAACCCAAGGGGTCAGATGGTTGTTGAACAAACACCAACTTCATCACAAGATGATAATCAATAACAAATTCAGGCGATAACAACGTTGAGATCTGGAAAGCAGGTCGATAACAAAGTAGTGTTGCCAGAGGAGGAGGGAAAGTCTGATGGAGAGAAGAAATTTGAAGAGAAAGAAGAAATTGAAGAAGTAAAAGCAAAATAAACAACAGAAGAAAAGAGTGAACAGAAGAAAAGTTTTGTTCCTAAAGCACCGTACTCGCAAAGATTGATGGTACCATGAAAAAATTGCGATGTGGAAGGAATAAATGAGATTTTCAAGCAATTAAAAATTAATATTCCCTTCCTGGATGCCATTCGACAAGTGTCTGCTTATGTAAAATTTTTGAAGGAATTGGTCACAATCAAAAGAAAGGCCAATATTTCGAAAAATGCTTTCTTAGCCGAGCAAGTTAGTTCAGTGTTGCAAGTGAAACTCCTAATTAAATATAAGGACCCAGGGTGTCCTACAATCTCAATCATCATCGGTGATAATCGTATTGATCAGGCCCTTTTGGATTTAGGAGCAAGTGTCAACTTGTTGCCTTACTCTGTGTACAAGGAGCTCGAATTGGGAGAGCTTAAGATCACTGCGATGACCCTTCAGTTAGCTGATCGATCAGTAAAGATCCCTCAAGGAATTATGGAAGATGTCTTCATCAAGGTGGATTCTTTCTACTTTCCTGTAGATTTTATTGTTTTAGATACTGAACCGGCACCAAATTTGAAGAATAACATTCCGGTGATTCTAGGAAGACCATTCCTAACAATCTCCAATGCACTAATCAATTGTCGAAACGAGATCATGAATCTGTCATTCGAAAATATGATAGTGGAACTCAACATATTTAATATTGCTAAGCAACCCATGGAGGATGACGAACATGCACAAGCCTGCATAATAGATGAAATCGTGGAAGAAATATTTCATGCATCCGAAATTGAAGATCCTTTAGCAGCTTGTCTTACGCATTTTGGAGAAAATTTTGATATGGATCAGCTGATCCAAGAAGTGAATCACATGTTGAACTTCACACTGCTTCTGGGAGAAGAAAAGAAAATAGATTTTAGAGAACAAATTGAATTAATCAAGGAAAAGCCGAAAGAGGAGGAGAAAGTGTCCTTAGAACTTAAACCTCTTCCAGAAAATCTTAAGTATGCCTACCTAGGGGAGAATGAAACTCAACTTGTCATAATCTCATCAAAATTGGATGCGAATCAGGAAGGCCAACTCATGAATGTGCTCAAAGATCATAAAAGTGCCATCGGATGGTCGATAAAAGATATCAAAGGCATTAATCCGACGGTGTGTATGCACCGGATCCATTTGGAAGACAATGCTAAGCCTTCTAGGGAACCACAGAAGAGACTGAACCCTATAATGTAAGACGTGGTCTGAAATGAGGTAATAAAACTTTTAGATGCTAAAATCATATACCCCATCTCTGACAGTAAATGGGTTAGCCCACACAAGTGGTCCCTAAAAGTCGGGAGTCACAGTGGTGAAGAATGAGGACAACGAATTAATTCCTACAAAAATTCAAATAGGTTGGAGAGTGTGTATCGATTATCGAAAGTTAAATTTGATGACGAGGAAAGATCACTTTCCACTTCCGTTTATCGATCAGATGTTAGAAAGACTGGCCGGATTGCTTCCTAGATGGCTATTTCGATTATAACCAAATAGTCATTGCACCTGAGGATCAAGAGAAAACTACATTCACATGCCATTTTGGTACTTTCTCCTACCGACGAATGTCGTTTGGCCTTTGTAATGCACCAGCTACATTCCAAAGATGTATGTTGAGTATTTTTTCGGATATGATCGAAAGATTCCTCAAAGTTTTGATGGACGACTTCTCGATCCATAGAAACAGTTTCGTTGACTGCTTGAATCATTTGTCCCTAGTGCTTGCACGATGCCAGGAGAAGAACCTTGTTCTTAACTGGGAAAAATGTCACTTCATGGTTAAAGATGACATTATTTTGGGACACATCATATCGTCCCAGGGTATCGAAGTCGATAAGGCTAAAGTTGATTTAATTGCCAATCTCCCACCACCGAGAACAGTTAAGGAAATAAGATCTTTTCTGGGACACGCCGATTTTTATCGGCATTTTATTAAAATTTTTAGCAAGATAGCGTGACCGCTATGCAACTTACTTTCAAAGGATGTCCCATTCCTCTTCGACGATAAATGTTTGCAAGCCTTCGAAACCATTAAGGTTGAATTGATAAAAGCCCCGATAATTCAATCTTCGAATTGGGATTTCCCATTTGAAATCATGTGCGACGCCTCTGATTATGCAATTGGAGCTGTTCTGGGACAACGAATAGAAAAATTATCACATGTAATCTACTATGCGAGTCGCACTCTTAACAATGCCTAGTTGAACTACTCGACCACGAAAAAGGAACTTTTGGCAGTAGTTTTTGCATTGGATAAATTTCGATCCTATTTATTAGGGTCTAAAGTTATGGTATTTATAGATCACGCTACTCTGCGTTATCTATTCGCTAAGAAAGAGGCTAAAGCGGGCTTAATCAGATGGATCCTGTTGTTGCAAGAGTTCGATTTGGAAATTAAAGACAAGAAAGGCTCAGAAAATATGGTGGCAGATCACTTGTCAAGAATTATTATTGAGAAACCTAACGATCCTATTTAGATCTTGGAGCACTTCCCGGATGAACAGTTGTTCGGGATTGACTGTCCACCTTGGTATGCGGATCTTGTCAATTACCTAGTCACCGAGCAATTACCTCACCAATGGTTTAAGAATGAGAAATTTATTTTCTTAGCTCGGGTGAAACACTACTTTTTTGAAGATCCGTATTTATTCAAATACTGTCTCGATCAAATTATACAACAATGTATTCCTGAAGCTGAGCAACCACGGATCATCTCGTTCTATCATGAGTTAGGTTGTGGAGGTCACTTTAGTTCTAAGAAGACTGCGGCAAAGATCCTCCAAAGCAGTTTTTACTGGTCGACAATCTTTAAAGATTGTCATCAGCATTGCAAATCTTGTCACAACTGTCAAATGCTGGGCCAGATCTCAAAGCGCAACATGATGCCACTCAATCCAATTTTAGAAGTTGAATTGTTTGATGATTGGGGGATTAATTTTATGGGTCCTTTCCCGAATTCGTTTGGAAATACGTTCATCCTTATCGGGGTTGATTATGTCTAGAAATGGATTGAGGCTGTGGCATGTAAAACGAATGATCACAAAGTAGTAATCAAATTCCTGAAGGATCAAGTGTTTGCACATTTTGGTATTCCAAAGGCGATAATCAGCGATGGTGGAAAGCACTTTTGTAATAAGTGTTCACCCAATTAATGAAGAAATATGGTGTCACACACAAAGTTGCTACACCATACCATCCTCAGACAAGTGACCAAGTTGAAGTATCTAATCAGGAACTTAAGCAGATTTTAGAGAAGACAATCCATCCGAACTGTAAAGACTGGTCGCTAAAACCGAATGACGCCCTGTGGGCGTATCGAATTGTGTTTAAAACTCCGATTGGCATGTCGCCTTATCGGTTGGTTTTTGGTAAAGGTTGTCACCTCCCGGTTGAACTGGAACATCGAGTATTTTGGGCCATTAAGTCATTGAATTTTGATCACCTGAAATCTGGTACCCAGCTGGGTTTGCAAATAAATGAATTGGAAGAAATCCATATTGACACATATGACTGTGCTAAATCATACAACGACCGTATGAAACGGGTTCATGATCAATCTATTCTACGTAAATCCTTTGTTGTTGGTCAACAGGTTCTACTATACAATTCCCGACTTCACCTATTTCCAGGGAAACTAAAAACCCGTTAGAGTGGTCCATTCAAAATCTCTCGAATACTCCCCAATTGGGCAGTTGATGTCATCAATCTAAGACACGGGAATTTTTTTCGAGTTAATGGTCAAAGATTAAAACCGTTCCTAGAGGGTGCAACTGCATTCTCTGACACTCTTTCTTTAAGTGATCCAATGGCTCACTCTGACTGAGCAATTCACATGATCGAGCTATCGACATTAAACTAGCGCTCATTGGGAGGCAACCCAATTTTGTGTAATTTCTTTTTGATATTTCGTCTTTAAAAAAAAAAAAAAAAATTTTGCCTTTTCTCGATTAATTGACAAAGGAGGTCGATTAATCAACCCTTCCACTCGATTAATCGACATCTTCAAGTCGATTGATCGATTGTACTAATAAATGGCCCTTTTCCAAGGCAGTCTGCATTGATTAATGGGCTAACTTTTATGTTAGTCGATTAATCGACTCCCAGAGTCGATGCATCGACTAATCAACATTGAAAATCGTGCTGCCTTTTCAGATTCTGTCAGTTTTGTTTTACTTGGAGTCGCTTAATCAACTCTTAGAGTCGATTAATCGACTTAAATACTGAGCATGCGTTTTTTTTGTTTTTTTTACTGCCTCGATTAATGTCAATTAATCGATGGCACGAGTCGATTAATCGACTTTTCCACTTCCAGACGTTGCGTCTTTTCATTCAAAGTCGTTGTGTGTTTCCATGCGGTGCAGTTAAAGCCGCGCCTTTTCCCAATGCAGCCGATTAATCGACTATATGCGGTGTGATCGTCCCAAAAGGATGCGTTTGTGCCTATTTAAGGGCAGCAGTCTCTCTTCCCTTTCATTCGATCTTTATCCTATTTTTTCCCTAACAGCCTCCGACATTTCGATAGTGCTTACATGGATTCGTCATCTGCCGTGCCGCAAAGGCTTTTCTAACGTCCTGCAAGTCATGCACGTGAGCAGCCACATGGTCGCTTTGCGTCCCATGATCTTTGTTATGAATATCTTTTCGATCTCGCGGCATTTCAGACCATGCCAGTCTGCGCCATCTCCATTGCTTATGTAGTGGCTCTTAACGTCCATTTCTTGCTCAATCCGCCTGTGATCAAAGTGTCCGAATGGATCGTTCGGTTATTCTATCAAAGCATGGCATGGGTGGACGCCTCCGCTGAAAATCATGTCGACGCTCATTTTACTGTTTCAATCGATGGGTGGTCGCGCCGCATTTATCCGCAACCCATTGCGGAGGTTTTTAACATTTCGTGCGAGCGCCCTCTCAATCACACTCTGGGTGAGGAGCTCGACAGTTCTCAGGAAGATATAATCAGCGATATGTTGCGCGGCATATTTTCTTCAGGGATCGCCACCAGGCGATCGACATTACCGCGCCTGATTCTGTTCTGGGATAGTGTGGTCTATAGTAACCTCTGCCCCCGTGGCCATGTTTCTGAGCGCACTGGTGACCGGGTTCAGGCACTCTATGGTGCCTACCGAAATACATGGATCAATGTGCCCAGGATTCTTCATGATGGCATGTGGCGATGCCATGAGGATGTCGCCAACCCTGCCACTGGTGATGCCGTTATGATCTACTTTCCTCATTTGGTAATGAAACTGCTCAATTTTCTTCATTTCCCGTTCTACCGAGATGACGATCTCGGGGACCTCGCATTCTATCACTATGGTGCGACCCAATGGAATCGCAGATGTCGTCTCTGAGTAATGTCCCACGATGCCCCGATGCCGGCCCAACTGTCCCACGCCCGGTTATCAGCGTCACCAGACGACCAACCTGCGCCTGATCAGGGACCCGAGGAGGGTGTGTCTCTTGGTACGCTCCAAGCCCAAATTAATTATTTACAAGAGGAGCAGCAGCGGCAACATGGTGCGATTTTGCGTCGCAACTACTATGATCGTTCCTTCCTCCATCAGATCGGGCAGCGCATGTGGCTTGATGGTTATGATGAAATGCACGCCAGGGCTCGCCAGGCCGAAGAGGAGGGGGATGATTAGTTTGTTTAATTTAGGTTTAGGATTAGGATTAGGATTCTCCGTTTTGTTTTGTTTTTCTTTATTTAGTTTAGGTTGTTTATTTTGAGAATCAAATCAGAAGTGTCCTTATAATCACCATATTTATCAATGAAAAAGTGTGTTTCTAATCTGTTTGGGACAGCCCATATTTTTGTGGATTTCATGTTGCATTTAGAAGAGTTGAGGTGCAAACGAAAAAAAAAAAACAAAAAAAAAAACAAAGAAATTTCACCTCTGCCCACATATAGTTGATTAATCGAGGGTTATACTCGATTAATCGACCACCTCCTTTTCGAAGCAGGCATAATTTGGGGAGTCGATGCATCGACCCCCCAGGGTCGATTAATTGACCCCCACTTTTTGGGACCGGACACCTATTGGGACTCTACTTCTTGAGCCTTCCGTCAGTCTTTGACATGCACACACTTTTCATTATTTCTTTTTACGGGACACCTCTTTCCACTCCTCCTCCTACTCCAACCCTATCGATTTTCTCCTTATATTCACCCTTAGGCTCACTTTCCATCGCATCTTGCACAACCTTCCTATGGCCCGACGATTCTATCTCACTAGAGCATGGTTATCAAAGATGGAGGAGACTGCTAAAAAGCGGGAGCACCGCACTTATCGGACGGTCCCTTTTGAGCTTAACACTGTTGAAATCATCGACCTCGATCCGATGGTCGGTCCTTCCAGGGGAGAACCATCTAGAAAGAAGGTAAATCATTCCATCTAGAAAGAAGGTAAATCATTCCAAATCTCTTATACCGTGCATCCCTACTGATATCGAAATAATTGATGTGATTCCATCTCTACCTCCCCCATCTCCATCTTCTACTGCCGCCTCCACGCCTCCATCCATACCATCGGCGGTGACTCATCAATTTCCACTTGAACTCTAGGAGAAATTGTTCCCTTTGCCTAAGAACATCGATTTAAGTGACCCACGGTGGATGGGCCCGCCTACCAATGATTAAAGGAGTTGGACTCAGGTTTAGTTTAGGATTTAGGATTTAGGATTTCTCTTTTCGTATGTTTAGTTCTAGAATATTAATTTTTCATTTAGTTTAGGTTGTTTTTAATTCCCTAAAGAGTGTAACCATATTACCTTCAATAAATTTTTAGTCATGTTCCAATTTGATGCACATATTCTCTGCACCTGATCTTTATGTTAAGGTACTTTTCAACAGGTTTGGGGGTGCAATACTTACTTCAATCAATGAGGACATTGTCATTTTTCGATTTGGGGGTATGTTATCTATCTTGAGTCACTTATTTTTTTTAGATGAAAAAAAATATATATATATATATATATATATCTCGATCAATCGACAATGAAGGTCGATCAATCGACCATCCACTCTCGATCAATCGACTTCTTCGAGTCGATTAATCGACAATAGAAAACAAAAAAGAAAAAAAAAAAAATAAATTTGAAGCCATCATGCATGAATTATTTTGTGATTGTTTTCAAACTTTAGTTGATGATGCATGTGAATTTAATTTTGAGAGTATCGATGTCATATTTTGATTACTTGTATTTAAGATGATGAAGCTTAATGTGATATTTTATGGGTAATTCTGATATTCATGCTTAGAATTTTTTGCACTTATACAAAGCTAAGACTTAGAAATCGATGAACTGTTTTGAACGTGAATTTTAGGTTCTTAGTAGAGACTAAACTCGGTGAGCTTTAGAGCCAAATATCCGTCATTGATGAGTGAATACAACAACTCGGAGTTGTCTTTGAATACAAATTATTTTTGCATAATCTCATACACTTCACTTTGACTTGTGACTTTGCATGCAATCAAATTCATATCATTGTGCTAGAACATATTGTATTTTTGCTCAAGACAAATAGACAGAATTATCATCTTGTGAGGACATGATTGAAGGTCATCTTTGGCTCGTTTGTGCTTAAAATATCCCACCTTATATAAGTTTATCCTCCTAGTACCCCTTTGAGCCTATTGAAAAATTTATTTTTATACATTCTTTGATAAGCCACGCTAATCTTTACCCCTTCACCATTTATGAAAATTCAGCTTATTTCTGAGAAATTAGGAACGAGGGATGAGAATGAACGAAAAGAGAGTAACTAGAGAGATATCGAGTTGTGGTGTTTACTAAGAGTGTATGGCAAAAATTTAAAAAAAAAAAGGGAGAAAAAGAAAAAGAAAACTGTGAAAAATAATGAAAAATATGAGGTGGTTCAAAAAAATGAGATTCAAAAGAAGAAAAAGGAGTGAGAAAAGAAAAGAAAATTGAGAAAATAGAAAAATATTGAGAAAAAAAAATAGCGAGAGATTAAGGAAAGAAAAAGAGAAGAAATAGAAAAATTAGAATTTTATTTCTTTTCCAATTTCTCAGAAATTTTGAATCCCAACTTCCAATTCTTTCTTACCCTTTCCTGAGCCCCATTACAACCCTACAAAAGACCTTCATGATCCAATCTTACATTGGTAACTGCCTTGTAGAGAGTAAATATGTGGTACATATGACACTTGATATGACATGCAGAGGATATACAAGTATCTGTTCTTATGAGATTTATTTTTGTTCATTGATTGCATCATGTTTCACTTATCATGTGAGACCTTTTTATTTGCTTTGTATTGATCACTCACATGTGTGAGAAAACTTACCCATCATCAGAGTGATTTTATTTCGAGAGTATACCTAAAGTGAGGATTGAGTCGAGACAACAAATCCGACGATTTCCCGTTTGGACTGGTTCCGAGATGGATGAATCTTGGTTTGGGTATGCACACGCTTCACATTTAGGCATGAATGGATGAGTTATCAAACAATTGAGCATTAGATTAATTTAAATGGACACTAGCATGATTGATATGACATTAATATTTAGGATTGATAATTCACATATTGAAATAATTAAGGTTTTTATTTTTGAATGGTATATATGTTACAAAAATCATGTTTTGAAAACTCAATTTTGCCGATGGTTTAAAATTTTTAGAAGTTTGTGGGTAACTTCACTGTAAACCCTCAGGAGACACAACTCTTCCACTAGGGATCACCTAGGGGTTTAAAGGCTTGTTGCACAGGCTAAGTGCAATCGTGCTCCCTACGAAAGTGGCATTTATTTTCTTTAGTTTGCTTTGCTCGAGGACTAGCAAAGTGTAGGTTTGGGGGTGTGATGAGTAGTAAAATATGATGATATTTCACCCCTAAATATCTATATTTATCCGTCCGATGAAGGCTATCTGATGAGAATTACTAGATTTAAAGTTTTCAGGTAAATATAATCCAAGTGCATAAAACAGCCCAAAAATTTCGAAGATAATGTCAAACACTACAACCTTGGGTCATCGAGAACGTAGTGCGACTTGCAGCTCAATTTGGACCTTCAAGATGTCAGATTCATGACATTTCTCAAACACAAAAGCTATAGAGCTTTCTGTCATCTTTCCAATACCGTAAGAATCATGTCACTCCGAGTTCGGAGTAGAAAGTTATGGCCAAAATACCGAGGTAGTATTTGATGCAAAGTTGGGCGGGAGTTCACGAAAATTTGAGAAGGTCGATTAATCGACCTTACACTCGATTAATCGAGTAAAGTAATTCCATTTGAGACGGAAGTGACTCCGTAGTGTAGATTTTTATGAGGGTCGATTCATCGACCCTGTAAGGTCGATTAATCAACAACTGGAGAGTATTTAAAGCCAAACTAACAACTCGAGTGGGGGATAGCTAGACGTAGAGATAGACATTTTTATTTTTCTTTTTGAAAGCTTTGTTCTTTTAACCTTTTTAGCATTCTTTTCTTCAAGAATAGTATTTGTGCTCAATTAATTCCTAGTGTAAATTCAAAGATTAGTAGAGAGCATTTCTAATTTCGTTTCTAAAGATCATTGTACTTGTGGATTAAGCTTGGATCAAAGAATTTCTATTGAAGGTTGAGGTATTTTTAATTAATTAGATTAATATTATTTTTCATTTATTATTTGTTTATGTCATTTAATTATAACATGTGTGGCTAATTTCTTAGGGATGATGATCTAATGATTCTCATCCGAGGGATGTACTTCAAATAATATGAATATAGGATTAAAATATGAGATTTTATTTTATGGTTGTTATGTTATCACGAACGGATGAAATCCCCGCCACTAACTAGGATCGAGTGTGTCGAGTCATGCCCTGGGTCTCAGATCTGTGACAATAATTTTATCCCAATCATTGTTATATGATCTTTTTATTTTTATCGTGCGGATCTACTTATGATTATGATCTGGGATCGAGTGTGCCGACTCATGCCCTGAATATTGGATCTGTAATGGTAATTTTATCTTAATTACTCCCTAATCTGAAATCAAGTGTGCCGAGTCATGCCTTAATTTCAGATCTATGGTGGTGTTCTTGTTGGAATTTTTTACCCACTTTGGAGATGATTTTTATTTGTATCCAAGATCAAGTGTGCCGAGTCATGCCCTTGATCGCAGATCTATATATGGAAATCATCTCTAAAATTAAGTTCTGATTGCAGGGATGAAATGTGGAACCTATCCGGGTTTTGATTATTTATCTTTCATAAAAAAATACTTTTCAAAGGTATATCTCATAGTTTAATCCTTAGATTTGTATTACGGGAAGAACAAACCAAAGATGGGAGGATTTAGTATCTTCATCTTTACCTTTATTGTTGAATTATCAATTAAGCTTTATTTTGTAGTAAATAATCATCATCTCACAAAACTGCCTAAATCATAATATTGGTAGGGTACTGTTAAATCTTGGTAGATTTCTTGAATTACTATTTTATCTTTTTAAATTTTCTACATTGATCCTCGTGGGAATGATCTCGTACTCCGCACCCACTATCTACAATCTGATTCATGCGCTTGCGAGTAAAACATCATAATTAAAAATCACATTAGTCATGAATATGAAATTAAAATTGATGAAAAATGTGTAAATTGGAACAACCCATCCTTATATAAAAAAGTACATGAGTTATCAATGACCAAAACAGACCATAGATAATAAACACTTTACAAACTACAGAAAGAAAATTAATTATATTAGAGAGGTTCATACTAAAAGTTTAAAATCATCCAAACAATAAATAATACATTTCACATACCCAGGATCACTACTTGCAAAAAAGATCAAGAAAACATTTTCCTTTTTGAACGATATGACCAAGAATTAGCAGACCTCCTCACCATCAATTTGAACAAGGGTAGATTGGCCCATTCTGCTGCACCATTTAAAAAAAATGGCAATAAGGAAAAAGGAAACACATATCACACAATAAAGTAGAAGAACCACACACAGTGGACTAGAAACCATACAAGCAACATAAATTGAAAGACAAAGAAATGAAAAGAAAAAACACTTGCTGCAAGCAGGGTGACAAATTTCTCTGAAATATAGGTCCCAAAAGAATTTTAGAAAAACAAATAATAATATCACCTCAGAGAAGTTAGTTTTTGTGACAACCCGGATTTCGGCACCCCGAAACCCGTGCCATCAGCACGATCATCTTGACCGTGCCCTTTAGCTAAGCACGGAACACTGGTATATCAAGCATGCATAAAGTATAATAAACGAGTTTGCGAAATTTAAATCTATATTAATTAACTTCCCAAAAGACAGTTCTACCCTCATGCCTCTGCATGAATAGAGAACCGATCCGAACCATCGATGATAGAAATCATCAGGGATGGTTCGTCCCAAAAGAATAATCCCAACTCCTTATGTACATGGTTTTAAACAACAATCAAGGCTTGACATACCAAGCCGTATAAAAACCCTCTCCAAAATCCCTCAAAGTGGCACAACGGAGTCCTCTAGAAGAAGTCCTCTGGAGGTGGCTCCAACTCTTCACCGTATTAAGGTCAGGCTCATGGGATCGGTGTCTCCTGAAGCATGGCTTGCTAGTAGTGGACTGCGGCGTATAGTCTATAGGGTGAGCTACATCCTAGCTCAATAGGAACAAACACGGTTGAACATATAAATTATAACTCACATATATTCCATGATATGCCATGCATGATGTATCTATCACGATTGTTAATGAAACGATTAAAAAGCATTTCGTTTCTTTGTTGATTACTTATATTTTCATTTACTCATGAATGATCTTGAAAAGGCCTAAAGCAAAACTTAAACTTTCAACTTAAGTAATCCCGAGCAATATAGCATCGAGCCCCATGAGATACCCATCATCGTCATCTATATAGGCGGTTTTAACCGTATTCACAGGAATACCAATAGTACCAAGCCCTTTCACGAGGATTGGTGGCGGGTTTCACTTGTCTCAATCAACACCCCCAGGGTGTGCTTACTATGTCTGGATAAGCCTCACTTGCAGCCTACGGTTTCGCCGTATCGGTCACGGATATCATGCCGTGTCGATCGTGGATATCCCACGTCGGTGGGGTACCTATCAAACCTCAAATAACAAAATATCGATTGCCTTACATATAGTTATTCACCGTGTAAATGTGCTATCTTATATCGGTTAGGCCCTATCAAACATGATTCAATCCTTGGATACATCACAGGATGTATCCATTTACTACATCACACGATGCTCTTATCTCTTACTTCTTCATCCCACAGGGATGGCTCATCATGATTACTCTTATGGATGTCACACACACACTTTTCACAAATTCTTAAGAAATAATAATTGAATTGAATTCTATATCACTACATACATGCTCTTGTAAAATAAGGTACATGTTCAAGGTGTTCCCTACCTCAAGTCTTCATTTGATCAATGCATCAAGGTCCCACGTGGCTCCTTGTGCACTAGTCCACACGTACCACGTATGGTACCACATAACAGGTGAAACACATCACAAAGGATGCAATAAAGAAGGTATAAGACCCTCCAAGAATCTTAAAGTCAAACTCAAAAGTCAACACAATTTATCTCAGTCGATTAATCGAATTCTAAAATCGATTAATCGAATCTGGTTCGATTAATCGATTTCCAAAATCGATTAATCGAAGGTCAATATCGATTAATCGAAGTAATTTCGATTAATCGAAATTCTCCTTTTCGCAAAGTCAATCCTCAATTCGAACAATCGAGTTTTCATTCGATTAATCGAATCCAATTTCGATTAATCGAAATTCTTCTTTTCGCAAAGTCGACCCACAGTTCGAATAGTCGAGTTTTCATTCGATTAATCGAATCCAATTTCGATTAATCGAAATTTTGTTTTTCGCAAAGTCGACTCTCAGTTCGAACAGTCGAGTTTCACAAGTTGATTAATCGATCCCAAATCGATTAATCGAAAACTAAAATCGATTAATCGAAATCCCATTTCGATTAGTCGATTTTTCCTCAAGTCATTTTCTCCAACGATGATTAATCGATTCCCAAATCGATTAATCGAAATCCAAAGTCGATTAATCGAAATCAAATTCGATTAATCGAAATCGGGGTCCTCTGACCTTTCAACTTCCTGGCCAATTTCGATTAATCGAAACCCAATTTTGATTAATCGAAATTGTCAGATTCAGCCCCTTTCGAGCTGTTCTTCCCAATCTTTTTCCATACTTTTTCCTCTATTTTTCTAAGCCATTATCCTATGATTTAACCCACATTCAAACACAACTTAACCCCTATAATCTATGCATTTTATTTACAAAAATTTTACCTTGAATAGATCTCAAGTTGGGTTTGGAAGGCTAGGGTTCTAGCTTTTGTTCTAACAGATCCGCGTTGAATCCGGCTTTTATCTCTTGAATCCCCCCTCCAATCAGTTGCAATAACTCCTCTCCTACTTCTCTCTCTTTCTCTCTTCTTTACTCTCCTTCAACAACCAAAAATACACATCTAGGGTTATTAAACCGTTTTATCTATCTCCCTCATTGTGTGTTGAGCACATACACCGCAGTAGGTATATGCGACTTCTCATTTACATCACACACCACATAATCACTCAAACTATCACATCTCGTCCGTTCATCACATTCTATGCTAACTCATGATCTCCTGATTGGTCAAACTTGTGACCAATCGGGCACGGATCCCGAGGTCATAGTTTAGCGTGATTTTTTTCGGGCTATTACATCCTCCCCACCTTGGGAATTTTTGTCCTCGAAAATCACCCAAGGTTTGTCTGTTTGGGTCACCCCCCCTCACTCTCAGGTGAGGTGGTCTATATTACTCAGACACATTCAAACAGTTACAATACAAGTATGGAAGTACATTAATAAAGGAAACAATTTCGACCAAAAAGTTTGATTTATATTTAAACTTTGGAAATTTACAATGATAATTACACAAATATAAAATCAAAATCAAAATACATATAAGACTCATGCCATCCCTCGCGCCAGTCGGTCTGGTGTGGTGGTGGGTGTCTGAGGGGCTCATGGCGGCAGTTTGGCCGGGTGGCTCGGTCATGGTGCAAGGCCTCTCGGTGGAGTAGATGTGGATGTGGAAGGAGCCGCGTCTGTAGTGGTGGGATGGAAGACGGGTCCTCTGTGGAAGGCGGTGCGTCCGGCCGTCCACTCCTCCTAGGCGAGGTAGCGGCGGTAATCGGTCGGGTAGATGTGGCGAAGGGTGTGAAATAGGAGGAAGTCTATCCTCCGGTTCATCCTCTCATTGTTGGCATCCATGCGAGCCAACACGTCCTCGATGGTAGGACCGGGTGGAGCGGCGCGCCGGCGGTAGGATGAGGTGGGTGTCGCGGGCGCGGAGTGGGCAGGTGGCGTCGGTGAGGCTATGGTGTGGGAGGGAACCCTCTCCACGGATGGCTCTGCAGGAATAGGGTGTGCGCCACCCACGGGTGGGTCATGCTGAGGTGGCGGGGGTGGTGGCGGGGGTGGCGGTGCACTGCGCTGCTCGGGGCGGAGCGGGACCTGAGCTAGGGTCCGCTTGAGCAAATTATAGCTACGGGCCATGAAGACCTAGAGAATGTCTTCACGTGATCCGTAGCCCTCTCTTCTGAGTGAGGCGGCATAAGATGCATCGTTGAGTAGCACTCCAACATGCTCGATGAGCGAGCATAGGGCATCTTTCTTGAGGTTGCCCTTCATCAGCTTCCCCTTTATATATCTCATCCCCTCAAGGATGAGCATGGTGGCATCAAACCACCGGCCACAGAAGGCCGAGTAAAGTGCCTGCTGCACCTTTTCCACGCGCTCGATGTCGTGGCGCATTGGGTAGAGGTTGCACTTGACCACTGAGTCAAGCATCCACATATATGGTGGAAGGTCAACCCTCTTTATGGAGGAGCCCGACCCCTTCTTGCCGTTGGTCATGCGGGTCATGACCTCCTCAAAGCGGGGTTCCTCCTCAAAGGGTGGGAAGAGAGTGGTCTCCGGGGTGAACTCGAGGTAACACTCAAGTACCTCGTGGATGTGGCGACGAGTGATCGTGTAGAGACAACCCTCAATCTTGGTTATTATGCAATCATCGGTAGGGCCGTCTACGAGCCCTTGGTAGAATAATCTCACCAATCTAGGGTAGTAGGAACCCCGGATTGGTTTGAGAAGGTTGCCGAGGCCGGTGTTATTTAGGTAGTTTCGAGCCCATTGGGTCTCGCCCGGCACATCGGGATCGGTGAAAAGGGTAGGGTCGATGACGTACTCGACCTCGAAGGTCTTTGCCGTCCACCATTCATTTGGTTGTTCAACATTGGTGGGTGGTGGCATGGGGTGGATTCGGGAAGACTTCAGAGACGCGCTCGTCCGAAGCAAGGTGGTCTCCGACGGTGATGGAGTCCTCACCGGCGATGGGGTAGGTGGTGGTGGTGCGGCGTTCTTACGCCTAACCGGCAACTTAGAAGTCGCCCTCTTTGAAGATAGACGGGTTTTGGGCGGCATTTTGAGAAAAACTAGGGTTTAGCTAGTTCAAATCGAAAGAAAAGTGTGAAATTAGGGTTTACCGTAGGTTTCGATGGCGTCTGGCGGAAAAACCGTCGAAACAGAACCCTAGGGCACTGCTTGGAGAAGAAGAAGATGAAACGCTCAAAAACTTCTAGGTGAAATGACTTCGAATGGGGAATGAAATCCCCAAATTTATTTATATAGGCCCCAGCTCGATTAATCGAAATTCAGAATCGATTAATCGAGATTCAAAACTAGGTTATGCCGCGTAAAATCGATTAATCGATTTCCCCAAATCGATTAATCGAAAGTCAAATTCGATTAATCGAAATCGTATCTAATTAAAATTTTAAATTTTTAAGCTCACTGGCGCGAGCCAGTCGATTAATCGAAATCCATTTCGATTAATCGAAATTCCAAAATCGATTAATCGAATTTCACTTCGATTAATCGAAATCGTGCAGTAACTTCTAAATTTTTCAGAATTCCTTAAGTTATTCGATTAATCGAATCCAATTTCGATTAATCGAAATTTCAAAATCGATTAATCAAAATTCACTTCGATTAATCGAAATCGTCTACCTGACTTCAATTTCTTCTAAAATTCCCAGTTTGTTCGATTAATCAAAATTGATCAATCGATCCCAAATCGATTAATCAAAATTTTAATTCGATCAATCGAAACTGCATCCTATGTATATTCTAACTCTCATTCTCATTTCCAGTCACTGGCACATGCCAGTCGACTAATCGAACAAAATCGATTAATCGAAATTCCAAATCGATTAATCGATTTGAAATTCGATTAATCGGTTTTGCCCAATTTCTGCAGATTTTCAATTTCTTTGTTTCTTTGATTTCTTTTTGGTAGTTTATGACATCAAGTGGTTCTTCCATAGAGTTGCGTATACTTGATTATGTACATATAATTCAGTTCCTCATTCCGATTGGATCAAAATTTCCATTGAATTACAAGTATAGTGGAGATTTCACAAACATGTTTGTGGTTTACATTGAATTCTTATGTCGTTGGAAACAAGGCTGGATATTGTTCTTTCACATCAGCCTCTCGTTCCCAAGTAGCCTCTTCTTTAGGATGGTTGTTCCACCGAACAAGCACTAAGGGAATCACTTTAGTGCGCAGTACTTGTTCCTTTCGATCCAAGATTTCCACTGGTTCCTCTATCATGCTCATGTCCTCACACATCTCTATAGGTTGCTTTCCTAATACATGAGACGGATCGTTCACATACTTTCTGAGCATCGATATGTGGAAAACATTATGTACTCGATTAAATAGCGGTGGTAAACCAATGCGATATGCAACTTCACC
This sequence comes from Chloranthus sessilifolius, assembly GCA_021018995.1. Lineage (NCBI taxonomy): Eukaryota > Viridiplantae > Streptophyta > Magnoliopsida > Chloranthales > Chloranthaceae > Chloranthus > Chloranthus sessilifolius. The sequence goes on from CM037585.1 coordinate 131,369,446, forward strand.
TACTCGTCCCAAAATTTCAAATGGTCCAACATAACGTGGACTTAACTTCCCTCTCTTGCCAAATCTCATTACACCTTTCATAGGTGACACTTTCACAAACACATGCTCGCCCACTTTATAGTCAACACTAGTCCGCTTCATATCGGCGTAACTTTTCTGTCTACTCTGTGCTGTCTTCAACCTTTCTCTGATAATTCGAACAACGGTGGCATTGTCTTCAAGCAGTTTCGGTCATAATACAAATTTCTCACCGGTTTCCTCCCAATTGAGGGGTGACTTGCATCGTCGTCCATACAGAGCTTCATACGGTGCCATGCCAATGCTCGTTTGGAAACTGTTGTTGTATGCGAACTCGAGCATCGGTAGATACTCATCCCAAAGATCCTTGCATATCAAGCATGCATGCCCCGAGCATGTCTTCTATTACTTAGTTCACTCGCCTGTCTCGCCCATCAGCTTTGAGGATGGAAATGAACTAAAGTCTAGTCGTGTTCCCATTCCTTCTTGAAATTTCTTCCAAAACTTGGGCGTATATAGTGGATCACGATCCAAACTATGCTTTGGAATACCATGTAATCTTACAATCTCCTTCACCTTCCTGCTGTATATGTAGTATTGTACGGTAAAAAGTGCGCTGGTTTGGTCAATCGGTCTACGACGACCCAAATGGCATTGTGTCTCTTGGCAGTACGGGGTAATCCAACAATGAAGTCCATTGAGATCGATTCCCACTTCCATTCTGGTATTGGTAAAGGTTGCAATAGTCCAGCAGGATGTCTATGATCAACCTTCACCTGCTGACAAGTCAAACATCGTGACACATACTTGGCCACGTCTTGTTTCAGTCCTCTCCACCAGTAGTTCTTTCTCAAATCTTGGTACATTTTGGTGCTACCAGGGTGGATAGCATAATTTGACTTATGGGCCTCATCAAGAATCGTTCGTCTTAGGTCGGCATTGTCCGGAATGCATAGACGGCCTTTAAACAATAAGGAACCATCTTCTTTTACTGAGAAGTCCGACCTAATGCCTTCACTCACGTCTTGATGAATCTTTGTTAATGCCGGATCTTTCATCTGTAGATCATGGATATGCTCAAATATCACTGGCTTTACTGATATGTTAGCCAAAAAGGATCCGGTGTCCTTTGACTCAATGTTCGCATCATAGAGTGCCAGGTCTTCCAATAATTTCCATCGGTGCATACCCAAAATCAAAGAAGCTAACTGAGCTGAACCTTTCCGACTCAGAGCATCGGCTACTACATTCGCCTTACCTGGATGGTATTGTATGGAGCAATCGTAATCCTTGAGGAATTCCATCCACCTGCGCTGTCTCATATTGAGCTCTTTCTGTGTAAAGAGGTATCGGAGGCTCTTATGATCGGTGAAAATTTCAAAAGTCTCACCATACAAGTAATGCCTCCAAATCTTCAGCGCAAAAATGACTGCTGCCAGTTCCAAGTCATGAGTCGGGTAATTTTTCTCGTGTTCTTTCAACTGTCTTGATCCGTAAGCTATCACCTTCTTGTGTTGGTTGAGCACACAACCAAGGTCATTGTATGATGCGTCGCTGTACACGGCGTATCCTCCACTGCCTGAAGGAATCGCTAATACTGGAGCCGAAGTGAGTCTCGTTTTGAGTTCTTGAAAACCCTTCTCGCATGCCTCACTCCACTCAAACCTTGAATCTTTTCGTGTCAGCTTTGTGAGAGGTCCCGATATCTTTGAAAACCCCTCAACGAAACGTCGATAATAGCCTGCTAAGCCCAGAAAACTTTGGACATCGGTCACTGTCTTTGGTTGCTCCCATTTAACTACTGCTTCTATCTTAGCTGGATCTACCGTGACACCGTGCTTTGAGACGACATGTCCCAAAAAGCTAACTTCTTCCAACCAAAACTCACACTTAGTTTGGCATACAATTGGTGTTCACGAGCGTCAGAGAGTAATCCTCAAATGCTCTTCGTGTTCCGCCTTGGAATTGGAGTATATCGATATCATCAACAAACACTACGACGCAGAGTCCAAGTGTGGTTTAAACACTCGTTCATCGATCCATAAACGGAGCATTCGTTAATCCAAACGGCATCACAAGGAATTCATAGTGTCCATACCGTGTCCAAAAAACTGTCTTCTGAATGTCCTCTGCTTTGACTCGCAACTGATGATACCCAGATCTCAGGTCGATCTTGGAAAAATACTTTGCTCCTTGCAGTTGGTCGAATAGATCGTCAATTCTAGGCAAAGGGTAGCGGTTCTTCACAGTAAGTTTGTTCAATTGTCGATAGTCAATGCATAGCCGCATTGACCCATCCTTCTTCTTGACAAACAAGACCGGTGCTCCCCATGGAGATACACTTGGTCTAACAAACCCCTTGTCCATAAGCTCTTGTAGTTGTTCCTTTAATTCCTTTAACTCAGCGGGAGCCATCCTATAAGGTGCTTTCGAAATAGGCTCCATTCCTGGTGCTAAGTCAATGGCGAATTCTACTTCTCTTTCTGGAGGTAATCTAGGCAATTCTTCTGGAAACACGTCGGCGAAGTCTTGCACAACTGCTATCTCAGAAATGACGTTCTTTTCTTCCTTGTCCTCCTTTAAGAAAGCTAAGTATCCACTGCAACCCTTTCTAATCATTTTCTCGGCCCTTACTGCTGAGATCAATGGCACAGATGACGACCTCACTCCTTGAAACCGAAATGATCTTCTTGTGTTGGGTCTGAAAATAACTACCTTGTTCTTGCAATCGACGGTTGCACAATGCTGCGCCAACCAGTCCATGCCAAGGATCACATCAAACCCTTGCATGTCTAACAGTATCAACTTTGCTTCTAGTTCATGCACCTCTAAGTCTCGAACTGCTACAATGATAGATTTGCAAGCTAACTCCGTGTCTAGTCGGAATAGACACAGATAGGACGAAATCCAACGTCTCTGGAACAATCTTCATCTTCTTAGCGAAACGTGGAGTGACGAATGAGTGGGTAGACCCGGGGTCTATGAACACTCGAGCGTCATATCCACCGAAACATCCTTTTTCATATATATTTAGAGTACCTATAGTATACATACATACATACAATAATTTACACATCAATTTACACTCTTAATTCACATACAGCTTTTTGTATTGAGAAAAGAATCTATATAATTTCTAATGCATGCTCCTTCTCTATCTAAGATTTTAATGAAGTGAAAATTTTCTTTAATAAAAAAAAAATCTCACCTTGGATGACGTCATACACGTTCCTCGCTTCTGACGAAAGGATCGACAGCTCTCTCCACAGACGATCGGTTTCCTTGCTTGAATTGGTCGTGGTGCTGCAACTGAAACCGTCTTTCTTTTATCCGTCTCGGGGCAATCCTTAATTAAGTGGCCCACCTTGCCACATCGGAAACAACCCCTAGTTCCCGATCTACAGTCCACCGTCCTATGAGGCTTGCCACACTTTGCGCAAGTCTCCCGAGGTGCGGAAGAAACAGTACGAGAACCCTGTGTGATAGTGGCGCCAGTAGACATGGCAGGGCTCTCATAGCGAATAGGTCTCCCCGACGCAAGTAATGGAAACCTCTATTGGTGTTGTTGTTGATGCGCCGGTCTTTCGAAACCCCCTTGGAACTGTGGTCTCTGATTTTGGGCCATGAACCTCGGCTTTTTGTTCACCGGTTCGTAGTGCCCCGATCTTCCTTATTCATTTCCTCCTCTCTGCTGCTCTCTCTGTCTATATCTATTTGTATTCTCCTCTTCAACTACCAGTGCTTTACTCATGACCTCTTCATAGGTCCTTAGTTGAAATGGAGCTACGCCTCCCCTAACTTCAGGCTTCAAACCTTCAAACCTCTTGGACTTCATCACTTGATGCAGTGTCCAAGAGCAAAACGGCAAGTCGCAAACTCTACCCCATATTCTCTCACCGTCATTCTCCTTGCACTAATCAGAAATTGTATCTCGTCGGTTCCTCACCACTTAGGAAAATATTGTTTGTTGAACTCCTCAACAAACTCCTCCCAAGTCCAAGGCAACTCTGGGGTCTCCGAGGCAGAGTTCGTATCACGGACTTCCACCAAGGCCAGACCTCCCCATCCAACATGTGTGCCCATCTCACACTCTCATCTTCCGTGCAAGTTAGCACGCTAAAGACCTTCCATCAGGTTCTCGCCCATTGTGCCCAGAAATGAAGGAGGTCTCATCCTCCTAAACTCAGAAGGATGAGGGCACGCAACAGTCCTGCTGTGTGGTGTAGGTGGTCAGCTTTGTTCTCTTGATACATGAGCTGCAAAGGATGCGGCTTGTTGTGCCATGGCAGCTGCCATAGTCTCCATAGTGTGCATCATCCTTTGTCGCTCCTCTCTATCTTCTTGTCTTTCTCTCAATCTTTCTTGTTCTCTTAGATCTTGGTCTTGGTGATCTCGATCTTCTTCATCCCGTTGTCTTCTACTCGCTACAGGGCCTCAGTACCTCCTAAAGGCACTCTATTTGTAGGAGAGATGTAACCATCTCCACTACGTAGACTCCTCTGATGGCCTCCCCTTGGTCGGCCTCTTCCTCTAGACGACATTTTGCGGCTGCATTTGAAACTAAAGTTTCGTTAGCAGAAGCCCCTATGTTCTCACGAAAGAACCCTTGTCAGAATTGCTAAAAGAAAATAGCTCTGATACCAACTGTGACAGCCCGGATTTCGGCACCCCGAAACCCGTGCCATCAGCACGATCTTCTTGACCGTGCCCTTTAGCTAAGCACGGAGCACTGGTATATCAAGCATGCATAAAGTATAATAAACGAGTTTGCGGAATTTAAATCTATATTAATTAACTTCCAAAAAGACAGTTCTACCCTCATGCCTCTGCATGAATAGAGAACCGATCCGAACCATCGATGATAGAAATCATCACGGATGGTTCGTCCCAAAAGAATAATCCCAACTCCTTATGTACATGGTTTTAAACAACAATCAAGGCTTGACATACCAAGCCGTACAAAAACCCTCTCCAAAATCCCTCAAAGTGGCACAACGGAGTCCTCTAGAAGAAGTCCTCTGAGGTGGCTCCAACTCTTCACCGCCGCAAGGTCAGGCTACGCCGAGATCGGCGTCTCAAGCCTGGCGCCTAGTAGTGGACCTGCGACGTATAGTCTATAGGGTGAGCTACATCCTAGCTCAATAGGGAACAAACACGGTTGAACATATAAATTATAACTCACATATATTCCATGATATGCCATGCATGATGTATCTATGCAGTTGTTAATGAAACAGTTAAAAAGCATTTCGTTTCTTGTTGATTACTTATATTTTCATTTACTCATGAATGATCTTTGAAAAGGCCTAAAGCAAAACTTAAACTTTCAACTTAAGTAATCCCAAGCAATATAGCATCGAGCGATGAGATACCCATCATCGTCATCTATATAGCAGTTTTAACGTATTCACAGGAATACCAATAGTACCAAGCCCTTTCACGGGATTGGTGGCGGGTTTCACTTGTCTCAATCAACACCCCGGGTGTGCTTACTATGTCTGGATAAGCCTCGCCGCTCACGGTTTACGGCCGTATGATGTGAATATCTGCCGTGTCGGAGTCATGGATATCCCGCCACGTCGGTGGGTACCCTATCAAACCTCAAATAACAAAAATATCGATTGCCTTACATATAGTTATTCACCGTGTAAATGTGCTATCTTATATCAGTTAGGCCCTATCAAACATGATTCAATCCTTGGATACATCCCTGGGATGTATCCATTTACTTGCATCACACCTGATGCTCTTATCTCTTTACTTCTTCATCCCCTGGGGATGGCTCACCATGATTACTCTTATGGATGTCACACACACACACTTTTCACAAATTCTTAAGAAATAATAATTGAATTGAATTCTATATCACTACATACATGCTCTTGTAAAATAAGGTACATGTTCAAGGTGTTCCCTACCTCAAGTCTTCATTTGATCAATGCATCAAGGTCCCACGTGGCTCCTTGTGCACTAGTCCACACGTACCACCTATGGTACCACATAACAGGTGAAACATATCACAAAGGATGCAATAAAGAAGGTATAAGACCCTCCAAGAATCTTAAAGTTAAACTCAAAAGTCAACACAATTTATCTCAGTCGATTAATCGAATTCCAAAATCGATTAATCGAATCTGGTTCGATTAATCGATTTCCAAAATCGATTAATCGAAGGTCAATATCGATTAATCGAAGTAATTTCGATTAATCGAAATTCTCCTTTTCGCAAAGTCGATCCTCAATTCAAACAGTCGAGTTTTCATTCGATTAATCGAATCCAATTTCGATTAATCGAAATTCTTCTTTTCGCAAAGTCGACCCACAGTTCGAACAGTCGAGTTTTCATTCGATTAATCGAATCGAAATTTCTTTTCGCAAAGTCGACTCTCAGTTCGAACAGTCGAGTTTCACAAGTTGATTAATCGATCCCAAATCGATTAATCGAAAACTAAAATTGATTAATCGAAATCCCATTTCGATTAGTCAATTTTTCCTCAAGTCATTTTCTCCAACCCCTGGGGTCCACTAGAGGTTCCCAGTCGATTAATCGATTCCCAAATCGATTAATCGAAATCCAAAGTCGATTAATCGAAATCAAATTCGATTAATCGAAATCGAATCTCGACCTTTCAACTTCACGGCCAATTTCGATTAATGAAACCCAATTTTGATTAATCGAAATTGTCGATTCATTACTTCATGTTCTTCCCAATCTTTTTCCATACTTTTTCCTCTATTTTTCTAAGCCATTATCCTATGATTTAACCCACATTCAAACACAACTTAACCCCTATAATCTATGCATTTTATTTACAAAAATTTTACCTTGAATAGATCTCAAGTTGATTTCAATCCAGTGGTTGGAAGGCTAGGGTTCTAGCTTTTGTTCTAACAGATCCGCGTTGAATCCGGCTTTTATCTCTTGAATCCCCCCTCCAATCAGTTGCAATAACTCCTCTCCTACTTCTCTCTTTCTCTCTCTTCTTTACTCTCCTTCAACAACCAAAAATACACATCTAGGGTTATTAAACCCTTTTATCTATCTCCCTCATTGTGTGTTGAGCACATACAACGCAGTAGGTATATGCGACTTCTCATTTACATCACACACCACATAATCACTCAAACTATCACATCTCGTCCGTTCATCACATTCTATGCTAACTCATGATCTCCTGATTGGTCAAACTTGTGACCAATTGGGCACGGATCCCGAGGTCATAGTTTAGCGTGATTTTTTTCGGGCTATTACAGTTTTTTGGTGACTGTGAGATTGCAAGAGGATCAGATTTTTAGGGGCTGTGATGTCTTACGATAAGTTGGAGCCACATAAAAATAGAGGTTTCAATGAGGCTTGCTGTAATATCGCGAATATTTTTGGCCTGATTTCATTTACCTTGGTAAGCGTGGCCAAAAAATTTACGGGACGAATTCGATTTATTTAGGTTGGGTAAGGTATGAGATAGAAGGTGGTTAAAGGATTTGGTTTTGGACTTGTGGAAACTATATGTTTGGTGACATATACGCTAGGTCGTGTGTATGTGTTTAACACTGAAAACTAATGCAAGTTAAGTGGATAGAATTGTGGAATTAAAAGATCTAGATATTTTGTTGGTTTGCAAATTGTTTTATAAAGAGAGAAGTGTAGAGGAGAAGTTTCATCTCTTCTTCCTCACGTGAGAACCAAAACTCTTGCAACCTTGCTTCTTTGCTTAGATCCCTTGACATTAAAATCCCTCTCCCCATCTTAGCCTTTGAAAATCCTTGTGCTCTACTTCTGATTGGTTTGATATGATCTGGGCAACCATTGCTCTAGCTGAAATGGTTAGAGGTGGACTGATTTTGGAGTCCAACTAACTAGAGTTTGCGGATTGATCCGGTGTATGGAATTGGATCAACGGAGGCTAATCGACCTTGAAAGGTAGGCACTTTAAACTTGTTTGAGTAAGTTGTTTATGCCTAGATTAATTAGGTATATGGTGCATCTAGAATGTATAAACCGTATGAGTTCTTAGGAAGAAATGAAGCATGTTAGAAGGACAATTTTTGAGCACCACAGACCTGGGCAAATTCGAGGGTCGAATTCAAATTCGACCATCAAATTAAAATTCGATGATCAAATTTTGGGGAATCGGACTGATGCACTTTTGGGTGAATTCGATGCTCGAATTCAAATTTGACCATCGAATTTGAAATTCGATGATCGAATTCTGATCTATTTTTCTTGTCTTTGGAAACTCTTGGGAAGTGCTGTGGGTAGTTTCTGTTTTGACTTTTTGGACCTCATTAACACATGCGGTGTTAATCATTGTAGGGTTTGTGATAAAGAGTCCATTGTGAGGACTTCTTGGGGTGATTTTTGACCGATTTTAGTTGAGGTAGGGGAACTCTAAGACTTAATTGTATTTTATTCTATGTATTTGGTTATTTTGTTAAAGCATAAGTTTTGAATTTCTATTAAGACAGCATGATTAAGAACTTAGAACTGTGATATCAATAAGAACTCAGAAAATTTGGAAATTCCGAACCTCATCTTTGAATGTGAAATTTGTATTAGAACTCAGAAAATCCGAATATGTATTACGTACATAAAATTCGATATATTTAGTATTCGCATTTGATTTGAGGTTCCTTAGAATGAAACCCTAGATTTTGCCAATTGTGTTGACGGTATTTCAGCTTTGCGCAAGTTTTCCTCATTACGTAGGGGCTTGTTACACTTTCCGAAATAGGGTTCATGAACGACGATGGTCAGTAGGATTTTCCATCGGTGATACTCGTGCTCTCATGCTAGTATGTAATTTGAGAGATATCTTTAAGTTAAAATTTTAAGGCAAGATGCATGTATTCGATCAGAACTTGAAAACATCAGAACTTTAGACATGATAATTTCTCTTTCGATTCAATATTTTATAATTGAAAATTTAGTCAGCAAGACATCTTTTGAAAACCATAAATGATCCGATTTTGTCTTTGAAAACCTTTACTTATGATAAAATGTGATTAGAGAAGTTTCCTCTATTGAGCTTCAATGTTAGCTCATCCCGACTATACGTCACAGGTGTTGGGACTGATTTAGGTTCAGACGATCTCGATCTAGAGGACTCTAATTATATCCCTGAGGACGAGCTTGAGACCCCAATGGAGGAGTTCTTTTCGTGATCCGATTTTATCTTTTTGGTACTTTTGAGTTAGAATTATTTTGAATTATGGGCCCAAGGCCTTTTTTTGCTTATTTTGATATCACTTGAAGAACCATCATTAGGAACTATTGTTTAGGTGATCCGATTGGCCATCACCGATAGTTCTTCCTGGTTCCTCTTGGTGATATATTTTTGTATGAGCTTTTGTACTTGCTTCTTTTCATTTGGATTCTGTTTAGATCTATGCTTTTGTTGCCGGCTTTTGTTTGATATGCGACTTATTGAGAAATCAATAAGTTGGCGAACCGGCCTTTCCTATACCGAAAGGATTGGAAAAGTCGGGTCGTGACCATTGGTATCAGAGCGTGGCTCTAGGTTCAGAGTCTTAGGACTAAGAGCAAGATTGTCTTTACAATCAATATTGAAGTATTGTTATTTTTTTTCAATAATGATAGATCTGCATGGCTCCACAATTCAGAGGCAGGGACCGAGGTAGAGAGGGGCCTAGAATGGCTCGTATCAAGGAGATCGATGAGGGCATAGGTACCTCGCGAGTGAGAGATAGAGTAGCTACTGGTCCTAATGTAGATCCTTTGGGGACTGGTAGAGGAGGAGGAAGTGTTGACCAAGTATTGGCGGCTTTAACCACCAATATGGCTAAGCAGACTGCAGCAATGGATCGGCAGATGGAGTTGCTAGTAGCCAGAAATCAATCAGGGGGTTTTGTAGAGTTCAGGAGGATGAGGCCTCCTACCTTCTCGGGTTAGACTGATCCAATAGATGCTAAGGGATGGATCGATGAGATGGAGAAAATCTTTGAGGTGCTGCAGTGCACCGAGGTAGAGAAGGTGTAATACCCCAAAAAAGCGCGTTAAACAGTGACCTCGAGATCCGTGCCTGATTGGTCACAGGTTTGACCAATTAGGAGTTCAATGATTGACATAGAGTGTGATGAACGGATGAGATGTGATGGGTTGTGAGATTGTGTGGTGTGTGATGTGAATGTAAAGTCGCATATACCTACAGCGATGTATGTGCTCAACACACAAGGCGGGGGATAGATAAAAGGGTTTAATAACCCTAAAATCTATATTTTGGTTGTTGAAGGAGAGTAAAGAAGAGAGAGAGAGAGAGAGAGAGAGAGAGAGAAGTAAAGAGAGGAGTTATTGCAACTGATTGGAAGGAGGATTCAAGCGATAAAAGCCGGATTCGACACGGTTTGGATCCGTTAGAAGCAAAGCGGGAACCCTAGCCTTTCCAACCACTAGATCGAAATCAAATTGAGATTTGATTGAGGTAAATTTCTTGTGAATTAAATGCATAAGATATGGGAGGTTAATCGTAGTTAGAATGGTGTAAAATGTAGGGTAAAAAGGCTTAGAAAAAGAAGGAAAATAAATGGAGAAAGATTTGGAAGAACAGCCAAACGGGGGCAAAATCTGGCAATTTCGATTAATCAAAATTGGGTTTTGATTAATCGAAATTGGCCAGGAAGTTGAAAAGTCAGAGGACCCCGATTTCGATTAATCGACCTTGGATCACGATTAATCGATTTGAGAATCGATTAATCGACTGGGAGCCTACAGTGGACTCCAGTGAAGAAAAGAAATGGGTTTGATGAAATCGACTAATCGAAATGAAAATTCGATTAATCGATTTTGGAAACTCGATTATTCGAATTGAGAATCGACTTGATGGAGCAGAGAAATTCGATTAATCGAATTGGGTTTCGATTAATCGAATGGGAATCTTGATTAATCGATTTGAGAATTGATTAATCGATATTGACTTTCGATTAATCGATTTTAGAAATCGATTAATCGACTGGGCCAGTTTATGTTGACTTCTGAGTTTGACTTTGAGATTCTTGGGGGGTCTTGGACCTCCTTTATTGCATCCATAGTGATGTGTTTCACATGTTATGTGGTACCCTAGGTGGTACGTGTGAGCAAGTGCACAAGGAGCCACATGGGACCTTGATGCGTTGATCAAACGAAGACTTGAGGTAGGGAACTCCTTGAACATGTACCTTATTTTACAAGAGCATGTATGTAGTGATATAGACTTAAATTCAAATGTTTTATTACTTGAAGAGTTTGTGAAGAAGTGTGTGTGTGTGACATCAATAAAAGTAATCATAATGAGCCATCCCCAGGGGATGAAGAAGTAAAGAGATAAGAACATCAGGTGTGATACAAGTGAATGGATACATCCCAGGGATGTATCCAAGATTGTATCATGTTTGATAGGGCCTAACTGATATAAGATGGTGCATTTATACGGTGAATAACTATATGTAAGGCACCGATATTTTTGTTATTTGAGGTTTGATAGGGTACCCCACCGACGTGGCGGGATATCCACGACTGATACGGCAGGATATCCGTGACCGATACGGCGACGAAACCGTAGGCCAGTGCGGAGGCTTATCCGTACACAGTAAGCACACCTCAGGGGTGTTGATTGAGACTAGTGAAACCCCGCCACCAATCCCCAGGGGAAAGGGGCTTGGGTACTAATTGTGTTCCCAGGGAATACGTTAAAAGTGTCTATATAGATGACGATGATGGGTATCTCATCGAGGCTCGATGCTATATTGCTCGGGGATTACTTAAGTTGAAAGTTTAAGTTTTGCTTTAGGCCTTTTCAGCATCATTCATGAATAAATAAAGACATAAGTAAACTACCAGTAAAATGAAATGCTTTTTAACTGTTTTCATCAAGAATCGATGATACACATCATGCATGGCATATCATGGAATATATGTGAGTAATAATTTACATGTTCAACTATGTTTTGTTCCCTATTGAGCTAGGATGTAGCTCACCCTATAGACTATACGTCGCAGGTCCACTACTAGCAGCTGCCGAGGCTTCAGGAGACGCTGATCCCGGTGAGTCGGACCTTGCGGCCGGTGAAGAGTTGGAGCCACCTCCTGAGGACTTCTTCTAGAGGACTCCATTGTGCCGCTTTGAGGGCTTTTGGGATAGAGATTTGTAAGGCTTGGTATGTCAAGCCTGATTTTGGCCTAAACAATGTACATGTATAAATTGAGATTGTGATTTTTGGGGCGAACCATCCGTGATGATTTGCTATCATCGATGGTTCGGATCGGTTCTCCATTCATGCTGAGGCATGAGGGTAGAACTGTCTTTTGAGAAATGCTTTTATATAGATTTAAATTTCGCAGTTTCATTTACTATTTCATTTTTGCTTGATATGCCAATATTTCGTGCTTAGCTAAGGGGCACGGTCAAGATGATCGTGCTGATGGCACGGGTTTCGGGGTGTCGAAATTCGGGCTGTCATAGTTGGTATTAAAGCATTTCTTTTAGTAATTCTGACAATCGTTCTTTTGGTCAGAACATAGGGGCTTCTGCTAACGAAACTTTAGTTTCAAATACAGCCGCAAATGTCATCTAGAGGAAGAGGCCGACCAAGGGGAGGCCAACAGAGGAGTCTACGTAGTGGAGATGATTACATCTCTCCTACTAATAGAGTGCCTTTAGGAGGTACTGAGGCCCTGTGAGTAGTAGACAAGATGATGAAGAGGATCGAGATCAGGATCAAGATCTAAGAGAACAGAGAGGGTGAGAGAAAGACAGAAGATAGAGAGGAGCGATAAAGGATGATGCACTATGGAGACTATGGCACCATGGCACAACAAGTCGCATCCTTTGCCTCATGCATCAAGAGAACAACCACCTACACCACTTAGGGCTCAAGTCGCCCTCATCCTTTACAGAGTTTAGGAGGATGAGACCTCCTTCATTTTCTGGGCAGGCAGACACAATGGCCGCTGAGAACTGGCTTATGGAAATGGAGAAAGTCTTTAGCGTGCTAACATGCACGGAAGATGAGAGTGTGAGATGGGCAGCTTATATGTTGGATGGGGAGGCTGGGCCTTGGTGGAAGTCCGTGATACGGACTAGGGCTCAGGAGACCCCAGAGTTTGCCTTGGACGTGGGAGGAGTTTGTTGAGGAGTTCAACAAACAATATTTTCCGGAAGTGGTAAGGAATCAGCTTGAAATACAATTTCTACAGTTAGTGCAAGGGAGAATGACAGTGAAAGAATATGGGGTGGAGTTTCTACGACTTGCCCGCTTTTGCTGGACACGCTACCGATGATGAAATCCAAGAGGTTTCAGCAAGGTTTGAAGCCTGAGGTGAGGGGAGGCGTAGCTCCATTTCAGTTGAGGACCAATGAAGAGGTCATGAGTAAGGCATTGGTCGTGGAAGAAGAGAATACAAATAGATATAGACAGAGGGAGCAGCAGAGAGGAGGAAATGAACAAGGAAGGACAGGGACCTATGAACCGGTGAACAAAAAGCCGAGGTTCATGGCCCAAAATCGAGACCAGCTTGGAGGTTTTGGAAGGTCAAGAAGAACAACACCAACAGAGGTTTCCATTACTTGGAAGACCTTTGCGATATGAGAGCCTCCATGTCCATCGGGCGCCACTATCACATGTGGTTCTCGACTTTCTTCCGCACCTCGGGAGACTTGCGAAAAGTGTGGCAAGCCTCATAGAACGGTGGATTGCAGAGCGGGGACTAGGGGTTGTTTCCGATGTGGCAAGGTGGGCCACTTGATCAAGGATTGCCCCGAGACGGATAAAAGAAAGACGGTTTCAATGCAAAGACCCATTCAAGCAAGGAAGCCGATCGTCAGGGAGAGCCTCACCGTCAGAAGCAGGGAACGTGCATGACGTCATCCAAGGTGAGACTCTTTTAAATTAAAGAAAATTTCTATTTCATTAAAATTTTAGATAGAGAAGGTGAATGCATTAGGAATTGTATAGATTCTTTTTCTCAATACTAAATTTATATGTGAATTAAGGGTGTAAATTGATGTGTAAATTATTATATGTATGTATATATACTATAGGTACTTTAACTATATATGAAAAAGGATGCTTCGTTGGATATAACGCTAGAGTGTTGATAGACCCAGGGTCTACCCACTCATTCGTCACTCCATGTTTCGCCAAGAAGATGAAGATTGTTCCAGAGGCGTTGGACTTTGTCCTATCTGTGTCTATTCCGACTGGAGAGTTAGTAGACACGGAGTTAGCTTGCAAATCCATCATTGTAGCAGTTCGAGACCTAGAGGTGCATGAATTGGAAGCAAAGTTGATACTGTTAGACATGCAAGGGTTTGATGTGATCCTTGGCATGGACCTGCAAAGACTGCAAACCGTCGATTGCAAGAACAAGGTAGTCATTTTCGCACCCAACACAAGAAGATCATTTCGGTTTCAAGGAGTGAGGTCACATTCAGGCTAATCTCAGCAAAGAAAGAAAATGATCGAAGGGGTGGATACTTGGCTTTCTTAAAGGAGGACAAGGAAGAAAAGAATGTCATTTATGAGATAGCGAAAGCGAGACTTCACGACAAGAAGAATTTCCTGGATTACCTCCAGAGAGAGAAGTAGAATTCGCCATCAACTTAGCACCAGGAACGGAGCCTATTTCAAAAGCGCCATATCGAATGGCTCCTGCTGAGTTAAAGGAGTTGAAGAAACAGCTACAAGAGCTTATGGACAAGGGGTTTGTTAGACCGAGCGTGTCTCCATGGGGAGCACCGGTCTTGTTTGTCAAGAAGAAAGATGGGTCAATGCGGCTATGCATTGACTATCGATAATTGAACAAACTCACTGTGAAGAACCGCTACCCATTGCCTAGAATTGACAATTTGTTCGATCAACTGCAAGGAGCAAGGTATTTTTCCAAGATCGATCTGAGATCTAGATACCATCGATGAAGTCAAGGCGAAGACATCCAAGACAACTTTTCGTGACACGGTATGGACACTATGAATTCCTTGTGATGCCATTTGGGTTGACGAATGCTCCGGCGTCGTTTATGGATCTGATGAACCGAGTGTTTAAACCACACTTGGACTCCTACGTCGTAGTGTTCGTTGACGATATATTGATATACTCCAAATCCAAGACGGAACACGAAGAACACTTGAGGATTGCCCTACAGACGCTACGTGAACACCAATTATACGCCAAACTCAGCAAATGTGAGTTTTGGTTGGAAGAGGTTAGCTTTTTGGGACATGTCGTCTCAAAGCATGGTGTCACTGTAGATCCAGCAAAGATAGAAGCAGTGGTTAAATGGGAGCAACCAAAGACAGTGATCGATGTCCGAAGTTTTCTGGGTTTAGCAGGCTATTATCGATGTTTCGTCAAGGGGTTTTCAAAGATATCGGGACCTCTCACAAAGCTGACACGAAATGATTCAAGATTTGAGTGGAGTGAGGCATGCGAGAAGAGTTTTCAAGAACTCAAGACGAGACTCACTTCGGCTCCAGTGCTAGCTATTCCTTCAGCGATGGAGGATCTGCCGTGTCTGATGACGCGTCATGCAATGGCCTTGGTTGTGTACTCAACCAACATAAGAAGGTGATAGCTTACGGATCAAGACAACTAAAAGAACATGAGAATAATTATCCGACTCATGACTTGGAGCTAGCAGCAGTCATTTTTGCGTTGAAGATCTGGAGACATTACTTGTATGGTGAGACTTTTGAAATTTTCACCGATCATAAGAGCCTCCGATACCTGTTTACACAGAAAGAGCTCAACATGAGACAACGCAGATGGATGGAATTCCTCAAGGATTATGATTGCTCCATACAGTACCATCCAGGCAAGGCGAATGTAGTAGCCGATGCATTGAGTCGGAAGGGTTCAGCTCAGTTAGTTTGTTTAGTTTTGGGTATGCACCGGTGGAAATTATTGGAAGACCTAGCACTCTACGATGCGAACTTTGAGTCAAAAGCTACCGGATCCTTTTTGGCTAACATATCGGTAAAGCCAGTGATATTTGAGCATATCCATGATCTATAGATGAAAGATCCGGCACTAACAAAGATTCATCAAGACGTGAGTGAAGGCATCAGGTCGGATTTCTCAGTTAAAGAAGACGGTTCTTTATTGTTTAAGGGCCGTTTATGCATTCCGGACAATGCCGATCTAAGACGAACCATTCTTGATGAAGCCTATAAGTCAAATTATGTTATCCACCCTGGTAGCACCAAAATGTACCAAGACTTGAAAAAGAACTACTGGTGGAGAGGTCTGAAGCAAGACGTGGCCGAATACGTGTCACGGTGTTTGACTTGTCAGCAAGTGAAGATTGATCATAGACATCCTGCTGGACTATTGCAGCCTTTACCAATACCAGAATGGAAGTGGGAATCGATCTCGATGAATTTCATTGTAGGATTGCCCCGTACTGCCAAGAGACACAATGCCATTTGGGTCGTCGTAGACCGATTGACCAAATCGGTAGCACTTTTTTGCCGTTACAATACTATATCTGGCGGGAAGACTGGCAGACTTATACATGAAGGAGATCGTAAGGTTACATGGGATTCCAAGCAGCATAGTTTCAGATCGTGATCCACTATATACATCCAAGTTTTGGAAGAAATTTCAAGAAGGAATGAGAACACGACTAGACTTTAGTTCAGCTTTCCATCCTCAAACCGATGGGCAGACAGAGCAAGTGAACCAAGTGATAGAAGACATGCTCAGAGCGTGCATGCTAGATATGCAAGGATACTGGGATGAGTATCTACCATTGCTCGAATTTGCATACAACAACAGTTTCCAAACGAGCATTGGCATGACACCGTATGAAGTTCTGTATGGACGACGATGCAAATCACCCCTCAATTGGGAAGAAACTGGTGAGAAATTTGTCTTAGGGCCAAAACTACTTGAAGACAACGCCACCGTCGTTCGAATAATCAGAGAAAGGCTGAAGTCAGCACAGAGTAGACAGAAAAGTTACGCCGACATGAAGCGGACTAGTGTCGACTATAAAGTGGGTGAGCACGTGTTTGTGAAAGTGTCACCTATGAAAGGCGTAATGAGATTTGACAAGAGAGGGAAGTTAAGCCCACGTTATGTTGGACCATTTGAAATTTTGGGACGCGTAGGTGAAGTTGCGTATCGCATTGGCTTACCACCGCTGTTTGATCGGGTACATAACGTTTTCCACATATCGATGCTCAGGAAGTATGTGAACGATCCATCACATGTGTTAGGGAAATAACCTATGGAGATGTGTGAGGACATGAGCACGACAGAGGAACCAATAGAAATCTTGGATAGAAAGGAACAAGTACTGTGCACTAAAGTGATTCCCTTAGTGCTTGTTCGGTGGAACAATCATCCAAAGGAAGAGGCTACTTGGGAACGTGAAGCCGATGTGAAAGAACAATATCCAGCCTTATTTCCGACGACGTGAGAATCCAATGTAAACCACAAGCATGTTTGTGGATTTTCACAACACTTGTAAATCAATGGAAGTCTTGATCAAAGTATGATTTAACGAATAGATTTTGTATGCATATGACCAAGTGTATGTGTTTTATGGAACTAAGGGCCACTTGATGTCATAAACTACCAAAAGAAATCAAAGAATCAAAGAACTTGAAAATCTGCAGAAATTGAGCAAAACCGATTAATCGAATTTCAAATCGATTAATCGATTTGGAATTTCGATTAATCGATTTTGTTCGATTAGTCGACTGGCATGTGCCAGTGACTAGAAATTGGGATGAGAGTTAGAATAGACACAGAATGCAATTTCGATTGATCGAATTATAATTTCGATTAATCGATTTGGGATCGATTAATCGATTTTAGGAATTCGATTACTCGAATTGGGAATTCGATTAATCGATTTTGGTCTCGAATAATCGATTTAGGTTTTCGATTAATCGAACTACATGTTCGATTAATCGAACAAAGTGGGAAGGTTAGAAGAATTTCGAGGAAATTACTGACATTTTCGATTAATCGAGCAGTTTTTGATTAATCGATTTGTAATTTCGATTAATCGAACTGGAAGTTCGATTAATCGATTTACTTAAAGGAACTATGAAAATTCTAAGTCAGAGAAACGATTTCGATTAATCGAAGTAGAATTCGATTAATCGATTTGAAATTTCGATTAATCGAACCATAGTTCAACTAATCGAATAACTTAAAGAATCCTGAAATTTTTGGAAGGGAAATGGATTTCGATTAATCGATTGGCTTTCGCCAGTGAGCTCTAAAACTTAAATTTTTAAACGGATATGATTTCGATTAATCGAAATGTTTTCGATTAATCGATTTTGCGCGGCTTAACCTAGTTTTGAATCTCAATTAATCGATTCTGGATTTCGATTAATCGAGTCGGGGCCTATATATAAAAATTTAGGGATTTCACTCCCCATTCGAAATCATTTCAGCTCGGACATTTTGGGCGTTTCATCTTCTTCTTCTTCTCCGACCATCCGACACCCTAGGGTTTGCATTTCGTTGGTGTTTCGGATCGAATTTGCACGCTCACGCCTCCAAAACCCACGGTAAACCCTAAAATCGTGATCTTCTTTCAATTTGAGTTAGTTAAAGCCCTAGAATTTTCCTATTTCACACACCATGCCGCCTAAAACCCGATTGTCTTCGAGGAAGGCAACCTCCAAGCTACCGGTCCGGCATAAGAACACCGCGCCACCACCACCTACCCCATCGCCGGTGAGGACTCCATCACCGTCGGCATCGGAGACCACCTTCGGTTCGACGAGCGCATCTTCGCGCGAGTCTTCCCGCGAGTCCACCCCCATGCCCCCACCACCCACTAACGTGGTGCAACCAAATGAACTGTGGGCCGCAAAGACCTTTGAGGTCGAGTACCTCATCGACCCTACCCTTTTCACCAATCCCGATGTGCCGGGCGAGACCCAATGGGCTCGAACTTATCTTAACAATGCCGGTCTCGGCAACCTTCTCAAACCAATCAGGGGTTCCTATTACCCTAGATTGGTGAGATTGTTTTACCAGGGGTTTGTGGACGGCCCGACGGACGATGTGATCAAGACGACCATCGAGGGTCGAGATTACACGATCACACATCGCCACATCCACGAGGTGCTTGAGTGCTACCTCGACTTTACCCCTGAGACCACCCTATTCCCACCCTTTGAGGAGGACCCTCGATTCAAGGAGGTCATGACCCACATAACCAACGGCAAAAAGGGGTCGGGATCCTCTATAAAGAGGGTTGACCTTCCCCACTATATGTCGATGCTTGATTCGGTGATCAAGTGCAACCTCTACCCTATGCGCCACGATACCGAGCGCGTGGACCGAGTGCAACACGCACTCTACGCGGCCTTCTGTGGCCGGTGGTTCGACGCCACCATGATCATCCTCGAGGGGATGAGGTACATCAAGGGCAAACTGATGAAGGGCAACCTCCGGCCCAAGGAGAAGATGCCCTATGCTCGCCTCATCTCAAGCATGTTGGAGTGCTACTCCAACGATCCCTCCTACACCATCTCGCCTCACGAGGTGAGGGCTACGATTGCGTGAAGACGTTCTCCAAGTCTTCATGGACCCATAGCTATAACCTGCTCAAGCGGACCCTACCAGCTACGGGTCCCGCTCCAGCAGCAGCAGTCGCACCGCCACCACCGCCACCACCACAGCAGGACCCACCCATGGGTGGGGCACACCCGGTCGAGCCATCAGTAGAGAGGCCTACCTATCATACCACAGCATCACCGACACCGCCCGCTCACTCCGCGCCCGCTACACCCACCTCATCATACCGCCGGCGTGCCGCCCCATCCGGTCCTACCATTGAGGACGTGTTGGCTCGCATGGAGGCCAACAACGAGCGGATGAACCGGAGGATGGACTTTTTGATGTTCCACACCCTCCGCTACATCTACCCGACGGACTACCATCGCTACCTCGCTCAGGAGGAGGAGTGGACTGCCGGATGGACCGCCTTCCACCGAGGTCCCGTTTTCCATCCCACCACCGCCACTACTGACGCGACTCCTTCCACATCTACATCCGCATCTACATCCACAGACGCCCCGCCACGCCCGCGCTACCTCCGCCTACTCGGCCCAGACGGTCTCCACCACCGCCCCACAGCCCAGCACTCACCACCCCTGTGAGCACACTTGACTGGCGAGGGGACTGTCTGAGTCTTGTATTTATTTTTATATTTTGATTATATACAGAGATTCCTTTTTGTACGCCAACTTATTTGGCATTGTAAATTTTCAATTATAAATACAAATCAGACTTATTGTGTAAATTGCTCAATTTCGTTATATTTACTTCTATGCTTGTATTTGTGGACACCTAAGTGCGTCTGAGTCAAGTGGACCACCTCACGAGAGTGTGGAGAGACCACTGACAAGATTTTGGGTTATTTTCGAGGACGAAAATTCCCAAGGTGGGGAGGATGTAATACCCTAAAAAATTGCGTTAAACAGTGACCTCAGGATCCGTGCCCGATTGGTCGCAAGTTTGACCAATTAGGAGTTCAATGGTTGACATAGAGTGTGATGAACGAATGAGATGTGATGGGTTGTGAGATTGTGTGGTGTGTGATGTAAATGTAAAGTCGCATATACCTACAGCGGTGTATGTGCTCAACACACAAGGCGGGGGATAGATAAAAGGGTTTAATAACCCTAAAATCTATATTTTGGTTGTTGAAGGAGAGTAAAGAAGAGAGAGAGAGAGAGAGAGAGAGAGAGAAAAAAAAAAAAGTAAAGAGAGGAGTTATTACAACTGATTGGAAGGGAGATTCAAGCGATAAAAGTCGGATTCGACATGGTTTGGATCCGTTAAAGCCAAAGCTGGAACCCTAGCCTTTCCAACCACTAGATCTAATCAAATTGAGATTTGATTGAGGTAAATTTCTTGTGAATTAAATGCATAAGATATGGGAGGTTAATCGTAGTTAGAATGGTGTAAAATGTAGGGTAAAAAGGCTTAGAAAAAGAAGGAAAATAAATGGAGAAAGATTTGGAAGAACAGCCAAAGGGGGGCAAAATCTGGCAATTTCGATTAATCGAAATTGGATTTCGATTAATCGAAATTGGCCAGGAAGTTGAAAAGTCAGAGGACCCCGATTTCGATTAATCGAATTGAGTTTCGATTAATCGACCTTGGATCACGATTAATCGATTTGAGAATCGATTAATCGACTGGGAGCCTACAGTGGACTCCAGTGAAGAAAAGAAATGGGTTTGATGAAATTGACTAATAGAAATGAAAATTCGATTAATCGATTTGGGATCGATTAATCGATTTTGGAAACTCGATTACTCGAATTGAGAATCGACTTGATGGAGCAGAGGAATTCGATTAATCGAATTGGGTTTCGATTAATCGAATGGGAATCTCGATTAATCGATTTGAGGATCGATTAATCGATATTGACTTTCGATTAATCGATTTTGGAAATCGATTAATCGACTGGGCCAGTTTATGTTGACTTTTGAGTTTGACTTTGAGATTCTTGGGGGGTCTTGGACCTCCTTTATTGCATCCATAGTGATGTGTTTCACATGTTATGTGGTATCCTAAGTGGTACGTGTGAGCAAGTGCACAAGGAGCCATGTGGGACCTTGATGCATTGATCAAACGAAGACTTGAGGTAGGAAACTCCTTGAACATGTACCTTATTTTACAAGAGCATGTATGTAGTGATATAGACTTAAATTCAAATGTTTTATTGCTTGAAGAGTTTGTGAAGAAGTGTGTGTGTGTGACATCAATAAAAGTAATCATAATGAGCCATCCCCAGGGGATGAAGAAGTAAAGAGATAAGAACATCAGGTGTGATACAAGTGAATGGATACATCCCAGGGATGTATCCAAGATTGGATCATGTTTGATAGGGCCTAACTGATATAAGATAGCACATTTACACGGTGAATAACTATATGTAAGGCACCGATATTTTTATTATTTGAGGTTTGATAGGGTACCCCACCGACGTGGCGGGATATCCACGACTGACACGGCAAGATATCCGTGACCGATACGGCGGCGAAACCGTAGGCCAGTGCGGAGGCTTATCCGTACACAGTAAGCACACCCCAGGGTGTTGATTGAGACTAGTGAAACCCTGCCACCAATTCCCAGGGGAAAGGGGCTTGGGTACTAATTGTGTTCCCAGGGAATATGTTAAAAGTGTCTATATAGATGACGATGATGGGTATCTCATCGGGGCTCGATGCTATATTGCTCGGGGATTACTTAAGTTGAAAGTTTAAGTTTTGCTTTAAGCCTTTTCAGCATCATTCATGAATAAATAAAGACATAAGTAAACTACCAGTAAAATGAAATGCTTTTTAATTGTTTTCATCAGTAACTGTATAGACACATCATGCATGGCATATCATGGAATATATGTGAGTAATAATTTACATGTTCAACTATGTTTTGTTCCCTATTGAGCTAGGATGTAGCTCACCCTATAGACTATACATCGCAGGTCGACTACTAGCAGCTGTCGAGGCTTCAGGAGACGCTGACCCCGATGAGTCGGACCTTGCGGCCGGTGAAGAGTTGGAGCCACCTCCTGAGGACTTCTTCTAGAGGACTCCATTGTGCCGCTTTGAGGGCTTTTGGGATAGAGATTTGTAAGGCTTGGTATGTCAAGCCTGGTTTTGGCCTAAACAATGTACATGTATAAATTGAGATTGTGATTTTTGGGGCGAACCATCCGTGATGATTTGCTATCATCGATGGTTCGGATCGGTTCTCCATTCATGCTGAGGCATGAGGGTAGAATTGTCTTTTGAGAAATGCTTTTATATAGATTTAAATTCCGTAGTTTCATTTACTATTTTATTTTTGCTTGATATGCCAATGTTCCGTGCTTAGCTAAGGGGCACGGTCAAGATGATCGTGCTGATGGCACGGGTTTCGAGGTGCCAAAATTCGGGCTGTCACAGAAGGTGTGCTGGGCAACCTTCAAGTTATTAGGTGAGGCCAGTCCTTGGTAGAAATCTGTGTTCAGGACACGGGGGCAAGACTACCCTAACACTCCATGGACCTGGGAGGAGTTTGTGGATACGTTCAACGATCAATATTTTCTAAAGATCGTGCATAATCAATGGGAAGTCCAGTTCATTAAACTGGAACAAAATGAGATATCTGTGCGAGAGTATGGCACAGAGTTTGATAGGCTTGCATGTTTCGCACCTTTGTATGTGGCCACTAAATTGATGAGGGCTCAGAAATTTCAGTGGGGCTTGAGGCCAAATATTCAAGAGAAGGTTGCGATGTGGGAAATGGAGACCTTTGGGGGCGTCATGTCAAAGGCCCTCATTGCTGAAGAGGAGAACCAGAAGTAATACCTGCGAAGGGAACAAGGAAATAGGAACCGGTTTGGCCAAGGACAGTCGAGTGCGTTTGAGCAGGCGAACAAAAAGTCGAGGTTCTTGAGACCTCCTTAGTATCCTACTCAGCCACAATATTCCAAGCCGACTGTTACTTCGGGACCGATGTCTTCCTCCTATCAGTGATCGCAAGGTTCTTCACCAGTGTGACCTTTCCGAGCTGTGAGCACTACTACGAGCGGGGCTTCTGTGGCTCAGGGATCATCTCGTGGACCATCTGTTACTCCTGTTCCTACTCCAGCATGTACACGATGTGGGAAACCACATAAGACGGAGGATTGCCGAAGGAATACTAGAGGATGCTTCAGGTGTGGGAAGGTTGGTCATATGAACAGAGATTGTCCAGAGGAGGACAAGGGAAGGACTACGTCAGTCTCTATGCAGAAATCGTCATGACCTACAGTTCAAGGACGAGCCTACGCGGTGACTGCACATGATGCCCAAACGTCGAATGACGTGAACCAAGGTATCATTAAAGTTCATATGTTAATTCATGTATTACTTTATGTTGTTTTCAATTATGAATTCTTTAATGATAAAAATTGAAAACTACAAATCATTGCATGAAAATTAATCATAACTTATGATAAAAGGTACCCTTATGATGAGTCATGAAAGCAACTCGAGCAAAATGGAAGCACGAGTATTGATAGACCCCGAGTCTACACACTCGTTTATCACTCCTCTTTTCTCAGAGAAGTTGGGTATTACTCCCGAACCCCTTGCTTTCATTTTGGATGTGAAAATTCCTACGAAAAGCTCGGTGAGCATGGATACGGTGTGTCAGTCAGTTATCATGATGGTTGATGACCACCAGACAATGACCGACATGATTACGCTGAGCATGGAAGTGTTCGATGTGATTCTTAGGATGGATTGGCTGTTTGCATATCACACGAGCGTAGACTGTCTACGAAAGATCGTGACCTTTCGACCGCCTAAGCAGAAATCCTTTCGATTTTGTGGAGTTAAGTCGAACGTTGCGCCGCTTATTTCCGCTATTTGGGCCGAGCGCATGATAAGGAATGGTTGTAGTGGATATCTTGCTTACTTGCAAGATCATAAAGAAGAGAAGATGGACATTGCTCTTATCACAGTTGCTTGTGAGTTTCCCGATGTCTTCCCTAAAGATTTGCCTAGATTGCCATCGGACCGAGAGATCGAGTTCGCGATCGAGTTAGCACCAGGTATCAAACTGTTGTCCAAGTCTCCATATCGGATGGCGCCTGCTGAGTTGAAAAAGCTAAAGGAACAACTACAGGAGCTATTGGATAAAGGCTTTATTCGACCGAGTATTTCTCCTTGGGGAGCGCCGGTACTCTTTGTGAAGAAGAAAGACAGATCGATGCATCTGTGCATCGATTATCGCCAGCTCAACAAGATGATTAAGAATCGTTATCCACTAGCGTAGATAGATGACTTGTTTAATCAACTACAGGGTGCAAAGTTCTTTTCGAAGATTGATTTGAGGTCAGGCTATCATCAGCTCAAGATCAACGCGAAAGATGTATCCAAGACGACATTTCGCACGCGATATGGTCACTATGAGTTCTTAGTGGTGCCATTTGGGTTGACGAATGCACCTGCATTGTTTATGGATCTGATGAACCGCATGTTCAAGCCACATCTTGATAAATCAGTGGTAGTTTTTGTAGATGATATCCTCATCTATTCGAAAACCAGAGAGGAGCACATACAACATCTGCGGGTGGCTCTTCAAACACTCAGGGACCATCAGCTTTATGCCAAACTCAGCAAGTGTGAGTTTTGGCTAGACCAGGTCAGTTTCTTGGCCCACATCGTCTCTGAGTCTGGTATATCTATTGATCCTTCAAAGCTTGACTCCGCGGTGAACTGGGAACAGCCGACGACAGTTATAGAGGTTCGTAGTTTCCTTGGTCTGGTAGGATACTATCGGAGGTTTGTCAAGGGCTTCTCGAAGATATCTGGTTCACTTACACATCTTATGAGAAAGAACGTGAAGTTCGATTGAACAGAGCAGTGTGAGTAGAGCTTTCAGGAGCTGAAGCGGCGATTGACTACAACGCCGGTACTTGCTATACCTTCAGGCAACGGAGGCTTGACAGTGTACAATGATGCTTCTTATGGCAAATTAGGCTGCGTGCTTAATCAACACGAGCGGGTCATTACATATGGTTCTAGGCAGTTGAAGGACCATGAAAGAAATTATCTAACGCATGATCTCGAGTTAGCAGTAGTTATCTTCGCCCTGAAGATCTAGAGGCATTACCTCTATGGTGAGACATTTGATATATTCACCGATCATAAGAGTTTCAAGTACCTATTCACTCAAAAGGACTTGAATATGAAGCAGTGACGATGGATGGAGTTCTTGAAGGACTATGATTGTTCTATCCAGTATCATCCAGGAAAGGCGAACGTCATTGCCGATGCTCCCAGTAGGAAGTATTTAGCGCTATTGTCGCATCTTGTCAGTAGGATACAGAGATGGAAGCTACTGGAAGATAAGGCTTTGGGCAGCTCATGGTTTGATGTGAAAGGCTCTGGAGCACTGATGGCTACTCTTGTACTTCACCCTATGCTCTTCGAGAATATCAGGAAGCTACAGATGATGGATGATGAGCTTATGGTGATTAGCCGAGATGTGCTTAATGGAAGTAAGAAGGATTTCTCCATTCGAGCATATGGGACCTTGCTGTTTCGAGATCGAGTATGTGTACCGACGAGTACCGAGCTTCGGGACATAATTTTAGAAGAAGCTCACAAGTTGATGTATGCCATACATCCTGGTAGCACCAAGATGTATCAGGATTTGATGCAGAGCTTTTGGTGGTGAGGTTTGAAACGTGACGTCGCTGAATACGTATCACGATACTTGGTTTGTCAGCAGGTTAAGGTTGACCATCAAAATCCAATAGGGTTGTTGCAACCTTTACCTGTACCCAAGTGGAAATGGGAAGCCATCTCGATGGAATTTATTCTCGGATTGCCGAAAACACTAAGGAAGAACAATGCTATCTGGGTCATTGTCGATCGGCTAACAAAGTCCGCTCATTTCTTACCTTATAATATGACATATACCGCTAGTAAACTCGTGGAGTTGTACCTAAAGGAGATCGTTAGACTGCACGGTATACCAGCTAGTATTGTATCAGACAAGGATCTGTTATTTACATCTCAGTTTTGGCAACGGTTTCAAGAAGGAATGGGTTCTCGTCTTGACTTCAGCTCAACATTTCACCCATAGATCGATGGTCAGACTGAGCAAGTGAATCAGATCATTGAGGACATTCTTCGAGCTTGCATGTTGAATTTCCATGGGTCATGGGACTAGCACTTGCCTCTGATCGAGTTCGCTTACAATAATAGCTTCCAAGCTAGCATTGGTAAGGCACCGTTCGAGGCTTTATATGGACAACGGTGCAGGTCCCCACTGAATTGGGAAGAAGTGGGTGAGAAACTCATTCTAGGCCTTGAGATTGTAGAGCGTATGACCGAGACAGTTCGGTTGATTCGCGAGAGACTACGTGTGACTCAAAGTCGTTTGAAAAGCTACGCGGATCTCCAAAGGAAACATGTGGATTTTCAGGTGAGCTTCATTGCTCTAAACACCTATTAAGTCTCTAAGTGTTGAGATTGTTGCTAATACTTGTTTTTTAAGTGGGCGACCATGTGTTTGTTCGAATCTCGCCTACGAAAGGCGTTATGCGATTCGGCAAACGAGGGAAGTTGAGTCCTAGGTACGTTGGGCCTTTTGAGATATTAGGCCGAGTCAAAGAGGTTGCATTTAGAGTGGCTCTACCACTGCAATTATTCAACATGCACAACGTCTTCTATGTGTCCATGCTACGGAGATACATTCGTGACCCGACTCATGTGCTTGATTATCGACCCATCGCGTTTCAGGATGGTTTGACGGTGATCGAGGACCTAGTACAGATCTTGGATTGTAAGGAGCAGATCCTACGAACCAAGCGGATTCCTATGGTTCTTGTAAAATGGCGGAATCATACAGCAACGGAAGCCACTTAGGAGCGAGAGGCTAAAATTCGAGAACAATTCCCGAGCTTGTTTGAATAAATTTGTAGGAAATTGTATTTTTTGGAAGTATACTTAATGTATGGAAATTTGGGAATTTCGATGTATTGTCTTAGCTTATACAAAAATTTTGGGGTGCAATATATATATATATCATGGTCCATCCAAATGATAAATTTTTGGAAACTGCACATACAAGCTTGTGGATACTTTGGCTAATTGGCATGTGATCAATCGAGCTGAGTCTTAATTGTTTTGGTGAATTACACTAGCAAAATATAGTTGTGCGCTTGTGCTATAGCCCTGGTTTGGTATTAAACATATGAGGGCTTTGAGGAGGTCAATAAAGAGCAAAGAACAACTTTAGAAAGGTAAAATTTTTTAAACTTTACAAGGCAACAGGTTCTGCCAAATTCGAACCTCGAATTTACAATTTGAGGGTCGAATTTTGATGAACAGTGCTCAGGCACTTTTGGGCAAAAATACAGCCCTGACAGATTTTGTGGAATTCGAGGGTCGAATTAAAATTCGACCATTGAATTGAAATTCGACCATCGAATTCAAATTCGATGATCGAATTCTACGGGTTTTAAGTCACCTGGGTTTTGGGGTTTTGTCATTTCACACCTTGAAAAACAGGGGGCCGAGCTCGGGTTCTTGGGGGTTTTTGGGTTTTCTTGTGTTCTCTTGCAATTTTTGGCCGAAATCAAGGGGGATTCAAATCGGTTTAGCTTGGGGCTTGGATTGCTTGGACAAGAACCCATTGGAGGGCATTCTAATGAGGTAAAACCCTTTTCATCTTGTGGGTTTATAGGTTATTTTTGCACTTAGGGTTTTCCTTGCATTTTTACTATGGGGCCTAGGAAACAAACCCCTGTTCGTGTCCCAACTTCTAAAAGACCTGCCTCTAAAGCGAGGTCTTCAAGCCAACCCTCACAGCCAGTTCCACAACCTATGCCACCCCCACCAATCCATGAGCAACCCAATGAATATTGGGGTGCTAAGGGGTTTACTGACGAATGGATCTTCGATCCCAAACTATTCGATCAGCAAGCCACGACCCAATGGGCTTCGGATTATTTGGAAAAATCCCAATTAACCCCACAGTTACAGCCTTTTCACACCCATTTCTATCCTTGGTTAGTGCGCTTATTTTACCAACGTATGCGACGGGAGGATGGAAAGAAAATATATGCCACCCTTGATGGGCGTGACTACGCCTTTGATGTTGACGACATTGCCGTGGCAATGCGGTGTCCGACCAAGCATTCAAGCACCATGGGTCTCGCTCCACCACACACTAAACCCATACAAGTCCATGAGGTGCGAGCCCAAATGACCCAAGGTCAACATGGATCCGACAAAGCTATTGCCCGTTCTCAAATGCCGGATACGATGTGGATGCTTGATGTGATCTTCAAAGCATCCCTATACCCTTTTGGGCATTGGTCGGAGCGACGGGGTCCCATCCAACAGATTTTATTTTCAACATTTCAAGAACGATGGTTCGACGCCCCGACGATTATCTTTATCGGTATCATAAAGGCCCGTGAGAAAATGGGAAAATGGGTAAAGACCCCGGCCAAGGGCATCCCCTATGCTAGATTGATCTCATTGATGATTGAGGATTATCGGGCGGGACCGGCTTATGAGATTCCTCCTACTGAGCCTCGATCCACGGCTAGTCTCACGACTTATAAGTTGGTCGATTGGGGTAGAACCTACAATAAATTGTTAAAGGCTCCTAAAGGTATGGTCGTTCCTGATGATGATGACGAGGAGGACGATCACCCCGCTGCTGAGCATGTCGCTCCTGAGACAGACCAGCCCCCACAGACTGATGTACTCACCTTGTCAGAGTTCACGCGCCACATGATTACTATGAGTCAGTTGATTTAGGAGCTGACTCGACATACGGGCTCCATGAGCAGGGGCAAGCATCTTCGTCATCCGAAAATCTATCAACAAGTGAGGAGGTCCCATCAGAATGCTTAAACAAGAGTCCATGTTTTCCACTAAAAAAGTAAGGTGGTCATAGAGCAGAACACATATTACTACAACACTATAAAAAAAATGATGGCAGAAAATCCAAATAAAATTAGACTAAAGAATAGTCCTAGTTTCCTTATTGATACAATCTAACTGTGAAATAAAGAATTGGTACCGACGTTGTAGCTAGTGAAGCAATGCAATCAAAAGAAAGAAAGAGACACTAAACCCCAAAAAGGTCCTTGGCAATGCATAAAAATTGGCAAACAAACGCATTATCAAAAGAAAATACAATTTTGAAAGATAGTTTACAAGATCAATGTATAGACGAGCAATAACTTAAAAAAAAAGACCAATTTGCATAGGTAAAGTGGTAAACCATAGTGACAAAGCACAATGCATAAATGTTGCAAGGATGAGATCACAGCTGGGTTTGGGCCTCTACAGCCTAGTAGGCTCCTGAAATACAGCAGCACTGCTGTAATCAGCCTACAAAAGTTGAATAGTCTATTTTATGGGTTAATCTGCCCTAAACCAGCACCTAAAAGATTAAAATAGTCCCTGCTTAGGGGCTGCCCTTTTCAATCTATCAACCCTACATGAGTTCAGCAGGGTGTGGTACTAGTCAAGCACCATTAAGTGATGCAATAAAGTTTATATATATATATATATATATATATATATATATATATATATATACACGGGTAGGGGTAACTTGGAAGTGATTATCAAAGAGAGTAGTCAATTTGAACTATGAAACACTAACACTTCAAAATGTAAGTCTTATCCAACTCAACCTGATCCCCGTTTGATAAGAATAACTAGAGTCACTCACTATGTGGCTGACCTATTATCGTTTCTTCAAATATATAGTCTATATCCCCATATATCACTGTCCTGATAAATTCTCAAAAATCTGGGTATTCAAGAGAAATCTTAATCTTATTCTGAGAGCTACGATCTTTGAAAGCTCTAACCAGAGAGTCTCTCCACTGAGCACAGTCCTCTTCAAAAGTATACTGCTCGGATGGAGAGATTTTATAATTACTATATGATCGGATGGCTATAATATATCTTCATTCACCCATTGTACATTTATTTATATGCATTCACTTAAATGAAGTATAGGAAGATAATTCATTTTATATATGTGGTTAAATCACGTCACATTTTTTGCATTCCTCCATCGAGTAACTTGAGCTTTCATGTCGATGCTTCTGTGGTGATATAGTTAGGTGAGATTAGCAAAAACCAGAATTTTGCATTTTAAAAATACTCCAATAACAATTATGCAAATTTGAAAATGCTATTAAGTTTCATAAATTATTTAATGTATACTAAGTCTAATCAGTGTAAATAGAAAAATGTCATAATTTTAAATATCTTTGTTGGTGGAAGGCCAACTCCATATAGATGGGGCAAGGCAATAATGATGATGGTGATTACTATAGGTGAAATATAACCATATCATCAACTTTAGGCCTCTTAGTGTAAAGATAATTTCAAAAGCTGAAAAGCATACCTTCAGTTTTGAGCTCCATGATGAGATCGTTGAATGCCCCAGTCTCCAACAAATGCTCATGTACAAGAAGTGTTTCCTTAGAACAACAAAGATATAAGTTAACAGAATACATTCATGATATTCACAAATATAGATTGTAAATGTATCAGTCTAAATCCTATTAAACAGAGTAAGACCAACCATGGGAAGATGTAACCATGAATTACCATAGAGTTACAAGTTGCGGGATAATCTATCTTTGCATCCAAAACTATGTGCTTTGCCATATCCATATCAGCCAACTTATCAACATAAACATGGCAAATTCCATTTGGGCAGCAGAAACTATAAAATTACTGCATCCTCCTATTCCATATTCTCATACTCAATAGGAAAACATATCATTCAACAAACCACCAGATCGATGATGAACCAGATAATATATAGTAGCAGAATATGAGTGAAAGAAAGAACCTATCTTTCCGGCATGATCAAGAACAAGAATTTTAGTGGAATCCTTGATTTGAGAAACAAGCTTATTACAGCCTCTTGGGATCACAAGATCTACCACGTCATCAAGCTGGAAAAGATTACGCTTAGTCATCAAAGAAACTTGATGTAATAAATGATTGGCAGCATATTTATGTGTATCCTCACTCAACAACTCACCTTAAGAAGATTAGGTATCGCATCTCTTGAAGCCACAAGTTCAATAAGTTTTTCACCAACAATATCTGGTATAGCTCCAGTGATAACCTACAAAAAAGAATTGTGGACAATAGAATAACAAAAAATAGCTAATGGTTTACTTCACATTAACCCTACAAACTAGACATTCTCAACATAATGAACCTTGTGCAAGGCATACCTCTCATACGTAAGATACACACCATACCATATATCTCCACCCCTCACCCCCCTCCTCCTCAAGTTGAGCATCCTCGATTATTTTTATGGATCACGACGCAGAAGCAATACGTATCTGAAGTTAGCAAAATAAACAGTACCAACAGCATAAACACCATCCAATCTAAAATAATATTCTTGAAGTTATCCTTGATAGGCATCATAAACATTTCCACAAACAGCTAAATGACAGATTTAAGCACAAGGCACTATCCCACATAGCAAATCTCCATCTTCCATACCAGAAATTGTACCCTAAAATTTCGAGAACTTCTCGACTGCTTTGGTATCTGTGTCTGGCATAGAAATCGAGACAAATTTAAAAATTTTAAAAATAAGATTATTAGCAGCAAGACTTTTAATCTGTGAGCATGTGAAGTGATAGATTACTTACGACACAAATCAGAGATCCGATTTAGACCTGTGTAGAATGCCATCTAGGTGTGTTGTGTGTGTGCGTTCAACACCGGAGTGAATGTTTAAGAAATGGAAATATCTTGGATATTTCCATTTGTAGCTTATAGGAGAAGGAAGATTAGGAATACCTGATACCTTTCTCCTTGCTTTGAAATCTTTCCTGCAAAGCCATTGCTAGAGAACGCCCTCTGCTGAGCCAAGCTTGAGAAACCCTAGGTTACAGACCTTCTGATTTTATGCATGAAGGAACCGACTTGTGGACGTCGAATCTGCTTGAGAAGGGCGATACGCGTATGTGTGTTAGCGTGGATTTGTATCTCCGGTTCAGCGGAGAACTCGCCTTGACAAACTCTTCAGTTTTAATCCAAAACCCACCTTGAACCGAAAGCTCCGTGAACCAAGGGAACCGCCATCAAAGAGGTGAGTTATTATGAGTTTTCTATAGTTTAGATGTCATTAAATATGTGTGTTTAGTGTGCTTGAATGATTCATGGAGAATCATAAAAGTTAGAGATGAAATGGGTTTGAATTCAACAAACCCCACTAATGACAACTTAACTGTCAAATTCGGTCGATCAATTGAGAATTGATCGATCAATCTGTAATCTGATCGATCAAACTTGGGAGTAGATCGATCGAATTTTATAAAGGCCCATTTGAAACAGAAGGATGATTTTCTTGAGAAGTTGGAGCCCAATGTGCTCGATCGATCAAACTGGTGGTTTGATCGATCAAGGGTTAACTGATCGATCAATGGAGTATTGATCGATCAAACAATAAGATTGATCGATCAAATCGAGGATTTGATCAATCGAATTTTATGAGTGACGTATAGAACAGGAGGCCTATTTTTATGAAATTTTTGCCTTGGAATATCCGATCGATCTAATTGGCAATTTGATCGATCGAATTTAGGATCCGATCGATCAGATATAGAATTGATCGATTAAATTTCCTCTGTTTTGTACTTGTGAAGATGAGAGTTTTGATTGATCAAATGTGATGATTGATCGATCAACTTGAGGATCTGATCGATCAATCATGGAGTTGATCGATCAGATGTCCTCTATTCTGAATGAGTAGATGTGAGGCATCCGATTGATCAAATAAGGAATTGATCGATCGGATGTGAACCCGATCTATCTAATAGAGGGATTAATCGATCGAGTTCTTCTATTCTGTCTGTCTTAGAGGAAGGCATTCGATCGATCAAATGAGGAATTGATCGATTAGATGTGAATCCGATCGACTAAATATGGAGATTGATCGATTAGACGTGAATCCGATCGACTAAATATGGAGATTGATTGATCGAGTTCCCATGTTTTTGTTGTATTGGTTTCTGGGGAATTTAAGGCTGGACTTTGTGCCAGTTACTGTCCTGACACTTCTGACACTTAGTATACTACATGTATGATCTAGGTCAAGGTCTGGACATCTTAAAAAGCTTTGAATTTGCTTAGAAAGACTTGATCAGAGATAGGGAAAATTCAACTGAACTTATATCTGATTTGGACTGCATGGTTGTTCTGAGCATCTATATCTGTTTTCTTCAGTTTTAAAAGCATTGTTATCTGTCTCTGCCATCTATTTCTGTCATTCGTTTTTGCTATCTGATTTTGAGGTCTTTATGTGTGTTGATTTAAAGTTCCATCTGATGAATCCCACCGACTCAATGGTATATCCGTGACCGGCACGGTGGAATATCTGTGCATCTGCTTTGGAAATTTATCGGTATAATTGCGCTCCTTAGATGAGGCATTGATGTATTTATCTGTAATTATTCATTGAACGACGATGGTCGGGATTACCCATCGACACACATCTGGGTACCACGTGCTATATTAACGAGAGTTATTTAAGTATATAGACCTTAAGTAAATAACTACTCTATGCATGCATCTGATCACTCTGAAATTAAAGTCTATTCTCATACCTTGCATCTGCTCTATTCTCTAAAAGTTATATACTCTGATTATTCTACATATCTGATCATCTATCTGCATCTATTCTGTTCTGTCAGCAGTCTGCCTTAATTATTTGTTGAATTATATTCTGTCAGCCATGTTTAATAATTTTGATATAGTTTATTTGAGTTTTTTCTATTGAGCTTAGATGGTAGCTCACCCTGTTTTAATATAATAGGTTCTGAGGCTAGAGTTTTCGGCACGGAGAGTGATCCTGACAACCAGCCCGTGCCGGAGGCTAAGGCAGAGGAGGACACTAACTCCCCTGCTAACGAGTTTTATTAGCAGTTTGGGTATTAGTTTTGTGTTTTGGGTCCTATACTTATATTTCTTGGATTATTTGTGTGCCTGGTGGCTACCTGTCTGTAATTTTACTATAGATGTTATACTTGTATTCATATACATTCTATAGAAACCACTATTGGGAACCATTGTTTTGGGTGATGAATGTTCGTCACCAGTAGTTCTTTTTTATTCTTTTTTGAAAGATGTATATTCTTTTACTTTACTTCTTTTTTTTTAGCCTTATATGATGACTTGATCTGCCACTACTGGATAATGTTTGCTTTGATTTTTGCTAGACGAGCAGGCACTCTTTGATTTATTCTGGGGATCATCCAGAGCATGATCGTGATGGCAAGGGTTTTTGAGTGTGGAAATCCGGGCTGTCACAGTTGGTATCAGAGCTCTAGGCTTTTGGTTGAACCACGGGTTCAGGTTGGATTATTTTTACAATCTATGTACTGATCAATGTTGTTGTTTTCACAATGATAGACCAGTATGGGCCCAAGGTTCAGAGGTGGACGTAGTGGAGGAAGAGAAGGATAGCGCTAGGTTCCGTTATGAGAGATCCCCGATATTACTAGTACATCCTGGGAATTAGAGTTCCTATCAGATGAGAATGTCGTTCCGGTAGGACCTAGAGGAGGTAGAAGAGGTGGTGATAGTAGAATGGAGCAGGTGTTGGAAGCTTTCGCTGCCAACGTAGCTCAACAGACTGCTGCTTTGAATCAACAAACAGTTAGACCACCTCACCAACCTGGCAGTATTGCCGAGTTTAGGAGAGTGGGACCTCCTAATTTCTCTGGCCAAACGGATCCTATTGAGGCCGAGGGATGGATAGAGTAAATGGAGAAGGTGTTTGAAGTGCTTTAATGCACTGATGTGGAGAAGGTGCGCTAGGCAACCTTCAAACTGGATGGGGAAACGGGGCCTTGGTGGAAATCAGTATCGAGGCATCATGAGCAAGTGCTTCCCAATGTCCCTTGGACATGGGCTGAATTCGTTGAGACCTTCAATGAAAAATAATTTCCCAAGATTGTGAGGCATCAGTGGGAAGTGAAATTCATCAAGTTGGAACAAGGGATTATAACAGTGCACGAGTATAGCGCGGAGTTTGATAGATTGTCAAGGTTTGCTCCGCAACATGTAGCCACCCAATTGATGCGAGCTCGAAAGTTTCAGCTTGGCTTGATGCCGAGTATACAGAAGGAAGTGGCCTTATGGAAGTTAGAGACATATGCAGCAGTTATGTCTAAGGCTCTCATTTCTGAGGTCGTTTCAGGGACAATCTCAGGACCCTGAACAGAATAAGAGGGCTAGATTCTCCAGACCTCCCAGATACCCTACTCACTCTCGACAAGCGATATCTTCGAGGCCAAGTTCTTATTAGCGGCCGGCAGTACCTACATCATTTAGACCATTCAGATCGTCTGGTTCTTCTATTAGTAGAGCTTCTGTCGCTCAGGGATCTTCTAGGGTCTCATCTTTCGCTTTGGCCTTGTCATGTGCAAAGTGTGGAAAGCCACACAAGACAGAGGACTGCAGGAGAGATACAGGGGCATGCTTCAGATGTGGCAAGATGGGCCACTTGATTAGGAATTGCCCAGAAGAGAGTAAGGAGAGCAAGGAGCGGGTTGGATTGGTATCCACTCAGAGATCCTCTCGACCTGTTGTTCAAGGCCGAGCATATGCCGTCACTGCAACAAGTGCTCTAACATCGAATGATGTCATTCAAGGTATCATTGCACTTTGAGAGTTAATTTATGTCATTGATTTAATGTATTTTGAATGCGTTAGTAAATTTTAATACGTAAAAATATTAGTGACTACTGTATATTAGATTATATGCATGACCATGTATATTTGATATATAAACTAAGGTACTCTCCCTATATGTCAAGAGCAAGATATATGTGAGACTGAAGCAAGAGTACTGACTGACCTTGGGTCTATGCATTCCTTTATTACTCTAATGTTCTCAGCACATATAGAAATTATGCCGGAGAAATTAGATTTCATTTTGGCAGTAACGATTCCTACGGTTAATTCAGTGAAAACAGACACAGTGAACAAGTCGGTGGTTATGAGAGGTGAAAAGGAGGACACTCGAGCGGACATGATATTGTTGAATATGGTAGGCTTCGATGTGATCTTGGGTATGGATTGGCTATCTGCTTATCATGCTAACGTAGATTACTTATGAAAACTCGTAGTCTTCCGCCCTCCCAATAGAAAGTCGTTTAGATTTTTCGGAGTGAAGTCCAAAGTAGCACCGTTTGTCTTAGCTATTCGGGCTGAGAAGATGATGAAGAACGGATGCAGTGGATATCTTGCGTACTTGCAAGATCACCAGGAGAAGAAGAGGGGCATCACTCTTATCATAGTTGCATGTGAATATCCAAACGTTTTTCCTGAGAAATTATCCAGATTGCCACCTGATCGTGAGATTGAGTTTGTAATTGAACTAGCACCGGGTACGAAACCGTTGTCAAAGGCACCGTACAGAATGGCGCCCGCAGAGTTGAAGGAATTGAAGGAGCAGCTTCAAAACCTGTTGGACAAGGGCTTCATTAGGCCGAGTGTATCTCCTTGGGGAGCGCCAGTATTATTTGTGAAGAAGAAGGATAGTTCGATGCGGCCATGCATCGACCACCGTCAGTTGAATAAGATGACGATTAAGAATCGTTACCCACTGCCGCGGATTGACAACCTTTTTTATCAGTTGCAGGGTGCAAGATTCTTTTCAAAGATTGATCTAAGGTCGGTTTCCACCAATTGAAGATTAAGGTGGATGACATTTCTAAAACCGCATTTTGCACGAGATATGGTCATTATGAGTTCTTGGTTATGCCATT
The DNA here is from genome assembly GCA_021018995.1 of Chloranthus sessilifolius. Classification (NCBI taxonomy): domain Eukaryota; kingdom Viridiplantae; phylum Streptophyta; class Magnoliopsida; order Chloranthales; family Chloranthaceae; genus Chloranthus; species Chloranthus sessilifolius. The sequence continues at coordinate 131,406,773 of CM037585.1, forward strand.
TGGGCTAACGAACTCACCGACATTGTTCATGGACTTGATGAATTGGGTATTCAAGCCACACCTCGATAAGTCAGTGGCGGTGTTTGTTGACAATATCCTCATATATTCAAAGACAAGGGAGGAACACGTTCAGCATTTGCGAGTTGCTCTTCAAACACTCAGAGACAATCAACTGTACGCCAAGCTTAGTAAGTGTGAGTTTTTACTCGATCGGGTCAGTTTCTTAGGCCACGTTATTTCTGAGGATGGTATCACAGTCGATCCTGCAAAGATTGAATCTGTAGTGAATTGGGAGCAACCTAAGACGGTGACAGAAGTCCGTAGTTTCTTTGGTTTGGCGGGATACTATAGACGGTTTGTAGTAGGGTTCTCTAAGCTCTCAGGTTCGCTTACTCAGCTCATGCAAAAACACTCTAAGTTTGACTGGACCGAGCAGTGTGAGAAGAGTTTTCAAGAACTCAAGACGCATCTGACTACAACACCAGTGTTAGCTATACCTTCTGGTGGATGAGGTTTTGCTATATATAGTGATGCGTCTTACAGTGGTTTGGGTTGTATCCTCAACCAACACAAGAAAGTTATTGCGTATGGCTCTAGACAACTTAAGGAACACGAGAAGAGCTATCCAACTCACGATCTGGAGTTAGCAGCAGAAATTTTTGCTTTGAAGATCTGGAGGCACTACCTAGACGGTGAGATGCTTGACATATTCACCAATCATAAGAGCGTTAAGTATCTGTTTACCCAGAAGGACTTGAACATGCGACAACAATGATGGATGGAGCTCTTAAAGGACTATGATTGTTCCATCCCGTATCACCCTGAGAAGGTCAACATAGTGGCGGATGCATTGAGTCAAAAATCTTCAGTTCAGTTGGCACATCTCATTTCGAGGGTGCATCGGTGGCACTTGCTTGAGGACATGGCCTTGTGTGATGCGAGATTCGATGTGAAAGGTTCAGGCGCTTTGATGACCACTCTTGTTATCAGGCTGACACTATTTGAGAATATTCACAAACTTCAAATGGTCGATGATGTGCTTATGACCATTAGATAGGGTGTGATCAGTGGGAATAGAGCAGATTTCTCCATCAGGGATGATGGTATGTTATTATTCAGGGATTGAGTGTGCATACCTGCCAACATTGAGCTCCGAGACACCATTTTAGAGGAGGCTCATAAGTCGATATATGCTATACACCCTAGGAGTACCAAGATGTATCAAGACTTGAAGAAAAGGTTCTGGTGGAGAGGCTGAAGGACATAGCAGAGTACGTGTCTAGATGTTTGGTATGCCAGCAAGTAAATGTAGATCATCGAAATCTAGTAGGATTGTCGTAACCCTTGCTGATACCTAAATAGAAATGGGAAGCTATTTATATGGATTTCATATTAGGGTTGTCGAAGACATTGAGGAAACACAATGCCATCTGGGTCATTGTGGATTGACTGACTACGTCTGCATATTTTCTGCCGTATCGTACGACATATACTGCCTGCAAGCTAGCAGAGATGTATCTGAAGGAGATAGTCAGACTTCATGTTGTGCTGGTCAGTATTGTGTGTGATCGAGATCCACTTTATAAATCACAGTTCTGGCAGAGATTTCAGGAAGGCATGGGCTCTAGACTTGACTTCAGCTCAACATTTCATCCATAGACAGATGGGCAGACTCAAAGAGTGAACCAGATCATAGAGGATATGTTGCGTACATGCATGTTAGACTTTTACGGGTCATGCGATCAACATTTGCCTCTGATTAAGTTCGCATACAATAATAGTTATCAGTCTAGTATTGGAATGGCTCCCTATGAAGATTTATACAGATGACGATGTAGATCTTCATTGAATTGGGAGGAAGTCGGTGAGAAACTTATTTTGGGACCTGATATCATGGACAGTGCAACAGAGACGGCTCGATTGATTCGCGAGAGATTGAGAGTTGCTCAAAGTCCCCAGAAAAGTTATGTCGATCTTCATCGAACGCAAATCGAGTTTCAGGTTTACTTGGTTGTGTTCAATGCTTTAGTTACTTATCCGCTCAAATTGTATTGGGCAATTTTCAGGTTAGAGACAAGGTCATTGTTAAGATCTCGCCTACCAAGGGCGTGATGCATTTCGGGAAGCATGCGAAGTTGAGTGCACGTTATATTGGACCTTTTGAAGTACTTGGACGGGTTGGAGAAGTCGCGTATCGAATGGCTCTACCACCACAGTTGGCAAACATGCATAACGTATTTTATGTTTCTATGTTGAAGAGATACGTGAAGGATCCAACACACGTCTTAGACTTTCAACCGATTGAACTTCAAGAGGATTTGTCTTTGGTTTCTATGTTGAAGAGATACGTGAAGGTTCCAACACGTCTTGGACTTTCAACCGATTGAACTTCAAGAGGATTTGACTTTGGGGGAGGAACCTATGTAGATTCTGGACCGTAAGGAGCAGGTCTTACGGTCTAAGATGATTTCACTTGTGCTGGTCAAGTGGCAGAATCATTCATCTACGGAGGCTACCTGAGAGCGTGAAGCCAAAATTCTCGAGCAATACCCACAGCTGTTTCATTGAGGTGCGAGGTAACAGTTAATTCTAAAGTACCTCGTTTTGTTACTTAATACTCTATGATAAATACAATTACACTGATATGAAAGAGTGTTTGACACATGAAATGCTAGTGTATTAGTAAGAAATAGCATTGGGTCCTTAGAGTTGGGCTCACAGGTATATTTCATCTGTTCTTTTGGAGGACAACTTTACTGTCAGATTTGATCGATCAAAGTGATGATTTGATCAGTCAGATGTGAACCCAATCGATCAACCTAACTAGTTGATCGATCAATCTTGAAATTTCAATTTAGACCAATCCGATCGATCAAATAGATTTTAGTTTTATACTTATCCGATCCATCAATTGGATGAATTGATCGATCAATGCGGTAGTCCGATCGATCAACCTAGAGGATTGATTGATCAATCTATCAGATTAGGGCATTTTCATTTGCAAATCCGATCGATCAATTGAGCATTGATCAATCAAACCTATCGATTTAAGTGGCACTGAGTTTTAAATTAGGCATTTGAACTTTGCTCGAAGCATTCTTCGTGCGCGGTCCCATGGTTTACAAATGAGAAAAACACAAGAAAACATAAGAAAATAGAAAAAATTAGGATTTACCGTGTAAGGGATTTGAAAAGTGATCCAAGGAACCAAGAACATGGAACTCTGACAGTCGGGAGTCGTCGAAAATCAAGTTTGAACACAAAGGGAGAAAAGTGCTCTCGCTCGGTCATCGGAGAACTCGCCTTGACAAACTCTTTAAGTTTTAATCCAAAACCCACCTTGAACCGAAAGCTCCGTGAACCAAGGGAACCACCATCAAAGAGGTGAGTTATTATGGGTTTTCTGTAGTTTAGATGTCATTAAATATGTGTGTTTAGTGTGCTTGAATGATTCGTGGAGAATCATAAAAGTTAGAGATGAAATGGGTTTGAATTCAACAAACCCCATTAATGACAACTTAACTGTCAAATCCGATCGATCAATTGAGAATTGATCGATCAATCTGTAATCCGATCGATCAAACTTGGGAGTAAATCGATCAAATTTTATAAAGGCCCATTTGAAACAGAAGGGTGATTTTCTTGAGAAGTTGGAGCCCGATGTGCTCGATAGATCAAACTGGTGGTTTGATCGATCAAATTTGGAACTGATCGATCAAATTTAGAAGTGATCGATCCAGGGTTAACTGATCGATCAATGGAGTATTGATCGATCAAACTATAAGATTGATCGATCAAATCGAGGATTTGATCAATCAAATTTTATGAGTGTTGTGTAGAACAGGAGGCCTATTTTTCTGAAAATTTTGACTTGGAATATCCGATCGATCAAATTAGCAATTTGATCGATCAAATTTAGGATCTGATCGATCAGATATAGAATTGATCGATCAAATTTCCTCTGTTCTCTACTTGTGAAAATGAGAGTTTTGATCGATCAAATGTGATGATTGATCGATCAACTTGAGGATCCGATCGATCAATCATGGAGTTGATCGATCAGATGTCCTCTATTCTGAATGAGTAGATGTGAGGCATCCGATCGATCAAATAAGGATTTGATCGATCAGATGTGAACCCGATTGATCAAATAGAGGTATTGATCGATTGAGTTCCCCTATTCTGTCTGTCTTAGAGGAAGGCATTCGATCAATCAAATGACGAATTGATCGATTAGATGTGAATCCAATCGACTAAATATGGAGATTGATCGATCGAGTTCCCCTATTTTTATTATATTGGTTTCTAGGGAATTTAAGGCTAGACTTTGTGCCAGTTACTGTTCTGACACTTCTGACACTTAGTATACTATATGTATGATCTAGGTCAAGGTTTGGACATCTTTAAAAGCTTTGAATTTGCTTAGAAAGACTTGATCAGAGATAGGGGAAATTCAACTTAACTTGTATCTGATTTTGACTGCATGGTTGTTCTGAGCATCTATATCTATTTTCTTTAGTTTTAAAAGCATTATTATCTGTCTCTGCCATCTGTTTCTGTCATCCGTTTTTGCTATCTGATTTTGAGGTCTTTATGTGTATTGATTTAAAGTTTCATCTGACGAATCCCACCGACTCGACGGTATATCCGTGACCGGCACGGTGGAATATCCGTGCATCTGCTTTGGAAATTCATCGGTATAATTGCGCTCCTTAGATGAGGCATTGATGCATTTATCTACAATTATTCATTGAACGACGATGGTCAGGATTACTCATCGACACACATCTGGGTACCACGTGCTATATTCACAGGAGTTATTTAAGTATATAGACCTTAAGTAAATAACTATTGTATGCATACATCTGACCACTCTGAAATTAAAGTCTGTTCTCATACCTTGCATCTGCTCTATTCTCTAAAAGTTATATACTCTGATTATTCTAAATATCTGATCATCTATCTGCATCTATTCTATTCTGTCAGCACTCTGCCTTAATTATTTGTTGAGTTATATTCTGTCATTCATGTTTTATAATTTTGATGCAGTTTATTTGAGTTTTTTCTATTGAGCTTAGATGGTAGCTCACCCTATTTTAATATAATAGGTTCTGAGGCTAGAGTTTTGCAGAGTGATCTCTGCTACCACTGAAATTTGAGGCCGAGGTGAGGAGGAGGAGGAGGACACTCACGATTTAGTTTTATTAGCAGTTTAGGTATTAGTTTTGTGTTTTGGGTCCTGTACTTATATTTCTTGGATTATTTGTGTGCCTGGTGGCCACCTGTCTTTATTTTTACTATAGATGTTATACTTGTATTCATATACATTTTATAGGAACCACTATTGGGAACCATTGTTTTGGGTGATGGATGTCCATCACTAGTGGTTCTTCTTGATCCTTTTTTGAAGGATGTATATTCTTTTACTTTACTTATATGCATTGGTTATTCTCTTTCCTTTCTTTTTGAGCCTTTAATGATGACTCGATCTGCCACTGCTGAATAGTGTCTGCTATGATTTTCGTTAGACGGGCAGGTGCTCTTTGATTTATTTTAGGGATCATCCAAAGCATGATCCTGATAGCACAGGTTTTCGAGTGTGAAAATTCGGGCTATCACCGTTGGTATTAGAGCTCTAGGCTTTAGGTTGAACCATGGGTTCAGGTTGGATTATTTTATAATCTATGTACTTATCAGTGTTGTTGTTTTCACAATGACAGACCAGTATGGGCCCAAGGTTCAGAGGTGGACGCAGTGGAGGAAGAGAAGGACAGCGCGAGGTTCCGTTATGAGAGATCCCCGATATTACTGGTACATCCTGGGGATTAGAGTTCCTATCAGATGAGAATATCATTTTGGTAGGACCTAGAGGAGGTAGAAGAGGTGGTGATAGTAGAATAGAGCAGGTGTTGGAAGCTTTGGCTGCCAATGTAACTCAACAGACTGCTGCTTTGAATCAACAAACAGCTAGACCACCTCACTAACCTGGCAGTTTTATCGAGTTTAGGAGAGTGGAACCTCCTAATTTCTCGGGGTCAAGCAAATCTTATTGAGGCCGAGGGATGGATAGAGGAAATGGAGAAGATGTTCGAAGTGCTTCAATACACTGATGTGGAGAAGGTGCGCTGGGCAACCTTCAAACTAGATGGGGAAACGGGGCCTTGGTGGAAATCAGTATCGAGGCATCAAGAGCAAGAGCTTCCCAATATCCCTTGGACATGGGCTGAATTCGTTGAGACCTTCAATGACAAATACTTTCCCAAGATTGTGAGGCATCAGTGGGAAGTGAAATTCATCAAGTTGGAACAAGGGACTATGACAGTGCATGAGTATAGCGCGGAGTTTGATAGATTGTCAAGGTTTGCTCCGCAACATGTAGCCACCCAGTTGATGCGAGCTCAAAAGTTTCAGCTTGGCTTGAGGCCGAATATACAGAAGGAAGTGGCCTTATGGGAGTTGGAGACGTATGCAGCAGTTATGTCTAAGGATCTCATTTATGAGGAGGAAAACCAGAAACAGTTTGCTTTGAGATACAAGCAAAAAAGAGAGAGGTCGTTTCAAGGATAATCTCAGGACCTTGAACAGAACAAAAGGGCTAGATTCTCTAGACCTCCCAGATACCCTACTCACTCTCGACCAGCGATATCTTCGAGGCCAAGTTCTTATCAGAGGCCGGAAGTACCTGCATCATCTAGACCATTCAGATCGTTTGGTTCTTTTGTTAGTAGAGCTTTGTCACTCAATGATCTTCTACGGTCTCATCTTTCGCTCTGGCCCTATCATGTGTAAAGTGTGGGAAGCCACACAAGACAGAAGATTGCAGGAGAGATACAGGGGCATGCTTCAGATGTGGCAAGATGGGCCACTTGGTTAGGAATTGCCCAAAGGAGAGCAAGGAGCGGGCTGGATCGGTATCCACTCAAAGATCCTCTCGACCTGTTGTTCAAGGCCGAGCATATGCCGTCACTGCAACAAATGCTCTGACATCGAATGATGTCATTCAAGCTATCATTGCACTTTGAGAGTTAATTTATGTCATTGATTTAATGTATTTTGAATGCGTTAGTAAATTTTAATACGTAAAAATATTAGTGACTACTGTATATTAGATTATATGCATGACCGTGTATATTTGATATATAAATTAAGGTACTCTCCCTATACGTCAAGAGCAAGATATATGTGAGACTGAAACAAGAGTACTGATTGACCTTAGGTCTACGCATTCCTTTATTACTCTAATGTTCTCCGCACGTATAGAAATTATGCCGAAGAAATTAGATTTCATTTTGGCAGTAACGATTCCTATAGGTAATTAAGTGAAAACAGACACAGTGAACAAGTCGGTGGTTATTAGAGGTGAAAAGGAGGACACTCGAGCAGACTTGATATTGTTGAATATGGTAGGCTTCGATGTGATCTTGGGTATGGATTGGCTATCCGCTTATCATGCCAGCGTAGATTGCTTACAAAAACTCATAGTCTTTCACCCTCCCAATAAAAAGTTGTTTAGATTTTTCGGAGTGAAGTCCAAAGTAGCACCGTTTGTCTCAGCTATTCGGGTTGAGAAGGTGATGAAGAACGGATGCAGTGGATATCTTGCGTACTTGTAAGATCACTAGGAGAAGAAGAGGGACATCACTCTTATCATAGTTGCATGTGAATATCCAGACATTTTTCTTGAGAAATTATCCGGATTGCCACCTGATCGTGAGATTGAGTTCGTAATTGATCTAGCACCGGATACGGAACCGTTTTTAAAGGCACCATACAGAATCGCACCTACAGAGTTGAAGGAACTGAAGGAGCAGCTTCAGGAACTGTTGGACAAGGGCTTCATTAGGCCGAGTGTATCTCCTTGGGGAGCACCGGTATTATTTGTGAAGAAGGATAGTTCGATGCGGCCATACATCGACTACCGTCAGTTGAATAAGATGATGATTAAGAGTCATTATCGACTACCACGGATTGACGACCTTTTTGATCAGTTGCTAGGTGCAAGATTCTTTTCAAAGATTGATCTAAGGTCGAGTTACCACCAATTGAAGATTAAGGTGGATGACATTTCTAAAACCACATTTCACATGAGATATCGTCATTATGAGTTCTTGGTTATGCCATTTGGGCTAACGAGCACACCGACATCATTCATCAACTTGATGAATCGGGTATTCAAGCCACACCTTGATAAGTCAGTGGTGGTATTTGTTGACAAAATCCTCATATATTCAATGACAAGGGAGGAACACGTTCAACATTTGCGAGTTGCTCTTCAAACACTCAGAGACAACCAACTGTACGTCAGGCTTAGTAAGTGTGAGTTTTTGCTTGATCGGGTCAGTTTCTTAGGCCACGTTATTTCTGAGGATGGTATCACGGTCGATCCTGCAAAGATCATATCTGTAGTGAATTGGGAGAAACCAAAGACGGTGATAGAAGTCCGTAGTTTCTTTGGTTTGGCGAGATACTATAAACGGTTTGTAGAAGGGTTCTCTAAGCTCTCAGATCCATTTACTTAGCTCACAAAGAAAAACTCTAAGTTTGATTGGACCGAGCAGTGTGAGAAGAGTTTTTAAGAACTCAAGACGCATCCGACTACAGCACCAGTGTTAGCTATACCTTCTGGTGGAGGAGGTTTTGCTATATATAGTGATGCGTCTTGTAGTGGTTTGGGTTGTGTCCTCAACCAACACAAGAAAGTTATTGCGTATGGCTCTAGACAGCTTAAGGATCACGAGAAGAGCTATCCAACTCATGATCTGAAGTTAGCAGCAGAAATTTTTGCTTTGAAGATCTTGAGGCACTACCTATACGGTGAGACGTTTGACATCTTCATCGATCATAAGAGCCTTAAGTATCTGTTCACCCAGAAGGACCTGAACATGCAACAATGACGATGGATGGAGCTCTTAAAGGACTATGATTGTTCCATCCAGTATCACCCTGAGAAGGCCAACATAGTGGGGGATGCATTGAGTCAAAAATCTTCAGTTCAGTTGGCACATCTCATTTCGAGGGTGCATCGGTGGCACTTGCTTGAGGACATGGCCTTGTGTGATGCGAGGTTCGATGTGAAAGGTTCAGGCGCTTTGATGACCACTCTTGTTATCAGGCCGACACTGTTTGAGAATATTCACAAACTTCAAATGGTCGATGATGAGCTTATGACCATTAGACAAGGTGTGATCAGTGGGAATAGAGCATATTTCTCCATCAGGGATGATGGCACGTTATTATTCAAGGATAGAGTGTGCATACCTGCCAACATTGAGCTCTGAGATACCATTTTAGTGGAGGCTCATAAGTTGATATATGCTATACACCCTGAGAGTTCCAAGATGTATCAGGATTTGAAGAAAAGCTTATGGTGGAGAGGCTTGAAGAAGGACGTAACAGAGTACGTGTCCAAATGCTTGGTCTGCCAGCAAGTAAAGGTAGATCATCGAAATCCAGCAAGATTGTTGCAACCCTTGCTGATACCTGAATGAAAATGGGAAGCTATTTATATGTATTTCATATTAGGATTGTCGAAGACATTGAGGAAACACAATGCCATCTGGGTCATTATGGGTAGACTGACTAAGTCTGCATATTTTCTGCCGTATCATACGACATATACTGTCAGCAAGCTAGCAGAGATGTGTCTGAAGGAGATAGTCAGACTTCATGGTATGTCGGTCAGTATTGTGTGTGATCGAGATCCACTATATAAATCACAGTTCTGGTAGAGATTTCAAGAAGGCATGGGCTCTAGACTTGAGTTTAGCTCAGCATTTCATCCACAGACAGATGGGCAGACTGAAAGAGTGAACCAGATCATAGAGGATATGTTACGTGCATCCATGTTAGACTTTCAGGGGTCATGGGATCAACATTTGCCTCTGAATGAGTTCGCATACAATAACAGTTATCAGTCTAGTATGGGCATGGCTCCCTCTTCCCTCTGAAGCTTTATACAAACGATGATGCAGATCTTCATTGAATTGGGAGGAAGTCGATGAGAAACTTATTTTGGGACCTGATATTGTAGACAGTGCAATCGAGACGGTTCGATTGATTCGTGAGAGATTGAGAGTTGCTCAAAGTCTCCAGAAAAGTTATGTCGATCTTCATCAAATGCAAGTCGAGTTTCAGGTATACTTGGTTGTGTTCAATGCTTTAGTTACTTATCTGCTCAAATTGTATTGGGCTAACACTTATTTTCAGGTTAGAGACAAGGTCTTTGTTAAGATCTCACCTACCAAGGGCGTGATGCATTTCGGGAAGCATGAGAAGTTGAGTCCATGTTATATTAGACCTTTTGAAGTACTTGGATGGGTTAGAGAAGTCGCGTATCGGATGGCTCTGCCACCACAGTTGGCAAACATGCATAACGTATTTTACGTTTCTATGTTGAAGAGATACGTGAAGGATCCAACACACGTCCTAGACTTTCAATCGATTGAACTTCAAGAGGATTTGACTTTGGTTTCTATGTTGAAGAGATACATGAAGGATCCAACACGTGTCCTGGACTTTCAACCGATTGAACTTCTAGAGGATTTGACTTTGGTGGAATAACCTATGTAGATTCTAGACCGTAAGGAGTATGTCTTACGGACTAAGATGAATCCACTTGTGCTGGTCAAGTGACAGAATCATTCATCTGCGAAGGTTACCCGGGAGCGTGAAGTCAAACTTCTCGAGCAATACCCGCAACTGTTTCATTGAGGTGTGAGGTAACAGTTAATTCTAAAGTACCTCGTTTTGTTACTTAATACTCTATGATAAATACAATTACACTGATATGAAAGAGTGTTTGACACATGAAATGCTAGTGTATTAGTAGGAAATAGCACTGGGTCCTTAGAGTTGGGCTCATAGGTCTATTTCATCTATAATTATGGAGGACAACTTTACCGTTAGATTTGATCGGCCAGATGTGAACCCGATCGATCAACCTGACTAGTTGATCGATCAATCTTGAAATTTCAATTTAGACCAATCCGATCGATCAAATTAGATATTTGATCGATCGACTGTTAATTCGATCGATCAAATAGATTTTGCTTTTTATACTTATCCGATCGATCAATTGGATGAATTGATTGATCAATGCTGTAGTCCGATCGATCAACCTAGAGGATTGATCGATCAATCTATCGGATTATGGCATTTTCATTTGCAAATCTGATCGATCAATTGAGCATTGATCGATCAAACCTATCGATTTAAGTGGTGTTGAGTTTTAAATTAGACATTTGAACGATTAACCAAAGGGCATCGAGCGAGAGCACTGTTCTCCCTTTGTGTTCAAACTTGATTTTCGACGACTCCCAACTGTCAGAGCTCCACGTTCTTGGTTCCTTGGATCACTTTTCAAATCCCTTACACGGTAAATCCTAATTTTTCTATTTTCTTGGGTTTTCTTGTGTTTTTCTCATTTGTAAACCATGGGACTGCGCACGAAGAATGCTTTGCGCAAAGTTCCCACGTCGCAGGCTCGTGTACCCACCCTGCACGTTGAACCGGCTGCACAACTAGTTGTGCAACCCGTGGCATCACCACAACCACCCGTGCCACCCGTTAACCCACCCCAACCGTCGCTTATCGAGCGAGAACTTCTGAAGGAAGGGCGGAATACCAAGAGCTTTTTGCTCAAATATGAGTTCACCCCGACTATATTCGAGGATCGCCCCGAGATGACGTGAGCGATTGAGTATATTGGAAAACTTAGGCTCAAGCCCATGCTAAAAAACCTTCCATGACTACTATTGCCCATGCATAATACGTCTCTTTTACCAACACCTTCGACGTGGAGGTAGCCGTCATCAGATGGTTATCACGATCAATGGGTTGGAATACCGATTTAACCAATTCCACATCTCTGTCGCGATGCAATGCCCATTCGGGTATGTTGAGACGTGTGGCTTGGCGGCTCCTTACATCAAGGAGGTGCCTTTGAGGATGTCATCGCTAAGATGACACATGGGCTTCACGGATCGGGCCAATCTATCAAGAGGGCCCAACTACCCGATAATCTATGGATGCTTGACACCTATGTCAAGTGTGCCATTTACCCATTTCTACATCGGTCAGAGCGTACGGGCATCGTACAACAATTTCTATTCTCTGCCTTTGAGAACCGTTGGTTCTCTATCGCCGATGTTGTCATTGACGACATGCTTGATATCTTTGATCGGTTGACAAGGAAGGCAAAGCCTAAGGGGGAGATGCCTTACGCCCGTTTGATCACATGCATGGTGGAGTAGTATAACTCTGTGCATGAGGCCTATACTATGGCTCCTGGCGAGCCGAGGAGGAACACCAACGTCAAGTTCTTTTTGCTAAAGGATTGGACCAAGAGTTATAACCTTTGGGTCAAGAGATTACCTGATGAGGAGGAGGTTCCTCTAGTGGAGGCGGGAGCAGAGGCTGCAGAGAGAACTCCTAATGTGGGGGAGGCACAGCTTGACCGACTACCTCAGCCCGAGGCACCTACTAGACCAGCCCCTACTCCTTCATGTCGATCTGCCCGTGCATCTACTTCACGCAGACCCGAGCCTTCCACCCTTACTCTCGAAACCCTACTCGCCGTCATGAACACGAACAACAAGCGCATGCATGAGAGACTGGACGAAATGCAGGAGTTCCATCATCAGGTGCATCGACGATTGGACTATCACGAGGGGATGCTCGAGCTATTGATGCAACACTCGTATGCTACCACTTCTACTCCGATGCTAGCTCATGCCCGCCAGCATGTTATGGACCCGCGTGACTATTGCACAGAGCCACCTAGACCGAGCCGACCAGATATACCTACGAAGCCAGGTTCATCATCAGCTCCACCGATAGGTAATTACTATGCTATTATGTGTTCTTTTTATATAATTATCTCTGTATATGTATAATTCTATTTTTCATATAATTTTTATTTTGCATGCACGCTTGTTCCTGCATGATTTACGATTGGTTTGCTCTGTACGTTATATTCGATCACTGTTTTGCCTATTTTAGTACTCTATGGATTGCTTGTTTCTGCTTTGTTCTGTATGTTAGGATTAGGGTACACCATAGACTTGTCTGAGACTCCCTGATATTTCGAGGATGAAAATTCTTAAGGGGGGGAGAATGTAATGACCCTAAAATTTTGAGAACTTTTCGACTGCTTTGGTATTCGTGTCTGGCATAAAAATCGAGACAAATTTAAAATTTTCAAAAATAAGATTATTAATAGCAAGACTTTTAATCTGTGAGCGTGCGAAGTGATAGATCACTTGCGACAAGAATCAGAGATCCGATTTAGACCAGTGTAGAATGTCATCTAGGTGTGTTGTGTCTGTGCGCTCAACACCGGAGTGAATGTTTAAGAAATGGAAATATCTTGGATATTTCCATTTGTAGCTTATAGGAGAAGGAAGGTTTGGAATACCTGATACCTTTCTCCTTGCTTTGAAATCTTGCCTGCAAAGCCATTGCTAGAGACTCCCTTTCCTGAGCCAAGCTTGAGAAACCCTAGGTTACGAACCTTCTGATTTTATGCGTGAAGGAACCGACTTGTGGACGTCGAATCTACTTGAGAAGGGCAATACGCGTATGTGCATTAGCGTGGATTTGTATCTCCAGTTCATCGGAGAACTCGCCTTGACAAACTCTTGAGTTTGAATCCAAAACCCACCTCGAACCGAAAGCTCATTCAACCAAGGGAACGACCATCAAAGAGGTGAGTTATTATGGGTTTTCTGCAGTTTAGATATCATTAAATATGTGTGCTTAGCGTGCTTGAATGATTCGAGGAGAATCATAAAGGTTAGAGATGAAATGGGTTTGAATTCAACAAACCCTATTAATGACAGCTTAACTGTCAAATTCGATCGATCAATTGAGAATTGATCGATCAATCTGTAATCCAATCGATCAAACTTGAGAGTTAATCGATCAAATTTTATAAATGCCCACTTGAAACATAAGGGTGATTTTCTTGAGAAGTTGGAGCCTGATGTGCTCGATCGATCAAACTGGTGGTTTGATCAATCGAATTTGGAACTGATTGATCAAATTTAGAAGTGATCGATCATGGGTTAGTTGATCGTTCAATGGAGTATTGATCGATCAAACTGTAAGATTGATCGATCAAATCAGGGATTTGATCGATCGAATTTTATGAGTGATGTATAGAACAGGAGGCCTGTTTTTCTGAATTTTTTGACTTGGAATATTCGATCGATCAAATTGGCGATTTGATCGATCGAATTTCCTCTATTCTGTACTTGTGAGGATGAGAGTTATGATCGATCAAATGTGATGATTGATCGATCAACTTGAGGATCCGATCAATCAACCATGGAGTTGATCGATCAGATGCCCTCTATTATGAATGAGTAGATGTGAGGCATCCGATCGATCAAATAAGGAATTTATCGATTAGATGTGAACCCAATCGATCAAATAGTGGAATTGATTGATCGAGTTCCCCTGTTTTGTCTGTCTTAGAGGAAGGCATCCGATTGATCAAATGAGGAATTGATCGATCAGATATGAATCCGATCGATCAAATATGGAGATTGATCAATCGAGTTCCCTTGATTCTGCTGTATTGGTTTCTGGGGAATTTAAGGCTGGACTTTATGCCAGTTACTGTTCTGACACTTCTGACACTTATGATACTACACGTATGATCTAGATAAAGGTCTGGACATCTTAAAAAGCTTTAGATTTTCTTAGAAAGACTTGATCTGAGGTAGGAGAAATTCAACTTAACTTGTATCTGATTTTGACTGTATGGTTGTTCTAAGCGTCTATATCTGTTTTCTTCAGTTTTAAAAGCATTGTTATCTGTCTCTGCCATCTGTTTCTAACATTCGTTTCTGCTATCTGATTCTGAGGTCTCTATGTGTATTGATTTAAAGTTTCATCTAACGAATCCCACCGACTCGACGGTATATCCATAACCGGCATGGAGAAATATTCGTGCATCTGCTTTGAAAATTCCTCAGCACAATTTTGCTCCTTAGATGAAGCATTGATGTATTTATCTGTAATTGTTTATTGAACGACGAAGGTCGGGGTTACTCATCGGCATACATCTGGCTACCACGTGCTATATTTATAGGAGTTATTTAAGTATATAGACCTTAAGTAAATAACTACTGTATGCATGCATCTGATCACTCTGAAATTAAAGTCCGTTCTCATACCTTGAATCTGCTCTATTCTCTAAAAGTTATATACTCTGATTATTCTGCATATCTGATCATCTATCTGCATCTATTTTGTTCTGTCAGTACTCTGCCTTAATTATTTGTTGAGTTATATTCTGTCAACCATGCTTTGTAATTTTGATGCAATTTATTTAAGTTTTTTCTATTGAGCTTAGATGGTAGCTCACCCTGTTTTAATATAATAGGTTCTGAGGCTAGAGCTTCCGGCATGGAGAGTGATCCTGACTACCACCCAAGCCGGAGGCTGAGGCAGAGGAGGAGGACACTGACACCCCTGCTGACAAGTTTTATTAGCTGCTTGGATATTAGTTTTGTGTTTTGGGTCCTGTACTTGTATTTCTTGGGTTATTTGTGTGCCTGGTGGCCACCTGTTTGTATTTTTACTATAGATGTTATACTTGTATTCATATACATTCTATAGGAACCACTATTGGGAACCATTGTTTTGGGTGATGGATGTCCATCACCAGTGGTTCTTCTAGGTTCCTTTTTGAAGGATGTATATTCTTTTTCTTTACTTATATGCATTGGTTATTTTCTTTCCTTTCTTTTTGAGCCTTATATGATGACTCGATCTACCACTACTGGACAATGTCTGCTCTGATTTCCGCTAGACGAGCAGGCACTCTTTGGTTTGTTCCGGGGATCATCCAGAGCATAATCCTGATGGCAAGGGTTTCCGGATGTGAAAATCCGGGCTGTCAAAGAAATCATATTAGAACTTCATCGATTCAATCCTTACTAGATGCAGTAGACAGATAAAAAAAAAGATGTCCATATAACAGATAATGGTTTTGTGAGACTGATGTATAGACGAGGATCACCCAAATCCCAAACCAGAAAACCAATGATAAGCATCAAACTTTGTGTGCATGCAAACTCCACTCATTATGTTTCAAAATCAGATTACTTGGACCAACCTTTGCACTAGAGCGATTGAATCATGTTTCACAGTGGATCTGTTGTAACCTATGGCACATGCATCAATAGCAAAACATGAATAAGAGTCGAATCTTCACTTTCATAAAGAAGCAAAATAAATAGCTTTTATCACCAATAAAATAGAAGACGGAACAAAGAAGAACCAATGCTTTTCTTCACTTCTTTTTCATGTTTTTAATCCCTATAACCTACTTTTGCTTTTCATTTTTATCTCCAAATTATAGATTTGTTTCTTATTTAAGTTTCCACCATGTGCTATACATCAAATTCTTTGTAACACACTAATACGTGATGACCGAATTAAAAACAAACTACATTCATATCCATGTATATGTTTTCAAGAATGTTTTCTAGAATTGTTTTTTGTCTTTGTTTTGAATCTGAATAGAAAATAACTCTCAAGATAAAGGTTCTGCTATTGTAACCAGAACAAGTATCATAGAGCAATGGTCATCAATATGGTATCCCCTGCCAATGTAGTCCCAAAGTCGTGATTAGGCAGTAATTCAGCTAGGAGTCAGGTCGGTGCAATTCGGGGAAAATTCTGGGGTATTTTTTAGGGGGTTTTGCAGCATTATTTGCACCAAGCATTATGAACATCATACAAAAATAAGCAAAAAAATTAATTAAAAAAACTGAATGAAAAATATAAATCGTGCAATTTAAATTTATAATGCAAAATTAAAAGGAAAAATATAAATTTATCATCTATTAGTTTATTATAGATGATAATAACTAAACCCCTAAAAACGATTGGTTTTCATAATATTTAATATTTGAACCCCTAACCCTAATATAACCCCTTATTTATAATGCAAAAATGTTTGATCCTAAATCATAGATTATAGATCTGAGCCTCTGAGACGGTTCATGAAGATGAGAGAAGATAGATAATTTAAAAAAATAAAAATACTTACCGAGTTGTAGGAGGAGGTTCACTTGCTGCTTTTTATTGTCTCTATCTAGGAGGCGGTGGAGCAGTGGCAAGGGAGATTGGTGTTGTGGCGATGGAGATTACAACAAAGGTGATGGAGCAGTGTTGAGTCTTTGCTTTCATAGATTTTAAGACATAAATAAGGCGCTCTTGGGGGAATGATTATGGAGAATGGCAGAGGAAAGGAGAATCTTTGGGTTCAAGTGCTGGTTAGAATATGGCAGCAGTAACAATGGTTGGGGCAAAAGTAGTAGAGGCTCGGCCTAGTGGAAGGGGGTGTGATCAGTTAAGGAGTTAAATCAACATATTAGATTTGACTGGGATTGGGTCCTTTGGGAAATGGTTATGGAGAATGGGGAAGGATAGGGAGAGGGAGAACCCATCTAATTAGCCAATATGGTTGGGGCAAAAAGAACAGGGGAGAGTTTAAGCTTGGTGGAGGGGGGTTTGCTCAGTGAAGAAGGAATTCAATCAATGCACTGGATATGACTAGAGATTGGGAGATAAAATGTACTTTTGGGAGAGAGTTTGGGTAGGCGATACAGAGCTCAAAGAAACTTCCAGTTGGGTGAAGATGTTAGGGTGAGGACTCTTGAGCGTAAAGGCATCTTCTCGGTGTGGTCTTGACACGGCCACCAAACTCATGTCGTGCCTCAATGTCACCACAGAGAAGCCAGCATAAACCACCAGAGGTGACGGAGATTGATTGCCGATGGAAGCTGTTCTCGATTGGCGAATGAGAGAAGGAAGGGTTTAGAAGAGATGATGGAAGACGAAGGGTTTTGAGAAAAGCTATTTTAGAATGAAACTAAAATAAAAAGAAAGATAGCTGAAAAGCTTTAATGTTAACATATAGCGCCAAATCTAATTATGCGCACACCAAGCATTTGCCCCTTTCCTTACGGATTAAGTGGCTTTGCCGCTAAAATATTGCTGCTAAAAGTCCGAAATTTTGTAGTGTTAAATATCAGTAACTAGGAGCCATGATTCTCAATTCTCTTCAAGTAGCTAAGTACGCAAGTCTGAAACAAAAAACTGAAATTAACCGAAACCGGATCGAAACTGGATTGATCAGAACCGATTCTAAGTTGGTTCGATTTTTGTTTTGGGTGGCGAAAACCAAAGAAAAACGCGAAAATTTTAGAATAATATAAAGAATGAATAAAATATTGTTTTAAATATTTTTTTGAAACCGAACTTATTTCAGTTTTGGAATTTGAAAAAAACCAAACTGATTCATTTTAGTTCGGTTTCAGTCCAGGATGAACCGAACCGAAAACCAAAATTTTCAGTTCAGCTAGAACTGAACCGAAGACTGAACCAATTCCTTAAATGTGACTTGAGAATTAAAAGATTTGTGAGAATTCACATAATATACTTCAAGTAGATATTAATTATTGTTTAAATATAGCTTGTAAATTTTGAAAGGTTTTTTCAGGATTCATGTATTATAGTAAAAACCCTGCCATGCCATTAGAGAAGTTGATAGAGCTTCTTTTGGGTTTGTTTGAGAGCAGTGTTGCAGTGCATTGAAACATCAATCACGGTGAGAGGGTAGTGCTAGGCTGCCCAATAACAAAATCACTAATGTCCGACCCTATGGTGCACCCGACCTGACCCGATAGTGCACTCAAACCGACCCAACTTGAAAACCCGATAAAAACCCTATTTCTAAACTTTTTTCCATATAAAACATCGGGTCGGAATGGTTTGACCCGAACTGACAAGACTTTTTGGCCGACCCTACCCAACCCAGGTCAGATGTCTCATGCCCGACCAGACCCAAAAGGACTTTTTGGTCGACCCTACCCGGGTTGATTGTCTCATGCCCAACCCGACCCGACAAGTCAAGTATATGTGCTCGACAAAACATCAAGTCCACTCAACCTATTGACAGCGTGCATATTCCCCTTCAATTTCAATTATAATTTTGTTTTCTCACAAATATATTTTGTTCAATATACCAAGATGCCATTTATTGCAGAGATAGAAAGTCTGAAGTCTTTTGCCTTTGTGCCGTATTGTTTTAGAAGCATTGCAGTCCTTAACCAACCTTCATTCGTTTCATTGCAAGAGCCTCTAGAATCAGCATTCCACCAATCCAAACTAAAGTTTTTGGAGTTAGGGTTACCACATAACTGCTGTCAGCGAAAACGAACCCGACTACTGGAGCTAGCTTAGCATTTCTTATATTCGAGCAGGGTTGGTCAGATTCAACTGGCTCAACTCTAAATATTATTCAACCAATTTTTGGATGCACGGGTCCAAAAGTGAATGCAAACCAATATATAAAGATAAAAGTCAAGATTCCCTTGCATCCAACGGTCTTAACAATTGGTTGAACCACCCATTTACAATGGACTCGATAAAATATAATGAATCAACCATAAACAAGAGAAAATAATTGACAAAAGTCTTATGGTTTTGCAAGTTTGAGTTGGGCATTTTTGCAAGCAGTTAGTGTGCAATGTAAATACACACCAGAGACACTGCAATCAGCCAACTTTAATCTAGCAGAAACCACACAACAAATACTACAATCACACCTAAAAATCCTTCATAACCATCATGCTTGAAACTATTCTTAATCAATAAAAAACCTAACAAACACATGAGAACAAGGATCAAAATTTCGGTTTCGTTTCAGTTTTGGAGGGGACCGAAACCGAAAATTTGAACCGAAATTTCGGCCAAAAATTTGAATTTCGACCGAAATTTCGGCCGATAATATCAGTCCCATATAAAAATCTGACCGAAATTTTGGTCCAAATTTTCGCTTCGGTGAGGACCGAAACCGATAATTTGACCCGAAATTTTGGCCGTTTCGGCCGAAATTTTGATCCTTGCATGAGAACACCAATCAGAACAAAACTTAGAGCATCTATTAAGCCAAAACCCATCAAAATTTCTCAACCCCCACCAAACGGATCCATGAAATTCACAAAAGCAAGGACGATGAGAAGCATAAAAACATTGTTAACCAAACAAAATCATAACCAGAATGTTAAAACATCTCCATGAACCATTACCAATCAAACAAAACCCATAAAATTTGCTTTTACAAGCCCTTTCCAGAAAACTCATAACTAGAAATGGTTGTACCAAAATGCATGCACATTAGATTTAGGAGATCTTACAAGCCCCTAATTTGTATCACATTAGATTTAAAACAACAAATCAAGGAATTAAAAGATTAAAATCAAAACCCTAACTTAAGAACACAAACTCATTACCTCGAATGTGAGTTTTCTCCTTCGCTCTTTGATTAATTAGGTTCACCTAAGGATCAAAATTTCGGCCGAAATGACCGAAATTTCGGGTCAAATTATCGATTTCAGTCCTCACCGAAATGATAATTTGGACCATATTTTCAATCAGATTTTTATATGGGACTGATATTATCGGCCGAAATTTCGGCTGAAATTCAAATTTTCGGCCGAAATTTCGATCCTTCAGTTAACCTAATCGCTACCCTAGCGATTTGCAAGAAGATTGGAAAAAGAAATGTGTGTTGCCCTAGCAAACAAGTGGAGGGATTGGCTCATTTGATAATCTATAGAGAGAAGAAGATGTTGCCCTTATCGCTTAAATCAACAACAGAGAAGTTCCAAACTTTAAGCATTTGGGGTTTATACTGTGCGGGAGAGATGGAGCTGAAGCATTGTGAAGAAAGATTTAGTTAAGAAGGGAAAAAATGGGTTTTATAACGAAAAAAATAGCTCGCACCCTTTTGCAATTTCGATAGGCGCACGATTGGGATTTCGAGCAGGGTTGGTCAGATTCTCTTGGGCCTAGAGAGACATTATGAGGGTTAGAGATACTATAAAATCAAAGATTCAGATTATCATTGGTAATGGTGCTAACACAAATTTCTGGCATGATCCTTGGCTTGAGGATGGTACTCTAATTATGGAGTATGGGTGTAGAATGATGCTACAATCTAGTATTGACAAGAGCAGCTATGTTAGCGATGTCATTATTAATGGAGAATGGAACTTACCTAATCCAACAACGTGAAAAATGGAAGAAGCATGGGGAAAAATCCGTACACATCCTATTTCCTTCAATATTCACGACGAGGATGCTTATATATGGAAACTCGAACCTTCAGGTGAATTCACTACTAAATCGGCTTGGTCTTGCTTCAAGCATTCCTTTGAGAAGGTTCCATGGCACAAATTTCTCTGGCATTCTAGGTATATTCCAAAGCTCCTTAGTCACGACCCAGAATCCTACCCGATCTCGAGGGCCTAGAATCCCGTGTCATGACCCCGCACGCTTGTTAAGGGGATAAGAGGACATACATATCTTCTAAGATCTTACATAAAATTGAGCTTCCAAAAATCATGAATCAAAATTTCTTCTCATATTAAAAATTCTCTTCAATAAGCTTATATTAAATTTTGAGTTCAATAAATAAACTGACCAAAAATAGAGGTTCGGTCAACTACAGAAAGATATTTCTAAACAATTAATATATATATACCTAACATCGTCTAGTTGATCAACCAAATCGTCACCCTTATAATCCGTATCATCTTCCAAGGCATCAAGTCCATCGGGCAATATAGTCCATATCTTCACCTGCAGCTGTTAGTTTTTTGTGGGGTGAGTTTACTCAGTCACGTAAACTCAATGAGTTGCACAATCGATCTACCACAATCTACCCAGGTGATCGTGGGTGCAACCTTGTGAGTGAAAGTGAAAACTTTATAATTATACATATAACCAATACACAGAAAAATCTCATAAATTTTCCATCTCAAATAAGTTGAAAGAACATAACAGATTTCAATACATATGATGCTTCTAATACTTATACTTTTCTTACTTGTCTTGTCAACTTAACTTACGTGGCATATTAAAAAATTTATTATTACTCCATACGCCTACACAACGTACTTCGTATCTTACTTATCTTATTTAAACAATCTGTGTCAGGATCGCTGCTCGAGCCTATCATGCGAGGTCCACGTGTAGATAATCACCTAACTTCCATATCATAACATAAACCACCATCCAGCCCGATGAGATTATGCGCATAGTAACCACAATGTCCCCTTAGTTCGAGACAAAGTTATCATAGTGTCCTTAAGACCCGTCTTGGCTGCAGACGTTGAATCTTGCGGTGGCACGCAAGACATGACACGTGTAGAAACTTAATTCATGTTTAGCTGGCCTTCACAACATATCTTAATATATCATAATATTATTCGGTTTTGGGCTTAAGTCCCCTCCCCGCTTTCAAATTTGTGTGGGCTTAAGTCCCTACTTTCTTAACATCTCGTAGCTTAATATATTCATATTTCATCTTTTCTTAAACTTAATTTGAGTGAGCTACGGTGCGATAGGCTTCACAAACCACGCTTTCCAAAGGACGGGTTCCATAGTAACCTGAATGTACTTCGTGTGGCATCCCATACTACCATAGAGGAGTTACATCCGTACATGGATGCCTACATTCCAAGTTCCACGTGATCGTGAAAGAAACTCCACCATGACGAAAGCTTATAAGTCATGTATCATATCTTATTCATTTTTCTTAACATACATATGCCCTAACGTACTTCTAATTGATGAATGTCACACAAGCAAATGAAACATATAATAAGAAAGCATCTAACCGTAAGGAAAACTAATATTACGCGTAAATCGGACGCCTCGCTCATCATTAAGAGAGAAGAAGGCGACCTACAATAATGATACGTGCGTATTATAATATGTATCACAAAGTGATGTTAGACTAGTCTCATCAGATAGATCTTGCCGATCTGATGAAAACTGACTGGTCATTTGCGAAATTTGGCTAAGGATTGACTCTCGTGTGATCCACACAAATTTTGATCGTTGGATCCTTATTACACGGTTTTTATGATATATATAATCCAATTTAGATCGATATAAACCTATAGATATAAGCAGGGTATAGGCTATTTGGATCTCTCAAAGTTTCAATCTTTGATTTGGTCCTTTGGACCCTTATTTAGAAAGTCATCGACTCGGGTCAAGATTATGTTAAACACGATTATCGAGGTATATTCGTTTTAATCACAATTTAATCATTGATTTAACAAATGGCCAAATGATCTATTTTTAATTTTATGGCTTCAACTCATGGGTATGTGGTTCGTTTAATTTAATAGGTCAAACTGGACCCTTTGACCAAAGTATGTGCAAATTTTCAAAACAAGTGCAGGAAATATTCTAAGTGTAAAATCAATATATTCACAGGTTTTTGGAGTACTAAAATTTGTAAAATAAGGGCAAGCATATCAATGTGAGCCATTAGATATATAAAGCATATAAATTTCTAGGGAGTCTATGGTTTGACCAAGATCAGAAACTGATCGAAATCCTCAAGATTGAAACGGTCAAATGATGATCTCCACATCGAGTGTGCAACAAAACAAAACATGGCAGCAACCCATTCTTGACATGGGATCTATTTTGCCGGCACACTAGGGTGCCATGTGGAAGGGAAAAGTGCACTATAGTTCTCGGCCAATGGGTTCAACCATAGGGTCAATTCTTTGACCATAACCGTTTTGTGAATCCATACAAAACCTAAGAAATTTTAATTTTTCCTAAATTCATCATATATTCATCACAATATAAAAAGTGTAAATGTGTAGATTTGGGTGGATAGAAGGGCACCCACCTGTTGTAGCGTGATCGCGAAGATTTTGCAAAGTTTCGATTAATTGGAATCGATGGGTTCACGTTGATGCAAAATCGGATCTGACACATCACTTTGGCTCGGGTTCGGAGTGGTTCGAATTCGCTATTATGAGGGTGGCCCAACTCGTGGTGTTGCTCAGACGTCGATCTCATTGAAGAAGGAGTAGTGGTGTTTGGTGGCTGCACCAACGAAGATGAGAAAGCAGCCTGATCTAGAGGGAGACTTTGAAAATCTCGATAGATCGGCAGGTCCTATTGCTAATAATATGTAGATGGAGAGGCATTGTTAGTGCTAAAATCGGTGAGAGAGAGAAGGGGGTATTATTTATTTATTTTTCTAGGATTCTAGAGAGAGAGAGAGGGAGAGAGACCAGGCAGTTGGGTCTCGGTGAGAGAGAAAGGAGGAGGTGGAGAGAAATAGAAAAGGACGGGTGGGGTTGCTTAGGTCTTAGATAGAGAGAGAGAGAGATTTGGTTGCTGCTTAGGTCTGTGAGAGAAAAAGAAGAGATAGAGAAAGAGAAAGATCTCTTCTATGTTAGCTTTTACCTTAAAATAGGAGGTAAGAAAGGCAAGAGCCCGATTTGGGCAATTCTATCAGTGAGAAAAGAAAGAGTCCCCATAGACTATGCTACATGCTAATTTGAGTGAAAGTGGCAAGTTTTGGGTGATGAGCGCATACAAAGTGTGAGTGTGAGTGAGATAGATGTGTGGCTGAGCTGAGTTAGTGATAGGGTGTGGAGCTTGCACACTGTTTTTAGTGGCGTACCTCATCTAAGGTCATAAGATTTGGGTTTTTAAATCCCGGGTCATAACATTATCTACCCCTAAAAGAAATTTTCGTCCTCGAAAATTAAGTACTTAGTAATTCAAACATCGGTTTCGATTTCGTACATGAGGGTACCCCTTCCCCAAAATAAAATTAATAGTAATAATAAAATAACATTGGGTCCAACGGTCACATCAAATGGGTCAACGGCTTGACTAAGGTCAAATTAGCTAAACAAAACCAAAATATTCTCGAATGTCAACGATTCAACGTTTGCGAAAATCAGGGCCACTACATTCTCCCCTCCCTATAAAATTTTCGTCCTCGAAATTTAGATACTTGAGAACCCTGTCGAGTTAAATCAATCTTTTTTTTTTTTTTTTTTTTTTTTTGAGCATGTGAAATTCAATCATCATCCAATATTTTAATAATTAAAAGTATAATATCATTTTTCACACCAAGGCATGATTCTCTCCTCCTTATAGAGTTGTCGACTCTGACTCATTAGCTGCAACGCTTCAATATCTGTCGCCCAATATATTAAAAATTGTATTTAACCATTTTTGTGCTATAACTTGATTCTCCCCGAATAATAATAAAAGTCAACTTAAATTCATCAATGTATAAAATAATCACATTCTTTATTACAAATTCCTTCTAATACTTGGTCTACCAAACTTTCATTGAATATCAACTTTATTTTTCAATCTCTTCAAAATTTTCAAATTTATCAAATTTGACGAATTAAATTAAACTAGTACTCCATCCCTTTTTCCTTTTTGATTGGCGTTGTAAATCTCAATCGTTACCAATACATAAATAATTGAAAGAATTTATCATTTATTGTGCCACAATATTATTCTCCCCTCCTTATAAGAGAAATCGACTTAAATTTTATTTTATTTTTTTATCTTTAAAATGGTGTCTACTTCAGTCGCAAATTTCTCTAAACACATAAACTGCCAAACTTTCATCAAATATTCGCTCAATTTTTTTATTCTTCAAAATTTTCTCGAATCTTTCCCCAATCTCTCGAATTAAACTAAAGTAGCACCTAATGAATGATTATCAAGTCCAAACTTAGTTAGTATGATCCTAACTACCCTCAAACGTTACTCAAATGTTCAATAAAGTGGGTATGTAGGAATCAAGACCAGTTTCTTATTTTTCACGGGTTTCATCACTTTATTACTCATAATTCATCAATCCTTCATGATTAATATTAAGAGTTAGTCTTTTAAGTCTCAAATTAACTATCATTCCTAAATAACCTTAAGCACTCGATATTTCAAGTGTCACACTTCGTCCAAATCCTTAGTCCTAAGTTTTCGGCTGATACATTTAAATTTCTTGATCCTTAAATCACTTGCTTAGTTAAAGTCCTAATATTCAGTCCTCAATGATTGTTTCTTCTTATAATTGGATCAACCTTCAAAAGTTTTTCTCCAAGAAATTCTTAAATCTCCTGTTTGTAGGTTGTTTCTCCTCTAGTGCCATCTTTAAGTTTTCAACCATCATTCTTCTCGTAGTCCTTTAAGTAATTTATTCAAACTTTACCTTTATTTCTCAGAATTGATAACTCCAAAAACTTTATTGCAAGATAGCATCCTAGTCATTATATCTCGCTGATCATAGACAAATTCAATATAATCTAAGATTACTGATAATAATTTATTCCTCAATCTGAACTCACTTCTAATAAGTTATTCTTATAGTCGACATCTTAAACTATAATGAGTTCTAAATCATCAAGTCATTTAAGATTTATCTTTCTAACTATTCCCCAACATTTTAAAATATCTCTTCTAATTGCTCCTCAATCTTCAAAGATCATTTTGAATTTCTCTCACATGCTTCTAACTCAGATAAGTTTTCAACAAACAGATCTTGAAATCCTCAATTGAACCTTCAAATCTTATGTTATTGATAATCACACTTTCTTAAAATCCTTTAGTCCTCAAAAGATCTAGAGTTTGGGTTCTATTAGAATCATTGTCACCTCAATTACCACAGTGTACTTTCATGAACCACACAGTCCTCGAAGAAGTAAAGCCTGAGCTTTGATACCATCTCAGTCACGACCTAGAATCCTACCCGATTTCGAGGGCCTGGAATCCCGTGTCATGACCCCGCACGCTTGTTAAGGCGATAAGCGGACATACATATCTTCTAAGATCTTACATAAAATTGGGCTTCCAAAAATCGTGAATCAAATTTTCTTCTCATATTAAAAATTCTCTTCAATAAGCTTATATTAAATTTTGAGTTCAATAAATAAACTGACCAAAAATAGAGGTTCGGTCAACTACAGAAAGATCTTTCTAAACAATTAATATATATACCTGACGTCGTCTAGTTGATCAACCAAATCGTCACCCTTATAATCTGTATCATTTTCCAAGGCATCAAGTCTATCGGACAATATAGTCCATATCTTCACCTGCAGCTGTTAGTTTTTTGTGGGGTGAGTTTACTCAGTCACGTAAACTCAGTGGGTTACACAATCGATCCACCACAATCTACCCAGGTGATCGTGGGTGCAACCTTGTGAGTGAAAGTGAAACCTTTATAATTATACATATAACCAATATATAGAAAAATCTCATAAACTTTCCATCTCAAATAAGCTGAAAGAACATAACAGATTTCAATGCATATGATGCTTCTAATACTTATACTTTTCTTACTTGTCTTGTCAACTTAACTTACGTGGCATATTGAAAATCTTATTATTACTCCATACGCCTATACAACATACTTCGTATCTTACTTATCTTATTTAAACGATCTGTGCCAGGATCGCTGTTCGAGCCTATCACGCGAGGTCCACGTGTAGATAACCACCTAACCTCCATATCATAATATAAACTACCATCCAGCCCGATGAGATTACGCGCATAGTAACCACAATGTCCCCTTAGTTTGAGACAAAGCTATCATAGTGTCCTTAAGACTCGTCTTGGCTGCAGACGTTGAATCTTACGGTGGCACGCAAGACATGGCACGTGTAGAAACTTAATTCATGTTTAGCTGGCCTTCACAACATATCTTAATATATCATAATATTATTTGGTTTTGGGCTTAGGTCCCCTCCCCGCTTTCAAATTTGTGTGGGCTTAAGTCCCCATTTTCTTAACATCTCGTAGCTTAATATATTCATATTTCATCTTTTCTTAAACTTAATTTGAGTAAGCCACGATGCGATAGGCTTCGCAAACCACGCTTTTCAAAGGAAGGGTTCCGTAGTAACCTGAATGTAATTCGTGTGGCATCCCATACTACCATAGAGGAGTTGCATCCGTACATGGATGCCTACATTCCAAGTTTCACGTGATCATGAAAGAAACCCCATCGTGACGAAGGCTTATAAATCATGTATTATATCTTATTCATTTTTCTTAACATATATATACCCTAACATACTTCTAATTGATGAATGTCACACAAGCAAATGAAACATATAATAAAAAAGCATCTAACCATAAGGAAAACTAATATTACGCGTAAATCGGACGCCTCGCTTATCATTAAGAGAGAGAAGAAGGCGACCTACAATAATGATATGTATGCATTATAATACGTATCACAAAGTGATGTTAGACTAGTCTCATCAGATAGATCTTGTCGATCTGATGAAAACCGACTGGTCATTTGCGAAATTTGGTTAAGGATTGACTCTCGTGTGATCCACACAAATTTTGACCGTTGGATCCTTATTACACAGGTTTTATGGTATATATAATCCAATTTAGATCGATATAAACCTATAGATATAAGCAGGGTATAGGCTATTTAGATCTCTCAAAGTTTTGACCTTTGATTTGGTCCTTTGGACCCTTATTTAGAAAGTCATCGATTCGGGTCAAGATTATGTTAAACACGATTATCGAGGTGTGTTCGTTTTAATCACAATTTAACCATCGATTTAACAAATTGTCAAATGATCTATTTTTAATTTTATGGCTTCAACTCATGGGTATGTGGTTCGTTTAATTTAATGGATCAAACTGGACCCTTTGACCAAAGTATGTGCAAATTTTCAAAACAAGTGCAGGAAATATTCTAAGTGTAAAATCAATATATTCACAGGTTTTTGGAGTACTAAAATTTGTAACAATAAGGACAAGCATATCAATGTGAGCCATTAGATATATAAAGCATATAATTTTCTAGGGAGTCTATGGTTTGACCAAGATCAGAAACTGATCGGAATCCTCAAGATTGAAACGGTCAAATGATGATCTCCACATCGAGTGCGCAACAAAACAAAACATGGCAGCAACCCATTCTTGACATGGGATCTATTTTGTCGGCACACTTGGGTGCCATGTGGAAGGGAAAAGTGGTTCTCGGTCGATGGGTTCAACCATAGGGTCAACTCTTTGACCATAACCGTTTTGTGAATCCACACAAAATCTAAGAAATTTTTGTTTTTCCTAAATTCATCATATATTCATCACAATATAAAATATGTAAATACATAGATTTGGGTGGATAGAAGGGCACCCACCTGTTGTAGCGTGATCGCGAAGATTTTGCAAAGTTTCGATTAATTGGAATCGATGGGTTCACGTTGACGCAAAATCGGATCTGACACATCGCTTTGGCTCGGGTTCGGAGTGGTTCGAATTCGCTATTATGAGGGTGGCCCAACTCGTGGTGTTTCTGGGACGTCGATCTCATTGAAGAAGGAGTAATGGTGTTTGGCGGCTGCACCAACGAAGATGAGAAAGCGGCTTGATCTAGAGGGAGACTTTGAAAATTTCGATAGATCAGCAGGTCCTATTGCTAATAATATATAGATGGAGAGGCATTGTTAGTGCTAAAATCGGTGAGAGAGAGAAGGGGGTATTATTTATTTATTTTTCTAGGATTCTAGAGAGAGAGAGAGGGAGAGAGACCAAGCAGTTGGGTCTTGGTGGGAGAGAAAGGAGGAGGTGGAGAGAAATAGAAAAGGACGGGTGGGGTTGCTTGGGTCTTCGATAGAGAGAGATTTGGCTGCTGCTTAGGTCTGTGCGAGAAAAAGAAGAGATAGAGAAAGAGAAAGATCTCTTCTATGTTAGCTTTTACCTTAAAATAGGAGGTAAGAAAGGCAAGAGCCCGATTTGGGCAACTCAATCAGTGAGAAAAGAAAGAGTCCCCATAGACTATGCTACCTGCTAATTTGAGTGAAAGTGACAAGTTTTTGGTGATGAGCGCATACAAAGTGTGAGTGTGAGTGAGATAGATGTGTGGCTGAGCTGAGTTAGTGATAGGGTGTGGAGCTTGCACACCGTTTTTGGTGGCGCACCTCATCTAAGGTCATAAGATTTGGGTTTTTAAATCCCGGGTCATAATATCCTTTTTCCAACTTGGTTAGCTATCCAAAATAAACTGCTTACCTTGGATAACCTTGCTAAAAGAGGTTTATGTATACCTTCAACATGTGTGCTCTGTTGGTCCGATTTGGAAGATCACAATCATCCCTTCTTTAGGCGTTCATGTTCCAGTTGGATATGGAGATCTCTATGTAGGCGGCTTAATATAAACAAGAACTCTATTGGTACCCTTATTAAAGAGTTGTCCTATTGCATGGAAAAATGTAAAGGCAACTTAAAGCATGCCACTCTAATCAAGCTAGTATTCGCCTTCAAATCAACATTAATTGGCGACCTTCAATGGACCTTCCCACTCCTCGGGTTTGTCAATGGAAACCCCCTCAAGATCCATTCCTAAAATTAAATACAGATGCAGCTTTTAGAGACAGAAAATTTATAATTGGAGGTCTTTTCAAAAATTCTCAAGGACAACATGAAGCTAGCTTCCATGGCCGCATTGAGAGATGCTATGATATAACCCATGCTGAATTTTAGGCGCTTGAATATGGGCTGCAATTCGCAATTGATCAAAACTACATCAACCTTGAAATTGAATCAGATTCTCTAGTCGCTATCAATTGTATTAATGGACAGTATAAAATGCCATGGCCTTATCTTCACTGCTCGAAGAATTAAGCTATTAGCACTTTCTTTCCACTTGATATCCTTCAGCGCTGATTTGCTTACAAAGATTGGACAAGACTCTTCATCAGGTTTGCGATGGATAGATCCATCTTCTATTTCGTTTGCCTTTCACTCTCGCATACGAGAAGATATGATTTGTAACTCGATCCGTTTGTAATCTTCTTCTTTTTTAATAAAGGGGTGGGAACCCATTAACCCTAATTAATCATTAAAAAAAAAACAAAGGTGCCTTTGGTGTAAATGATTGGGGCTAAAAACAATCTCAGTCATTTAATTTAAGGAAATTTACCTTATCGACCTTGTAAGATATACCTTTTACGTCAGAGGCCCTATATTTTCACCTTTACCCAAATCAACCAGTTGGGAGCCTAGCCGACCCTAAGGATAATAAAAAGTTCAAATTGCCCCCATTCTTTAACGCAGAAAAACATCATCTTCTTCCTCATTTTAATCTGCTACAGTTTCTAAAAATTAGAGGTGGCAAAGGTGGCGACGTCTTCTCCTCAATCCAATCTACTCCGATCTGCTATTCGGATCGACCCAGATACACCTTTTTCGTCAGAGACTATAGCAGATTAGAATGAGGAAGAAGAGGATACACCTATATAATTTAAAATTTTAAATATTTGCATTTTTCAATATTTACGCGATGTGAAACGAGATTTATGCCATCTGATTTGAAAGCCACAATATAAAATCGATAGCTAAAGATAGATATGAAAAAAAAGCGATATCGACTCTGTATACAGTTGATATCGACTTTGTACACAGTCGGTACCGACCATTTTAAGAGTTATTAACGACTGTTTACAGAGTCGCCATCGACTCAGACACTGCACCAACTCTGCATGTAGTCGCAAAAGAAAAAAATTGTGACTCAGATAAATGATGCGACTTAATTTTTTTTTTTTTTTGTGACTCTGTATAGAGTCGATGACTCTGTACAGAGTGTCATTGATTTTATAAAAAAAATAAAATAATAAATAAATAAATAATTTATTTATTTTTATTTTTTTTGCGACTCTGTACAAAGTCGATGACGACTATTTACAAAGTCGTCATCGATTATATATATATATATATATATATATATATATATATATATAATTTTACGACTCTGTACAGAATTGATGACGCCTATTTAAATAGGCGATATCGATTGTTTAATGAGTCGTTATCGATTCATTAAATAGTCGATATCGATTATTTAATGAGTCGTTATCGACTCTTGAAAAAAAAAAATGCAACGCTGTTACATCGACACACATGGCCTTCAAATCAGATGGCATAGATCCGATTTCATATCGCGTAAATATAGAAAAATGTAAATATTTAAAATTTTAAATCATGTAGAACAAAAAAAATGTAAGGGATATTTCGAACTTTTTGTGCTAACTGAAAATGGCTTCTTCTTCCTCATTTTAATCTGCTACAGTCTCTGACGAAAAAGATATATGTAGGTCAATCCAAATAACAGATTGCAGTAGATTGGACTGAGGAGAAGACGCTGTCACTTTCGTCACCTCTAACTTTTAGTAACTGTAGCATATTAAAATGAGAAAGAAGACGATATTTTTGAGCGTTAAAGAAAGGAGATAATTTAGACTTTTTACTATCCTTAGGGGTTAGATCGATTTGGATAAAAGTGAAAATACAGTACTTCTGACATAAAAGATGTATCTAAGAAGTTTGAGTGGGTAAAAAGAAACGCTTGATAGTTTTACGATGTACCATCGAGACTCCCCAGCTTTGGAGGAGAAATCAGAAATTAAAAAACTTGCCTACATCAATCAATCAATCAAGTTCCTGCAACGTTTTCTACGTTTACGTACACAATTTGACAATAAAGATTTGACACCGATAGAACATGTCACCTACATTTTAATAGTTTAACTCACTAACACTACTATGTAGATAGATAACAATAAATTTCATTTGGATGAAGATGATTTTTCATTAATGCATGAAATTTAGAGAGCCCTCGATTAGGTACCTCCAAATAAAAAATCCTTATAACAAAAAGCAATCACCTCAAAGTAGTAGGTGTACCTGCTATGTATAATTAACTAACATGTCGTAACGCATTCGCTCATCTAATGTAAATGTAAATGCTACGCATCCTACCCTACTTCTCACTTACCCAATACTACAAACAATGTTTTTAGCGGCATTTTCTAATAAAACCACAATTTTGTGGTCCACTCATAATAAATGCACTTCATGCTGATCGAAACTATGATTAATGGCAGGTTTCATTAGGATTTTTTAACACTAAAATGATCTTATCAAGATCTTGTCAGTGCCGCCATTGGTAGCGGGGAGATACGATACGATTGGCCGGTGCCTGGACTATACACCTATGTGCTTCGGCCTGCACGTTTTGATCAACCATAGCGTCATGATTATGATGTTCTTAATTAACCTTGATAATGGCCTTTCTTCTTGGACCAACACACTACATAAAAAAAGCATGCATTATGTATTTAAACATATATGATACTGTAGTTTTTAGATTAAAAGAAGCATAAGTGGTTGTCCCTGCCTCTAACATCCATTAATAATTGCACAAAATACAGATAGAAACTTGTACTCTAAAAGATATATAAACCCTAGCAGAAGAAACATGGCAATTGTTTATACATTTATCTTCATATTAGAATACACATTGTGAAATGTGAACCGCATGGAGGCTTCTTATCCGTTGTTTTGGGTATATACGACCCCTATATATAGATGATCCAAAATTTATTTTAAAATAGTGAGGCCTCTATCACACTCATCTGTTATGACCAATGAAGCTGCTTGATCTCACTGTTTTCCTTACCCATGTATTATATAATCTAGAGAAGATAATGAGATTATCCTCATGCAGTTTTTGCAGCTTTTTTTGCCAATTTTTATGATTTTTTACACAATTTTCTCTCCGACGACACTGTGCACCCAAGAATAGTTAAATGCCAACAATTCTAAGAGTATTTTGGCAACTAATTAACCACTACAAAAATAAGGTGTTTCAGTAGCACTTGCTGTTAAGGCCATTTTTGAGAGCGATAGGATTAATAGCGGTAATTTTTTGTAGCGACAGAACTAATAGCAGCCGTTTTTTATTAATAGCGACAATTTTTGATTGCTCAATAGTAACAATTTTCTTTTTTCAATTTACATCTTTATCTCGTAACAATTTTCTTTTTTCTCAGCAGAAGACATAATTATCTATTGGGACCTTGGTTTATTTGATGGCTTAAAATCCTTTTTTCTAGTAGCACTTCTTTGGTGCAAATCCTTTGAAATATTTGGAGATGGCGTAACAAAATCAAATATGATGGGCCGACTTTCAATGAGGATGAGATTATCAAAGATTGCATTACTTCCTTATATAGATGGGCTACGACTTCTAGATGTGCGGACGTATGCATTTTCGACATTTATGATTTTCAAGCCAGTATGCTCTGAATTCTATTTTTGATCTCTTAGCTATATATATATATATATATATATATATATATATAGATATATATGTATTTTCTTGTTTCTTTGGGGTTTGAGGGTCTGTCTCCACCCCTGGTGGTGTTTTCCCGAACCTTTCAGTTTCCTCTCTAGTGAGGGCTTTCCCTCAATTTATTGAGGTTCCTTTCACCGTTTTTCTGTCTAGCTCGGTATTCTTCGGGAGGTTCGACTTTCCAAGCTCGTCAGGAGACTCGTATCCTAGTTATTTTCACTCCTTGTGAACTATTCGTGGTATATTATTTTTTATTAACAAATTAACCTTTCAAAAAAAAATAAAAAAATATGACATTAGATAGGGAGAGCTTTGTGTCTCAATCAATTAAGCTTAACTATTAGCTAGATTTTATTCTGCTGCTATTTTCATCTTTATTTGAATCTGTCGGGATTTGAGCAGTACCCCTTCCATGCATCATCGGTGCGAATCAGACCTCAAAGAAGAGACCGGAGTCTTCTTCAAGCCATTTGGCTTTCTATATCTTTGATCTTCTTTTGATATGAATACTCTCCGAGTATGAATATCCCCCTTCTTTGAACGTTTATTTTTAACTTTAATTGTTTATGCCCTTATTGGTCCCAATCACTTTTTGGATTTATGACATGTGAAACCATCACGTGTTATATTTATTTGGCACCTATGATTTCAAGAATTATTTTCTAAAAGATTGGAATGAATGCAATCTCTGCGGTGGAATTCACTGTACCATCTAAGATTAATGGTATGTTAAATTTACATGGCAGCCATTAATTTTAAATAGTGATTTGCAATTTGGAATCAAAACAAAAATGCATGTCAAGTGATGAGTATATTCCCAAAATATATAAGATATGTTTTGATACCATGAAGAAATTAACTTAAAATACATTTTGATAATGGATTTTTTTAGATTTCACTACGAGGAGAAGAACCTCTTTACATAGATGTGACAGTTCGGATTTCTGCACCCAGAAACCCGTGCCATCAGGATCATACTCTGGATGATCCCCGGAACAAATCAAAGAGTGTCTGCTCGTCTAGCGGAAATCAAAGCAGACACTGTCCAGTAGTGGCAGATCGAGTCATCATATAAGGCTCAAAAGAAATAAAGAAATAAAATAATGCATATATGTAAAACAAAAGAATATACATTCCCAAAAAGGAACAAAAAAGAACCACTGGTGATGGACATCCATCACCCAAAACAATGGTTCCCGATAGTAATTCCTATAGAATGTATACAAATATAAGTAAAACATCTATAGTAAATAATACAGAAGGTGGCTACCAGGCGCACAGATAATCTAAAATACAATACAGGACCCAGAACAAAAACTAATACCCAAACTGCTAAGAAAACTCGTCAGCAGGGGTGTCAGTATCCTCCTCCTCAGCCTCAGCCTCTGGCTCTGGCTAATACTCGGGATCACTCTCCGTTCCGAGAGCTCTAGGCTCAGAACCTATTATATATAAACAGGGTGAGCTACCATCTAAGCTCAATAAAAGAAACTCAAACAATTTGCATATAAAAATGTAAAGCATGATTTACAGAATATAGCTCAGACAGAAATGTAATGCAGAGTACAGACAGAACAGAATAAATATAGACAGAAGATCAGATGTGCAAAATAATCAGGGTGCAAAACTCTTACTGAACAAAACAGATGCAGAAACATAAGAACAGACATTAATCTCAGAGTGATCAGATGCATGCATACAGTAGTTATTTACTTAAGATCTATATACTTAAATAATTTCCGTGAATATAGCACGTGGTTGTCAGATGTGTGCCGATAGGTAACCCCGACCATCGTCATTCAATGAATAATTACAGATAATTGCATCAAGTCTCTACAAAGAAGAGCAACTTATACTAAGGATTTACAAATCAGATATACGGATATCCCGCCGTGCCGGTCGTGGATATCCTATCACGTTAGAGGGATTCGTCAGATGAAACTTAAAATTAATACACATAAGACCTCAGAATCAGATAACATAACAGATGGCAGAACAAATAATAGAGCTTGTATAACGGAAGAAACAGATACAGATGCTCAGAAAATCATGCACTCAAAATCAGATACAAGTTAAGTTAAATTTTTCCTACCTCAGAACAGATCTTTCTAAGATGTCCAGACCTTGACCTAAACTATAAGTATAGTATACTAAGTGTCAGAAGTGTCATAACAGAAATGATACACTGCCCAGCAGTGTTTTTCCTAGAAAACCAGTACAGGCTAAGCAGGGGAATTCGATCGATCAATCTCCACATTTGATCGATCGGATTCACATTTGATCGATCAATTCCACATTTGATCGATCAATTCCTCATTTGATCGATTAGATGCCTTCCTCTACGACAGACAGAACAGGGGAACTCGATCGATCAATCCCTCTATTTGATCGATCGGGTTCACATCTGATCATTCAGAATAGAGGACATCTGATCGATCAACTTCTCTATTGATCGATCAGATTTCCAAGTTGATCGATCAATTTTTATAATTGATCGATAAAAACCAGCATTTCAACATCTTCAAAATAGAGGAACATTAATCGATCAATCTCTTCATTGATCGATCGGATCTTCAATTCGATCGATCAATCCCTATGTTTGATCGATCGGGTCCAAATTTCATAAGAATACGCCTCTTATTTTCAAGTGTATTTTATAAAATTTGATCGATTAAATCCCTGATTTGATTGATCAATTTCACAGTTCGATCGATCAATTCTCAATTGATCAATCAATCCTTCACTACAGAACAAAGGCAAATTTGATCGATCAATCGATTCCCTAATTTGATCGATCAATCCCCATAATTGATTGATCGGATTTTCTATGTCAAAATTTTTAGAAAAATAGGTCTCATGTTCTATACATTATTCATAAAATTTGATCGATCAAATCCCTAATTTGACCGATCAATCCCATAGTTCGATCGATTAATTATCAATTGATCGATCAGTTCACACCTGATCGATCACTTCTTAATTTGATCAATCAGTTCCAAATTCGATCGATCAAATTACCAGTTTGATCTATCGAGCACATCGGGCTCTAACTTCTCAAGAAAATCACCCTTCTGTTTCAAATGGGCCTTTATAAAATTCGATCGATCAACTTTCAAGTTTGATCGATCGGATTATAAATTAATCGATCAATTCTCAATTGATCGATCGGGTATGACAGTTAAGCTGTCATTAATGGGGTTTGTTGAATTCAAACCCAAATCAACCCTAGCTTTTATGATTCATCATGAATCATTTAAGCCTCCTACACACATATTTAAGACATCATATTCATATTAAAACCCACAATAACTCACCTCCTTGAAGATTGCTTCTCGGTTCACGGCATCCTAGGTTCACGAGGGTTTTCAGATTCAAATCGGAGAGTTTGTCGTTTCAGTTCTCCGGTGAACCAAAGATACACTCCGCGCTAACTCATAGGTGCATATTGCTCTCAACAATGTATTTGACGTACACTCGTCGATTCTCTCATGTTTAAATAGGGGGTTCCGTAATCTAGGGTTTCTCACATAGGTTCCACAGAGGGTTTCTAGCAATGGTTTGCAAGCAGAGGTTAGGAAAAGGAAGAGATGTGTATTCTCTAACCTTTCTTCCCTTATAAGCCATCTAAATAGAAATATCCTGGATATTTCTATTTCTAAGCATTTCGCTCCAGTGTTGAGCGCACACACACAACACACCTAGATGACATTCTACCCAAGTCTAAATCGAATCTTGGATTCATGTCACAAGTGATCTATCACTTCGCACACTCACAGATTAAAAGTCTTGGTATTAATAATCCTATTTTTAAAATTTTAAATTTATTTCAATTTTTGTGCCAGACACGAATATCAAAGCAGTCAGAATGTTTCGAGAATTTTAGGGTCGTTACATTCTCCCCCCTTAGGAATTTTCATCCTCGAAAATGTCAGACAGGTTCAGACAGTGCTCGAAAGAACACTCCTCAACGACTCAAACAACACACACACAACATACACATGGGATCTAATCAGTTAAGTGAGAGGTATTAAACAGAGTAGATGTGTCACAAACAAGATATACAAGGAGTAGAGCATGCAAGCAGATATCGTATCAATAGGCAGAATAGGCACAACAGAAATCATGCAGTAATAATGGTGCATGCAGAGTAGAAATGAATAAGGAAAATAGAATTATAGATATACAGATATAAGTATATAATAAAAAGAGCAAATAATAGCATAGTAATCACCTGCCGGTGGAGCTGATGATGAACCTGGCTCCGTAGGCACATCTGGTCGGCTCGGTCTAGGTGGCTCTGTGCGATAGTCGCACGGATCCACTGTGTGCAGACGGGCATGTCCGAGCATGGGAGTGGTAGTAGTGGCATAGGAGTGTTGCATCAATAGCTCGAGCATCCCCTCATGATAATCCAATTGTCAATGCACCTGACGATGGAACTCCTGCATCTCGTCCAATCTCTCGTGTACCCTCTTGTTGTTCTCGTTCATGACGATGAGTAGGGTTTCGAGAGTAAGGGTGGAAGGCTCGAGTATGCGTGAAGTAGAAGCTCGGGCAGATCGGTGAGAAGGAGTAAGGGCTGGTCTAGCAGATGCCTCGGGCTGAGGTGGAAGGTCAGGCTATGCCTCCCCCGCATCAGGAGCTCTCTCTGTCGGCTCTGCTCTCGCCTCCATTGGAGGAACCTCCTCCTCATCAGGCAATCCCTTGACCAAAAGATTGTAGCTTTTGGTCCAATCTTTTAGTAAAAAGACCTTAACATTGTCATTTCTTCTGGGCTCGTCAGGAGCCATGTTGTACACCTCACGCACGGAGTTATACTATTCTACTATGCGGGTGATCAGGCAGGCGTAAGGCATCTCTCCCTTAGGCTTGGCCTTCCTTGTCAACCGATCAAAGGCATCAAGCATGTCGTCAATGACAACATCGACGATGGTGAACCAACGGTTCTCAAAGGTGGAGAATAGAAATTGCTGTATGGTGCCTACACGCTACGACCGATGTAGAAATGGGTAAATGACATACTTGACATAGGTATCAAGCATCCATAGGTTATCGAGTAGTTGGGCCCTCTTGATGGATTGGCCTGATCTATGTTGTCCATATGTCATCCTAGCAATGACATCCTCAAAAGAGATGTCCTTGATGTAGGGAGCCGCCACACCGCACGTCTTCATGTACCCGGATGGGCATTGTATCGCGGCGGGGGCGTGAAATTGGTTGAATCGATACTCCAACCCATCGATCGTGGTAACCATTTGATGACAGCTACCACCCCGTCTAAGGTGTTGGTAAAAGAGACGTACTATGCGTGGGCAATAGTAGTCATGGAAGGTTTTGAGCATGGGCTTGAGCCCAAGTTTCCCAATATACTCGATCGCCCACGTCATTTCGGGGCTATCCTCGAATAGAGTCGGGGTGAACTCATATTCGAGCAAGAAGCTTTTGGTATTCCACTCCTCCTTCGAAAGTTCCCGCTCGATAAGCAACAGTTGGGGTGGGTTAACGGGTGGCACGGGTGGTTGTGGTGGTGTCACGGGTTGCACAATAGGTTGTGTGACTGGTTCTACGGGCGGGGTGGGTACACGAGCCCGCAAAGTGGGAACCTTGCGTAAAGCGTTCTTCGTGCGTGGTCCCATGATCTAAAAAGAGAAAAAGATAAGAAAAATCCCAAAGAAATTAAAAAGTTTAGGGTTTACCGTGCTAGGGATCCGAAAAGCGGTCCAAGATATCAAGAGAGAGGAGCTCCGGCAGTCAGGAGTCACCGAAAAACAAGATCGAACGCAAGGGAGACAAAGTGCTCTCGCTCAATGGGTTTCTCTTGATCGTTCAAATGAGCCTTTTCAAAACCCAGCGCCACTTAAAACATCAAATTCGATCGATCAATGCTCCATTGATTGATCAAATTTGCAACTTCAAAAAGCCCTAACCCGATAGATTGATTGATCAATCCTCTAGGTTGATCGATCGGACTCCAAGATTGATCGATCAATTCGTCCAATTGATCGATCGAACATGTATAAAAAATAAAACTCACTTGATCGTTCAATCCTCAAATTGATCGATCAGATTAACAGTCGATCAATCAAATGCCTAATTTGATCGATCGGATTGGTCTTCTTTGAAATTTCAAGATTGTTCGATCAACTAGTTTGGTTGATTGATTAGGTTCACACTTGATCGATCAAATCATCATTTTGATCGATTGAATCTGACAGTAAAGTTGTCTTCCAAAAAAATGCAGGTGTCACTGACCTGAGAGTATCTCCATAGTCCAACGGTGATACTACAAGGTTATACAAGTACGATAAACCATGCATACCCATCTAACATATGCTCAAATGATTGAATAATGACCCAGTACAATTAAAGAATTTAAATTGAATATCGTACGTACCTCGCATATCAGTTGAACAAATGAGGTACTGCTCGCGAATTTCGACTTCGTACTCCTAGGTAGCCTCCACAGATGAATGATTTCGCCACTTGACCAACACAAGTGGAATCATCTTAGTCCGTAAGACCTGCTCCTTCCGGTCAAGAATCTGCATAGGTTCCTCCACCAAAGTCAAATCCTCTTGAAGTTTAATCGGTTGAAAGTCCAGGACTTTCGATCGCTTCTTAATTTGGAACTGATCGATCACTTCTTAATTTGATCGATCAGTTCCAAATTCGATCGATCAAATTACTAGTTTGATCTATCGAGCACATCGGGCTCTAACTTCTCAAGAAAATCACCCTTCTGTTTCAAATGGGCCTTTATAAAATTCGATCGATCAACTCTCAAGTTTGATCGATCGGATTACAGATTAATCGATCAATTCTCAATTGATCGATCGAGTATGACAGTTAAGCTGTCATTAATGGGGTACCCCATTAATGACAGCTTCCACAGAGGGTTTCAAATCAACCCTAGCTTTTATGATTCATCATGAATCATTCAAGCCTCCTACACACATATTTAAGACATCATATTCATATTAAAAGTTCACAGCATCCTAGGTCCACGAGGGTTTTCAGATTCAAATTGGAGAGTTTGTCGTTTGAGTTCTCCGGCGAACCATAGGTACACTCCGCGCTAACTCACAGGTGCATATTGCTCTCACAAATATATTTGATGTACACCCGTCGATTCTCTCACGTTTAAATCGGGGGTTCCGTAATCTAGGGTTTCTCACACAGGTTCCATAGAGGGTTTCTAACAATGGTTTGCAAGCAGAGGTTAGGAGAAGGAAGAGATGTGTATTCTCTAACCTTTCTTCCCTTATAAGCCATCTAAATAGAAATATCCTGGATATTTCTATTTCCAAGCATTTCGCTCCAGTGTTGAGTTCACACACACAACTCACCTAGATGACATTCTACCCAGGTCTAAATCGGATCTCGGATTCATGCCGCAAGTGATCTATCACTTAGCACACTCACAAATTAAAAGTCTTGGTATTAATAATCCTATTTTTGAAATTTTAAATTTGTCTCGATTTCTATGCCAGGCACGGATACCAAAGCAGTCAGAATCTTTCAGGAATTTTAGGGTCGTTACAATAGAGGTGAGTGCAATTCATTAACATGTGTATATCTCTCATCTACCCAAAATGTTCTCTATTAATGTAAAGACCTGTATTTTGAACCCGAGTTAGACTGACCCTGTGTGTGTATTCGGCTCGGCAACCGACGTCACCATTTGTTTTGGATTTTTATCTAGATGTGATTGTGCGGACATATTTTAATTTAGAGCCCATTTGGACCCTCGTGCGAAAGTTGTGCACCGACCTCGGTGTAGCCGCTCAACACCGGACTTGAGTTTTAAAATTAGAAGTGTATAATACATAAGATGTGTGTGTGTGTTTTACTTTGTGAGCAATCCTATTATAAGAAGGAATTACATTCCCGTATTATACTAGGTTTTGTTAAGAGAGGATAGTTACCTAACCGTGTGAAACTCCGTCTTCTCTCTTCTTCAATCATCGTAGGAGATCGGTTTAGAAAACCTCCTTCTCTAGAACCCTCTTTGTTGAAAACACTTAAACCTTAGAAAGAACTTGAATCAACCTTGGATTCGTAGTTGGCTATTGGGAGAGGTTGAGATCATTGGGGGCGTGTTGGAGTTGTCTCTGTGAACTCGTGGATCGATCATGCGCGAATCGTTGAGGAAACCCGTCGGTTTCGTTCCGAAGCTCCATTCGCGTGACTCATTTCTAATCTAGGAATCCTTAGATTAAAGGTACATTTTAATTAAACTTTTTGATTAAATCATTAGATTAGTCATGGGTTTTACTTTGGGATGTATGGGTTTCGATTCGGGTGAAAACCAGCGAAATCGCGTCGCTGTAGCTCGCTCGAGCGAGCTATTATCATCGCTCGAGCGAGGTATCACCGAACTCCAACATTACCTTAGTATTTTAGTCATAACGTTTTATTCCGAACTCCAATTGAGACGATTCTTTTTGCGTTGGAAAGCTAATAGAATAATCTACAACTTTTATGTTTTGACCAACTTATGGATCAATCGTCTTGATGGTAAAAAATATATGAGAATGTTACGTCAAATCGCTCGAGCGAGCTATTATCATCGCTCGAGCGAGGTATCACCGAACTTCGACATTGCCTTGGTATTTTAGTCATAACTTTTTGTCCCAAACTCTGATTGAGACGATTCTTTTTTCGTTGGAAAGCTAATATAAAAATATACAACTTTTATGTTTTGACTAACTCATGGATCAATCGTCTTGATAGTAAAAAATATATGAGAATGTTACGTCAAATTCTAGGATTGGCGCAACTTGCCTGTTTTGACTTGTTTTTG
This sequence comes from Chloranthus sessilifolius, assembly GCA_021018995.1. NCBI lineage: Eukaryota > Viridiplantae > Streptophyta > Magnoliopsida > Chloranthales > Chloranthaceae > Chloranthus > Chloranthus sessilifolius. The sequence continues at coordinate 131,449,600 of CM037585.1, forward strand.
AGGAAATGCTTAAATAGGTCTATATTATTAGTAATTAGAGTTTATCTTAATGCATGAATGTATATTGTGATGTAGATTGAGGGCGAGAGGCCATCAATAGGACCTTGCTTGACTTCGCATAACTCCGAGTTTTAGGTAGGAGAATCTCATCTTTACAGTATTTTATTTTAATTCGCATGGATATTTTGAATTAAAATCTTTAAACTTGCATATGCCATTGAAATCACATCTATAAACTGAAATTGATATGAATGACTGAAAATCTAAATCTACCTGAATCCTGAAACCTGAATCTGCTTAAGCTCTGAAAATCTAAAATCAAGAACCTGAACTATGTATAAGAGACTTGCATCTGATTTATATTAGTATCTGCATTTGTTTTATTATTGACCTGAACGACCCCTCAAAAATTCCTGAACAATTTCCTGACACAAGTTTCCCTCATTACGTAGGGGCTTGTTGCATCCTGAAAAAGGGTTCATGAACGACGATGGTAGGTAGGGGTTCCCATCGGCTATATTCCTGCTCTCGAGATATAGTTTACTCGGGAGGTATTTTAAGTTGAAGATTCAGTCATGAATTGTTGAACTTTGCATATAGAAGTTAGAGAAACTAAGACATCAAACATCGTGACCTGTTCTTGAAACTGTTTTCACACATTTAGAAATAAATCTTATATATGGTTTCCACACCTAAATTCAGTTTATTATCTGCTTATATGTTTGACAAGCTATATTCCGATATTTGTTTTGAAACCATGTTAGTTAAAGTAAAATGTCGTAGATATCTTTCTTCTACTGAGCTTTGTTAGTTAGCTCACTCCGACTATACATCACAGGTTCAGTAATCGTGGCTATTCGTAATGTGAGATCGATCCCCTTGAGGTTCCTCCTGAGGAGTTTTTCCCAGTATAGAACTTACTGATTTTCTTATTTGTGGTGAGAGTTAGACTTGAATTTGTGGGCCCATTTTAGTTGGATATCATAGTTTATACTTGACGTTGATTTCCGTTATGAGCCATGTTTCGATGATGGTCGGCCATCATCGGTGGTTCTTTACTTTTAATTGCTTCCGCATTTATTTTAGCTATGGATATTTATTGCGCTTTACTCTGATATGTACCCTGTTTGTCCGGCTTATCGTTTATTCGATAGGTTGGCGAATCGGCCTTTCCTATACCTGAGGGATTGGAAAAGTCGGGTCGTCACAATTAAGGAGATGAATAGGTGAGATTTTTTCGTAGTAATTATTTGCATTTTTATAGGTTTTCTCTGATAAATGTTTTGAAAAGGTAATAAGGTATATTCCTTCTTCGGTAATTATTTTGAAAATGATACATAGATGTAATATTGTTAAAAATGGCTCCTAATTTGGTGTGTTGGTATATACATATAGGAAGTCAGTTTCCTACATGTGGTCGTATGGTTGAACCCTGTTACATTGCTAGTTGGGTACCACATGGCAACTTGAGCATCGAGTGTGACGACAACTTGTCGAAGTTGATCAGGTACCATCTAAATGAATAAATTAAAAAGGATGCTTTTCATATATATATATACAGGGTAATGACCCTCTCACTTGAATCATGAAACATAATTTTGTGATTTTAATTAACAATTATTGGTTGCATGTCACATCAGATTCATCCTTTCAATGAATAAATTAAAAAGGATGTTTTTCCTAGTGATCCAATATATATATATATATATATATATATATATATATATATATATATATAGGGTAATCATCCTCTCACTTGAATCATGCATGAAAAACAGCACACTTGTAAAGGTGTTTCTCAAAAGCTTATATTTCTCTTCACATACAAAAATAGCACACTTGCGAAATGTTTTGTCATTATGAGGACTTATTGGATGTATATTTCTTATGTTTAAAGTTAGTGTAAAATTGTGACAGCCCGGATTTCGGCACCCCGAAACCCGTGCCATCAGCACGATCATCTTGACCGTGCCCCTTAGCTAAGCACGGAACATTGGCATATCAAGCACAAAATGAAATAGTAAATGAAACTGCAGAATTTAAATCTATATAAGAGCATTTCTCAAAAGACAGTTCTACCCTCATGCCTCCGCATGAATGGAGAACCGATCCGAACCATCGATGATAGCAAATCATCACAGATGGTTCGCCCCAAAAGAATAATCTCAATTTATACATGTACATTGTTTAGCCAAAATAAGGTTTGACATACCAAGCCGTACAAATCTCTATCCAAAAACCCTCAAAGCGGCACAACGGAGTCCTCTAGAAGAAGTCCTCAGGAGGTGGCTCCAACTCATCACCGCCCGCAAGGTCCGACTCACCGGGGTCAGCGTCTCCTGAAGCCTCGGCAGTTGCTAGTAGTGGACCTGCGACGTATAGTCTATAGGGTGAGCTACATCCTAGCTCAATAGGGAACAAAACACAGTTGAACATATAAATTATCACTCACATATATTCCATGATATGCCATGCATGATGTGTCTATGCAGTTACTGATGAGAATAATTAAAAGCATTACATTTTACTGGTAGTTACTTATGTCTTTATTTATTCATGAATGATGCTGAAAAGGCCTAAAGCAAAAACTTAAACTTTCAACTTAAGTAATCCCCGAGCAATATAGCATCGAACCCCGATGAGATACCCATCATCGCCATCTATATAGACACTTTTAACGTATTCCCTGGGAATACAAATAGTACCCAAGCCCCTTTCCCCTGGAGATTGGTGGCTGGGTTTCACTAGTCTCAATCAACACCCCTGAGGTGTGCTTACTGTGTACGGATAAGCCTCCGCACTGGCCTACAGTTTCGCCGCCGTTTCGGTCATGGGTATCCTGCCGTGTCAGTCGTGGATACCCCGCCATGTCGGTGGGGTACCATATCAAACCTCAAATAACAAAAGTATCAGGTGCTTTACATGTAGTTATTCACCGTGTTGTTGTGCTATCTTATGTCAGTTAGGCCCTATCAAATATGATTCAATCTTGAAAACATCCCTGGGATGTATCCATTCACTTGCATCACACCTGATGCTCTTATCTCTTTACTTCCTCATCCCCTGGGGATGGTTCATTATAATTACTCTTATGGATGTCACACACACACTTTTCACAATTCTTAAGCAATAAAAATATTTTGAATTGAATTCTATATCACTACATACATGCTCTTGTAAAATAAAGTACATGTTCAAGGTGTTCCCTACCTCAAGTCTTCGTTCGATCAATGCATCAAGGTCCCACGTGGCTCCTTGTGCACTAGCTCACACGTACCACCTATGGTACCACATAACATGTGAAATACATCACTAAAGATGCAATAAAGGAGGTCCAAGACCCTCCATGAAGCTTAAAGTCAAACTCAAAAGTCAACATAAACTAGCCTAGTCGATTAATCGAACTCCAAAATCGATTAATCAAATCTGATTGGATTAATCGATTTCCAAAATCGATTAATCGAAAGTCAATATCGATTAATCGATTCTCAAATCGATTAATTGAGATTCCTATTCGATTAATCGAAACCCAATTCGATTAATCGAAATTCTCTACTCTATCCTGTCGATTCTCAATTCGAGTAATCGAATTTCCAAAATCTATTAATCGATCCCAAATCGATTAATCGAAATTCTAAATCGATTAATCGAATTTCCATTTCGATTAGTCGATTTCTCCAAGCTATTTTTTTTCCTCCACTGGAGTTCACTGTAGGTTCCCAGTCGATCAATCGATTTCCAATTCGATTAATCAAAATCTAAAGTCGATTAATCGAAACTCAATTCGATTAATCGAGATTGGGGTCCTCTGACTTTTCAACTTCTTGGCCAATTTCGATTAATCGAAACCCAATTTCGATTAATCAAAATTGCCAGATTCAGCCCCCTTCTGGCTGTTCTTCCCAATCTCTTCCTTTACTTTTTCCTCAATTTCTCTAAACCTTTGTCCTACATTTCACACTATTTCTAACCACTATTCACCCTTTCAATCCATGCATTTAAACTACAAAAATCTTACCTTCAATCAATCTCAAATTGATTTCAATCAAGTGGTTGGAAAGGCTAGGGTTCCAGCTTTTGCTTGAACGGATTCCTCGCGTTGAATCGGTCTTTTTAATGCTAGAATCTCCCCTCCAATCACACAATAACTCTTGTTCAATCTCTTTACTCCTCTCTCTCTCTCTTCTTTACTCCTCTCTCAGCAACCAAATACAGATTTTAGGGTTATTAAACCCTTTTATCTCTTTCCTCACTTGTGTGTTGAGCACATACACCGCGATAGGTGTATGCGACTTCACATTTACATCATACACCACGCAGTCAGTCAAACTATCACATCTCATCCATTCATCACACTCTATGCTAACCATTGGACTCCTAATTAGTCAAACCTGTGACCAATCGGGCACGGATCCCGAGGTCACTGTTTAACGTAATTTTTCGGGATATTACAAAAACGCTCCTCTTTTTAAAATAATGAGTTGGTATAAGTTGCAGAGGTTTGCACACAACCTATGGTGCTTACATCAGTTGTGCTGGTATAGTCACGACATGTTGATATGGCGAGATAGAGAAGTTCACTAATTCCATATTACATTGGCAACAAAATCACCATTATTCCTACTGAGTATGCCTAGATCCAAATGGTTGGGAATTGTTAAAAAAAATAAGGAATGGCAAAGGATCATTCTTTCGGAACCAATCAAACTAGACTACAAGTATCATTACACGAAACTAATCAAACTAGACTACAAGTACTAATTCGACGGTGAATATTTTATTAAATCTAATCTTAATCCCTACGAGACGATTATATTTATCAAAAATAGAAATAAAATGCTTTAGAAACATCCACATAAAAAATAGAGTGAATCCCAATCATGCAATCATTATCACATAAATTCAAACTAGAAAAAAATCATTTACAGACACAGTCAGGAACACCCACAAAAACGCCTTCATCCTAATAGCTATCGAATACTACACCAAATGGGCATAGGCTGAATCTTACGTCAACATCACCGCCTCGACCCTAGTAAAGTTCATAATTCAGAATATCATCACAAGGTTTGGAGTTCCCAGAATGACCGTCACCGATAATGGACCACAATTCATCGCTGTGAAGACAAATTGACTGTGCAAGAAGTACAGGATTGACTTACAACACTCGTCACCCTTCTATCCTCAAGGGAATGGACAAGCTGAAGCAACAAATAGGACTCTAATCAGGAAATTGAAATGAATAGTAGAAACGAGCAATGGAGCCGACTGACCTGATTGACTACCGGAGGCACTTTGGACCTACATGACTTCCATTCACGCAGCTATTGGCCAAACTCCTCACCTCCTCACATATGAGATGGAGGCAGTCCTATCGTATAAAATATAAGTCCCTTCCCTATGCGTCCAACTTGATGAGTAGCTATCCATAGATGAGAGGAGAGTCGCTCTACTAACCTAGTTAGAGCAACTTGCTGAGACCCGTCTAAGGGCAACCGGCCATGCACAAGTGTATCAGAGAAGAGTGGCTAGGGACTACGATAAGAAGGTGCTTGAGCAAACTTTCAAAATTGGAGACTTAGTCTTGAAGAAGTTCATGCCATCCTGGCAATCGCACCCTAAGGTGAAATTGAAACCGAATTGGGAGGGATCGTATGTTATAGTAGCCATGTACCCCGAAAATACGTACAAATTAGTAAATGCATACAAATTAGGAATTCTCAGGTACATAGAATTCCTAACCCATGGAATTCTATGTACCTGAGAAAACACTATCCTTAGCCCAGTGATCATCATGTCCTATAGCTAGATACAGATATTTATATTTATCATCCCCGTAGTCATCACGAGTCATCCATTAGTCGAATGTCATTACTTTTGAAATTATCTTTTAAAATCTTTTGATTCTTCGCCCGCCTTCTTATTCGGGCAATTTGATTAAAAGGATTAGTGGAATATGAAACTTCTTTTAAAATATAGAAAACACCGAATTCTCATCCCTTATCCTGCCATTGGAGTTGATGTTAGAGCATAAAAGATGAAAATGTTAGGTTTAATCAAAACTCACGATTCTCGCGTTAGTAGGTTGTTTATACATATATATATATATATATATATATATATATATATATATATATGTGCTTCAAGAGAATTACAAAAAATAGAGAGACAAAAAAAAAAATGAGAGAAGAAGCATAATCGGGCAAGCGCATGCAACGGATGAACTAGTCAATGAGCCCAGGGATGTATAAGCAAAACTGCGAGGGCATTCCTAGTATCTTCATCAGGGAAGCATAAGCAAATTGCGAAAGCATCCCTGGTATCTTCACACTACTAGATATCGTTGTATGGTGGTGGGAGGGGGACAAACTTCTGCTAACCAATGAATCTGATACTTTGATGGTGCTAAAACATGACGGAGGGCTCGACTATGCCACTACATACCACCCGAGAAAAAGGCCGTTGACTATCTCTTCAAAAGTTGTTGAGTAAGAAACTATCCTCACATCACCGAGCCTTATCCCTCTTTCACCCCTTATTTTATTTTCGGACGATGAGTCAAAACCTTTTCTAAGATCTTTTCAAAAATAAATTGAAAACTCGTGAATGATGAATGATATTGTTGGTACGTGCTTTTTCAAGGTCCCTTTCGGGTCCCGAAATAAGTGATTCAATTTGGTCCCTAGTGGACTCTATTTGCGATGGTTGGCTAAAAGCGATAAAGGGAGAAATATTAAATGCACCTGCAAAAGAGGCGTTGTTAGTAGTAAACGAATTCTAAATGAGGTGTACCTATTTTCATGTGATTGCCATCTACAGATATTTATCGACGCTGTAGAACGCCATTGATCACGTCCGGATAGGGCGCGAGGGTTTATGGGTTGGACTCCTACACTAAGCGTCGGCCTGTCAACCTTAACAGCTATGGGTTGCCTAGGGTTTTGCTAGTTTGGTTTTCTACTCCTATTGGACCTTTCTAAAGGGGAGTTGTGGCCCACTATGCTAGGGAGGATTGGCCCCGTTCCCGGGTAACCTCCGTAAGCTCCCTTGGGCAAATCGAAGAGGCAATGGTAATTTTGGAAATACTAAGAAGGGTCCGGGACCTAATCAGCTCTAGGGTGAGAATTTTCGTAGAGGTTTCCTAAGGGTAGGATCTAGGGCTATGCCTTTCTTCCTTCGATACTCCTTTGAGAATAGAAGAGGGTGAGCCAATCCCATCGGCTTTGACTACCCCGAGATTTCTAGAGAAAAGCCTACAGTTCTAGGAACTAGAAACTAGAGTGCAGCTCAATCCCTCTTTTGAAATTTTAGAGAGAACCTCGAATTTTCCAAAAGGAACAAGCTTGAGAATTGGTGTTGTGTGTTGAAGGCTATGGGGTAGGGGTCTATTTATGGGTATTCGAGGAATTGTGCGCAGGTGGCTATGTCAGGTGGCTATGTGCACACTTCGGGAATTGTGCGCAGGAAGTCCTGCGCATAATTGAATTGTGCGTAGGGTTTCCTACGCATAATTTGTGGGAAGTTGGTCATCGACTGAAGGATGACCGGCTGACTGACTTAGTCGGTGTAGCCTAGCTCTAGTCCACTTGGGACTAATTATGCGCATGCGGGCATGCACACAGTCACATTTTGCGCATCCGTACATGCGCATGATTGTGCGCTGGTAAACCTGCGCATAATCAAATTGTCCGCACTCTTTTGTGGACCTTTCGAGCCATGTTGGGTCCGAGTTTCTGAGTTGAGATTTTAGCTCAGGACTCGATTGCACACTATATTGTTGGTGCACAATCCCCAAACTATTAGGTTTTAGGACTTTTGGAGAGGGCTAGCCTTTCCAAAAGTCATGGGGCAAGGTTAGATGTTGACCGATCATGTTTGTATACTCCGAGAGGGCAAAAATGGTGTCTACAGATGCGATCACCTACTATCTACCACTCACCCCACTCCTATCAAAACTACGACACATGATGATCACGATCAAAAGGATAACACCGGTATACAACTAAAATAACCCATGTCCCACCGAATACGGTAACACTACAAGAGGATATTTTTCAATACTAAATCCCCAAATAAATGTATAGCAGCCCTCTGTAGCCCCAGATTAACTCCAAGCACATGTGAAACAAAGGAAAGAACGATTGTGGCTAAACACTAGGGCATTTCTTATTCTATTTTGGAAAAGAGTTGCATCGCTACACCCTGAAATGGCATCAAAAGGCCCTCTTTTGTTCAATAGTTGGATGCAGAACAACAAGATCATCACTTAAGAAAGATTATAGAAGAAATCACACTGCCAACGCCAACAAACTCCTACATTGGGGCATTTTTATTTTTATCTTTATCGTTTTTTAGGATTTTTATTAATTACTTTCCCTATTGCTTTATTTTCCTTCTTTGTAATGAAAAGTAAATACAAAAAGAGAGACTATGATATTCCTTTTATTACAAAACCTCGGTTTCACAAGCCACCCCCCTTGACAATCAGCAAGGGGGAAATAAAAATTACTAATCATTTTGTTTCCTTATGTAGGAAAAAGTATTCCTCAACTGCTACTGAGCTAGCTTAGAAGCATCCAATTCCCAATAACAGTTGACGATATCTAAGGAAGCAGACAAAGTAAAAGTAAAGGTCAAAGGAAGAGGAAGCACATTTGAAGAGAAGAAAGGTGATATATATATATATATATCTAAAAAAAAAAAATTTGTACATGTGTCATCAGGGGCATACCCCCTGTATATACAATAAAAAGAGAAGAAAAGAATATACAAGCAGCCCTACTCCCTCTGCTGCCCTTGGGAGGGGCGGTCAATATTATCTCCAGTCTCATTGACCTGTGGATCCGGAGTCTGATCCACCAAAGCATCAATTGAAGCCTGAGGAGTAGCCGGAGGCCTCCTAGAAGAAGAAGTCCCGACAACGGAATGCCCCTCACTCGCCTGACTAATCTGCCACCTAGATCTCGAGCGCAAAGGACCATAAGAGAACAACTCACGTAGAGCGGCCTCCTCACGGGCGTAGTCCCTCATAAGCTCGCGAGATGTACAACGATGCTGACCAGCCAAGGAGCTAGTAGCCTTCAACTCCGACCCAGCGAAGTGACCGACCACGCCCCGGATCCCTTGAGTCCTCTCCATCTCATACTGCAGGCGGTCTATGGCCACCAACATCTTCGCCCAAACGGTCCAACAGGCATACTCCAACTCTGCATCTTCGCCCAAACGGTCCGACAAGCATACTCCAACTCTGCATCTTCGCCCAAATGGTTCGACAGGCATACTCCAACTATGCAACGTGAGTGTGCTACTCAACCATTAGATCGACCACCAAATCCTAATAACTCTACTCAGGATCATCTAGAGTAGTTGCCTCGCCCCTGGCATGCGCGAGCGCGCTCAGCCTCGAGACGCACCATCTCTAGCTCACAAACCTACATAAAAGCATACATGAAAAAGACGAGGTACATGTACAACAAAAGAGGAAAATACTCAAAAGAGAACAGGGACATACCATCTCGGCGCACTCACGCAACAAGTGATCAATCATCTCCACAGTCAGTGGATCCACCGGTGGAATGGGCTGAGGAGGTACCTCGGTCGTCGAGTATTACAAGAGAAACAAAGATATATTAGATAACAATACAAAAGATAAGACCAAAAGAAAAACTACACTAACTAAATATACCTAGAGAGGAGTAGAAATATCGACGTAGGGGTCCTGAGGAGTAACCTCGAGGGCAGAATCAGGAATGGCCTGCACGAAACAAAACAAAGAATAACACAAACATGTCAGATAAAACGAACACATAATAATAAAAGCAATAGTAATATCCATGGAGCACACATCATACTTGACTCTCAGGGAGCAAGGAGGCGGCAACAGCCTCGGCTGCTTGTCGGTCCTCGGCAACCTTGCGCTGAAAACATTTCAACGCGATGTCAGGAAAGACAAATAGAAAATAAATAAAACAAAAAAAATAAACAAACACAAAACTTACCCAATGAGCCAACTCAGCTTGGAGACATTTCAAAATAAAACAATACAAATACAAAATGAAGAACTCACCAGATGCCTGTGAGCGGCTGCTAGCTGGGTCACCGCCAGCTGCTCCGCCTCCCTAGCATTAGCTATGGAACAATTTAGGAAGGTGAGCATGGCCTCATCAGGGCGGGGTGCACTCCCCGTCACCCCAGAGCCTTCTTGAGGGCCTCCAACGCTCCACGGACTCCAGATCGGAACTGGCCCCACTCAAACTCAGCTAGTCACCCCCGCAGTGCCGATGCGGACTCAGGTCCAACACCAAAGAGGCAGCTCCCCTGGAAGGGCACCCGTAGGAAGAGACGACCAAAGCTCACAGTACCACCTCACGAACTCTCGAGTATCCGCCTCATCACGGCGCGGTCCCCCCAGCCACATAATCATTGAGCTAAGCTCACATAGTCTCTCCAAAGTTCTAGCCAGAGGGACCGGTCATCTTCTTCGTGACCCACAAAAGAAGCTCTGGGGGAACTCCTTGACGGAACCCCAGCTGATGCACGATACCCTGGATACGTGGATCCGCACCTCTTTCTCAAAGTAGTGGACCCACATATCCCTCCCAAAGAACACCTAACCAGATTGTATGACAACCTGGTTAGCGTCCTCTCCAACTGCATAGGGCATCCAGACAAACTGCAACAAAAAAATGAAACTATCAGTAAACCGAAAACATAACTAAAAATGGAAAAAACAAAGCGATTAATGAAATAAAACATACTTGGCCCAAATGCAGATCCTCAAATAGCCCATTGGCTAGCTGAAGATCCAAGGTCCTCCAGCGATCTCCCATCGCGGCCTGCCACACATGCGTGCGCGAGAGAGCATGTGCGGTCCTAGCAGGGATCCTCAGGCACAGAAGAAGGAAATGACCCTATGCCCAAAACTAAACAGAATAAAAAAAGAAGAGAAAACATACAATATTAAAAGCAAATAATAATAATAATAAAACTTATAAGGAAATTAATAGGCTCTGCTCACTTGTATGAATTGTATGAAACCGCTGCCCCCCACGCAAAGGAGGTCACCTACCCTAGATCCCTGAGGAGGGTCATAAATATCTCGCTGACCGCTCCTCAGGTAGATGACAAAAATAGCACACCACAAAAAAAGTGCATTAGGAAAGCCCTGATGTCTCTATCCACCTCTGCTCCCGACATCATAGATTACTGTCGGGCCATCACTGTCTGGCGGCGCACCTCATACCCTGCCACCGTCTCACTGTGGCGCCTCGACAGGACAAATTCCCCACCAAACTCATCAAGGAACCAGGTACTCGTGCCCAAACAATGCCACACATGCCTCCTGATAATCAGGAAGCATCCGCCCCGTCACGGCCACTCCCTCAAACCGGACCCCTATGATGCGAACCCAGTCCTCAGGGATCAGCAACATCATCCCCGTAGGGAATGCTGCTCGTCTCTCCATCTCTCGATAACAGTCCCGACCAAACCACGGTCGGGCTGGAAGGGTTCAAGCTCCAGGATAGGCCCGAAGCCGAACTCTGCCAACCTCTCGCTCTGAAATGCAGGGAGAGCCTAGTACCACGCTCGGGCCTCGCCCCAAGCAGAGCTAATAGTCTATGATGGAGGATCCTAACGACACAACGAAAAAATAAACAAAAAGCGTAAGACCAAATTTAAAATTGAAGAAAAAAAATATATGCTAGAATAATTAATAATTAATATAAAGGCAATAATAATAATAGAAATGATAAAGTTGATAATAATAATTAATAAGATAGTAAGGTGATAAGGTTGATGATAATAAAATCATAAGGTTGACAATAATAATGATAACAAAAAAATAATAATAAGGTCTATAATAATTAATAATAACTAATAATGAAACGATAAAGTTAATAATAATAATAATTAATAATTAAAAATAACAGAACTAATAATAATATGGTAATAACAATAATAATAATAAAAGAGTTGATAATAATAGTTGATAATAAAGAAGTTGATAATAACAAAAAAAAATATAATTGATAATAATAATAAAGACAATAACAATAAAAACAACAATAACAATAATAAAATAATGATAATAGTAATAATAATAATAAATGAAAATAATAAATAACACTCAAAAAACAATAATTTCGAACTTACATGACAATGGGATGAGCATGACAACTAATATGCTACAATCAGAAACAAAAAAAGGATCTACGATAACTAAAACATGAAGTAAACATAACAACACACTACGGTAACTAAAATACAAACAATATGGCAATAAGAATCTATGATAACATGCAAAACATGAGAAAGACGATGCAATGCAACAAAATAAACATGACCTAAGACTAGATACAAGCATGACGCATGAATGTGCACACAAACTTTCACCAAATGCAGGTTCTGCATAATTAAAAGGGGTTTCATATCCTAATTAATCTACGTTATAACCTAAAGGCCTAAGAATATAAAGAAGCAGTAGCAGCACCGGTAGTGCTAGCATCTCCGCAACTCCGGGAGTACCCTCTCCATCCACGCCCGAAGCACTAAGCAACTGATCCACCAAGTCGTTTGCAAAGGTGGTAAGACCCAAGTCTGAAGGGGTCGCATAAAGTCGGTCGCTGTCCTCATACTCCATCTCTCGAAGAGCTTGAAAAACAGAGAAGGACATAAGAAACGACGCTTGAAATGGACGAGTGGATCACAAGATATCGCACAAACACGGAAATCAGAACACTCGGAGATCAGAGAAAGTCAGAGCATAATGAAGCAAATGAGGAACTTTTGGCTTATATAGACCGTGGGTTGATTATGCGCGTGGGCTCCTGCGCATATTCGAATGGTGCGCATGTGTTTCTGCGCACATTCCAAATTATGCGCATCTACACGTGAGCATAATTGGTCTTCCGTCGCACAAAATAAGCGATGTTTCTATTATGCGCTGTGGAGGCTGCGCATAATTCGGATTATGCGCTTGCGCTGTATCGCATAATTCCAATGGTCACCCGATCACTCACCACGGTGACTAGTTGACGCTTCGATTATGTGCCTGAACACTGGTGCATAATCTATTATATGTGGTCCCTTCTGCGTATAATTCATTAGTCTATTTTCTTTCCTGAAAACCAGCAATTAAAAAGGATTAAAAATAAATAAATATGCCAAATAAATCAAATAAATACACAGCATATATATCAATAAATACTAATAATAAATAAATAGTAAATAAAAATAAATAATAAATAAGTATTAACAAATACATAATAGTGAAAACTAAGAAATAAACAAAATAAATAAATAAATAATAGTAGGTAAATAAGAATAAATGCCAATAAATAAATATAAACAATTGACCCAAGCAATCAACCCAAAAATTATAAATAATAAACAATTAACCAAAAATCATTACAACAAATACACGAACCACCTAACATAAATAAGTACTACAAAATAAAATAATCATTTATGTATGTACGAAAAACCTTTTTACAAGTGTTACCGGATGCATACCTTCTAAATATACAACCCAAAACGAAAACCTAACCAAAGGTTCAAAATAATACCAGAAAAAGGTGGTTCACAGGAGGCCAATCAGAAGGACAAGTCAGACTCCTCAAAGACAAGGGACAATGATGAATGTCCCGCCAATGCCTCATAGACATCTATCTACCCCCCGACGCCCCTACCAACTAACTAGTGGGCGCATTGAACTTTCATGGTCGGGAGTTCACCATCCTGATACCGAGGATGAATGTAACCCCACCCTCAGACCAACCTCACTGACCACGACGCCACCTCACAATAGACCAACCTCCTCGATCACGGCAATATCTCACCATTGGAAATCGCCTAAGAACAAAGAAGAAAGGAAGAAATGACATCGAAAACCGACAAAATATCACAAACACACAAAAAATTATAACACTCAAAACTCAAAATCCCATCACCAAAGACTAAAGAAGCATGAAAGAAACAAGCAAACCCCTTGAGTATTTATAGACTTTGAACCAGTGGTGGAACCAAGATTTTCATCCAGGCGGGGCGTAAGATGAATTAAAATTAATTTTTTTCATAAATAATACTAATTATTTATAGCACTCTCATGCCTATCTGACACATAGCAGAAATCTAGGAGGTAAGAACCCACACGAAACAAAATAATTTTTTTAAAGCACACGAGTAAATGATCCTCACGTGTAATAATTTTACCTTGAAAATCATTAACAGTGGGATTTCGCCTCTAAACTTTGGGGATATCATTTGATGTCATTACAAGTTTCCCTAATATGTTAATGTGTGTTTGGGCTCCTAAATAACTTGAATTTCACATCCAACTGGTTAGACAACTCGAAAATGGGTGTCTAGTATTTGATAGGTCAATGATAAAGTAATGCTTAGATAGTTTAGTATATTAAATTTGAGTACCTTACACCTCATTTTCAACACTGGATATGTATTGGATCATGCCTAAATTTTTTGAGTGATACGTGATCGATCTTCCAAGTTGCGTAACACTTGATCCCCAAAATGGGTGCCACATGATGCTTAGCTGGTCTGGACACAGCCCTATGGGTAGCATCTTGACGCGTAGCCTCGAGCCTCTAATATAAATAGGGTACGTCTTTTCTCGTCAATGCTGTTGTGATTCTGATTATGTTTTACCTGCAAGTGCACGAATCGGTTTGCAGATAGTGGGTGCGGAGTACGAGATCATTCTCATGAGGATTGGTCAGAAAATTAAGCAAAAAGAAATAGCAACTAATCAAAGGAATAACCACAGATCTATCAGAGTATTCACTAATTTAAAGAGTCTGAGAGTTTGGTGAATGAGATAAATACTAACAAAAAAAAATTAAAAATTTAAACAGATAATAAAAGATAAGGATTAGGATACTAAATCCTCTCATCGTAGGTTCATCATTCATGCAATACAAATCTGTGATTAAGATATGAGATTCACAAAAGAGGTCTATGTGCATGCACGGGACCCGAACACCCATGAGTTCTAAATTGCAGATCTGATATTACGGAGATGTATGATTAACATCCCATGAGTATATGATTAACACTCACACCTCAGATAGTATTTAGAACCCAATCTTTAGGTAAATTTCATACTACCGATCTAAGATCAAGGAGATATATGATTAACATCCCATGAGTGTATGATTAACACTCACACCTCAGATCGTGGTAGAACTTAATCCTGAGATGGGTAAAATAGGGTATGATTAGCTCCTAGATCTCAGATTGCAATCAAATCCTATTCATGTCGATATAATCATTAGGGCATTTAAAAGAATCTAACATCTCAACCACAAATTTATATTAATATAAATGAATACCTCGGATGGGGTTTATCAGATCCCAATCCTTAATGGAACTAGACACACATGATAGAAATAAATGATAAGATAAAGACAGAAATTAAAAATGGCATTAAAATACCGTAAAGAGCTTCAACAAAATCCACAAAAAACTTTAATCCAAATCTGGTACAATCCTTCTTCACAAGTGCATAAAATGAAAACTAGTCTAAATCTTCAAGCTCAAAGAAAAATGAATAATCCTCTAAACTGGAAGCTCTATTGACTAAATGCCCTAGAAAACTCAAAGCCTAAAAACAACCCTCCAAGAAAACAGAGAAGATATCCCCCCGAATCCTCATATGTATCTTTAAATATCTTTCTATTTCGATTTGGATTACTCGATTGATCGACTTAAGTGGTCGATCAATCGATCAGATTAAAACTTGAATTTTAAGCTCAAATCCTATTTGTTATGTCGATGCATCGACCTAAGTGGGTCGATTGATCGACATAACCAAATTATCCGAGGTCAGTATGTTCTTTCCTTCACTGCTCTGGTGTATGTTAACTTTGCATTCTTTTATGCTCCTTAGTGAACCTAATGACTAATTTTATCTGAAACTCATAAAACTTCATAAATCCCATTAGATAGCTTTCATCGGATGATTAAATGTAGGTCTTTAGGGGTAAAATATTATCATATTTCACTACTCATCACACCCCCAAACCTACACTTTACTAGTCCTTGAGCAAAGGAGAAAATAAGCAAACTAATAAATAAACTATCAACCTAAGAAAAGTAAATAATGTCAATTTCGTAGAGAGCACGATTGCATTTAGCGTATGCAACAAGCCTTTAAACCACTAAGTGATCCCTGGTGGAAGAGTTTTGTCTCCTGAGGGTTTCCAATGAAGTTACCCACAAACTTTAAATCATTTTCTATAATTGATCCTCGTGAAATTTGTTAATTGTATCCATCATGTAATTTTTTATTATTAAATATGCATACTATCTTATTTTCATTGATAATTAGTTAAGTCAACCCAATGCTTCAATTTACAACTATATTCATCACCCATCCTTAGATGTGTCAAGTGCGATCATCAGGCCGAAGTCCATTTATCTTCAAATTTATCTTATTTATGAACTATATAGATTTATGTTTGAATTCAAATCTCACAATGGGTGCACTCTCAAAATAAAAATTCTCTGATGATGGGTATATTTTCACACACATGTGAGAGATCAATACAAAGCAAATAAAAGGTTTCACGTGATAGGAGAAGCACAATATAATCAATGAATAAAAAGGGATCTCATGGAAAGATACTTGTATTTTTATACATGTCATAGCAAGCACCATAGGTATTGCGTATTCACTCTCCACAAGGCAGTTACTAATGCAAAATCTGATCATGAAGGTCTTTTGTAAGGTTTTAATGGGACTCAGGTAAGGGTAAGAAAGAAAGGGAAATTAGGATTTAAAAATCCCTGAGAAATTGGAAAATGAACTAACTTCTGATTTTTCTATTTCTCTTTTTTTTCTTTTCTAATCTCCCACTATTCTCAACTTTCTTTTCTGTTCTCACTCCTTTTTCTTCTTTTGAATTTCATTTCCTTGAAACACTTCATAGTCTTCTTTATTTTTCAAATTTTCTTCTCTTTTTCTCTCCCATATTTTTTTCATACACTTATCAAGTACCAACGTTTGATATCTTTCACTCACTTTCTTTTATGTCTTTCTCACCCCCATTCCTAATTTCTCAAAGATAAGATGGGTAGGACTGAATTTTTTGGTGAAAGGGTAAATATTGACGTGGCTTCTCAAAGAATGTATCACGATAAACTTTTCAATAGTCTCAAAGGGGTACTAGAAGGATAAATTTACATGAGGTGGGATATTTTAAGTACAAACGAGTCAAAGATGACCTTCAATCATGTCCTCCAAAGATGGTAACCTTACCTATTTGTCTTGAGCAGACATAAAATACGTTTTAGCACATTAATATGACTTATAATGTCATGCAAAATCACAAGTCAAAGCAAACCATATGAGATCATGCAAAAATAAGTCGTATTCAAAGATAACTTCGAGTGTAGGTAAGCACCCATCAAAGACAAGAAATTGGCTCTAAAGCTCACTGGACTTAATCTCCACTAAGATCCTTCAGTTCACAATTTTAGATAAATTTTCTTGATTTTCATATTTTCGAATTGACTTAAACACCATAACTTCTAGAGGTGAGTTTAAATTTTCATGTCAATCCCCACATTGAATTTTTCTCTCCTAATAGCAATGATCAAATATGACACTAAATATTCTTCCGGTGAGATTGTATGATTTAGCAATTCCAAATTCTAGAAATCGATTTAAAAAAAAAAAAATTCTTCGAAACAATCTTCAAAGTGCGTAGTCGATCGATCGCGGCGCATAGCTCTATTGATCAACTAAATCCAATTTTTTTTTTCAAAAAAAACTTTAATAACAATAAAAATATGAATAACGCATTACCACCCCCATCAAAATTCACATAGACCAAGAGGCAAAGAGGAGGTGAAAAGCATCATTGAAAATAAAGAGAAATTTATTAATTAAGATGTGCTATTTACACTTATTAGAAAACATAAATTATTAAGACCTAAATCAACCTAAAAACAAACAAAACTCATAAAATAAAGAAAAACTAACAAAAATAATAAAATAAATCCTAAAACATCCTAAAAATCTTAAAAATCCTAAAGATATTTCAACATCTTCTTTAAACATCATCATCATGTCCCGATCCTGAATTCAGTTTTGGAAAAGCAAAATTCCACATCGCTTCGGTGATACGGCAAGGATTAGAGGAATCTAGAGTCACATCAGGGAGAGGCAGAGTAGATGGGTCCAGATCAATTATCTCAATGTCGTCCAATTTGATTAGGGTGGGCTTGGCTGATCGATTGGTCCTCTTTCTCGTTGGTTCTTCCCATATTGGAAGAGACACGGGATCAAGGTCCACCTCATCATTGTTAGTGAGATTCATTGGAACCAATGTTTCATTATGCCTTACCCTTTTTCTTGCAGTTTCCTCCATCTTTTTCATGGTCGTACGAGTGTGATAAGTTCTTCCAGTCATTGATGCTTGATAGAATTGAGAGGATTAATTTATTAACACAAAATTGGCAAAATCCTCAGGGTATTTGAAATAAATAGAGAAGGAGTTGTAAATTATCTAAAAGAGCCCTACTAAAGAGAAAGAAGAGTCCTAAAATATTAAACTGCTAAATTTAAAAGATTTTTTACGGCTCTTGCTTTTTCTTTTTCTTTTTTATATTTTTTTATTTCAAAAACTGCACGGATCGATTGATCGACAAAAATTGGTCGATCAATCGACTATGTAAGTCAACTTATTTGACTTTATATAACCTCGATTAATCGACAGCGTGGGTTAATTAATCGAAGGTGTATCCGAACAGAGACAACTTTTTTTTTTTTATTGAATGTCGATTAATCGAAATATTTGCTTGATTAATCGACTGTTCGAAATTGTCACAGAATTGCCCGAAAAATGGAAAATTTTCATTAAAAAGAAAATTTTATTCTATTACATTTAAAGTTCCTAATCCTACACAAACTAAAAAATAGAAATCCTTA
Source organism: Chloranthus sessilifolius (assembly GCA_021018995.1). Taxonomy (NCBI): domain Eukaryota; kingdom Viridiplantae; phylum Streptophyta; class Magnoliopsida; order Chloranthales; family Chloranthaceae; genus Chloranthus; species Chloranthus sessilifolius. Next base: position 131,468,549 of record CM037585.1, read on the forward strand.
GCCTAATCAAACTTAAAAATTAAACAGTCTAAAAACTAAAAACTTAAAACAAACAATTCAAAAATAAATCATAATTCTAATCATCTTCTTCTTCTTCTGCCTGTCTTGCACGAGCCCTCATTTCGTCATAGCCATCGGGCCACAATCGATGTCTCATTTGATGCATGAAGGACCGATCATAGCGGTTGCGACGAATATTTTGATTATTCTACCACTGTTGCTCATCGATCAAAGAATTGATATGAGCTTGCATGACTTCAAGGGATACTCCCTCATTGTAGCCTTGTTCGGGCTCGGTGGTGGCTTCTTCTTGGCGCACACGACGGCGCTGACGTGCAGGTTGGGCAGGAGGAGGTTGGGCAGCAACCTTGCCAACTTCCCGAGGATTTCCCAAAAGACGCATGCTCCTATTCTACTGTGATGGCTCATAACAGTAAAACTGAAGGTCTCCAATATTATCATCCAAATAGAAAGGAAAACTTAGGTGATGTAGGAGTTGCATCACCAGATGGGGGGAGGAAATAAGTGTGGCATTTCCAGGGGGCGGGTTGACAATTTCATCGTGACATCGCCACATCGAATCATGTAAAAATTATGAAATATTGAGCTATGAATTTTTATAACCACCATACAAAGCCTTCACCCGAGGTCCAGTTCGTTCTGACACATGAACACGTGGGCAAAGACTGCGGGAAACGACGATATCCCACAATAACAAGTGGCGTGGAAGAGTCGATCGTTTAGTAGCATTTTTTGATGCATATATGTCATTGCACATATCATTAATCATCGGTCTTTGGTCGACGTCGAGTTCTTCCCCAAGTTGGTGATTCAGTGGACGCTCAGTAAGAATGTTAAAACATCCGCGATCGTATCTGGATAAATCTTCCTTTCTCAACCGTCAATGGAGATGGTGAAGTGGGCATCATCATTAGTCTCGATTGATGCATTTTCTCACTTTATGTTCTGATAGAACAAGCGGACCATGCACTTTGAAACATTGATTGCAGGTGGCGCCATCAGGAAATTAATGTTGAGGGCGGCGATGTACGCTAGTGACACTACGCACTCAGGCATCGCTTGAAATGCAGACAAATTGTAAACATACTCTGATGAAATTTCTTTCATTGCAAAACAACCTTTGGGTCATTCTCGAAAGATTCCGTGTGGTCGGGGAGGAAGTTAGAAGAAGGTTAAAGAACTTTAGAGAGGATTTGGAATGTAGGAGAGAATGAAGAATAGAAAGGATGTTCGGTCCTTATATAAGCATGGAGGCACTTCTTCACTTCGGTTGCATTGCTTCACTCGATCAATCGAGGTATATAGCTCGATTAATCAAGCCTGACATTGAAAAGATGCAACATTAAGGTTGCATGAAATTTAAACAATATTGATGCATCAACCTTAGGGGGTCGATTGATTGACACTGACATGCAGCGCTTCCCCAGGCATTGGAATGGTACGACCATAGGCGGGAATTGACTTTTTTATAAAGTCGATCAATTGACCAAATTCGTCGATTGATCGAGGACAGCGCATGCAGGCGATCAATTATTCGAAAAGACGTGACAATTAAGTCACCTCGGGAATGCGCAAAGCATAAAAATCGATTAATCGAGTTAACGCATCGATTGATCGACTAGAAAATTATTTGCCTGGAAAGTCGTGACAATAAATGTCATGAAGTGACTGTCGATCGATCGAGGAGAGCTCGATTGATCGACTATTATAGTTTGCAGACTTGGGTTGCCTCTCAAGAAGCACTAAATTTAGTGTCGCTAGCCCGACATTCCAAACTTTTCAATTTCATCCCGATTGATCGGGATTACTTACCACAACTTTATCAAAATTCTCAATGATATTTTCTAAAAATGGTTTTACCCGTTGCTCATTGACTCGAAATTTACTACCATTTCGAGGGTTATAGATTTCAATTGCTCCATTTGAGAATATTCGATTTACCTGAAATGGTCGTTCCATCGGGTTTTAAGCTTTCCCGGAAACAAGTGAAGCCTTGAGTTGTATAACAGCACCCTCTGACCCATAGTAAATGATTTTCTTAAGATAGACTGATCATGGGCACACTTTATGCGGTCCTTGTAAGATTTTGCATAGTCGTATGCATCGGCTCTTACTTCTTCCAACTTGGCAATCTCTAAGCTTCGCTTCTCACCAGCCTTTTATAAACCGAAGTTCAGTGACTTGATAGCCCAATAAGCCCGGTGTTCTAACTCAACAGGTAGGTGACAACCTTTACCAAAAACAATCCTATATGGGACATTCCAATGGGAGCCTTGAATGTTGTCCGATAAGCCCATAGTGTGTCGTTCAATTTTAACGACCAATCTTTATGGTTAGGTTTTATCGTTTTCTCTAAAATGTGTTTTATTTCCCGATTTGAAATTTCAACTTGTCCACTGGTTTGAGGATGATATGGTATAGCCACTTTATGTGTGATACCATACTTTTTCATTAATTGAGCAAAAACTTTGTTACAGAAATGCTTTCCACCATTACTAATAATAGCGCGTAGAGTACCAAATCTCAGGAATACCTAATTCTTAAGAAATTTAACAACCACCTTGTGGTCGTTCGTCTTGCAGGCCAGTCCCTCAACCTATTTTGGAACATAATTCATTGCAATGAAGATGTATAGATTTCCAAAAGAATTCGATAATAGACCCATGAAATCTATTTCCTATACATCAAACACCTCAACTTCAACAATTGGATTTAAGGGCATCAAATGTCTCTTTGAAATCCTTCCTAACATTTGACAGTTATGACATGACATACAGTGTTGGTGACAATCTTTGAAAATTGTCGGCCAATAGAATTCACACTGGAGGATCTTTGTAGCAATTTTCTTGAGTTGAAATGTCCTCCACAGGACAACTCATGACAGAATGAAATAATATTTGACTGCCCAAATTTTGGAATGTACCTTCTGATGATTTGATCGGCACAATACATAAACAAGTATGGATCCTCGAAAAAATAGTGCTTCGCCCGTGCTAGAAAAATAGCTTTCTCATTCTTACTCTAGTGCTGTGGTACTTGATCTGTCACCAAATAGTTAACTAGATCCGCATACCATGGTGATGTTCGATGGCAAACAATTGCTCATCGAAAAAGTTTTCTGAAATCGGGACCAGATCGTCAGATTTTTCAACAATAATTCGAGATAAGTTGTTAGCCACCACATTTTCAGATCCCTTTTTATCTTTAATTTTCAGATCAAACTCTTGCAAATGTAGAATCAACCTTATAAAACGAGCTTTTGCATCCTTCTTCGCAAAGAGATAGCGAAGAGCAGCATGATTCGTAAACACCACAACCTTTGATCCCAACAAATAGGATCGAAATTTATCTAACGTAAAGATTACTGCTAGGAGTTCCTTCTCCATGGTGGAGTAATTTAACTATGCATCATTCAAAGTGCGACTTGCGTAGTAAATTACGTGCAAAATTTTCTCCATCCTTTGTCCTAATATTGCTCCCACTGCATAATCAGAAGTGTTACACATTATCTCAAATGGTAAATTCCAATCTGGAGATTAGATTATTGGAGCTTGAATAATTTCAGCTTTGATTACCTCAAAAGCTTTCAGACACTTCTCATCAAAGAGGAATGGGACATCTTTGTCGAGTAAGCTATATAGAGGCTTTGCAATCTTACTAAAATCCTTGATAAATCGTCGGTTAAAACCGACATGCCCAAGAAAAGATCTAATCTCCCTAACCATTCTTGGTGGTGGAAGATTTGAAATCAAATATACTTTCGCCTCATCCACCTCAATGCCTTTGGATGAAATTATGTGTCCAAGGACTATGCTACTTTGTACCATGAAATGACATTTCTCCTAATTCAAAACAAGATTCTTTTCCTGACATCGTGCAAAAACTAGAGATAGGTTTTACAGACAGTTATTAAAGCTATCCCCATAAATTAAAAAGTCATCCAAGAAGACTTTCAGAAATCTCTCCACCATGTCTGAAAATATACTCAACATACATCTTTAAAAGATGGTTGGAGCATTACAGAGCCTAAATGGCATTTGCCGATAAGAGAACGTTCCAAAAGGACATGTGAACATTATTTTCTCCTGATCTTCTGGAGCTATGACTATCTGATTGTATCCAGAATAGCCATCAAGGAAGCAGCAGTATTGATAACTTATCAGTCTTTCTAGCATTTGATCAATAAACAGAAGGGGGAAGTGATCCTTATCATTGAATTCAACTTCCTATAGTCAATGCACACTCTCCAATCAGTCTGAACTTTTGTTGGTATTAGTTCATTCTCTTCATTCTTCACCACAGTTACTCCAGACTTTTTGGGAACCACTTGTGTCAGGCTAACCTAGTTGTTATAAAAAATAGGGTATATAATCCCGACATCTAGCAATTTAATGACCTCCTTTCTCACAACGTCCTCTATTATTAGATTTAATCTGTGTTGTGGTTCTCTGAAGGGTTTAACGCTCTCTTCCAAATGAATCCGGTGTATACACACTGTTGGGCTAATACCCTTAATGTCCTTGATGGACCATCCGATTGTGCTTTTGTGGTCTTGGAGTACTTCAATGAGTTGTTCCTCTTTATTCTCATTCAATTTTGCTGAAATAATTACCGGATCAGTTTTATCTTTTCCCAAGTATACATATTTTAAATCAGCAGGGAGAGATTTTAGTTCCAGCTTTGATTTCTCCTCTTTTCTTAATTCTTCTTTCTTGACCTCACCTTTTAGTTGCCATTTATTGTCTCCCAAAAGTGGTGTCGAATCTAGCATCTCACTAACTTCATGGATCACATGATCTACATCGAAGTCTTTACCAAAATGGGCTAGGCAAGCCTCCAGAGGATCCTCATATTCCAAAGCAAAGAATATATTTTCCATAATACTATCAATCATACATACGTGTGCATGTTCCTCATCTTCAACAGGTTACCTCGCAATGTGGAAGATATTGAGTTCCATGGTCATATTTCTGAATAATAAATTCATTATCCCATTTCGACAATTAATTAATGCATTCGATGTTGCTAGAAAAGGTCTTCCTAGGATTATCGGGACATTATTTCTTAGTTTAGGAATAAGTTCGGTATCTAAGACAACGAAATCCACTAGAAAGTCGAAATTGTCTACCTTAATAAAGACATCCTCTACTATTCCCCTGAGAATTTTGATTGATCTATCGGCAAGCTAAAGGGTCATTGTTGTAGGCTTTAGTTCGCCCAGCTCGAGTTCCTTGTAAATAAAGTACGACAATAGATTAACACTTGCTCCAAGGTCTAAAAGTGCTTGATCAATAGGATTCTCTCCTATAATGATTGAAATTATAGGACAATCAGGATCCTTATATTTAATCGGAAGTCTCGCTTATAATACTAAACTTACCTGTTCTGCTAAGAAAGCTTTAGTCTTCCGTTTGATTGTGACTAAGTCCTTCAAAAATTTTGCGTATGCCGGAACTTGCTGAATAGCATCTAAGAAGGGAATATTTATCTTTAACTGCTTGAATATTTTAATGATCCCTTCTTGATCATGATTTTTTTTTAGTCCCATTAGCCTTTGAGGATATGGGGCCTTGGGCACGAAACTTTTTTCTCTCTCATTCTTTTCTTCAATCTTTTTCTCTTATTTCTCCTCTTCTTTGACTTCCTCGTTCATCTTAATTTTATCCTCAAGTTTAGACTTCTCATATTCTTTTGGCATTTTAACTTTGTTATCAACCTGCTTTTCAGATCTCAACGTTGTGATTATTTTGATTTGTTACTGATTTTCTTCATGTGATGAGGTCGAGGCCTGCTCGACAACCATATGTCCTCTTGAGTTTGGAATTAGTTGACTAGAAAATGAACCATTTTCTCTCTCACATAAGAGTGTTTTCAATTGACCAATTTGAGTTTCTATCCTTGATATCAAAGAAGCATTTGATTGGATGAACTTTCATATATCCTCATTTTGAGGATATTGGTTATGAGGATGACGTGACGCAATGTTTCCTTGTTGATTATTGAATCCAGGCGGTGAGAAATTTTGCGTAAAATCAGGTTGACTCACAAGTTGCTGCACGAGTTGGTTCTGATATCCCAAGATTGGTTGTGAGAACTGATAATTCTAGTTAAATTGCCTGGGTTGCCCATTTTGACTTTGATTTTGGTAAAAATGGTTTCCACCCCCATAGTTATGCTGTTGAAATTGCCCTTGACCAAACTGTTGTTGTGGTCCTTGGTTGAAATTTTGATTTGGATAAAAATTCATCCCTTATCCTCTAGCTTGAGCTTTTTGATTTCCTTGCTTTCATAAGAAATTTTGATGATATTTCCAACTATTTGGGTTGTTTTCATTGAAGACATTTCCCTGATTTCGACCGTAGGTATTCAATGCGTTCAATTGCTCGCAAGGGTCTTCTGAGTAATTCTGCATTGAAGGGCAACCATTAGATGTGTGCATTGGACTTGCACAATATGAACATGGATCTAATTGTACATTCACAACACTCATGTTCTTCTTCAGCTTCAATTCCTCAACTTGTTGAGTGAGGAAATCTATCTTTGCCATAAGATCAGGTGTTTCTTTCACCACATACAATCCTCCTTTCTTTGTTGAGTTTCCTGCTTGATCTCGATTCTTGTTTGGTTGATCTCGAGTTTTCGAGAAGTCCCATTATTGAGAATCTTCAGCCAACTTTTTCAAGAATTGATATGATTCATTTTCCTTAAGTCAAAGAAATCCTCCATTGTTCATTGATTCGATTAGATGCCGAATGGCCTGATCCAGTCCGTTATAAAAATATTGGACCAATCTCTATTTTGAGAATTCATGATGCGGACACTTCAATAAGATATCCATGAACCTATCCCAAGCTTCACAAAATCTCTCGTCCTCTTCCTGTGTAAAATCAGTGATTTCACGTCTTAAGGGATTAGTCTTGGCCATAGGAAAAAACTTTTATAAGAATTTCTTAACCATCTGATCCCAGGTGGTTATAGTTCCAGTTGGTAGTGAATTTAACCAGGCTTTGGCCTTATCCTTTATATAGAAAGAAAACAGACGTAATCTCACGGATTCCTCACTGAAGTTTACACTGAAGAACAGACTTCAACGATGTAATATCCTGGGTATTTTGAACTTGATTTCTGCTACCTCGGTAAGCATGCCTAGAAAAGTTACGAGACAAATCAAGTTGATTTGAGTAGGTTAAGGTATCAGTATAATTGTGGTCAAAGGATTTTTGATTTGGAATGGTGGAAGTCAAATATTTAGTGACTTATACACTAAGTTGTATGTTTGCGCTTAACACTGGAAGTTAATGCAAGTTAAGTGGATAGATTTGAAAATAAAAGATCATGATATTTTGGGGAAATATCATGATATTTTGGGTTGCTAATTAGTTTTATAAGAGGGAAGAGTGGAGGAGAAGTTGTATCCTTCCTCCCTCACATGAGAACCAGATTTTGAAGCTTTTGCAAACCTTCTCTCCTTTGCATAGATCCTTTAGTAATATCAATCCCTCACCCCATCGCTACCGTATATAAGCTTAGAAAGCAGCTCCTGGTTAGTTAGAGATATTGAGAAAGATAGGGGAGAGTGGATTATCGGTGTGGATAATCAAGGCTAATCTTTGCTCTAGCAGCAAGGTTGGGTTGGACTAGATTTTGGAGTCCAACGGAAGCTTGGATTTGAGCCGACTTGGATCAATGGGAAGAAGGAATTAACTTCAAGAGGTAGGCTTTTAAATTTCTTTGATTAAGTTAATTATGCCTGGATTGGATTGGGAAAAATGGTGAAAATAAAATATGTTGGCAGTCTTGTATTTGGAAGAAAGAAATCAAGTGTGGAGGACAATTTTTGAATAGCACTGACCTGGACTAATTCGAGGTTCGAATTCAAATTCGAACATCGAGTTTGGAATTCGACCGTCGAATTTGGAATTCGATGATCCAATTCTCTCCTGTTTCTGGCCTTCGAAAATTTCTTGGAAAACTTATGGGAAGCTTCTATTTGGACTTATAGGCCCCCATTAACACATTGTGGTGTTAATATTTGTAGGCTTTGTGTAGAAAGAGTTCACTGTGGGGAACTCTTTAAGAGAGCTTAGAACAATTCATGTCGAGGTAGGGGAACCCTAAAACTGATTTGCACTTTATTCAAAGTATTGGCTATGTCATTTGCAAGCATAAATTTTGAAATTTGTTAAACATAGCATGAATAAGAACTTCGAAACTGTGACATAAATAAGAACTCTGAAATTTGGAACTTCCGAACCTCATCTTTGAATGTGAATTATGTATTAGAAACTCCGAAAATCTGAAAGTTTATTATCTACATAAAATCTGATATGATTAGCATCTGCATTTGATTTGAGGTTAATTAGAATAAAATCTTAGATTCTACCAACTGTGTTGTCGGTAATTCAGCCTTGCGCAAGTTTTCCTCATTATGTAGGGGCTTGTTGCACTTCCAGAAAAATGGTTCATTGAACGACAACGGTCAGTAGGGTTCCCATCGGTAATACTCGTGCTCTCATGCTAGTATGTATTTTGAGAGATATAATTAAGCTTTAATTTTAAGATAAGAAGCATGCATGATATTTGAATTTGGAAATATTCGAATATCAGACATTAAATTCTCTTTTGGTACTATTTTAGAATTGGAATTCGGTAATCAATGCATCTTTTGAAAACTATAATTGATCCAATTTTTGTCTTTGAAAATCTTTATTTATGATAAAATGTAAATAGATAAAGTTTCCTATATTGAGCTTCGATGTTAGCTCACCCCGACTATATGTCACAGGTGCTGAGACTGACCTAGGTTCAGACGATCTTGATCTTGAGGACTCTGACTACATTCCTGAGGAGGAACTAGAGACCCCAGTGGAGGAGTTCTTTCCTTGATCTGAATTTATCTTTTTGGTACTTTTTGGATTAGAATTATTTTGAATTATGGGCCCAAGGCCTTGTTCTGATATTTTGATATCATTTGAGGAACCATCATTAGGAACCATTGTTTAGGTGATTGGATTTGCCATCACCGGTGGTTTTTCCTGGTTCCTCTTAGAGATATATTTTTTGTATAAGCTTTTGAGTTTTTATCTTTGTTTTATTAGTTTTGCTTCTGTTTAGAATTATAATATGCTGTCGGCTTTTGTTTGATATGCGGCTTATGGAGAAATCAATAAGTTGGCGAACCGGCCTTTCTTATACCTAGAGGATTGGAAAAGTCGGGTCGTCGCAAACGAAGTCTTTGATGTGTTGGTACGGGTCTTTCTCTATCCATGCCATGAAAAATGGGAAGGATTTGAATCACATTTGTACGGATCTCAAATCTGCCACCAGGTGTGGCAGGGTATCTGATGCAAGAAGGGGTGTTTGTAGTTATAGGAGCAAACAACTCTCCCAGAGTTGGTTCTTCCTCATTTTCATGTGGGTGATTTTCACAACCGTTTGCATTCATCTCGACTTGAATTAATGTTTCAATTTGGGCTTCTCGTCTTGCTCTGATTTATTTTCGATTCGAACGACAAGTTCTCTTGATCAAATAATTGAAAGGTTCTAAAGAGTTCTCTCTAGAAGACCTCGTGTGCATACACAAGTTGCACAGATTTCAGAAAAAAAATAATTTATGTTCGATTGATCGAGGGTCTAGGTCGATCGATCGATCGAGAACTGTGACGACCCGACTTTTCCAATCCCTCAGGTATAGGAAAGGCCGGTTCGCCAACCTATCGAATAAACGATAAGCCGGACAAACAGGGCACATATCAGAGTAAAGCGCAATAAATATCCATAGCTAAAATAAATGCGGAAGCAATTAAAAGTAAAGAACCACCGATGATGGCCGACCATCATCGAAACATGGCTCATAACAGAAATCAACGTCAAATATAAAACTATGGTATCCAACTAAAATGGGCCCACAAATTCAAGTCTAACTCTCACCACAAATAAGAAAATCAAGAAGTTCTATATCGAAAAACTCCTTAGAGGAACCTCAAGTCTCACATACGAATAGCCACGCCAATACTGAACACATGTGACGTATAGTCGGAGTGAGCTAACCAACAAAGCTCAGTAGAAGAAAGACATCTACGGCATTTTACTTTAACTAACATGGTTTCAAAACAAATATCGGAATATAGCTTGTCAAACATATAACCAGATAATAAACTGAATTTAGGTGCGGAAATCATATGTAAGATTTATTTCTAAATGTGTGAAAACAGTTTCAAGAACAGATGCAGTGTTTCAGTGTCTTAGTTTCTCTAACTTCTATATGCCAAATTCAGTAATTCATGACTTAATCCTCAACTTAGTAAACTATATCTCGAGAGCAGAATATAGCGATGGGAACTCCTACCTACCATCGCTGCTCATGAACCCTTTTTCAGGATGCAACAAGCCCCTGCGTAATGAGGGAAACTTGTGCCAGGAAGTTGTTCAGGAATTTTTGAGGGGTCGTTCAGGTCAATCATAAAACAAATGCAGATACTAATATAATCAGATGGAAGTCTCTTATACATAGTTCAGGTTCTTGATTTCAGATCTTTAGAGCTTAAGCAGATTCAGGTTTCAGGATTCAGGTAGATTTAGATTTTTAGTCATTCATATCAATTTCAGTTTATAGATGTGATTTCAATGGCATATGCAAGTTTAAAGATTTTAATTCAAAATATCCATGCGAATTAAAATAAAATACTGTAAAGATGAGATTCTCCTACCTAAAACTCGGAGTTATGCAAAGTCAAGCAAGGTCCTATTGATGGCCTCTCGCCCTCAATCTACATCACAATATACGTTCATGAATTAAGATAAACTCTAATTACTAATAATATAGACCTATTTAAGCGTTTCCTCAAAAACAAGTCAAAACAGGCAAGTTGCGCCAATCCTAGAATTTGACGTAACATTCTCATATATTTTTTACTATCAAGACGATTGATCCATGAGTTAGTCAAAACATAAAAGTTGTAGAGTTTTATATTAGCTTTTCAACGCAAAAAGAATCGTCTCAATCGGAGTTCGATATAAAATGTTATGACTAAAATACTAAGGCAATGCCGGAGTTCGGTGATACCTCGCTCGAGCGATGATAATAGCTCGCTCGAGCGATTTGACGTAACATTATCATATTTTTTTGACCATCAAGACGATTGATTCATAAGTTTGTCAAAACATAAAAGTTGTAGATTTTTCTATTCGCTTTCCAACGCAAAAAGAATCCTTTTAATCGGAGTTCGGGATAAAAAGTTATGATTAAAATACTAAGGTAATATCGGAGTTCGGTGATACCTCGCTCGAGCGATGATAATAGCTCGCTCGAGCGATTTGACGTAACATTCTCATATTTTTTTAATCATCAAGACGATTGATTCATGAGTTGGTCAAAACATGAAAGTTGTAGATTTTTCTATTAGCTTTCCAACGCAAAAAGAATCGTCTTAATCAGAGTTCGGAATAAAAAGTTATGACTAAAATACTAAGGCAATGTCGGAGTTCGGTGATACCTTGCTCGAGTGATGATAAAAACCGACGGGTTTCCTCAACGATTCGCGCCGCGATCGATCCCACGAGTTCACAGAGACAACTCCGACACGCCCCCAATGATCTTAACCTCTCCCAATAGCCAACTACGAATCCAAGGTTGATTCAAGTTCTTTCTAAGGTTTAAGTGTTTTCAACAAAGAGGGTTCTAGAGAATGAGGTTTTCTAAACCGATCTCCTACGATGATTGAAGAAGAGAGAAGAAGGAGTTTCACACGGTTAGGTAACTATCCTCTCTTAACAAAACCTAGTATAATACGGGAATGCAATTCCTTCTTATAATAGGATTGCTCACAAAGTAAAATACACACACACATCTTATGTATTATACACTTCTAATTTTAAAACTCAAGTCCGGTGTTGAGCGGCTACACCGAGGTCGGTGCACAACTTTCGCACGAGGGTCCAAATGGGCTCTAAATTAAAATATGTCCGCACAATCACATCTAGATAAAAATCCAAAACAAATGATGACGTCGGTTGCCGAGCCGAATACACGCACAGGGTCAGTCTAACTCGGGTTCAAAATACGGGTCTTTACAAGAACAATCTTCGAATGATCGAGGGTTTATGTTGATCGATCGAGAATTTTAAATTTAATTAATTTTTACTTTTATTTATATATATATATATATATATATATTTTTTTTTTTCGAATTTAGAAATTCAAAATTTTTAAATTTTTAAATTCTAAAAATCCGGATTACACAGGAGAGAAGGAGTGCGAATTTTTGGGAGTTGATTGATCGAGTGGTTGGCTCGATTGATCCATCTCAATATTTTTTTTTTTCAATTTTCTGATTTTTTTTTTTTTTTTTTTTAAATTTAACAAAAATACTGATTTAAACTTAGAGAGATTCCAAAAATTAATTTCCTATTTCCTAAAAAAAAAAAAATGAACTTTCTACGCCCAAATTCTCGGCAATGGCGCCAAAAACTTGTTGTGATTTTTATCTTGTTTTACTCGCAAGTATACGAATTGGTTTGCAAATAGTGGGTGTGAAGTACGAGATTATTCCCATGAGGATTGGTCAGAAAATTAAGCAAAAAGAAATAGCAACTAATCAAAGGAATCACCACAGATCTACCATAGTATTCACTAATTTAAAGAGTGAGAGTTTGGTGGATGAGATAAATACTAACAAAAAAAATTGAGAATTTAAATAGATAATAATAGATAAGGATTGAGATACTAAATCCTCCCATCGTAGGTTCATCATTCATGCAATAAAAATTTGTGATTAAGATCTAAGATTCACAAAAGAGGTCTATGTGTAAGCACGGGACCCAAATGCACATAAGTTCTAAATTACATATCTGAGATCACGTAGATATATGATTAACATCCCATGAGTGTATGATTAACACTCACACCTCAGATAGTATTCAGAACCCAATCTCTAAGTAAATTTCATACTACCGATCTAAGATCAAGGAGATGTATGATTAATATCCCATGAGTGTATGATTAACACTCACACCGTAGATCGTGGTAGAACTTAACCCTAAGATGGGCAAAAAGTATGATAAAATTATCATTGCAAAGTTGAGATCATAGGGCATGATTAGCTCCTAGATCTCATATTGCAATCATATCCTATTCATGTCGATATTATCATTAGGGCCTTTAAAAGAATTTAGCATCTTAACCACAAATTTGTATTAATATAAATGAATACCTCGGATGGGGTTCATTAAATCCCTATCCTTAATGAAACTAGGCACACATGATAGAAATAAATGATAAAAGAAAGACAAAAATTAAAAATGACATTAAAATACTGTAAAGAGCTTTAACAAAATCTACAAAAAACTTTAATCCAAATCTGGTTCTTCACAAGTGCATAAAATGAAAACTATTCTAAATCTTCAAGCTCAAAGAAAAATGAATAATCCTCAAAATTGGAAGCTCTCGGGACTAAATGCCCTAAAAAACTCAAAAGCCCAAAAACAACCCTCCGAAAAAACGGAGAAGATATCCCCCCGAATTCTCATATTTATCTTTAAATATCTTTCTATTTCGATTTGGACTAGTCGATTGATCGACTTAAGTGGTCGATCAATCGACCAGATTAAAACTTGAATTTTAAGCTCAATTATGCCGATGCATCGACCTAAGTGGGTCCATTGATCGACATAACCAAATTATCCGAGGTCAGTATGTTCCTTGCTTCACTACTCCAGTGTATGTTGACTTTGTATTCTGTTATGCTCCTTAGTGCATCTAATGACCAATTTTACTTGAAACTCATAAAACTTTATAAATCTTATTAGATAGCTTTCATCGGATGGCTAAATGTAGGTCTTTAGGGGTGAAATATCATTAAATTTGATTACTCATTAAATGCGATCTCTATTCATGCCTTCCTTCGAAACCGACAGAAACCCGTTGGCTTCTTGAGGTTAGACGATGAAGATCATGTTTCACACCAATCTTCCAGACAAATTGATCTTGAGACCATGAGCGTACCATCAGACATACATGTTATGATTTCAGAATTTCACGAGGCACAAATCACAAAAACGGGGCCCTAATATCACAAGGTGCACATCATGCTCAAACTTGAATTTAGGGCCATTTTTTAGGATTTGTTAAGGGGAATAAAAAAATGATCGACTGATTGTAAGATTTTGATCTCAAGGTCCATTGTGTGGACGATTGGCCCGAAAAATAATATGCATTGTCTAATATAGAGAAGTCAGTGAGTTTTAGACATAAGCGCGAACAGAGGTACCAATATAAATATGGGTAGCGTTATTTATACTGGTTAAACCTGTGAAAAACACACATATTTCCATCATAAAAAAATCATTGATTTGCTTGAATCAAACGGTGGAGGTTTTTTTCATCCCAATCTTCAACACAAAAGATTTTGATATCATGGCACACCTATCAAACAGTCAGATCTTGATTCCACATGATACACATTCCAAAAGTGACAATGATCATGGGTGTACCTATCAAACAATCACTTTTAGGGATGTGTGCCATGTGGAATCAACATATGACCGTCTGATAGGTGCACCATAATATCAAGATATATTGTGTGGAATATTGTGATGAAAAATGATCTTTATCATCATATTCAAAAAGTCAAACGGACTTTTATAATGAAAGTGCGTGTGATCTTCAAAAGTTTAGTATAAGAGGTGTAAATGACGGTACCCTCTAATTCTATAATATATTTTGGTAACTTTTTACCTAAGCTGCTAACCGCCTTTTTAGGGAGATTTTAAATATTTTCCTTTTTGGGATTTTGATTGTGGGCAATCGCCCACACATAGTTCACCACTGCTTTGAACCACAACCACAAAAACTGAAAAAAATAAAAATGACGTGAATATATACACACACCAAACCCATAGAGAATAAATATGAAATGAAGAACCCGGTAGAGTCTTGAGAAAAGGAGACACCTAGACACACCCATAATATAATATAATATAATATAATATAAATAAAAGAGGGTAATGGACATCTAGAACACACACTTAGAACCCACCAAGAACACATGCACTAGTCTAACACCTTAGTGTAACACCTTGACCAAAACAGGTCCCCTCACCTAAAATAGCAAAAACAAGGCAGCCCGAAAAAGGGGCAAAGCAAAGTCAGAGGAACCCCATCGTGAAACCCTCGACGTAAATATGCGCCAGACAAAAGTAAATTCTGACAGTCCCATCCCGGCACAAAAATGATAATAAAGACAATATAAACTAAAGATAATAAAAATAAAGACAAAGACAAGAAAAACAAAAACAAATAAATAATAATAATAAAATAAATTTAAAAAATAAAAAAATAACGACAAATAGACAATAAAAATAATAAGAAAATAATAATGACCAAAATAACTACTAGAAGAGAAATTACCTCTCACAGTCCGATTGTGACGTACACACACACACACAAAAAAAACCCAAAAATATAATAATAATAAACCCCCGTCGCAACACCGCAATAGAAGCTTCACCGCATAACCCAAAACAATAACTCGGGTCCCACCGCATGATCACTACGAAAAGAGGAATTATCTCCCCAAAGTCCCATCGCAACAAACAGACCATCAAGGGGGAGGGTATTTTTGTTCCTTGAAGCGATGCACACGAGACTAAATGATACACTGTAGACCAGATCAGTCTCCCCGAACAACAAAAAATAATAAATGAAATAAGAAAATTAAACAAAAATAAAAAATACAACAAAAATAATAAGAAATAACAAATAAATAAAATAATTATCTATAATAGAAAGGTTCCATCGCCACAAAAAACAATAAAAGTCACACCACCGCATAGTTCCGATCCAAAAATAGATAATAATAATAATAATAACAATAATAATAATAAATAAGCAAAGAAAAGAGGGATTACCTCCTCCAGTGTCCCATTGCAATAAGACAAAAATTAAAATAATCATAATAATAATTATTATAAAACCATAATAATAATAAATAACCAACAATAAATAACCAATAAGCAATAATAACAAATAATAATAATAATAACAATAATAATAAATAAAAGTAATAAAAAATTATCCCATTGCGACAAACAAACAAACAAACAAACAAACCTTAGAAAAAGCTCCATCGCGTGACCCCAATGCCAAAAGAAGAAGAAGAAGAAGAAGAATAATAATAAAAAGCAATAAAAGACCCATTGTATAACCGAAAATAAAATGAAATGAAATAAAAAAGTATATATATAATAACCTAGTTACCTCAACCCTGCCAGCGACAAGCCAGGTAAGTATCATTCCTTCCTACTCGATATTCTTATAAAAATATAGCTAGCTAACATTAAGTCAAATATCTTCAAAACTTGACTCTCCTAATTCGCGAACTATTGTAGCCCTCCCATAAGAGAAGGTTATAAGGTGTATCCGACATATCGAGTGCCGTCTTGACAACCAAACAAAGGTCGAGTCCCTAAATCCGACTCCTATGGATCTGCTCAGCGATGTCTCAAAAGCCACGTTTTTCGTCATTTTCACCGAATTGATCTTAAGTTAAAATTCGATTTTTTAAAATCTCTCAATCTATCTATATTTCTATCTCTCACCATTCCAATCCGTTCTTTCCCTTGGGAAACCAAATACCGAGTATACTCAAGTTTGAGAAATCACAAATGTTTACTGGAAAGGGAGCCCTGACGCGTCGTTGGTGTGAGCAATGATGTGCCCAGTCTATCATGATCTATGAAAACCTTCGCTACCTGATTACATCATCAATTACCTTATATCTTGACATTTGTCTGCGCCACCCTACTTTGTTTACGTTTACTTCCCCCCATTTGATTGCGATATACAACAGGTCGTGATATGCAACGGGATGCAATATGCACTCGCGGTTATGGAAACACCTCTCGATTGCTACCAAAGGCCTTCGAATACTTACCATTTACCTTACCTTGTACTGATAGATAAGAAAGTCAAACATTTCATGTCAACTCCTCGGTTCACACTTGTGATCTCTCAAGGAAACAAGAAGACACCTTGAAGAGATTGTCTACTTCTTTGATGCACTCTGGCTCCACAAGAATGCGCCAAAGGGGGGCATCTGTAGACACTCCTTTTTCACCTTCTTGAAGTATACAAATTGTTCGATCAACCTTTGACCCTATCCCATGATTTCTAGAAAGGCCAATCATCTCCAAACATCTTAAAACCCCTGTAATTTGGGAATTATACACTATACATATAGTGTATAATTGAGTTTTGGGCTAGAATGCCAGTTCACAAACCCGGACCAAACCTGGCCTGAAAGGACCTGATTGATCGGTATGAAAGTATGCGCATAATTCAATTGTGCACATGAACAAGTGCGCACAATCAGTCCAATTTGGATTGGGAGCACACTTTTTGTGCGCCACACTAAGTCCCTAATTATGTGCAGTCTAGAGTGCGCATAATTTGATTATGCGTACTCTCGTATGCACATAATTAGTCCAGTTGGACTAGGACTATGCCACACTGGCTGAGCCAATCAGCCAATCATCCCCCAGTCGGTGACTGACTTCCACCGAATTGTGCACAGTGTAATCTGCGTATAATTCAATTATGCGCAGTACTTCCCGTGTGTAATTTCTAAATTATGCGCAAGTCCCATGCGCATAATTTCCTGAATACCTATATATAGGCCCCTACCCCATAGCCTTTAACACACCAATTTCAAAGCTTGTTCCTTTCGGAAAATTCGAGGTTTGCTCTGAGATTTCAAAAAAAGGATTTGAGCTGCACTCTAGGTTTCTGATTCCTAAAACTACAAACTTTTCTTTAGAAATCTTAGGATAATCGAGCAAGTGGTACTGGCCCACTTGCCTCGATTCTCAAAGGAGTACAAAGGGTAGAAAAGCATAGCCTTAGATCCATCCCCTAGGAAACCCATGTCGAAATTCTCAGCCTAGCGCCAATTAGGTCCCTAACCCTTCTCGATATTTATAAAATCGCCATCGCCATAGCCATCCTGATTTGCCCAAGGGAGCTAACGGAGGGAACCTAGGAACGGGGTCGATCCTCCCTGGCAAAGCAGGCCACAACCCCCCTTTTTTTAGTTAGACCCAATAGGAATAGAAAATAAAACTAGTTAAACCTTGGGCAACCCATAGCTACTAAAGTCGGCAGACCGACGTTTAGTATAGGAGTCCAACCCATATCCCTGCACCCTATCCTCGCGTGATCAATGACATTCTACAATGTCGATAAATATCTGTAGTTGACGATCACATTAACCCAAGTATATTCTGTTTAGAATTCACTTATTTTTGCAGGTGCACCCAAATAATCCCCCCTCCACCACTTTATCGCTTTCTGCCAACCATTACAAGCAGAGTTCACTCGGGACCGATTTGGGCAACTTATTCCGGGACCTGAAAGGGACCTAGAAAAAGCGCATACCAACAGTGATGAGGAGATCATCGCAACTAGATCAAATTTTTATGTTGATCATAGGATTGGTAGATAGATTGATTCAAACCTAGACCCATAAAATTTAAAGAACTAGATGCACTAATACATGAGACTATGTGTTTGTTCCTTGCAAGGAGCAATGCCATTCCTTGTAATTTTAAATAAAGCTCAAGGGCATTTACAAGTAAATTATCTAATTTTCCTAGTTAGATATTTGAATATTACAAATCTCTAGTGAATCTTAGACCTTAATCTACTTGACCAAAGTTTGACCCATCTTACACCATTAATAAACTTTGGGGAAATCTAGGGTGATAGATGCACCTATACACATGCACCACAAGATTTATTTGAGAACTTGAAAATCACAAAATTTGAGGGCTTTGGAGACCATAAAAGACAAGTTGACCAAGTGTGTGGTATAGAACCCAAGCAGGGTATCACATGCAAGGCAATCCAATGGTCTAGATTGGTCAAAGATGACTAATGTTCATTATTGTGTATAAATTTTTAATTTCTAGCTCATTAATTACATGCTATAGTACATAGATTAAATGGATCTTATGGCTAATATCCATATGTTTTATGGATGATTTTAAATGGTTTTGATCTCTGTAAATTAAAAATATTGATCAAGGATTTTTAGGTCAATGTATGGCTATAGATGCATGTTGATACTATGTGTAGTATAGTGTTGATTGATATCATTTGTTTTCATAGAATATTCATGAAATTTGTTAGCTGATATTAGTATAATTTTTGATGAAATATCCATGTGAAATCTCAGAAAATATTTCCATCATGCACTGGTTTTGATCATGATTGAAATGTATGGCTATAGATTGTTTGATAGTTGATAGTTTGCATGTGACATAGTATTGAATCTTGCCCATTTTCTATGAGATTAAATTCAAAATTTAGGCATGATTATTAGCTGAAATATACTGTGTTTTATGTGATTTCATCTTAGAAAATTTTTGGTCTTGATGATAGTCCAATCGAATGGTCATGATTGACTATTTTGTAATTGTTTGAATTACATGGTTTAGATGCATAGACTTGATTGCTTGTGTGACTTTGACCATAAATTTTTGACCCACTGATGAGTTGGGGTAAGTTAGTGAAATCTGTAATTTCATGCTTGAACCTTGAATCTTGATCATAGGAATTTAATGGTGATAGATGCATGTATAGGAAAAATCTTGAGATATAGATTCTATATAATTAAACATTAATTTCAACCATTAGATGATCCCTTGATCGAAGTTTGACCATTTTGATGGACTGATGGTCTGATGAGATTCCCAATCTTCGAAGCTCACGACCAATGTCGATCATGAATGATCAATGGTGAACGATTGTTTACTGATGAAAACCCGAAAATTCGGCCACTTAGGCTATAGCTCGAACAATGAATAGACCTTGAGAACCCGATCGAAATTGATTTTGAAAAGCGTGATTTTTGTAAAATTGATTTCCAAAAAGAAAACGATTTCAAAAATATAATCGTGCCCGAAAAATTAAGTTCAATCGGATGGCTCTCCAAGGTAACCCGAACTAGTTAGAACTATACTCGACGAATAGGATAGTATCGACAAGCGACTCATGCCGATTAAATTAATAGAATGGACCCAAAACGAAACCCCAACGGATCTGGGATTAACCCGAAATCATCCCAGCCCGAGACCCGAAATATGTGGCATGAGATGGACCACTAAGTAGACCCCATCGTTGGCACAAACTTGTGGGCCTTGCAGCCCACAACAATTTGCTCTCAGACCTGAGAACAAAATAAATTTAGGAAAATTCTCAAAAATTTTAGTTAAATAGATTAATGAGTTCATGATACCCAGTTAAATTTTTTGTCCTGGACTTCCAGTAGATTGAAAGTTACAACACCCGGAGCACAAGGCAACGAAGCTGCCCTATTGCACTAGAAATCAGAGCCCTCGAAGAACAATGATTTCCCTAACCAAGACCCCTCCAGAAAAATCTGGGATAAATCAAGGTCAAACCTTGATCTGTCCCTTAGGTTTGGAAAAAATTTCACGTGATAATTCTATCAAAATTGTTAGTTGGAAAATTTGAAATATTGTGATGTAGAACTGCGGATCATGGCACCCAGCCAGTAACTAGACTTGACCTTTGATCGGATGGACCTGATTCCATCTTGATCCTTTACCCTCAAAATATGAAAATAAATTTTTATTAACACACTGAGATTTCCAGAAAGCCATTTAGTGCCCTATTTCGACATCGACACTAAGAGTTACAAACCTGACATTAAGGCCCAATAACCTGATAAACGATGACAAATCTCAGTGATTTGTCGACCATAATCAAGCCTAGTCATATATTTGAGTACCACTATCTGGGAAAGATGCGGCTACTGACTCTCTTTCATCCAGTTTTCATAGGACTTAAAAATTAGATTGGAGTTGAAAATGGCAAGCGATTTACCGCAAGGCATTTGTCACACTTGGAAAAATCTGCAAATTGAAGATTTTAGTCAAAACTTTGAATTTACCCCAAAACTTGTGACTATCTAGGAAATACCATATCACAATTGTTACTGTGAGAACAACTCGTGATGGGACTTATGTTGACTTGGTCAATTCAGCCATTGGACCAAAGATGGCCCCAAAGGCCCAAATACTAAGTAACTGGTAAATAAAATTTTGTTAAGACCAGACTACCCGGCCCACGGCCCAGTAAGCCTTAGATGATTTTCTAAGCTATGATCCAAGCCAACATGTTTTTAAAAAAATGATTGAGGCCCATAACGATGAACATTAAATGGCTTGAACCTTGAAAAGGCTCGTATACCTAGATTTGGATCTAGTAAAGACCCAAACAACATAGGAAATGACCCATGGACCTTGAACCCATAGGATTAGACATGTTTAAGTCCAAATACCCAACCCTAAGTCTTGACATGGACTAGTGGTTGGCTCTGAGGCCCACTCACTAAAATAAATGGAATAAGACCTGACCCATTAGGCCCAAGACCCATATCCGAAAAGCTTAGAAGGAGTCTCTCTAATGAGCCTTTAAATACTCAAATTAGGAAATATCGGCCCATTGATGAGTGGTCAATCAGTTGACTTAACTCAAATAAATTCATAGGATTATGAAAAATAGGTACCCAGATGCCTTAAACTTCGATTAGAGATGATCAAACATCTTTCATCGACAACGATAAATATAAGTCCTTATTGGACTCTAAACTAAGGTAACACTTAGTTTAAGTGTGAATCGACGAGATCCACCCTTAGGATCAAGTCAGGGAACTTGAAAACTCAACCTTGACTTCTTATTTGAATGAACTGGTTGAATTGTGTGATTGATGAAACTGATTGATAGATATAAGTCAATGACATGCTTGAACTTGAACTTGAACTTGTACGTAAATTTGAACTTGAACTTAAATACTTGAATCTTGAACCCGAAATGGGAACCTGAATAATTGAATCTTGCCGAAATGGGAACTTGAATACTTGAATCTCGAACCCGGAATGGAAACTTGAATACTTGAATCTTCAACCCAAAATGGTAACTTGAATATGAACTTGAACTTCTAGAAAGAAGTATACTTGATTACTGAACTTGAATATAAAAATTCTTAATATATTGAATCTTGAATATTAATTATTTGATAACGAATCCTGAAATCTTGAAAGTGAAAAGAGGATATTATCTTGAACTTGAAACCTCACATAGTTGATGGTTGTTCTCATGAACAGGCTCATATGAGTACCTCGTACTTGAAGGAGTTATTGAAATGCCAGCTGAGGATTGGGGCTAGTTAGACTAGTAGGGTCATTAATCATTGTCATGATTGACTAAATGGCAGAGAGTGTCAGCCTTAGTTCTCGTAAACATTGACATCTTAAATCTTGAATCTTGGACCAGGGTTAGTATCTGGTATCACACTGAATTAACTAAAAGATATTAATAATAAATAAATAAAGTAATCAATAAGCAAGGTGTAATAATTAGTAAATTAATTCATAAATAAGCTTGTAAAAATTTATTGTTACTTGTAAATCTTATTACTTGTGAATATGTGGAATAATATTTCAATGCTTAGTTAATGATGTTGCATTATAATTTGTATATTTGTGCCAAATTGTGAATACTTATCCCCATGTTAGATAGAAATGATTTAATGTCATTGTACTTAGATTTTTTACTTAATGATAGTCGAATCTTACTTATTTCTATACAATCACAACTGATGAAAACCTCAGTTGCACTTGTACATATGGAATTCTCTTACATTACTTGTACTAAAAACCTATTACAAAATTAACTAAGACTTTATTAAGCTTCACCACTTACAGTCGTTTCATAACCCAAAAAATTTAGAGGTCAGTCAGCAGCCACCCAACTAAAGCTAGAGGAGCTGGACGAGGAAAGATCCAAGAGCAATCAACGAATTAATAGTTTGATCTGATTTTACTTATAGAGCTACCAACACTTGCACTCTTCATTTTAATTAACAAGATCTTTCTATTTCTTTTGTTCTTGTTTTAAGTCCAGACTTTTGAAAAATTAATGTGGTATCTTTGTACTGAAACTTTAAAAGTATGATGGCTTTCAAGGTTTAACTTTTGAAAAGTCGTAAAACTTGAAAATGAATTTAAATGAATTTAGTAGTATTCATTTATGTTAAAGTTGTAAAACTTGAACTTGCCTGATCAGGTAAATGAGAAATGAGAATTTAAATCGAATGTATTTAAATATTTTTCCGCAACTACTTTGAAAATGAATTTAAACATTTTTGCAATTATGGAAAACAGAAAACATTTCTCACGATATTTTAGAAAAACAAAATAAAATATATGGAAAACTATGTGAATTGAATCTTGATTTAACCAAGTTTGCAAATGACTTAAGAGATTGAAATGCCGAAATATGAATAAAGAAGAATGCGGGTGTGCGCGTCCACGCTTGCTCGGCTCCGCAACGGATCACAAGGCCGAGTGACATGGGGGCGTGATATCAATCTTGGCCTTGTGCCCTTTTTGGAGAGAAGGTATTTTAACTCGGAATGATTGGAAAAAATTATAATTTTGGAACCTAAGAGATATGAACGAAACTTATCCAATGTGTAAACCGCAACAAGCAACTCCTTTTCCGTTGTGCTATAATTCAATTGAGCATCAGAAAGAGTTTTGCTTGCATAATAAATGACATGACGGACCCGGTCTACTCTTTGTCCCAAAATTATACCAATGACATAATCCGAAGCATCACACATGACCTCAAAAGGTAGAGAGTAATCGGGGGTCTTGATGATAGGTGTGGTGGATAAAAGTTCTGTGAGCTTTAAGAAAGCCTCAAGACATGGTTTATCGAAGACAAAATGAACCTCTTGCACCAAAAGATGGCACAAGGGTCGGGAAATTTTCCTAAAGTCTTTGATGAACCGTCTATAGAAACTTCTATGACCCAAAAAAGAGTGAATTTGCTTCATCGATGAAGGAGGCAAATTTGCTATCAAATCAACTGGCATTGTCCACACATATCCCGCAATTGGAAACTACATGTCCAAACACTATAACCTCACAGACAATAAAGTTGTATTTTTCCCAACTTAAGACTAAGTGGGTTTCTGCACACCTTTCAAGGACGAGTTCCAAGTTATGGAGACAAGTATCAAAGGATGTACCAAAGATGGAAAAATCGTCCATGAAAAGTTCCAAAAATATGTCTACCATGTCGGAGAAGATCGACATCATGCACTGTTGAAAAGTCGTGGGTGCATTGTACAGTCCAAATGGCATCCTTCGGCAAGCAAAGGTGCCGAAAGGGCATGCAAAAATAGTCTTCTCTTAATCAGCGAGAAACACGGGGATTTCGTTATATCCCAAGTATCCATCAAGAAAACAATAGTAATCTTGTCCCGCCAATTTTTCAATGATCTTATTGATAAAAGGGAGTAGAAAATGGTCCTTGTGGGTCATGGTGTTAAGCTTATGGTAATCAATGCAAACTCTCCAACCCGTGGTCTTGCGTATAGCAACCATCTCCTCATCGGAACTAGCCTTCACAGTGATACTAGATTTCTTTGGTACCATTTGAGTAGGGCTGACCCACTTGCTATCCGATATCGGTGAGATAATTCTAGCATCTAAGAGTTTTATAACCTCTTTCATAATTTCCTCTATCCTCTCTCATGTTGGGGTTAAGCTTCCGTATATCTCTCATGTTGGGTGATGGGATTTTTAATTGTGATATTTTACTCGCAAGCGCATGAATCAGTTTGTATATAGTGGGTGCAGAGTACGAGATCGTTCCCACGAGAACTATTTTAGAAGATTTAAAAAGATGAAACAGTAATTTAAGAAATCTACCAAGACCTAACAGTACCCTACCAATATTATGATTTAGGCAGTTTTGTGAGATGATAATTACTGACTAAAAAATAAAGTTTAATTGATAATTTAGAAATAAAGGTAAAGATGAAGATACTAAATCCTCCCATCTTTGGTTTGTTCTTCCCATAATACAAATCTAAGGATTAAACTATGAGATATACCATTGAAAAGCATCTTTTATGAAAGATAAATGGTCAAAACCCGGATAGGTTCCACATTGCATCCCTGCAATCTGAACATAATTTCAGAGATGACTTCCACATATAGATCTGGGATCAAGGGCATGACTCGCACACTTGATCTCAGATTACAAATAAAAATCATCCCAAAGTGGGTTAAAACTTCCAACAAAAATACCACCATAGATATGAGATTAAGGGCATGACTCGGCACACTTGATTTCAGATTATGGAGTAATTAAGATAAAATTACCATTACAGATCCAAGATCCAGGGCATGACTCGACACACTCGATCCCAGATCGTACTCGTAAGTAAATCCACACAATAAAAATAAAAATACCATATAACAGTAATTGGGATAAAATTACCGTCACATATCTGAGATCCAGGGCATAACTCGGCACACTCGATCCCAATTAGTGGCGGAGATTTCATCCGTTTGTAATAGCATAACAATCATAAAATAAAATCTCATATTTTAATCCTAAATTTATATTATTAGAAGTACATCCCTCGGATGTGAATCATTAGATCTCCATCCCTAAAAATTAGCCACACATGTTGTAATTAAATGACGGGAAAATTTAAAAAAAACCCCTGAACTTTCACCTCAATGCCCATAAGGCACCTGAACTTTGCATAATATCACCTAAACCCCCAATGAATACAAATGTACCAAAATCAGACCCCTGCCGTCACCTCTCGTTATCTTATGGACGGAAATTGATGATGTGGAGCTCTTAACCCTTTGATGCGCTGAAGTGGATGGTGACGTGGCGAATTGGAGGGAAAAGAGGCCACGTGAGGCGCACGTGACCTCCTTAAATACAAAAAACCTCATTAAACTCTCCCTTTCTTTCTTCTTCGTCTTCCTCCTTCTTCTTCCTCCTCTTTCTCTTCTTTCTTCATGGCTGCT
This sequence comes from Chloranthus sessilifolius, assembly GCA_021018995.1. NCBI lineage: Eukaryota > Viridiplantae > Streptophyta > Magnoliopsida > Chloranthales > Chloranthaceae > Chloranthus > Chloranthus sessilifolius. Next base: position 131,494,493 of record CM037585.1, read on the forward strand.
ACTTCATCTCGAAAGTCGGCGTCTTCCGTCCAATCCCCTCCAGAGATTTTGGCGATGATAGAAGAGAAACCATGCCATATATGCGGTAATCGAAGGGACATTCAAACATCGTGGGCGGCCCGCAATCCGGGGAGGTTTCCGAGTTGTCCCAATCGATCGTGTCGAGATTTTGTCGATCCACCCATCTGTGAAAGATCGACGCAGATCATTCCAGGGCTCCTTCGAAAATGTAATAGATTGGAGGCTGAGATTGTGAAAATGAACCGCAGAGAGAAGGTGTTGTGGGTGGCGTTGGTTGCATCTTGGTTTTTTCTTGTTTATCTCTGGATTCGATAATAAGGGTTTTAGGGGTTAGGGTTTAGGTTTTAGGGGTTTGCTATAGTTTATGGCATAGGGATTAGGGTGCTTATTTTTTTGGCAAAAGTGATGAATGTAAGCTACATTTGAATGCATCCTCTGTAAAATTTGATAATATGAAATGAAATTATTTATTTTGAATGTTTATCCAGATCATCTTTGCGTGATGAATTTTAGATTAATCGAGTTTATTAACAAGATGAAGAAGAAGACTCTTTGGACATTAAAACTGGTTATGATAAAATAATCATTAGTTCCTCGTAAAAATGTCATAATAAGCCCAAATTTGTTTAATGAAGAAGACTCTTTGGTCATGCCTATATCGATCGTCTGAGAGAATTAGAGATACTCCATAATTTTGATTAATGAAGAAGACTCTTTAAGCCATAATTTTTAATTTGATGAATGAAGCTCATATTTTTTAGAGATAAAATAATAGGCATGACCAAATTTGTTCCTAAGCTAAACCGAAGGTACATACAATGTAAGCCCATTTTGTTCCTAATAATTTTTCCCGTTAGCATTTGTTCTTAACGCTAAAACGGAAGGTACATAAAAAGCCCAGTTTATTCTCGTTCTAAAATAATTTTTTAGAGATACATAAAAGTCCAGATTTTTCTTAACGCTAAAAACGGAAGATACATAAAAAGCCCGATTTTTTTCCCGCTATCGATTTCAAATTTTCATCAAATTTGAGCTTACATTGCCCAAAATTGATCTGAGATAAACCCTTTTTTACTTGATACTAGTTTGATACCATGTGGAGATATAGGTTAAAAGCAGTTTGTTAAATTTGGGAAATATAGGTATTTTGGGCTATATCTGAGATATAGGTTAAATCGAGAGATATACTAGTTTTAACCTATATTTGGGAGATATATGTTAAAAGCATTTGTCAAACTGAGCTTACATTGTAAAAGTGATGAATGAAGCCCAAATTTATTCCCGAGGTTGAAACAACCCCTTTTAATAGACATGACCAGATTTATTCCTAATAATTTTTAAGAGATCAAATTTATTCCTAAGACTAAAGCATGTAAGGTACATAATAAGCCCAGTTGTTCCTATGATAAAATAATTTTCTATATATAATCTTACATCGATTGATGGCAATAATCTTACATCGATTAATGATGATTGAGTCGAACATGTAAATTTCTAAGCCCAGTTATTGTTGAGTCAAACATGTAAATTTCTAAGCCCAAATTTGTTCCTGTAATAAAATAATTTTCTATATACAATCGACATCGATTGACGTGACAGAGCCTCAACAACCACATTCAACAAATCACCAGGATCAAGAGAAATTCATGGACATTAATGGGAAAAGAAAATCTTAACATATTAATACTATAATTTGTAGCACAAGAATGTTGAGCAATCGAAAAATACCATTTTCACCCTCAATCTAGCCTTTGAGAAGCCCTAGAGCATGTTAATAATATGTTTTAGCTATGATTCATAGAAAAAGGAATAAAGGACTTGATCTGCCAATCTGATCTTTTAAGCCAAGAAGGATGATCCAAGGCCAATCTGTGAAACTAAAGCAAAGGAGAAGCTCTTGCAAGGTTGATGAGCCAGCTTTAAAACCGACTGCAGCTTGTCGCGCAGATCAGAACAAAGGAGCAGAAAATACCTCAAGAAGTCGACAGCTTGGAAATTTATTCGTCGTGTGGTTCATTGGAACCTCATGAGCATCAGAAGCATGCATCTCGAACCTCGCGTAGTTCCCAAAGAACCCTGAGCTTCAAAGAAGAAATCCACCTCGCGAGAACCTAGGGAGGAAGAAAAGCTATGCACCCGAAATCCACTCATGAAGTCCCTCGTCGAGCTAACATTTGAACCTCGCGAGCAATGTAAAGTCGAACCTAGCGAAGATCAAAGCCAACCTCGATCGCTCCAAATGCAACCTAGCGGCAACTAAAGCCTTGAAGAAAAAGTAAACCTCATGAAGCCTACCTCACGAGAACTCACAAGAGCTTAATGCTCAAACTCCAAATCAGACAACACCAAAATTAAGTAGTCCAAGTTCCCCAAGATCCGCAAGGGTAATCCAAGAACTCGCACGTGAGTCGATGCATGTAAAACCTAGAAGCATTCTAGAAGCCTCGAGCACATGGTAAGAAACAAAAGAAAATCCCTATTTCGCACACACACAGAGAATGTCCCTCTATGCCGGAGTGCCAAGAAGAACCTACCACTAGGTTTTGACAGAAATTGTAGTCTCAAGAAGAAGCGTTGTGGGAGAGGGAGTACTTCTACTCAACCTCAAGAGAGAGCAAAGTGATTGGCTCCCCAATACATGAAAGGAAGCTGCGTTAGAACCCCACGAGCACCAAAACCTCTATAAATCTAGCTAGTCTATATGACTCAAATTTTGGATTCACCAATGTGGCCTGCCTTACCCCTTTCCATCGAGGAAGAGCTGCACCTTGGGAGCTCATGACACTGCTCTAACCTCAAGTAGTTGCGACTAGAAATTCACTATGTCGCTGGTTCATTGGAACCTCATGAGCCCCAGAAGCACGATTTGACCTCACTGTTCTAACCTCGCCAAGTAGTCGCAGTAGTTGGAAATTCACTGTCACAGTGGTTCACCTGAACCTCGCACGGTTCTCATGTAGACTGACTGTTAGCTCCAAGTGTGCCATAATTATGTGCATTATAAATCAATAATTAAAGAATGAAAGAATGCTAAATTATATGGATGTTAACTTCAAAGTGGTCAAATCCTCAGATGCCATTTAGCGAGTTTAAGGGCCTTTTCAAAGTAGTTTGGCTCGTAAGTTCTTTTTAGCAAAGCATTTTGGCTTCAGTTCTTTTCAAAGCATCTTGGCTTCAGTTCTTTTCGCAAGGACTTTGGCTTCGTAAGTTCTTTTCAAAGCATCTTGGCTTCGTAAGTTCTTTTTCAAGAAGGACTTTGGCTTCGTAAGTTCTTTTCGCAAAGGACTTCTCTTCTTTCGCAGGTAAATCTTCTATTAAGTGTTTTCTTCTTTTCGCAAAGTTCAAGGTTCTTTGAATAGTAAAAGTTCTTCTTGAATTGGACTCTAGGCTCCCATTCTTCTTTGCGAATGGCTCTCTCTCTTTTCGTGTCTTTATCCGCTCTTTTAGACCCTTTTTAGCCATTCTTTGAGGTTGTTTCTTCAATCCATCTTTCGACTTGACATGAGTTGTCGACTTTTTGATCATTTTAGGATGCTTTTCGGACTTGGACCTCTGTCTAATTGGTTTCTTTGTAAAATGCACACTAAAGCACTTATTTAGTCTTCTCAAGGGTCTTTCAAAGCTCATGTTTAGGGGTAAAAATGGTATTTTCACTACTTAACATGACCCCGAAGATGAAATCTACCTCGCGAGAACCTAGCGAGGAAAATTCTGCCTGAAAACCATCCATGAGATCCTCACAGCTAAAAAGACTTGCATTTGAACCTCGCGAGCAGCAGAAAAGCTGCACCAAAGTGAACCGAGCGAATCCTTTTAGCATGCGTTTCAACCTCGTGAGCTATATTCATCGGAACCTCGCGAGCAACTTTGGCGAGCTGCACAAACTCATACTAATCCATTCAGCAAATCATATCCTGAAGCTCCCCACCATCTGCGAGGGCAATTCAAGAACCTCTGCTGACACGCCCAATGCATGTAAAAACCAGGCTTTTGCTTTTACACAATAAATCAGACACTAGAAAATCGCAACATAATACTATAACTAAAGGCTTCATGTACTGTCATTTGAATGTATAAAGGCATAATTTGTAGCAACAATAATCGATGTAAATCACATTGAATCACTTGATAAGGTTGATACCATTGGTAACAATGAGGCTAATTCACTCATTAAGAATTATGTTGTTATAGACATTAAGAAAACCTCTACATGTTGTACAAGCCACATCGGAAAACCCAGATATTAAAATTATCTTGTACAAGCCACATCAAAAAGAATTATCTTGTACAAGCCACATCGTAAAACCCACATTTAAAATCCTCGTTATAGACATTAAGAATTATGCCTTTATACATTAAGAATCCACATCGAAAACCCACATTCAAAGAACTATTATAATTAAAAGCAACTCTTATAGACATTAAGAATCCGGTACATAAACAACCTATATATTCATCAAAATGAGGTTTTAGCCATATACTCATTGTCATAGATATTACAAACTCATATAGGAATTAAAACTCATGTACATAAAACCAGCCATGTACTCAGTATCTCAATCCCATGTACTTAAAACAAGGTACAAAAACTCATGTTCTGCTTCACATTTCTTCAACAAAAAAAAACCCATGTACATTCAACAAAAAAACTACAAACAATTTTTTCTTTGAAAACCAACCACTTCTTCATCTACGCTTTTGCATTCGTTTCTAGAATCGAGCTTTTGTCCAAGTGTGCTCCACTACTTGAATTGGTGGTAGAAGTCGAGGAGGCCGAGGAGAGTCTAGAGGTTGGGGTCCACTAATTGAAGGAGCATCAGTGGGGTCCTCTAACTGAAGTATCTTGAGGTCCACAACTTGAAGAAGCGACGAGGGATGGGACCATGGCTTGTTGATTCCTCCGCACCTGCATTTATAGTAATATACAAATTGTCAAGAGAATGAGGTGTAATTTATAGTAATATTTTCCTAAAAATATATAACTTACCTATCTTGCCCTTTGTCATCCATCGCTTGGTTCACCCTAGTCTCCACCCTCCTCTCTACAATAGTACATGTAAACAAACACAATCGGTTGGGTCATTTTGCGATGAAAAACTAAAATAGACTTGAATTTTTTTACCTTTGCATGTTTGCATCCCGCTTATTATGCCCCACCTCTAGACATTTGGTGCACCTCATTTTCACACCTTTCTTGGACAACTTTGATGGATCACCGCTCATCGTTCTCTCCTTCTCGCCTTCTTAGGCCTCCCGCTCTCTTCTTCACATCCGAGGCATCATAACGCATCATTGGTATTTGGCCATTGCTCTCTACCACTTATCGGTTTCAAAAATTACTATAGCACTTTAGGTACGTAATCACCTGCATACCAATCATGGCGTTACTCTAGTGGATCCTTGTTGATGTATTTCATCGCGCTATCGCGTGGACACAAGGCGGACCAGAGCTCCCACCTTCGACAACTACAAATCCTCTTCATCAAGTCCAACGCATAACCGCACCCCATGAGCACCAACTACCTCAAAGCCGCCGTCACCACACCATCTTACGATCCATACACCATTTGCCTCCTTCATCTTCTCAATCTTTTCACTATTTTTGGACAAATAGGTCCTGGACCTTCATCATTGCATCCCTTCTCTTACGCAGTTTCCATAAGGATGACCCTTATTCTCTCTAGCATTGTCAAGATGGGCTGATCCCTAGCCGATAATATTGACGAATTAAAGCTCTCACAAAGGTTATTCAAAAGTATATCACACTTCACCCAAGTATCAAGTGTGATCTACTAATTCAAAGGTGGTCTTGCCACCAACCATTCATAAGCTCTAACATCCTTCTCATTCATCTCAGCCATTACCCTTTTAAATTCGGGAATTGTCGCCTAGCTGCCCTCCATAGGATATCTTTCAAGTGAAGCCCCTTGAAGTCTTTCTTGAAATTGTTATAGAGGTGTCGCATACGTAATCGATGGGCGTAACAAGGAAATAAGTTTGTGACGCATCAATGAGCCCTTCTCGTTTGTCGCTCATGAAGGTATAGTGAGCAAAATTCTCAACCACAAGATCTGCTCTCAACAACTCTAAAACCACGTCCATGTCTTCTTCTTCTCCTTTTCCACAACATATGCAAAAGGATAGATGCAATTGTTTGCATCAATCGCTACATGATAACAGAATGCCACCATGGGGCCCCTTCAAGTGACATCCATCGAGACCTATGATAGGTCGACAACCATCTATAAACCCTTTCTTGAACCCCAACACACATAAAATCTTTTGAACTTTACCACTCCTTGCACACCACTCGGCTTCACAAGCACCTTACAGTTGTCCCGGGATTTGTATTTCTTATCTCCTCAGCGTACCCCCATAACAACTTAAACTGAGTGCTTGAAGATCCATCTGCCATTTGCATTATCACCTTCCTTGCCCTGTAGACTTTTTGAATATCAACCTTCACATTTCTCTCGGTCTCTATTGTGCTCACTAGTGATTTAACCGGCCACGTAGGATTCAATCTAATCCTTTCCCCATACCTCTTCACTATCCAGCTAGTAGTCACCCAAGGCACTTCAAAAGTTCTACTAGATGTGTGTTGGTCATTTAGGGTTTTCACTCTATAAACTCCGTCATTTGGTACATACGAGCAATAGATCAACCAAGGGCAGCCTTTCTTACATATTGCCCTTATTTTATCCCTATCATTTTTTACAAAGCTTATCTCTCTACCACACCTTATGGCATACTCCTTCACAGCTTCCCTAAAAATCGCATGCGTCTTGAACTCCATCCCAACACGAAAAGTTGGGTTTTCTATATCCGTCTTCTCATTAAATACCAAAGATGTTCTCTTTATCTGCTTTTCCCTACCCCATCGGCCTCAATCATTGTCTAAACTTCTCAACTCGTCCCTTTCAAGAAGGAGGATCGGATAACTCTCCCATATCCGCTTCTCACCTTCAACTCCGAGATGGACCCTCATTCCCTACCTTTATACTTTCTAACCCGGCAAACTCTGAGCCTGCATCCACGAACTCATCGAACAACGCATCATCATCAGAGATCAAGTAATCACTATCCCATATCTCATCTCCGTCAGAAGACGATGATCCGGATCATGGTCATAATCATCATTACTCGTTATCGAAATGCTTTGACCTATATCAACACTACCGCTCTTCCCTTTACTTGCAAAAATAGAGGCCGTGCCCTTAGCAACACTAGCACTGTTCCCTTTGGCTTGTGAACTCACCTCCGTGTTTGTAGTTGTTGTCCTTACAACTTGTTCATCTTGGACTTGGCTTTCTTGGGTATCCACATTCAATGGTAAGAGAGGAACCATAAACACATCAACTACTCCATCGTAACCAATCAATTTCCTAACTCCAAGGTGCATATCGACCGATGACAACAAATTTGCCTTGAATAGTACTATAGAACTCTCACAGCTAAGGTATCCCAACTCTTCACCATCTGAAATAGCTCCAATAGGGACATCTCATCAACATGGCAATGATCAAAGAAGCTCAAACGACCTCTTCTATATCCTTTGATGTCTGGTGTACCTCGAAAACTGCCTCCATGAAATAACTTAATCGTAAAATTACCTGAGCCTTTATCTGCACATTAAACAAATAAAGCAATGCTCGCATAAGAGTCACAACTCATAGATAAGCAACATAGTATAAGAATATATTTACTGAAATATAGGTATTTTGTGATACTAGTTTGATACCATGTGGAGATATAGGTTAAAACAGCTTTGTTAAATCTGGGAAATATAGGTATTTTGGGCTATATGGATTGATCTAGGTTAAATCGAGATATACTAGTTTTAACCTATATCTCGAGATATATGTTAAAACAATTTTGTCAAATCTGAGCTTCTGTTGTATGTACCTTCTGTTATAAACCCTATATCTCCACTAGTTTGATACCATGTGGACATATATAGGTAGCAACATAGCTGAAGTCGAAGCCCAAAATTGAAAAATAAAATCAGAGATACAAGAGAAACATCATTTTCATAATCAACATTTACATAAGCCCATTTTTTCTGCATTTACATACTGCATTTATATAAACCCTTTTTCTGTATTTACATAAACCCTTTTTTTCTGCATTTATATAACCCCTTTTTTTCTGCATTTACATAAACACTATTTTTTCTGCATTTACATCATCAACGTTTACATAAATACATAAATACAAAAAAATATAGACAAATCAATAAATTCACACAAATATTGACACAAATACAGACAAAATAAATCCAAAAATCGAACTTCTACCAGTAACGAGGGTCTTTTGCACCTTCTCTCTTACTCCAAACCATTTTAACCCTTTCAAAATAGGGTATTTTAATCTATGCGTAATAGAAGGTAGAATCCGACTAGAAAATGAAGAAGAATATCCAAATCGGAAGACGAGAAAGACGAATAAGAAAACTCCTTAGAGAAAGAGGAGGAAGAAGAAGGAGGAAGACGAAGAAGAAAGAAAGGGAGAGTTTACAGTTTTTTTGTATTTAAGGAGGTCACGTGCGCCTCACGTGACCTCTTTTCCCTCCAATTCGCCACGTCACCATCCACTTCAGCGCATCAAAGGGTTAAGAGCTCCACGTCATCAATTTTCGTCCATAAGATAACGAGAGGTGACGACAGGGGTCTGATTTTGGTACATTTGTATTCATTGGGGGTTTAGGTGATATTATGCAAAGTTCAGGTGCCTTATGGGCATTGAGGTGAAAGTTCAGGGGGTTTTTTGAAATTTTCCCTTAAATGACATAAATAAATAACAAATAAAAAATAACATTAATCTAATTAATTCAAAATACCTCAACCTTCAATAGAAATTCTTTGATCCAAGCTTAATCCACAAGTACGATGATCTTTAAAAGCGAAGTTAAAAATGCTCTCTATTAATCTTTAAATTTAAATTAGGAATCAATTGAACAACAATAATATTCTTGAAGAAAGGAATGCTAAAAAGGTTAAAGGAGCAAAGCTCTCAAAAAAAATAAAAAATCTCTATCTCTACGTCTAGCTACATTTGTTCTCTCTTTCTCGAGTTGTTGGTTTGGCTTTAAATACTCTCCAAGTCACGTAGCTTTCCTGGCTCGAAAAGTCAGGGTCGATTACTCGACCTTATAGGGTCGATGCATCGACCCCCTAAAAATCTGCATTACGGAGTCACTTCCATCTCAAACTCCCTTCTATACCTTGATTAATCGAGTGCAAGGTCGATACATAGACCTCCTATAATTTTGCAACCAAAAAAGGTGCTTTTTGTGTTTCAGACTCCGTCACTTTCCTCGATTAATCGAGTGTAAGGTCGATGCATCGACCTTTCTAGATTTTCGTGAATTCTAGCCCAACTTTGCATCAGACACTACCTCGGTATTACGGTCATAACTTTCTACTCTGAACTTAGATTGATATGATTCCTGTGGCATTAGAAAGATGACAGAAAGCTCTACAACTTTTGGGTTTAGCAATTTTATAAATCAGACGTTTGGAAGGTTCAAATTGAGCTGCAAGTCGTACTAAGTTCTTGATGACCCAAGGTTGCAGTGTTTTGACATTATTTTCGAAATTCTTGGGCTGTTTTATGCACTTGGATTGTATTTACCTGAAACACTTCAAATCTAGTAATTCTCATTAGATACCCTTTATCGGATAGCTAAATATAAGATTTAGGGGTGAAATATCATCATATTTCACTACTCATCACACCCCCAAACCTACACTTTGCTAGTCCTCAAGCAAAGCAAAATAAAGAAAAATAAATGCCACTTTCGTAGGGAGCACGATTGCACTTAGTGTGTGCAACAAGCCTTTAAACCCCTAGGTGATCCCTAGTGGAGGAGTTGTGTCTCCTGAGGGTTTACATTGAAGTTACCCACAAACTTCTAAAAATTTCAAACCATCGGCAAAATTGAGTTTTCAAAACATGATTTTTGCAACATATATACCATTCAAAAACAAAAACATTAATTGCTTTAATATGTGAATTATTAATCTTAAATATTAATGTCATATCAATCATGCTAGTGTCTATTCAAATTAATCAAATGCTCAAATTATTAGATAACTCATCCATTCATGCCTAAACGTGAAGTGTGTGCATACCCAAACCAAAATTCCTCCATCTCAGAACTAGTCCAAACGGGAAACTGTCGGATCTGTTGTTTCGACTCAATCCTCACTTTAGGTATACTCTTGAACTAAAATCACTCTGATGATGGGTAAGTTTTCGTACACATGTGAGAGATCAAAACAAAGCAAGCAAAAAGGTCTCACATGATAAATGAAACACGATGCAATCAATGAATAAAAATAAATCTCATAAGAATAGATACATGTATATCCTAAGCATGTCATATCAAGTGTCATAAGTATCACATATTTACTCTCCACAAGGCAGTTACCAATGCAAGATTGGATCATGAAAGTCTTTTGTAGGGTTATAATGGGGCTCAGGCAAGGGTAAGAAAGAGATGGAAGTTGGGATTCAAAATTTTTGAGAAATCGGGAAAGAAACTAACTTTTAATTTTTCTATTTTTCTATTTTTCTCAACTTTTTCTTTCCTTTTCTCACTCCTTTTTCTTCTTTTGAATTTCATTTTCTTGAAGCACCTCATATTTTTCATTATTTTTCACAGTTTTCTTTTTCTTTTTCTCCCCCTTTTTTTTTCTTTTATTTTTGCCATACACTCTCAGTAAACACCACAACTCGGTATCTCTCCACTTACTCTCTTTTTGTTCATTCTCATTCCTCGTTCCTAATTTCTCAAAAATAAGAAGGGTAAAGCTGAATTTTCAGAAATGATGAAGGGTTAAAGGTTAACGTGGCTTATCAAAGAATGTATAAAGGTAAATTTTTTAATAGGCTCAAAAGGGTAGTAGAAGGATAAATTTATGAGGTGAGGTATTTTAAGCACAAACGAGCTAAAGATGGCTTTCAATCATGTCCTTAAAAGATGGTAACCTTGCCTATTTGTCTTGAGTAGATATATAGTGCGTTCTAACACAATAATATGAATTTGATTGCATGTAAAGTCAAGCTAAAGTGAAGTATATGAGATCATGCAAAATAATTCGTATTCAAAGAAAACTCCGAGTTTATGTATTCACTCATCAATGATGGGAAATTAGCTCTAAAGCTCACCGGGTTTAGTCTCCACTAAGAACCTAAGATTCAATGTTCAAAGCAGTTCATCGATTTCAAAGTCTTAGCTTGGTATAAGTGCAAAAAATTCTAAGCATGAATTTCAGAGTCATCCACAAAATATCACATTAAGCGTTATCATTTTAGGTACAAACATTCCAGATCTATCATTGATATTCTCAAAATTAAATTCACATGCATCATCAACTAAAGTTTGAAAACAATCACAAAATAATTTATGTATGATGGTTCCAAATCAATTGTTATTTTTTTATTTTTTTATTTTTATATCTACTGTCGATTAATCGACTCGAAGAAGTCGATTGATCGAGAGTGGATGGTCGATTAATCGACATTCATTGTCGATCAATCGAGATAAAGTGAATTTTTTTTATTTTTTTTCAAAAATAAGTGATGAAAGATAGATAACCATACATACTCTCAAACCAAAAAATGACAATATCCTCATTGATTGAAATAGGTAGTGCACCCCCAAAGATCAGGTGCAGAGAATAGGTACATTAAATTGAAACATGACCAATCAGCGAGACTAAAAATTTATTGAAGGTAATGTGGCTACCCTATTTAGGGAATTAAAAGCAACCTAAACTAAACTAGAAACTAATATTCTAGAACTAAACATATGAAATAAAGAAATCCTAAATCCTAAATCCTAAACTAACCATGAATCAAACTCCTTTAATCATCGTTAGGCAGGCCCATCCACCCGGGTTCACTTAAATCGATGTTCTTAGGCACAGGGAACAATTTCTCCCAGAGTTCAAGTGGAAATTGATGAGTCATCACCGATGGTATGGATGGAGGCGTTGAGGCGACGGTAGGAGATGGAGATGGGGGTGGTGGTGGAGGAATCACATCAATCATCTCGATATCAGTAGTGATGCACGGTGTAGGAGAGTTGGAGCGATTTACCTTCTTTCTAGATGGTTCACCCCAAGAAGGAACGATCATCGAATCAAGGTCGATGATTTCAACAGTGTTAGGCTCAAAAGGGATCGTCAGATTAGTGCGGCGCTCCCGCTTCTTAGCAGTCTCCTCCATATTTGATAACCGTGCTTTGGTGAGATAGAATCGTTAGGCCATAAGAAGGTTGTGCAAGATGTGATGAAAAGTGAGCCTAAGGGTGAATATAAGGAGAAAGTCGATAGAGTTGGAGTAGGAGAAGGAGTTGAAAGAGGTGCCCCGCAAAAAAGAAACAAGGGAAGTGTGTGCAGTATGCTTGAGGGATCCCATAAACGAACGAAAAGTGGAAGAAAATAGAGTCCCAATAGGAGCCAATTCCGAAAAGTGGGGGTCGATTAATCGACTCCGGGAGGTCGATGCATCGACTCCCCAAATTATGCCTGCTTCGAAAAGGAGGTGGTTGATTAATCGAGTATAAGCCTCGATTATTCGACGGTTATGTGGGCAGAGAGGTGAAATTTCTTCGTGTATATTTTTTTTTCTCAACTCTTCTAAATGCAACATGAAATCCATAAAAATATGAGCAATCCCAAATAGATTAGTAACACACTTTTGCATTGATAAACACAGAGATTACAAGGACACTTTTGATTTAACTCTCAAAATAAACAACGCAAACTAAAGAAAGAAAAACAAAACAAAACGGAAAATCTTAATCCTAATCCTAAACGTAAACTAAACAAACTAATCATCCCCCTCCTCTTCGGCTTGGCGGGCCCTGACGCGCATTTCATCATAACTATCAAGCTATATGTGCTGCCCGATCTGATGGAGAAAGGAACGATCATAGTAGCTGCGACACAAAATCGCACTATGTTGCCGCTGCTACTCCTCTTGTAAAGAATTAATTTGGGCTTGGAGCGTACCAAGAGACACACCCTCATCGGGTCCCTCGATCGGTGCATCTTTGGTCGATCTGGCGTCTGTGGCGGCAGTATCGGCATGGTGGAGACGACAGTTGGGGTCGCACCATAGTGATAGAATGCGAGGTCCCCGAGATCGTCATCCTGGTAGAACGGGAAATGAAGAAAATTGAGCAGCTTCATCATCAAATGAGGAAAGTAGATCATAGCGGCATCACCAGTCACAGGGTTGGCGACATCTTCATGGCATCGCCACATGCCATCATGAAGAATCCCGGGCACGTTGATCCATGTATTACGATACGCACCATAGAGTGTCTGAACCCGGTCACCGGTGCGCTTAGAAACGTGGCTACGAGGGCTGAGGTTACTACAGACCACACTAGCCCAAAACAGAATCGGGCGCGGTAACGCCGATCGCCTAGTGGCGATCTCCGAAGAAAATATGCCACGACACATATCGTTGATTATATCTTCCTGAGAACTGTCGAGCTCTTCACCCAAAGTGTAATTGAGAGGATGCTCGCACGAAATGTTAAAAACCTCCGCAATGGTTTGCGGATAAACGCGGCGCGACCACCCATTGATTGAAATAGTAAAATGAGTGTTGACATGATTTTCAGCGGAGGCGTCCACTCATGCCATGTTTTGATAGAATAATCGAACGATCCGTTCGAACACTTTGATCACAGGCGATTTGAGAAGGAAATGGATGTTAAGAGCCATTGCATAGGCAATGGAGACGGCGGAGACTGGCATGGCCTGAAATGCCGTGAGATCGAAAAGATATTCAGAACAAAGATCTCGAGACGCGAAGCGACCATGTGGCTGCTCACGTGGATGACCTGCAGGACGTTGGGAAAGCCTTTGCGGAGTGGCAGCTGACGAAGCCATGAAAGCACTGTCGGAATGTCAAAGACGGTCAGGAAAAAGGACAGGATAAAGATCTAATGAAAGGGAAGAGAGACTGTTGCCCTTAAGTAGGCGGAAAGGCGCCCTTTCAAGACAGTCACACGCCATATAGCTGATTAATTGACCTGATAGGGTCGATTAATCGGCTTCAGTGGGAAAAGGCGCGGCTTTAACTGCACCACATGGAAACATGCAACGGCTTTGAATGAAAAGACACAACGTCCGGAAGTGGAAAAGTCAATTAATCAACACGTGAGGTCAATGCACTGACTTTAATCGAGGTAGTGAAAAAGACAAAAAAAATTGCATGCACAGTATTTAAGTCGATTAATCGACTCTGGGAGTCGATTAAGCGACTCCAATTAAAACAAACTGACAGAATCTGAAAAGGTTGCACGAATTTCAACGCTGATTAGTCGATGCATCGAATCGGTGAGTCGATTAATCGACTTGCATAAAAGTCAGCCAACAATAAATGCAGACTGCCTTGGAAAATGGCCATTCATTATTACTGTTGATTAATCGACTTGAAGAGGTTGATTAATCGAGGGCAAGGGTCGATTAATCGACCTCCATTGTCGATTAATCGAGAAAAGTAAGAATTTTTTTTTAGTTGTTTTTTTAGTTGTTTTTTTAGACCAAATATAAAAAAGAAATCACACAAAATTGGGTTGCCTCCCAATGAGCACTAGTTTAACGTCGATAGCTCGACCATATAAATTGCTCAGTCAGAATGATCCATTAGATCATTCAAGGAAAAAGTGTCAGATAATGCAATTGCATCCTCAAGGAAAGGTTTTAATCTTTGACCATTAACTCGAAATACATTCCCATGTCTCGGGTAGATGACATCAACTGCCACATTGGGGAATATTCAAGAGATTTTGAATGGGCCACTCCAACGGGTTTTTAGTTTCCCTAGAAATAGGTGAAGTTAGGAATTATAGAGTAGAACTTGTTGACCAACAACAAAAGATATACGTAGAATAGATTGATCATGAACCCATTTCATACGGTCCTTGTAAGATTTAGCACAATTGTATGCATCAGCACGGATTTCTTCTAATTCATTTATTTGCAAACCCCTATGTTTACCAGATTTCAGGTGATCAAAATTCAATGACTTAATGGCCCAAAATGCTCGATGTTCCAATTCAACCGGGAGGTGACAACCTTTATCAAAAACCAACCGATAAGGCGACATGCCAATCGGAGTTTTAAACACAATTCGATACGCCCACAGAGCGTCATTCAGTTTTAGCGACCAGTCTTTACGGTTCGGATGGATTGTCTTCTCTAAAATCCGCTTAAGTTCCCAATTAGAGACTTCAACTTGGCCACTTGTCTGGGGATGGTATGGTGTAGCAACTTTGTGTGTGACACCATATTTCTTCATTAATTGGGTGAACACTCTATTGTAAAAATGATTTCCACCATCGCTGATTATCGCCTTTGGAATACCAAAACGTGAAAACACTTGATCTTTTAGGAATTTGATCACTACTTTGTGATCATTCGTTTTACACGCCACAGCCTCAACCCATTTTGAGACATAATCAACTCCGACGAGGATGAACGTATTTTCAAACGAATTCGGGAAAGGACCCATAAAATCGATCCCCCAAACATTGAACAATTCAACTTCTAAAATTGGATTGAGCGGCATCATGTTGTGCTTTGAGATCCCGCCCAACACTTGACAGTTGTGACAAGATTTGTAGTGCTGATAACAATCTTTAAAGATCGTCGGCCAGTAAAAACCACTTTGGAGGATCTTTGCTGCTGTCTTCATGGAACTAAAGTGGCCTCCACAAGCTAACTCATGAAAGAACGAGATGATCCATGGTTGCTCAGATTCAGGAATACACCATCATATGATTTGATCGGGATAGTATTTAAATAAATACGGATCTTCGAAAAAGTAGTGTTTCACCCGAGCTAAGAAAATGGATATCTCATTCTTAGACCATTGGTGAGGTAATTGCTCTGTGACTAGGTAATTGACAAGATTCGCATACCAAGGTGGGCAGTCAATCCCGAACAACTGTTCATTTGGGAAGTGCTCCAAGATCTGAACAGGATCATCAGATTTCACAATAATAATTCTTGACAAGTGATCGGCCACCACATTTTCTGAGCCTTTCTTGTCTTTGATCTCCAAATCGAACTCTTACAACAACAAGATCCATCTGATTAAGCGTGCTTTAGCATCTTTCTTAGCAAATAGATAACGCAGAGCAACGTGATCTGTAAATACCATGACTTTAGACCCTAATAAATAGGATCGAAATTTATCCAATGCGAAAACTACTGCCAAAAGTTCCTTTTCAGTGGTCGAGTAGTTCAACTGGGCATCGTTGAGAGTGCGACTCGTATAGTAGATTACATGTGATAATTTTTCTATTCGTTGTCCCAAAACAGCTCCAATTGTATAATCAGAGGCGTCGCACATGATTTCGAACGAGAAGTCCTAGTTCGGAGATTGAATTATCGGGCCTTTTATCAATTCAACCTTAATGGTTTCAAAGGCTTGCAAACATTTATCGTCAAAGAGGAATGGGACATCCTTTGAAAGTAAGTTGCATAGCAGTCGCGCTATCTTGCTGAAATCTTTAATAAAATGCCGATAAAAATTGGCGTGTCCCAGAAAAGATCTTATTTCCTTAATTGTTCTCGGTGGTGGGAGATTGGCAATTAAATCAACTTTAGCCTTATCGACCTCGATACCCTGGGACGATATGATGTGTCCCAAAATAATGCCATCTTTAACCATGAAGTGACATTTTTCCCAGTTAAGAACAAGGTTCTTCTCCTGACATCGTGCAAGCACTAGCGACAAATGATTCAAACAGTCGGCGAAACTATTTCCATGGATCGAGAAGTCGTTCATGAAAACTTCGAGGAATCGTTCGACCATATCCGAAAAATACTCAACATACATATTTGGAATGTAGCTGGCACATTACAAAGCCCAAACGGCATTCGTCGGTAGGAGAAAGTACCAAAAGGGCATGTGAACGTGGTTTTCTCTTGATCCTCAGGTGCAATGACTATTTGGTTATAACCGGAATAGCCATCGAGAAAGCAATAGTAATCATGCCCGGCTAGTCTTTCTAACATCTGATCGATAAACGGAAGTGGAAAGTGATCTTTTCTCATCATCAAATTTAAATTCTGATAATCGATACACACTCTCCAACCTGTTTGAATTTTTGTAGGAATTAGTTCGTTGTCCTCATTCTTCACTACTGTGACTCCCGACTTCTTAGGGACTACTTGTGTGGGGCTAACCCATTTACCGTCAGAGATGGCGTATATGATTCCAGCATCTAAAAGTTTTATTACCTTATTTCGGACCACGTCTTGCATTATAGGGTTCAGCCTCCTCTGTGGTTCCCTAGAAGGCTTAACATTATCTTTCAAATGGATCCGGTGCATACACACTGTCGGACTAATGCCTTTGATATCTTTTATCGACCATCTGAGGGCACTTTTGTGATCTTTGAGCACATTCATGAGTTGGCCTTCCTAATTCGCATCCAATTTTGATGAGAATATGACAGGTTGAGTTTCATTTTCCCCTAGGTAGGCATACTTAAGATTTTTCGAAAGAGGTTTAAGTTCTAAGGACACATTCTCCTCCTCTTTTGGCTTTTCCTTGATTAATTCAATTGGAGCTCCAAAATCTATTTTCTTTTCTTCTCCCAGAAGCGGTGTGGAGTCCAACATGTGATTCACTTCTTGGATCAGCTGATCCACATCAAAATTTTCTCCAAAATGCGTAAGACACGCTGCTAAAGGATCTTCAATTTCGGATGCATGAAATATTTCTTTCACGATTTTATCGATTATGCAGGCTTGTGCATGTTCGTCATCCTCCATGGGTTGCTTGGCAATATTAAAGATATTGAGTTCCACTGTCATATTCTCGAATGACAAATTCATAATCCCGTTTTGACAATTGATTAGTGCATTGGAGGTTGCTAGGAATGGTCTTCCTAGAATCACCGGAATGCTATTCTTCAAATTTGGTGCTGGTTCAGTGTCTAAAACAATAAAATCTATAGGAAAGTAGAAAGAATCCACCTTGATGAGGACATCTTTCACAATTCCTCGAGGGATCTTTACTAACCGATCAGCCAACTGAAGGGTCATCGCAGTGGTCTTAAGCTCTCCCAATTCAAGCTCCTTGTACACAGAGTAAGGCAACAAGTTGACACTTGCTCCTAAATCCAAAAGGGCCTGATCAGTACGGTTATCGCCAATGACGATTGAGATTATAGGACAACCTGGGTCCTTGTATTTAATTGGGAGTTTCGTTTGCAACACTGAACTAACTTGCTCGGCTAAGAAAGCCTTTTTCGGAATATTTGTCTTTCTTTTGATTGTGACCAATTCCTTCAAAAATTTTGCATAAGCAGACACTTGTCGGATGGCATCCAGGAAGGGAATATTAATTTTTAATTGCTTGAAAATCTCATTTATTCCTTTCACATCGCAATTTTTTCGTGGTGCCATCAATCTTTGCGGGTATGGTGCTTTAGGAACAAAACTTTTCTTCTGTTGTTTCTTTTGCTTGTACTTTTTCTTCAATTTCTTCTTTCTCTTCAAATTTCTTCTCTCCATCAGACTTTCCCTCCTCCTCTGGCAACACTACTTTGTTATCGACCTACTTTTCAAATCTCAATGTTGTGATCGCCTGAATTTGTTGTTGATTGTCATCTTATGATGAAGTTGGTGTTTGTTCAACAACCATCTAACCCCTTGGGTTAGGGACTGGTTGGCAAGGAAACGATCGTTTTTCTCTTTCACAGAGAAAAGTTGCCAATTGTCTAATTTGGGTCTCTATTTTAAAAATTGAGGATGTGTGAGAATGGATAAGTTTCAACAGGTCCTCAGTAGAAGGAGTTTGTGTAGGAGGACGTTGGGCAGCATTTCCCAGCGAATTGTTAAATCCGGGTGGTGGAAGTGTTGGCATAAAATTTTGTTGTGGTTGGTTTTGATAACCTCCCATTGATTGTGCAAACTGAAAATTCTGGTTTAATTGACATGGTTGCCCAACCTGATTTTGATTGTATTAAAATTGATTTAGATTATTGAACCCTTACTGTTGAAATTGCCCTTGACCGTAGTTTTACTGCGGTCCTTGGTTGAAATTTTGTTGGGGATAAAAGTTCGTCCCCTGTTTCCTGGGCTGTATTATTTGATTATCTTGTTTCCATGAGAAATTTGGGTGGCTTCTCCAACTATTTGAATTATTCTCATTGAAAATGTTTCCTTGATTCGGCCCATAGTTATTCACAACATTTAGCTGTTTAGATGTGTCTTCATGGTAGTTCTGCATTGAAGGACAGTCATCTACTATATGTATTGGACTTGCACAGACTGATCATGGCTCGAGTTGTGTATTTATCATATGCACATTATTCTTTAATTTCAATTCCTCCACTTGTTGAGTGAGGAAGTCAATTTTAGCCATCAGATCCATAGAATCCTTTACTACGTATAGTCCTCCCTTCTTGGTTGAACTTCTGGCTTGATCACGAGCTTTGACCGATTGTTCTCGAGTCTTTGTGAAATCCCAGTGCTGGGAATCCTCAGCCAGCTTTTCTAGGAAAGCATAGGATTCAGTTTCCTTGAGGCTCAGGAATCCTCCACCATTCATTGACTCCACCAGATGTCTATTTGATTGACTTAGTCCATTGTAGAAATATTGGACCAATCTCCACTTAGAGTATCCATGGTGCGGGCATTTGAGTAGGAGATCCATGAATCTATCCCAAGCTTCATATAATCTCTCATCTTCCTCTTGTGTGAAATCTGTGATTTCACGTAGATTTCACGTCTGAGAACATTCGTCTTCGCCATGGGAAAGAACTTTGATAGAAACTTTTTGACCATCTGATCCCAGGTGGTTATGGATCCCGATGGTAGAGAATTTAACCAGACTTTTGCTTTATCCTTTATAGAGAAAGGAAACAAGCATAGCCTAACAGATTCTTCACTGAAGTTTTGGTAAACAGATGAGCAGACTTCGACGAAGTCTTTAACGTGTTGGTATGCATCTTCTTTCTCCATGCCATGAAAGATTGGAAGGATTTGGATGACATTTGTATGGATTTCAAACTGGCCGCCAGGTGTGGCGGGATATACAATGCATGATGGGGTGTTTGTAGTGATTAGAGAAAACAGTTCTCTCAATGTTGGTTCTTCCTATTGTCCTTGTTCGATTTGTTCATTCATGTTGTCAGTCATATTGACTTCAGTGGATGATTCACTTAAAAAAATTTGCCTTGATCTAGCGTCCTTACGATTTGACCGGCAAGCACGTTCGATCTCAGAATTTAAAGGCTCTAAAGTTCTTTCTCTAGAAGACCTAGTGTGCATGCAAATGATGCACAGAGTGGAGGTTTCAGGAAGGAAAACCTCAAGAGAATTTTTTTTTTTTTAATTAATTAATTAATTTTTTTTTTGAATCTCGATTAATCGAGTGGTAGGCTCGATTAATCGAGACAGGACAGAGAATTTTATTTGATTTATTATTATTATTTTTTAATTAGCAGAGATATTGTTTTAATCCACGAAAATTCCTAAAATTAACTGTCTATTTCCTAAAAATTTAGATTTTCTTGATTTAATCCCCGACAACGGCGCCAAAAACTTGATGTAATTTTTAATTGTGATGTTTTACTCGCAAGCGCACGAATCAGTTTGTATATAGTGGGTGCAGAGTACGAGATCGTTCCCACGAGGACTATTTTAGAAGATCTAAAAAGATGAAATAGTAATTCAAGAAATCTACCAAGACCTAACAGTACCCTACCAATATTATGATTTAGGCAGTTTTGTGAGATGATAATTACTGACTACAAAATAAAGTTTAATTGATAATTCAGAAATAAGGGTAAAGATGAAGATACTAAATCCTCTCATCTTTGGTTTATTCTTCCCATAATACAAATCTAAGGATTAAACTATGAGATATACAATTGAAAAACATCTTTTATGGAAGATAAATGGTCAAAACTCGGATAGGTTCCACATTGCATCCCTGAAATCCGAACTTAATTTCAGAGATGATTTCCATATATAGATCTGGGATCAAGGGCATGACTCGGCACACTTGATCTCAGATTACAAATAAAAATCATCCCCAAAGTGGGTTAAAAATTCTAACAAGAATACCACCATAGATCTGGGATCAAGGGCATGACTCGACAAACTTGATTTCAGATTAGGGAGTAATTAAGATAAAATTACCATTACAGATCTAAAATCCAGGGCATGACTCGGCACACTCGATCCCAGATCGTAATCATAAGTAAATTCACACGATAAAAATAAAAAGACCATATAACAATGATTGGAGTAAAATTACTGTCACATATCTGAGATCCAGGGCATGACTCAATACACTCGATCCTAGTTAGTGGCGGGGATTTCATCCATTCGTGATAGCATAACAACCATAAAATAAAATCTCAATTTTTAATCCTAGATTTATATTATTAGAAGTACATCCCTCGGATGTGAATCATTAGATCCCCATCCCTAAAAATTAGCTACACATGTTGTAATTAAATGACATAAACAAATAGCAAATGAAAAATAATATTAATCTAATTAATTCAAAATACCTCAACCTTCAATAGAAATTTTTTGATCCAAGCTTAATCCACAAGTACGATGATCTTTAGAAGTGAAGTTAAAAATGCTCTCTATTAATCTTTAAATTTAAACTAGGAACCAATTGAACAACAATAATATTCTTGAAGAAAGGAATGCTAAAAAGGTTAAAGGAGCAAAGCTCTAAAAAAGAATAAAAAATCTCTATCTCTATGTCTAGCTACGTCTGCTCTCTCTTTCTCGAGTTGTTAGTTTGGCTTTAAATACTCTCCAAGTTGCACAACTTTCCTGGCTCGAAAAGTCAGGGTCGATTAATCGACCTTAGGGTCGATGCATCGACCCCCTAAAAATCTGCATTACAAAGTCACTTCCGTCTCAAACTCCCTTCTGTACCTCGATTAATCGAGTGCAAGGTCAATGCATCGACCTCCTATAATTTTGCAACAAAAAAATGTGCTTTTGTGTCAGACTCCATCACTTTCCTCGATTAATCGAGTGTAAGGTCGATGCATTGACCTTCCCAGATTTCCGTGAATTCTAGCCCAACTTTGTATCAGACACTGCCTCAGTATTTCGGCTATAACTTTCTACTCCAAACTCAGATTGACATGATTCTTATAGCATTAGAAAGATGACAGAAAGCTCTACAACTTTTGTGTTTTAGTGATTTTATAAATCTAACGTCTTGATGGTCCAAATTGAGCTGTAAGTCGTACTAAGTTCTTAATGACCCAAGGTTGCAGTGTTTTGACATTATTTTAGGAATTCTTAGGCTATTTTATGCACTTAGATTGTATTTACCTGAAACACTTCAAATCTAGTAATTCTCATTAGATAGCCTTTATCGGATAGCTAAATGTAAGTATTTAGGGGTGAAATATCATCATATTTCACTACTCATCAGTGGAGTTAAGCTTCGTTTATCTCTCGAGAAGGGCGAGAGTCCTCCTCTAAATGAATATAATGCATGCAAACAGACGGGTCTATACTCCTTAAATCAGCAACCAACCAGCTGATTGCTATCTTATGTGTTTTCAAGACTTGAATGAGTTTCTTCTCTTGGGCACCTGTGAGGGTAGCAAAAATAATAATCAGGAGAGAGGCATTCGGTCCCAAAAATGTATATTTGAGTGAAACGGGCAATTTTTTAAGCTCCAAAGATGGAGGCTCTTTGATTGATGGTTTGACTATGTGATCACTAGAAGGCAACAATGCTTCAAACCTTGGAATCCAAGGGGTTTATTCATAGGTTTTGAGAAAGTCGACATATTGTTGACTTCCTCAAAAGATGACTCAATATCCAGCTCATCCAGCCCCAAATAAAACATGGTTGCTTCTAATGGGTCCTTTGTCCTAAGGGTCAGTAGTATTTCCTCAACACACTCATCAATACAATCTAGGAGGAAGCACTCCTCATCCAACTCAGAGGGCAACTATTGGGTAGCATTAAAAATATTGAGATTAACCCTCATGTTGCCAAACAACACCTCCATCACTTTGATCTAGCAATTAATTCAAGCAATGGCTGTAGCCAAGAAAGGACGACTAAGAATGACAAGTATATTGTTAGTAGCATTATGATTTTGTTGCATATCAAACACTAAGAAATCAATGGGAAAGAAAAATTTATCAACTCCTACTAAAACATCCTTGATGACTCCTACCAGTTGCCTCTCCGACTGATCGGCTAACTTAAGATTTACTGATGTCAATTTTAATTCCCCCAATCCAAGCTCCACATAAACTGAGTAAGGGAGCAAGTTTACACTTGCTCCTGGATCTAGAAGTGCCTTGTTGATGGTGTGGACTCCAATAATACAAAGAATAGTGGGCACTGACAGATCTTTCTATTTTAGCGAGGTAGTGTTGTTCAAAACGGAACTCACTTTCTCGATTAGAAAGACCTTTTTAGAAAGGTGAGATCGGGATCTCATTTTTATGGTACAAAGATCTTTTATAAATTTAGCATAAGCGGGAACTTGTTTAATGGCATCCAAAAGCGGGAGATGGATCTTCACTTGTTTAAAGGTATCAATCATCTCTTCCATCCTCACTTTGCTTTTATTGAAAGGAGAAGATCCTCCCAAGGCTTGCAGAAATGGGGCTCTAGGCATATATGGTACCTCAGCTGAAGCCTTAGATGTTTCTTTCCTTTAAGGAAGAAGTTCCTCGGGAGGGACTTTTCGTGATAAATCCTCTTATTCATGCTCCTCATCAACCGCAACTTGATTGCTAGGTTTCCTAACCTCTTCCGACATTGATGGCATTACCACTTTATTATCCACAACCTTCCCACTCCTTAAGGTCGTAATATCTTGAGCGTGCTCAAGGGAGGAAGAAATCTCTCCCATCATAACGTGACCTTTTGAATTGTTCACCGATTGTGATGGTAACCAACCCTCATTTCTCTTGTTAAACGCAGTATCTAGTTGCCCAATTTAGGTTTCTAACTTAGAAATTGATTGCGTATGAGAGTGGAGTAATTGCGTTTGTTGCTGGGACAGTTGTTGCTAATCTTGAATGGCTGTTAACATAGTCTCTTCAAAATTGTTACTCCTTTGAGGACTGAACTGCTGCGGCCCATGGGATTGCATTGGAGGTTGTGAAAAACCTAATTGTGATGTATATGTCAGTCGAAAATGCTATTTTGTAACTTGTCCCGTATTATTTCTCCAAGACAAATTTGGGATTCCTCCAACTAGGATTGTATGTACTGTTGAAATTGTTTTCAACTCGTTGGTAGGAATTAGTCATGTTGATGTGCTCTTGTACATACTCGGGGTAAAGAGTGGCAGCTGGACATTCGGTTACCAAGTGAGATGGGCTTTGGCATATACCACAAGCATCACCTATTTGAGATATTGGATGCGATTTCTCTCCCAACATAGACTCGAATTTCTTCTCCAAAGCCTCAACTTTGGTAGAAATATCCATCTTTGGCTGCACTTCATATAAACCTCCTCGCTTAGGAGGTGTATTCCGTACAACCTCGAGATTGGTCTTACTCAATGTGACATGTTGAATCTAGTTCTCACTTATGTTCTCAAACAATTCTCAAGCATCTTCTACCTTCTTTGTAAGGAATGTACCCCCACAAAAAGCATTAATCATATGCCATTTATATTCGATCAAGCCTTCATAAAAGCATTGCACTATTTTCCAATTAGGAACCTTGTGATGAGAAGACTTATGTAAAAGCTCATTGAGTCACTCCCAACTCTCATAGAATTGCTCATCCAGATTATGATGGAAAGTAGTGATAGCTTTTCGGATTTGGTTCGTCTTACTGGTCGGGAAGTATTTAATGAGGAACTTACTTTGCAACACTTCCCATCTAGTAATCTAATCCTTAGGCAAAGAATTCAACCATTGTTTTGCCATATCCTTGAGAAAAAAGGGAACAACCTCAATCTAGTGGCATCTTCCATGAGTGTAGTAGTTTTAAAAATAATGCACACTTCCATAAAGTCGCCCAAGTGTTTATAGAATTCTTCGTGATTAAGCCCATGAAAATTAGGAAGTATTTGAATAAAGTTGCGCTTGATCTCAAAGGTTCCATTACCGGTGGCTGCAGGAAGTCGGATACATGAGGGAGATAAAAGAGCGGAAGGAGTATAATACTCCCTCAATATTCTAGCCGCAGGCTAATCGTGCCCTACCATATTAAATCAAAGCGAAGGAAGAGTCGTGCGATTAGTACGGATAAAACTGATAGATGGTTGAGTGGAACGTGAAGAAGCACGATTACGCCGACTAGTCTTCTCAATCTCAAAATTGTGATCTCAACCTTGGCATAAACCACTAAACAAATAAAGAAAACAACTAAAACAAAATCTAGAAATAGAGATATGTACCTTAGCCTTTCGTGGTTATCCTTGTGAAGCTTTAGTAGACTTGAACCTCGGTCTCCAAATCTGGAAAAAAAGAAAATAATGATTAGAAAATTACTAATATAAACCTAATTAAAAGATAATAATTCAAATAAAGTCATAGTCTCCAGCAACGGCATAAAAAACTTGAACATTAAATAATGTAAACCTTGTAAGTACACAAGTTTGTGGAACTAAGGGAAGTACTAAGGGTGTCGAGCCACAAGGACAAATGTAATATCCCCGAAAATTGAGCGATGAACAGTGATCTCAGGATCCGTGTCCGATTGGTCGTAGGTTGACCAAGTGATGGTAAAACGGTAGACTTGAGAAGGAAAGTGTTATGTGATGTAGTATGACTCTAAGCATAGTGTATGGTATTAGTTAAGGGTCACATACACCTATCTCTGGTGTATGTGCTTAACACTAAAACTGAGGAGGATTATAAGGGTTTTAATAACCTAAGAGAACTATTCTCTTGTTTGGTTGGTGAGAGAAGTTAAGAGGAGAGAGAGAGAGAGAGTAAAGGAGAAGTTAATGTGGCTTGATTGAAGGAGGGGTTTGAGCATTAAATGCCAGATTCAACGCGTGAAGGACCGTTGAAGCAAGAGCTGGAACCCTAGCCATTAAACCAACCAATCCATTCTTTAAGAGATTAATTTGAGGTGAGTTTTGTTAGATTTAAATGCATAAAGTTTTGATGATTAAATTCAATCAAGTATAGTGAAAATGATGAATTAAAGACATAGAAAAGAAAGAAAAATAGGAAGAAAAAGATTTGGAAGAACAGCCCGAAAAGGGGCTGAGTTCTGGCCAAATCGATTAGGAAAATCGATTAATTAATTTTGGTCTAAAAGTTGAAAAGGCATAAAAGCCCATGTTCGATTAATCGATTTTGAAATTTGATTAATCGATTTGAAAATCGACTAATCGACTGAGTACCTCCTGTAGCTGGAGAAATAAGGCTTGAGGAAATTGATTAATTGATTTGAGAATTGATTAATCAATTTCGGATTTCGATTAATCGATTTGAGAATCGATTAATCGATTGTGGACTTTCGATTAATCGATTTGGGATCAATTAATCGATTAATTGATTTAGGGTTTCGATTAATCGATTTTGGCAGTTTTAGTTGGCTTCTTATTTGAACCATGAGGTTCCTGGAGGGTCTTGGACCTTCTCTATTACATCCTTATTAATGTTGTGCATATGTTATGATGTACCATAGGTGGTACGAGCTAAGGCAAGCATGAGGAGCTGTGTGGGACCTTGATGCTTGGATAGTCAGACACTTGAGATAGGGAACACCTTGAACATGTACTTTGATTTCAAGAGCATGTATGTTGTGATATAGAAATAAAATGAATCATATAATCTCCATGTCTGTGTGTGTGTGTAATACACCAATGAAATAAAAATGGTTTAATCATATAATCCTCTCAGTATGTGTGTGTGTGTGATACCAAGTAAGCATATGAAAATGAGACATCCCCAGGGGATGAGAAAGTGATAAAGGCATCAGTGTGATGCGAGTAATTTAGACATCCCAGGGATGTAAGTGAGATTGTAAAGTAAGATTGAACAAAGACTAATAAGGCCTAATTGATATAAAGTAGCACATTTACACGGTGAATAACTATATGTAAAGCACATGATATTTTAATTATTTAAGATTTGATCAGAATACCCTACCGATGTGGCGGGATACCCACGACTAACTCGACAGAATATCCGTGACCGGTATAGCGGCTAATTCGTACACCGGTACGACGGTCTATCCGTACATAGTAGCACATCCCAGGGATGCTGAGATGAGATTAGACCTCGTCGCCTACGAGAAAGGGACCTGGGTAGTATTTAAAGTGATATATTTATAATAAC
This sequence comes from Chloranthus sessilifolius, assembly GCA_021018995.1. Taxonomy (NCBI): domain Eukaryota; kingdom Viridiplantae; phylum Streptophyta; class Magnoliopsida; order Chloranthales; family Chloranthaceae; genus Chloranthus; species Chloranthus sessilifolius. Next base: position 131,521,822 of record CM037585.1, read on the forward strand.
TGTCTATTTAGACGACGATGGAGGGTATTCTATCGAGGCTCGATGCTATATTGCTCGGAGATTACTTAAGTTGAAGATTTAAGTTTCTTTAGGCCTATTCAGTGTAATTCATGAACAGTTGATAATAAATGTTACATGTAAACCACCAGTAAACTTCAATGCATATGTAACCCTTTAAACTATTTTTCATTAAGTTCATAAATACATCATGCTATCATATCATAGAATATATGTGAGGATTTGACTTATATGTTCATTGTGTTGTTCCCTATTGAATTAGGATGCAACTCACCCTTTAGACTATACGTCGCAGGTCCTTTGCTTGCAGCCGTAGAAGCTTCGGGAGACGCTGATTCGGGGGATTCGGACTTCGTGCCAGGAGACGAGTTAGAGCCTCCTCCCAAGGACTTCTTCTAGGAGACTCTGTTGTGGACTTTGATAGGGAGAGTTCTGAGAGCTCATTATACGACTTGGTATGTCAAGCCTTAATTTTGAGAAATGTAATTAAATAGATATATTCTTTTAGCGAACCATCTAGGGTGACTAAGTGATGTCACTGATGGTTCGCGTGGGTTCTTTTACTCATGTAGAGGCATGAACTTAGAACCACCTTTTGGATTATAGATTTTGGAGTATATATGTATAGAACTGGAGAATTATTTTAGTATCAGTTCTTATGCATTTCATTCTCTTTATTATTGCTTGCTATGCCAATGTTCCGTACGTATCCATGGGGCACGGTCTGGACGATCGTGCTGATGGCACGGGTTTTGAGGTGTCGAAATCCAGGCTATCACAACAAACTATTGATCTAAATTAAAACCTTGACTAGAAAAAAGGGATTTAGAAGTAACTCTAACTATGATTATCTAAGAAAGCAATAAAAAATAAATTTAGAAAATAATAGAGAAAATAGTTTGAGATCCCTCTTGATCGCAGATTCATAATAATTCGTAATTCTACTCTTAATCTAATTTGAATTCTAGGTAAGAGCCTTCTTTTCGCTACAAGTTAAAGCTACATAAAATAATCAGATCCTATTCATAGTCATGGACTAGTCGGGACAATACAATCCATCTAATTTCTAGTGATCTAATCTGTAAGTACCATTGCATGTAGCCAATCAAACTAGACCAAGAGTACTAATTCGGGTGAATATTCTGTTAAATATAATCTTAATCCCTACAAGGCGAGTATGGTTATCAAAAATATAAATAAAACACTTTAGAAACATTCACATAAAAAATAGAGTGAATCCCAATCATGCAATCATTATCCCATAAATTCAAACTAGAAAAGAAAGTAGAATTTTGAATTAAAATGTATATTTGTTTACAAGAGATCCTAAACTTCGGGAACTACCCACTCATAGTGGTTCTGATCTTCATGGTGGAGTACCCACACCTTACTCCAGCATCCACATGGTGGAGATATTTTTTAGATTTTTCATTTTCAGAAATGAACTAAACAATGCTACTTTACTCCACTTGGAACCCAAAATATGCTTTAACTACCCCATGGAGCTCCATGTGAATGCTGGAGTATGGTGAGAGTGCTCCAACTAGAGTAGCTATATATACTAAAGTTAAGGGATTCCGACACTTAAGTGTAGTGCTCGAACGCTACACTCGAGTGTAGATCACATGCCACATGGCATATGAACTGAAAACAACTCGTTTTGTGTAAATCAGCCATGTGGCACTTGATATGAGAAAAGTTGTTTTTATCTAATTTTTGCTCTTCAAGATTATGGTCAAAGTTTGACCTCTGTCCCCTTAACTTGGGGTATTAAATTTTTTTACTTTGACCAGATGTTGGACAGTGAATATAATATATTTCTCATGAGATTTTTTGGACTGACCTTGTGCATGTTTCCTTGGCACCTAAATTGCACTAGTGCAGCGTTCGAAAGCTACACTTAAGTGTATCGTTCCTCTCTCTCTCTCTCTCTCTCTCTATATATATATATATATATATATATATATATATATATGGATCGAGGACCACATTGAAAGAAAAATAATTTTTCGGGGGTTTTGCATTTGCCCCTTGAAAGAAAATTTGACTGCTGCTTTTATGTTTCCTTTATTTTTTACCCCTACAGTGATGGATTCTTCAACAAAATAACCTTTTACTACTTTGAATTAGTTGATGGAGATTAATTTTTTCCCCAATCTTTGATCTAATTGATCTTGAGAACATGGACCTACATACAATCATATGGTCAGATTTTGGTTTCACATGGCACACATCACAAAAAGTGATCGAAGAACAACGCTTGATGAACACCAATGATATGTGGAATAACAATTTTATCGCAGTATAGCAGGCTTTTGATCTCAAGATTCACTGGGTGGGAGACTGTGCTGAAAAATGATCTCCATCGTCTGATTTAGAGAAATCAAGGATTACTTTGGTAACTAATCCGTCATTGTAAGGGTAATAAGTAAACACAAAATCAACGGCCGCCGTGTAAATAGGTGAAACATGAGGGAAAATTGCAAATTACATATCTTGAGAGGGTAAATGGAAAAACTCCTAATTTTCCTAGATCGCGTGCCATGTGACTGTTGATTCCAAATGAGTATTTGTTTTGGGATCACGTGCCATGTGACACATGATATATACATGAGTACAACATGAATCACATGCATGTGATCTACACTTAAGTACAGTGTTTCAACGTTGTATGTCAAGTGCAAGGGCCCCTTAACCATATTGTAAAAATTATGGCAATCAAATACACACACAACAAGCAAACCCAATCACAAGATTTACGTGATTTGGCAATTTTCCTACGTCCATGGGTGATGTTGAGTCCTTTTACTAATTTGTGAAAAAATGGGGTTACAAATCTCTCAGATCTCACCTCACTCAATACAGAATAAAGAGTTTTCTTCTAATCTCTAACCCTTATAAATCCTAATCACTAATTAGGTTTATATAATACAAGTATTAATACCCAAATAATATATGACAAAAATACCCTTCAATAACCCCATAATAGTTCGAATCCGTAGATGGAAAAGCCCCAAAGTCGTGGCCACGAAATCCAATTCGTGGCCACGAACTTGAAAACCCGAAAATTTATGATAGTGCACTTGTGGCCACGAGATTCAAGGCACAATCCTAACAATCTCCACCTTGACTTAAATCCTCGTAAATCAACTGAAGATACAAACGCAGTGCCTTCTCGCTGTACTTCCATCCTTTTTTCCTTCCGCATTCTTTCACCTAGAATGCAAGACTCCACACTCCTCAAGAGTACAACATAATCTTCAACACTTGGTGAGATTTAATCAAGTTCAAGCAATGCTTGAACTTCTTTCTCGAAACATTTTCTTTATCAATCTTAGCTACTAATTGAGCTTTGTACCAATTCTCTTCCCGTTTCGATGATGCTTCTTTCTTTCTAAACACTCGCTTGCACCCAATGGCTTTGTTTCCCTTAAGAAGTTCCACTAACTCCCAAGTCTTAAATTTCTAAAGAGACCCCATCTCTTCCATCCTAGATGTCACCTATGCATCTCTTTCCTCCAATTTTATCGCCTCGTGATGATCTAAATTTCTAGTAAATAGTGCAAAAGAAATCGTATCTTCGAAGTCATACGTGACTGGTGCCTTTTTATATCTATTGCTCATTTCCTTTGGAATGTTTATGACACTTGATGTTGTTGGTGGTGCTCTATGCTGTGTAATTCTTCATGTAAAGGGTGTAGTAAATTATCTTCTTTCTAAGATTCTGAATTATCTACCTCTACCTCAATTATGCTAGGTCCCTTGAGAATATTTTATCTGATTTCTCTTTCACCTTGTTTACTAATGTTCTGAAAGTAGGCCTCATCATAGATCACATCTTTGCTGACTACTATCATCTTTGCTAAGGGATCCCATAGTTTGAATCCCTTCATCACTTTCTCATACCCAAGAAATATATACCTTTTCAATTTTGGATTTAACTTAGATCTTTGTATGGCTTGTATATGGGATGTATGTTGGGCACCTGAAAATTCTAACACTAGAATAATTTGTATCTTTTTCCATCCAAACTTCTTCTAGTGTTCTAAAATCAATTGTCATAGATGGCAATCGATTTATGATAAAGCAAGTCATGTTCATTGCCTCTACCCAGAAACCTTTTTTAGGCCCACATTTAATCTCATGCTCCTTGCACTTTCTAAGAGGGTTTTTTTCATTCATTCTACGACTCCGTTCTGCTGTGGAGTCTCTAGATTACTGAAGTGGCGGACAATGCCCTCATGTTTGTAATATTTCAAAAATTTTATAGACTTGTACTCTAACTCTTTATCCGACGTGAGACACTTTAACTACTTTCCAATCTATTTCTCAACTGCTGCTTTTCACTGTTTGAATTTTATGAACACTTTTGACGTGTGTTTCATGAAAGAAATCCAAACCTTTCTTGAGAAGTCGTCAATGAAGCTAACAAAATATTTTGCACCTCCCTTTGATGGTTCTACTACATGTCCCAAAATATCTTAAAGTACATAGTCTAATACCGCTTTGCTGTTATGGACTCCAGTGCTAAATCTGACCATACACTACTTTCCATATAAACAGTACTTGCAGAACCCAAACTTGAAATTTTTAACACCCTTCAATAAATTTCGTTTGTGAAGTTCCATCATCCCTTTTTCACTCATATGCCCTAAGCGCATATGTCACAGATCTATGTTATCCGTACTACTATCTTCTGTAGCAGATACAGATGCTTCACTTATAACAGTATTCCCTACCAGTCTGTATAGGTTTCCAACAATTTGACCTTTCATAACGATCATGACCCCTTTAACAACCTTTAATGCTCTACATTCTGCAGTGTATTTATAATCATTGGAATCTAATGGACTCAAAGAAATTAGATTTTTCTTTAGATCTGATACATGTCATACATCATTAAGAGTTCGAATCACACCATCAAACATCTTAATTTGTACGGTTCCGATGCCAATAGTTTGACATGAAACATTATTTCCCATCAACACAGATCCACCATTGAGTGATTTGTATGTATCAAATCATTTTTTATTAAGACACATATTCCAAGAACAATCAAAATTTAAAATCCATGCATCAGAAAATAAATTCGTACTTGTGGTGACGGATAGAACGTCACCATCACCTTCGTCTGCATTGTTTTCTGTAATGCTCGCCTGATCTGATGTGTAGGCTTTTCATTTTCTAATTTTCTTATATTCTTGTTCACGAATAAATAGTTTGTAATTTCGCTTCATGTGTCCCTCCTTTTGGTAATGATAATAGAGAAAATGTTTCTGTGTTTCATCCCTTATTTTCGATCGGGATCTGTTTCCATTGCTGAAACCCTTTCCCTTGATCTGCCTCTGTTACGATTATTTTCCTGCACCACAAGTCCCTCAGCCTGTGGTTCCTCAATACTCGATTTCTTCCTCAACTTGTTTGACAGAAGCGTCACCGTAACTTCTTCTGTTTCGAGAGTTTCCTTCCCATAGAGTAATGTTGTAACAAGATGCTCAACGAAGAAGGAAAAGATGCAAGAATAAAAAGAGCCTAATCCTTATCTTCCACCTTTACTTCAACGCTAAGAAACTGAGATATAAACCTATTGAAGGTATTGTGATGCTCCAATAGATTTGATCCTTCCTTTATCCAAAGCGTATAAAGTTATTTTAGAAACAACTTGTTCGTGAGAGATTTCATATATAGGCTTTCAAGTTTCGTCCAAAGTTTGGGCACCGATTCTTCATCGATAAATCTAAAGAAGTACAATCTAATCCAAATGCTGTTAGAAGGAGCTTCGGAATCGCCATCGCCCCTCCTTACAGGAGTCTTGGATTCGATGATAAATCTTATAAGTATCTTCACTAATCAGACGATATAATTCATTTGGGATTGGATCCAAGTTGCTCCATCTTACACTACAAAAAAATAGATTATTAGCGGTAATTTTTTGGAGCAAAAAACTGCCGCTATTAACAAAAATCTTTTTTTCTTTTTTTTGATAACCTGGGTATTTGAGCCTCTTAGAGCACTCGCCTCATCCTAGGGGCACATGCTCACCCCAAATTCAACACATGTCGGGTCAGCACAGGATATAAATCCCTAGGGTAGCCTCAAGGGGGGGAAGGGATTTGAACTTAGGTCTCCTGCTTTTGGAAGCAGGTACCTGACCAGCTCACCTAATCCCTTAAGGTTTAACAAAAAACCATTAAAGACTATTAGCGGTAGTTTTTTGTTAATAGGGGCAGTTTTTGGCTGCCGCTAATAGTCTTGTTTTTTGTAGTGTTATTACGGAATTTGCATCAAGGTCTTTCGAAGCCAAGTAATCCGCCGGTCTACTACATTCTCTCCAAAAATAAGCGTTTTACATAATTTGGAATCATACAATCATTATGAATGGCAATTGTTAATACTTACATAATTGGCAAGCATTAACAATTTATAATGATAAAATAATATAATATGAATGTGGACACCCAAATTTGGCCCAAGGCCCGATCGAGACACATTTCGAGAGAGGCGCATCTCCGAGCTTTTGATGTCATGTATGAAACTTTTAGGAACCTTTTCGAAACCTTAGGAGCCAATCCAAACCCTTAGGAATCACCCTAGATCCCTTAGGAACCTTCCCGAGCCCTTAGAAACCCATCTCGACCCTTAAAAACTATTTCGGACTTAAACCTAACTTTTCCGAGCAATGGAAGAAGAATGGAGCATCGGGACTAGCTGTGACCTTCTACTATGATCAAATCTTATATGATTAAAAAGTAAAAGTCCTCAGCTTTCTAACAAGACAAAGATCACCCCAATCGGAGCTGTATGCAAGAAGTTACAACATTCTGAAGCTCAGGGGCAGAATTATAATTTTGTGGGGTTCTCCTTTGGGATTTGGTGCAAGTATTACTTGCGCCAAGCCATTTTTGGCACCAAGTCATTTCTCCCCAAAAATGGCTTGGCGCAACTAATAGTTGTGCCAACTATAAGGTGGGCCCCACCACGGGGAACCAACTTCCAGACCATTGTTCAAGCACTATTTTACTGTACCCTTGCCTGGCGCATCTATTAGTTGCGCCAGGCTTAGGAATAATGACTGTGGGTATTTACCTTGAATTTTGAGATTGGGGTTTAACTTGTTGACCATCTTGACCTTTGGGGTGTATTTTGTTAGCTCTGTTGCACCCATTCACTATCTATTTGTAACTCCTTAAGTGATTTAAACCCCTAACCTATCATCCACCATTGGAGTATCACTTCACACATTTCAAGGCTCTAAAAATCCTAGGAAAACTTAGATGGCTAGATTACCTAATTGCTAATCTAAGTTAGCTTCTAAACACCCTCCTAACCTCTCTTTTTCCTATAAATAGAGAAGCACCCCTCCCTTTACAAAGGCTTGAAATTTTTTTACAAATTAGAGATTAAGGAATCCCTTCTCTCTCTCCTCTAGTGCACTCTTTCTTTCAAATTTCAGAACTTTCAAACCTTCTAAAAACCTTAGCCTTTCAGCTAAAAGCTTTAGTTTAGGTGTGTGCTACCCCCTAGCCTCCCCTCTTTACCTCTTAGCTATCCACCCTAGGAGTTAGAATCCATCATCAAGCTATACAAGTCATCAAATGCTCACTGAAGCAAGCCAACGCAAAGCTCTACAGCGGTGCAACAAGGGTCCGAGAGCTTCGGCTCTCCCCTCTACTCTCCTACCTTCTTGGTTCTTCCTCCATCCTCTCATTTGTGTCATTATCCCTTTTGGTAGGAACGAAGGGGCACAAATAAGATTTTAAGGCCCTTTGAGAAAGAGGAAGGTTTTTTTATTTCTCTTATATCATTTTTGTTTTGGCCATAACTAGAGACCGCATTAAGCGGATTGATTGGGTGCCTAACACCTTCCCAATCGATAACCGAAGCCCTTACCCAAGAGCCTTTGGCGTAGTCTAGATATAGAGTCAAATTTTGGCACTTCGATGCTCTTTAAATTTGATTTGGGTTTCCCGGGTGACAACTCTAAATTTTTATCACAAGTCCATCGTCGCGACGGGATCGTCAAAAATCTACAGTTGCACAGATAGCGACTCTGCTAGGGAAAGCTAGTAGAGCTTCCCTTTGAACTTGACCTCTTTATTTTTAATTTACTAACCATTTATTGCTATTTTTTTAATTGTTTTTTTACTCACCCCTCCGATTACGTTATTTTACTTACCCCTACTTTTACGTCATTTACGAGCCCTAGCCGATTGGAGGGCCTACTTGTGCACCATCTTAAATTTTTTTACGTTTCCGTCAGTTCAAGCACCGTAGCCGATCGACGGGTCTACTTGTACATTGTCATTTAATTTCTTTACATTTCCACTATTTTAAGTGTCTTAGCCATTTGGCGGGAGCCTACTTACACCTTTAATTCCTTAATCATATTCCGTTAGTGGACACCGACCCATAAAGGCGGCACGGGATCCTCACCCCCGGTCTTTGAACTTAAGAAAACTTCCTTAAAAGTGAAAACTAAAATTGAACTAATAAAGGGGATTTAAATTGATTTTTGTGGGATAGATTTTCAAGGGTTGGGTTATTTAGGCACATATACAAACTCTCGAGTCTTAGAATGGCGGCAGCCCCTAGTGGTGATGATCCGAAAAAGTCCCAGCCCACCTAGTACCTAAGAAAAGTGCTTGCACTTGAGGTATATTGATGGGTAATCTTCTCGTTACCAAGCTAAAACCCAGGAAAAAAGAGAGCGTTAGCGAACCCGAATCGACCTTATAACCCTTAGGATCGGTGAGGAAAGAGATGTATAATATAAACAGTTAGTCCCCGGAAGCATAGCTTCCACAAAAAACCAGTTTGGAAACCCATTTCGGGCTGAAGGTGCTGCTGTAAAAAATTTGGAGACCCATCTTTGTCTAGCGCCACTATTAGTTGCACCAATGCAAAATTCCCCAGAAATACATTGGCGCATCTATTAGTTGCGCCAGCTTTATTCTGGGCAATTTTACTCTAACGCACCTAATAGTTGGGCCAGGTTGGTTTTAGGCAGCAACAGCCCGAATTTGAGGCCTGTTTCACACACTGGACTCCTCGATTAGTGTCTTTAGTGCTTTTGTTTAGGCCTCGCAATCTCCGACACCCAATATGCCCTCACCGATTAAGAGAAGGTGACTTCTTTTTAACTCATTTCGAGGGATCGGGTCGTTTGCATCGGTTTTCATGCCTTTAATAGATCAAGGGGGTTCTCTCTGATTCTTCTGAAGTGCTTTGGAACCTTTACCGCGGGACCTATTTATGGTACGAGAGCCACCCGAGAAGGGAATTCAAAAGGCCCCAGAATCCTTATTTCTTTTCACTTATAAAAATTTTAAAAAATTGAAATTAAAAACTCAAAAAATTAGAGTCTTGTTGGTGTCGGCACAACGGCATCATCGTGTCCTCCGTCATCTTGTAGAGGAAGGAGGAAACTTTACGGGCCCCACCCAAGGCACCCTTACCCGACCCGATACTGAGCTATGTCGTAGGCTGTGGACTCGGCTTACGCCGATCCCGACTCATCCCCACCACATTCTCCAACCCATTTCCATACCGAAGAGGCCTTCACTTCCGTCCCCCTCACCCAATCAACCCTTACCATAATCGGCCCGTACGGTGCCCCTGTTTTCCCTTCCACCACTTCCCAAAATATCAAAAATCCAACTCCCCATTTTCCGATATTTTCCCAAGCCATGCCTTCATCCATGGCCTTTTCTAACCCATCTCACCTTCCTTCCACACTCGTTCAAAACCCGGCCCCATCCTCCACTTTAACCAACAAACACTATTTTTCATCCGCCCAACGCATGCCCAATCCACCCGCATCTATCCATGCCACATCCGATCCCCCACACATCCCTCCATATACACAAGTCATGCCCATTTTTTTCGGAACCATGACCAGTTTCCCTCTCTCATCCTCCACCTCTATGCCCCATACATATTTCCCATACATGCCTAATTCATCCACCAATGCCCCACCTCATTCCTCCAACCCACCTCATATCCCACCACTTATCAGGGTCATGCCCAATTTTATCGGGGTCATGCCCAATTTTTCCTTTTCACACACCCCATCTATGCCCCTCCAACCCTTAAATATCTCATCTCCATCCAATCCCCCTTCCATGGCCATGATGGAGGAGATGTTCCAAACTTACAATAAGTGGAAAGCTTTCCAACACATCCCCTCTCATCCATACCACACATCGATAGATCCATTCGAAACCCTATCAAGCCTCCAAGCCTCATTTCCCCATGACCCCCATCAACCCCCCATCATCCACACCATCCAAACCCCACTACCCACATACCCCAAGACCCAATGACACAAAACCCATGACCCATACCCATTAAGGGCCCATGGCTCGGGCCCATCAAGGACCCATGACCCAAACCCACCAAGGGTCCATGGTCCAAACCCACCAAAGGCCCATGGCTCAGACCCACCAAGGCCCAATGGGCCAGACCTATCATGACTAAGGCTTTATGGCCCAAACTTTCCAAGGACCCATGGACCAAACCTTCATATCCCAACCCTCCCAAGGCTTCATGGCCCACACCCAAGCCCAGCAAGGCCCTGACCTTAGAGCCTCACACCCTTACCCTTCACAATTACTCCAAATTTTCACCCATCCACAACCCTCATACCCAACTCAAACCCATCAACCCCAATTCACCCATATCCCAACCTTTCCCCATGCCCAATGGCCTCATCAAACCCCACCCCAAATCTGACTTCTACCCATCCCATCACCCAACAAACCTTCATTCCCTCACCTCCAATGGACTCACCCAACCCCCATTCAGGCCATTCCCATCCAGTCCATGCAGCACCAGCAAGAGAATCCCGCTCTCACTGTACCTTATGTAGACCAGCAGTATGAAGAGGACAAGATTAGGAATAGTGGAGCCTATGTTGGGGCATTGACCAGCCTTAACCCTCCCATAATTTTCCACCCCCTAGTAGCCCAGAGTGAAGCCAAACCGACTGTTGAGAAAGTGGCCCCCAAGTCCAAGGAATCAGAGCAGTTGAAAGAACAGTTAAACAAAATTTAAAAGCAGTTGTTGAAGATGGGTGGTATTGAAATCCATGCCACGGACTTCTCGGATTTATGTTCGTTCGCTGAGGTCCCCTTGCCTCTAAAAATTAAAATGCTGGCTTTTGACAAATATAATGACACCGACAATCCTATAGCAAACCTCAAGTCTTATTGTGGGGACATGTGCCAGTATGAGAGGGACAAAAGATTATTAATAAAGGTCTTTCAGAAAAGTTTGACTGGTTCGGCCTTGAGGTGGTTCACATCCTTGAAATCGTCTATGATAAAGACCTGGAAGGACTTGACGCACTTGTTTCAAGAATAATATGTCTACAACATAGACATTGAACCGTGTAAGTCAGACTTAGCCTGGTTGAAGCAGAATCCGAATGAGACCTTTAGTGATTATTTGGGGCGTTAGAGAGCATTGGCAGCTCAGGTTAGAAACAGGATACGTAATGTTATGATATGAATTTTATGACTTCGATACACCTAAAATATATGTATATTCTTAATATCGTATTCCCCACATGCCGTGACTTTTCAAAAGGTTTTAACTAAAAATATATGTTTGGTTTTTTAAGCTTTTATATTTAGTTCCGTCATTTATGGACAAAAGTTATGTGGTAGCCTACTGGTTAAAAACTTTAAGTTCTAGATAAAAGGTCTAGGGATCAAACCATATTATGTGTGTTCTAAACCTCTATTTTTGACCTTGAGGTAAAAGCCTATACACTCTTCCTTGGTGTATTAGCTTAACACTGAATAATCCCTAAAATGTTATAAATAAGTCTCTTACAGAGAACCCTAAATTATAATCTCATTCAGAGTTCTTCTTAAGAATAGAGCCGTCAGAAATCCTAGAGACCTTAGAGAAGAAATTCTAGATCTACCTTTCTAGAATATTTCTTTTGAAAGATCGGTGAGACACTGATGTATATTCTCAAGCTGTCTTTGCCTCCTTCTAGAATCATCATCATTATTGGGATCTCGATGTAACCGTGGTGATACAATCAATCTACGTACGGAGAAATCATATTTTTCATTAAACTTAAAATATTGACTTTTAAATAGATTTTTATGTAAAATAGTGAGTTTATTTCATGAATAATGAATGGATGATTAAATGAATGCATGCTATGATTGGTGATCCTTAATGTTGATAATTTTAATTAAAAAGAAGACGATTGAAATCCCACCATGTGATTTGATATATTTTAATGTGTGCTCACAAAATTATGTTAATCGATTGATGATTGGATGTCAATCGATTGAGGATTAAATGATATTATTTGAGAAAAATACACAAAATTATGTCAATCGATTGATAATTAGATATCAATCAATTAAGGATGAACATTAAAGTAGACACTATTAAATGATATTGTTTTGAAAAAATATACAGAATTATGTCAATCGATTGATGATTAGATGTCAATCAATTAAGGATTAAATGATATTATTTTGGAAAAATACATAAAATTATGTCAATCGATTGATAATTGGATGTCAATCGATTGAGGATGAACATTAAATGGTAACAGAAAAAAGTCAATGGATTGAGTAAAAATCAATAGATTAAGCATGAGCATGGATTTATGTCAATGGATTAAGAAATCAATCCATTGAGCATGAATAGTATTCAATGGATTAAGAAATCAATCCATTGAGCATGAATAGTATTCAATGGATTGAGAAACAATGGATTGAGCTAAAATCAATAGATTGAGCCTGAACATGAACTCAATAGATTGAGTGTATATAGTTAAGTTCTATATTCAGTTCTTCTCATAACAGTGTCATTAAATGTCAATGTTTATGCTCTATGATCGTATGATATGCACTGTAATGTTTATGCACTATGATTGTGTAAACTTAAATATTTATGTACCATGATTAAATACACTTAAATGCTTATGTATTATGATATCACTATCATACACTTTATATGTTTCATGATGATCTATATAATACACAATCAAGACACGTAAAATATGATGAAATGTCAAGCCATGATCAACGAGCATTAGACCCAATATCTTATACATGATGGAGTCTAATAAAGTATTAGACCCAACATCTTGTGCTTGATGGAGTCTAACTAAACACGATTAAGAAGCATTAGACCCAACATCTTATACATGATGGAGTCTAAGAAAGTATTAGACCCAACATACTGTATAGGATGGAGTCTAATTAAACAAGAGTATGATGAATATGATTAAGCCCAATATCTTGAGCGGGATGGACTTTGACATGTAATAAATGATATGATTGAGCATAACGGAGTCTAACTAAATAAGGGATAAACATGATTACAACCCAACGTCTTGAGCGGGACGGAGTCTAACGTGCATTAAATGAAAAGAAAGATGAAATTAAAAGAAATGATGCATTCATGTAACATTGATATATATATATATATATATATATATATATATATTTATGTTTAATTCATTTCAGCTTATTGAGATTATACATGTCATATGCACACACACATGAAATATATCAAAATATTCATATGGCTATGATTGATATTTTATGCTTCGATGGATTGCATGTCTGGTTCATGCAAGTGTAAACTTACACCCCTTGTTGATGTGGGTGATCAGGTGAGACAAGTGTCGCCGATGGCAACGTATGGGTCTATGGCAATGAGACTGCAAGTGGTGCTTAGGAAACTAGACTGAATGGCGATGATGACTTCGTAGCCTAATTATCTATTTTCCTTTCTAGTTATTATTAGTAGTTTTAAATAAATGAGACATTGATTAGTTAATATTTTATCAAAATTGTTTAAACTTTAATCATGTTGGACTTGTTATTGGAATAAGAATATTATCATGAGTTTTATTTTGATTAATTAATGTTTTAAAGAAATTTTATCTTTCGCTGTTTAAGGTGCTTTTATCGCCTTAATATGTTTCTATGATTCGCGATACGAAGGTACGTTCTAAGATTTTACAATAAAGAGGCTGTGAGATCTTAGGTCACTACAGTTGATATAGATCTCGAGTCGCTCCAGTTGGTATCAGAGCCTAAGGTTGATTCTTACATTGAGAACATGTGGAACTAAAGTCTAATGTGGGTTTGATCGATTTTTTCAAAAATATTTTCAATAAAAAAATAAAATGAATGAACATATTTTTAGAAATAAACATTAACTTTTACATTGAAAGATAATTTTTATACTGGATAATTTAAATTGTGGCATGTCTTGGATGCCCGGGTTCGATATTGATCGATGGTCTGTTCGCTTATGTACTTTTGGATTCGGGTGCTTCCCATTCATTCGTATCCTTAAACTTCTCTAAGCGTCTTGATAAAGACTCATCTCCTATGAGCATTCCTTTGACCATAGCAACTCCTCTGGGGAAAAGTGTGTTTGCTGACAGAGTCTATCATCGATGTTTTATCCAGATTGGAACCCATGCATTGGTTGTCGATCCAATTGAATTAGACTTCGAAGATTTCGATGTTATCCTAGGGATGGATTAGCTCGCTGAATCTCATGCGACCCTTGATTGTTTTGCCAAGACCGTGATTTTTACCCCTTTGGATGGACCGACGTTTAAATTCAAGGGCGCACGAAAGGGTGCCATTCCGAAACTCTTTGCTTTATTGAAAGCCAAGGAAAAGCGGGGAGATATATCATCGATTCCTGTTGTAAATAAATTTACAAGAGTTTTTCTTGATGAGGTGACGGGTTTGTCGTCGAGTAGGGAAGTCAAATTTCAGATTGTGCTCGTACCTGGCACTGCACCGATAGCCAAGACTCCTTATAAGATGGCACCTACAGAACTATCAGAATTAAAGAAACAGTTATAGGAACTACAAGATAAGGGCTTTATTAGAAGAAGCCAGCCACCATGGGGTGCTCCTGTTTTATTTGTGAAGAAGGACGGTTCTCAGAGGCCGTGCATTGATTACCGACAGTTGAACCAAGCGACGATTAAGAACAAGTATCCATTATACGGATCGGTGTTCTATTTGATCAACTGCAAGGTGCATAATATTTCTCTAAGATCGACCTGAGATCTGGATATCACCAGTTGAGGGTGAGAGAGTTCGATGTAGTTAAAACGACATTCAATACCAAGTATGGGTAGTTTGAATTTTTAGTAATGCCTTTCGGATTGACTAATGCCCCTGCAATCTTTATGGACCTGATGAACGGGATTTTCAAGCCTTACTTGGATTAGTTTGTGGTGGTTTTCATCGATGACATCCTGATCTACTCTAAGTTCGAAGAAGAGCATGTCGAACACTTAAAGATCGTCTTACAAACCCTATTGGACCACCAGTTGTATGCTAAGACGAGTAAATGCGAATTTTGGATGCGTGCAATGGCATTTCTGGGCCATAGAATTTTTGAGGCAGGGATTACTGTTGATCCTGCTAAGATTGGAGCCATTGTAAATTGGGCAAGTCCCAAAAGTGTTACTGAAGTACGAAGTTTCTTTGGCTTAGCAGGTTACTATAGAAGATTCGTGGAAGGTTTCTCAAAGATCTCAGGATCTCTTACCGGGCTGACTAAGAAGAATATGAAATTTATTTAGACCGATGAGTGTGAGAAGATCTTTCTCGAGTTGAAGAAAAGGTTGACTACTGCTCCCATTCTAGTGATTCCTTCTGGCAGTGGTGGTTTCACTGTTAAAACCGATACATTGTATAAAGGACTAAGTGGTGTCCTGATGTAGAATGAGAGAGTTGTAGCTTACAGATCTAGGCAGTTAAAGGAACATAAAAAGAATTACCCTACGCACGATCTAGAGCTGGCTACTATCATATTCGCACTGAAGATCTAGAAACATTACCTGTATGGAGAGAAATTCATCATCTCCACGGATCATCAAAGTCTTAAATATCTTTTTACTCAGAAAGAGTTAAATATGAGAGAAAGAAGATGGTTGGAATTCCTGATTGATTATGATTGCGAGATCAAGTATCATTCGGGAAAGGCTAATGCTGTTGCTGATGCCCTCAACAGATTTATTTCAGAACAGGTGATTCGACCAAGGGCATTGCTTTCACACATTGTCATCACCTCTTCATTACTTGATCGAATCAGGAACCTACAACTTGAAGATCCTACCCTTTTGAAACTGAAGGACAATGGGAAGTCAGAAATTACTGTTAGGGATGATTGGATGATACTATTTCAGGGACGCTACTGTGTACTTGATAATATAGAATTGAAATGGGAGATCTTGGATGAAGCCCACAAGTCTAATTCTCTATTCACCCTAGGAGCAATAAGATGTATAAAGGATTGAAGAAAAATTATTGATGGAATAATATGAAGAGAGAGATCACTGACTATGTGATAAGGTGTCTCACTTGCCAACAAGTCAAACCTGAACACCAGAAACCACCTGGGTTCCGATTTGGGGTTGGAAATGGGAGAGTATTGGTATGAATTTTTATTCCATATTGCATGACCTATTCAGCTTCCCAGCTGGCAGATATTTATATTAGTGAAATTATCAGATTACATGGTGTACCTGCTAATATTGTATCTGATAGAGACCCTTGTTTCACGTCGAGATTTTGGCAAAAATTTCAAGATGGGATGGGGTCTAAGTTAAAATTTAGCTCTACTTTTCATCCCCAGACTGATGAGCAGACCGAAAGATTGAATCAAGTGTTAGAGAACATGCTTCGCGCTTGTATACTAGACTTTGGAGGCAATTGGGACGAACATCTATCCCTCGTGGAGTTCGCTTATAACAACAGTTATCAGTCCACTATACAGATGGCCCCGTATGAAGCCTTGTGTGGGAGAAGTTGTAGAACTCCATTATATTGGGATGAGGTCGGTGTGAGAAGTTTACTAGGACCTCAAATTATTGAAGACACATCCAAACAAGTTCAGTTAATCCGAGAATGAATACGGACCGCGCAGAGCAGGCAGAAGAGCTACGCTGATTTAAAGCGTAGGAATTGGGATCTGATTGAAGGGGATAAAGTCTTCATGAAAATCTCTCCTATGAAAGGAGTAATGAGATTCGGGCTGAAATGAAAACTTAGTTCGAGATTCGTGGGACCGTTCGAAGTCTTGAAGAGAATAAGAGAAATGGCATATCGAGTCAAGCTACCACCAAAGTTTGCCGATATGCACAACATTTTTCACATATCCATGTTAAAGAAATATGTGGCAGACCCTACTCACGTTATCGAATGGGAACCCTTAGAAGTTCATAAGGATATGTTCATTGTGGAGGTGCCTATTTAGATTGTTGACTGGAAAAAACAGACCCTGAGAAATAAAGTTATACCACTGGTTCTTGTGATTTGGAAGCACCACTCTCGCGAGAAAGCTACTTGGGAACGCGAGGATGTTATCAGGAGGGACTACCCCCATCTCTTCTAGTGAGGTATGGCTCAATTTTGAGGATGAAATTTTTATAAGTAGGGAAGAATGTTATGATCTAAATTTAATGACTTTGATACACCTAAAATATATGTATGTCATTAATATCGTATTCCCCGCATGCCGTGACTTTTTAAAAGGTTTAAACTAAAAATACATATTTTGATTTTCCAAGCTTTTATATTTATTTCCATCATTTATGGACACAAGTTATGTGGTAGCCTACTGGTTAAAGACTTTAAGTTCTAGATAAGAGGTTTAGGGATCAAACCATGTTATGTGTGTTCTAAACCTCTATTTTTGAAATTGAGGTAAAAGCCTATACAGTCTTCCTTGGTGTGTTAGCTTAACACCGGATAATCCCCAAAATGTTATAAATAAGTGTCTTACAGAGAACCCTAAATTATAATCTATACAGTCTTCTTAAGAATAGAGCCATCAGAAACCCGAGAAACCTTAGAGAAGAAATTCTAGATCTACCTTTCTAGAATCTTTCTTTTGAAAGATCGGTAAGACGTTGGTATATATTCTCAAGCGGTTTTCACCTCCTTCTAGAATCATCATCATTGTTGGGATCTCGATCTAGCTGTAGTGATACAATCGATCTAGGTATGGAGAAATCATATTTTCCATCGAACTTAAAATATTGACTTTTAAATAGATTTTTATGTAAAATAGTGAGTTTATTTCATGAATAATGAATGGATGATTAAATGAATGCATGCTATGATTGGTGATCCTTAATATTGATAATTTTAATTAAGAAAAAGACAGTTGAAATCCCACAATGTGATTTGATGCATTTTGATGTGTGCTCACAGAATCATGTCAATCGATTGACGATTGGATATCAATCGATTGAAATCGTCAATCGATTGAGGATTAAATGATATTATTTTAGAAAAATACATAAAATTATATTAATCGATTGAAAATTGGATGTCAATCGATTAAGGATGGGCATTAAAGTAGATACTATTAAATGATAATATTTTAGAAAAATATATAGAATTATGTCACTCGATTGACGATTGGATGTCAATTGATTGAGGATTAAATAATATTGTTTTGAAAAAATACATAAAATTATGTCAATCGATTGACAATTGAATGCTAATTGATTGAGGATGAATGTTAAATGGTAACAGACAAAACTCAATGGATTGAGTAAAAATCAATAGATTGAGCATGAGCATGGATTTATGTCAATGGATTGAGAAATCAATCCATTGAGCATAAATATTGTTCAATGGATTAAGAAATCAATGGATTGAGCTAAAATCAATAGATTGAGCTTGAACATGAACTCAATAAATTGAGTGTGAATAGTTAAGTTCTATATTTAATTCTTCTCATAACAGTGTCATTAAATATCAATGTTTATGCTCTATGATCATATGATATGTATTGTAATGTTTATGCATCATGATTGTGTATACTTTAATATTTATGTACCATGATTAAATGCACATAAATGCTTATGTATTATGATATCACTCTCATGCACTTTATATGTTCCATGATGATCTATATAATGCACAATTAAGACACATAAAACATGATGAAATGTCAAGCCATGATCAACGAGCATTAGACCCAATATCTTGTACATGATGGAGTCTAAGAAGGTATTAGACCCAACATCTTGTGCTTGATGGAGTCTAACTAAACACGATTAAGGAGTATTAGACCCAATATCTTGTATATAATAGAGTCTAAGAAGGTATTAGACCCAACATTTTGTGTAAGATGTAGTTTAACTAAACAAGAATATGTTGAGTATGATTAAGCCCAACGTCTTGAGCGGGACGGAGTTTGACATGCAATAAATGATATGATTTATTAGATCCAACGTCTTGAGCATGACGGAGTCTAACTAAATAAAGGATAAGCATGATTACGACCCAACGTTTTGAGCGGGATGGAGTCTAACATGCATTAAATGACAAGAAATATGAAATTAGAAGAAATGATGCATTCATGTAACATTGATATATATGCTTATGTTTAGTTTATTTCAACTTATTGAGATTATACATGTCACATGCATACACACATGAAATATACCGAAATGTTCATATGGTTATGATTGATATTTTATGCATCGATGGATTGCATGTTTGGTCCATACAAGTGTAAACTTACACCCCTTATTGATGTGGGTGACCAGATGAGACAAGTGTCACCGATGACAACGTATGGGTCTATGGTGATGAGACTGCACGTGGTGCTTAGAAAACTGGACTAAATGGCGATGATGGCTTCATGGCCTAATTAGAAGAGAGCCCGTCATAGCCAAGAGTCAGAAAGTCAGATTCAGGTTAGGTTACAAGCCCACGGAAGAAGAGGTTAGGGAGGCTAAGGAGAAAGCCCGCGCAATGGCAGCTGCAAGAGCCAGGGGGATACACATAGAGGAAAAACCTCGTCCCAGGCCTCACATTAGAGACTCCTTCGTGAGTGTCGGGGTTGTAAAGATTGACCAAAATGGGGCAACCCAATTAACCCCACATCAACCCACAGCACCGGTTCACCCCACCATTCCCCACATCACTCTTCCCAGCCTTGAAATAGACCTGGCCACGTTATCTCCCTTTGAGGAACGACAGTCTGTACCTGAACAAACTCCCCCTGTGGTGAATTATCACAAAACTATGTTAACGTTTGAGGACATAATATCAGACGAATTTAGGATCAACATGATAGAGGCTGACTCCGAAGAGCAGTATCAGTCAGCACCTCCATTCAAACAGGTAAAGGAGTAGTCCCTAAGGTACGCAACTAAGCATCTTTACCCTAAACCCTGGAAGCGGGGAGTGGCCTATGCTTTGACACCTGTTTCTAAGAGAAAAATAACCTATAAAAAGTGAGATAAGCCCCTGAGAGGCAATACCCTGTATATACGCAGACTCGCACTGCCAAGGGTCCGTCTCCAAAGAAAACAAAAATCCCAAAAACATTGAAAAAATACAAAATCTAAAAATATTGTCATTTAAAACTCTAAATAAAATCTCACAAAAAGATGTCATAATTGAAATACCCGTCCCACGTAAAATCGACCCCTTTCCTTTAGAAATACAAAAGGTAGGAGTTACGAGTCTGGATGAGGATATCCCTTTGGAGGAGCTCCCCAATGAGTTCCTTGACCGATTTGCCAATTTTGAGCATGGCCCTACCCCCATTGTCGAAGAAACTAAAGACGTCAATCTAGGGACTGAGGAGATTCCTCGAATTACCAAAATCGGAACGTCGCTGTCTCTCGAAGAAAGAAAAAGTATGATTGACTTTCTTCGATCATACGAAGACATTTTTGCCTGGTCGTACAAGGAAATGCCTGATCGAGACACCGATTTGGTCGAGCATGAGTTGCCACTCTACCCTGATATGAAGTCGCTTAAGCAGAAGCTGAGACGTCTCCGACCCGAGTAGATGTTGAAAGTCAAAGACTAGGTCATCAAGCAGTATGATGCAGGGTTTCTCATGGTATCTAAATACCCGCAGTGGCTAGCCAATATTGTGCCGGTGCCAAAGGACGGAAAGGTCTGCATGTGTATCGATTTTTGCAATTTAAATAAGGTGAGCCCGAAGGACGATTTTCCATTGTCGCACATCGATATCTTGGTTGATAATACTGCTAAGCACAGGATGCTCTCTTTTAAGGACGGATTCTCTCGGTACAACCAGATAAAGATGGCAGGGGCAGATCGAGAGAAGATGGCGTTTATCACTTTGTGGGGAACCTTTAGCTATCGAGTCATGTCATTCAGGTTGAAGAATACCATTGCAACGTACCAAAGAGCTATGAATGAACTATTTCACGACATGATGCACCGAGAGATTGAGGTGTACGTTGATGATATGATAGCCAAGTCACCGAAGCGAAGCGATCATCTGGTAAACCTTCAGAAGCTATTTGAGAGGCTGAAAAAGTATCAATTATGTCTGAATCCATAAAACTGTGCATTTGGTGCCATGTCAGGGAAACTATTAGGGTTCATCGTCAGCAGGAGAGGTATCGAGGTCGACCCAGTCAAAGTTAAAGCTGTCATAGAAATACCGCCACCATCTACTGAGAAAGAATTTTGAGGGTTCTTGGGCATAATATAATATATCAGTCAATTCATTACACAGCTAATGCCTATCTGCACGTCGATCTTCAAACTATTTTGGAAGAACTTTCCTGTTGAATGGAACGACGATTGTCAGACAGTGTTCGATAAAATCAAAAGCTACCTCCTCAACCCACCAGTTTTAGTACCGCCTGAGCCAGGGAGACCACTCTTGATGTACCTCTCCACAACGGAAGTCTCGATGGAATGTAATTTAGGGCAGCATGACGAGACGGGAAGAAGAAAGCAGACCATCTACTATCTGAGCAAGAAATTTACTGATTACGAGACGTGCTATTCTCATATGGAGAAAGCATGCCTAGCTCTTATATGGGCCACTCAAAGGCTTCTCCATTACTTGCTATCCCAAGCCGTTCTACTTTTGGCCCGAGTGGACCCATTGAAGTACTTATTTGAAAAGTTGACTTTGGACGAACTGTATGATGGCAACTTTTATTGTCTAAGTTTGACATTACGTACGTCACTCAGAAGTCAATCAAGGGGCAGGCACTCGTCGATCATCTTGCCGATAATCCTTTCTCAGATTATGAGCCTTTGAGGATTGAATTCCCTAATGAGGACATCCTGTTCATGACGAAAGATGATATTGAAGAAGCAAAGGAATCATGGGCAATGCACTTTGACGGGACATCAAATGCCGAAGGTTAGGGAGTTGGCGTCATTTTGATTTTGCCCAAAGGATCCCATGTACTAATCTCTATCAAGCGCAACTTCCCTTGCACCAACAACATGGCCGAGTACGAAGCTTGTGTCACCGGTTTGCAGGCAGCTCTCGATCTGAATGTAACTCACCTCCGAGTATTCGGCAATTCGCAGTTGATCATTTGCCAGACGAATGGTGACTGAAAGACGAAAGATGAGTGTAGACACCCAAATTCGGCCCAAGGCCCGATCAATCTGTACTTCGGGAGAGATGTACCCCTATGCTTCCGATGGCACTCCTGAACCCGTAGGAATCCACCCAGACCTTTACAAATCACCCTGAACCCTTTAGAACCATTCCCCAACCCTTAGAAGTCACCCCTAAACCCTAGAATCCCTTCCCAGACCTAACTTAAACCCTTCTGAGCGATTGATGTGAGGAGAGCTACAGAATTTCACACAGACCATTACCATGTATGAGCCATATACCATTGGAAAGAGAACTTCTCCAGATTTCCAACAAGCCAAAGATCACCCAATTTGGAGCTACGGTTTAAAAGTTATGGTTGTTTAAAATTTTACATAAAATCATAGGACTTTTACTCAGGCGTAGATATTACATACGCCCAGCCATTTTTGCCCCAGATTAGTCAGGCGTATATATTATATACGCTTGCCTATTTTGGGGGAAATTTGGGCGGGCGTATATAATATATACGCCCAGTATAGGTGGGACCCACCACGGGCTTCATCTTCTCAAAACTCCCCTGATTTTGGTGAAATTTACTGTTCCTAAACTGGGCGTACATAATATATACGCCCAACTTAGCTACAGTAACTATCATCAGTTGCTCGAATTTCCTTCATCTAGTTTGACCCTTTGACCATCCCCTTAGTTAAGGTGGGTGTCTTAAGATTGGTTGCACCCCCTTTGAGCTTATTGGCAATCCTTAAGTCACCTTTGGTCTCACCCCATCATCTGCCATTGAAATCAGTTTCTCCAAAACCCTAGGACCTTGAAAACCTAGAAAACCTTAGATGGGGGGGATTACCTAATTGCTAAACCCATTAGCTCTTAAGTAAGCCCCTAACCCACCTCTTCTCTATAAATAGAGAGGCCCCCCCTTCCCAAAGGGTTGAAGTTTTGTTGAAGGATTAGAGAGTGCTTAAGAGAGAGCCCTAGTGAGAGAAAATGCCAATATTTTTCCAGAATTCCAGCATGCATACTTCATCTATTTTAGTCCATTTCCACCATTAGATCACTTCCTTTAGCTAAAGTCTAGCCTTTAGCCTCACCCTACACTTCCTATTTTACCGAATCCTAGTGTTAGAATCTATTTCCACATCGTTTAAGCCTTCGGAAGCGCGCCAAAGCAAAGATCTTCCACGGTACAACAAGGGCCCGTGAGCTCCGGCTCACCCCTCTCTTCCTCTACCTTCTTGGTGCTTCCTCCGTCCAGGGATTCAAGCCGTTACGCCGAAATTTCGGTTTGGCTCAAAGCTTGATAGGACCGTATTGCCTTCGGGCAAGAGGAAACTCCGCCCTTATATATTTCTTTTGGCCATAGACAGAGACCGTTATGTGCGGGTTGATCGGATACCTAAACCCTTCCCGATCGATAACCGAAGCCCCTACCCTAGAGCCTTTGGCAAAGACCGGTAAATCAGAGTCATATTTAGCACTTCGGTGCTCAAAGTATTGATTTGAAGGTTTCCCGACTCACCAAAAGCTCCGGGTGGTGACTCTATATTTTCACTAAAATGCGAGTGCATCGCCGCGACGGGTTCGAGAGGATCCATAGTCTCACAGATGGCGACTCCGTTGGGGATATCACCCTAGCGCTTCCCCTCTTGTTGGCCTTTCTTTTTATTACTAACCATGGCTATTTTTTTTTCTTATTTTCTGCTGTTTTTTCTATATTTTTGTTGTTTTTACTAACGTACTCACTCCTATGATTCAGTCCTTTAAGTGCCTTAGCCGATTAGCGGGCCTACGTGCGCCTTTAAATTCCTGTTTTTCCGATTCTTGTCATTTAAGCCACCTTAGCTGTTTGGCGGGCCCGCTCGCATTTACTTTTACGTCATTTAAATTTCAGTCATTTATGAGCCTTAGCCGTTTGGCGGGCCTACGTGCGCTTTTCATTTCAGTCATCATATCTCACCATTGAACGCCGACCCGTTGAGGCGGCACGGGCTCGTCATCCCCGACCCAATTTTTGGACTTAATTTCACTCCCCTTTAAAAATTTGTAATTAAAAGTGAACCAATAGTGTGGGGGACATAATTAAATTTATTTTCGCATTTTTGGGTAGTTTTCGGGGGGTTTAGGCACAGATACAATTTACCTGGTTCCCAGTAAGGCGGCAGCCCTAGTGGTGATGATCCTGAAAAGAACCACCCCTTCCAATACCTGAGAAAGCGCTTGCGCCGGAGGTATATCGGTTGGGTTGCCAATTTCGATCAAGCCGTAAAACCCGCATTGGTGAGAGCGTAGAAAAACCAAAATTCAGCCTTGTATCCCTAGGAAATGGAAAGGAGGGACCCGATAACATACACAGCAGTCCCTGGGAGCATCCCTCCCAGGAAACCAGTTCAAAGACCTATTTTCGAGCTTGCTGTCCACTGTCAAAATATAACTGACAGAACCTTTTGCCAGGCGTATATAATATATACGCCCAGCAAAAAAGCCCCAAAATTACACAGGCGTATATAATATATACGCCCAGCCAAAATCTCCAGATTTAAGCCAGGCGTATATAATATATACGCCCATCCAAATCTGTATATTTTTTGGTCGGGCGTGCATAATATATATGCCCAGTATATACTAGGCCACAGCAACCCGACCTGAGGCTCAATCCATCACCCCAAGTCCTCGATTAGCTGTATTAGTGCCCGCAGTAGCCTCCCACATCCCTAACACCCAACATGCCCCCGCCCAATCAAAAGAAGGCGACTTCTTATTGATTTGCTCCGGGGGATCGGGTCGTTTGCGTGGATTCCCTCACCTTCGATAGAACGAAAGGGTTCCCTTTCGCTTCTTCCGAAGTGTGTCGGATCCCGCCGTGGGACCTACTAAAGGTGCATATATCACCCAAGAAGGGAATTTTTCTAGGGCACCGGATCATCATTTATTTAAATAGGGGAGATAATTTTCATTTGAAAAATAAAAAAAATAATAATATATAGAAAAATCAAAAAATCGTATACACGCGCACTTTCGGTCCGACCGTCACTACTGCGACCTCAAACCCGGCCCGTAGGAGAAGAACCAGGAAGGTATTCGGCCCTTATCCGCGACATCGATACAACACTCGTCAGCGAATCATGTCAAGAGCCGATACATCCCCACCGCCATCTCCATCCCATTCCCATGTAGGAGAAGACCCGATCTCCGACACCTTCACCCAAACCAAGTTCGATATCACGCGCCCATGTTCACCTCCACCCCATCCCCTCCCCTCACATTCTTCCAACATACACCTTTTTCATCCCCTGCTGAAACCCCTCATTTCCCAACCGATCCCTACATCCCCATCTCCCATCCAAACACCCTTACAGCATCCCCATTTTTCCAAAGACCCCATAGGGAGTCCCATCCCCCGCCTACTTCTCACGTTCCATCCCTCTCATCATCCATGCCCCCAACATCCTACATCCCATCCACCTCATCTCACATACCATTCCCACCACATGGCCCATCCACATCCCAACATATCCCCCCATTTACCCGGGTCATGCCCAATTTCTCCCAACCCCCTCCATCCTTAAGTGAGCCATCACCCCCAATCTCACACCTGAATCCATGCCCTCGATGGAGGACATGAGAACGATGTATGCCCTGTGGGCTGCTTCTCGTAACCCTACCTCTCAAACCCAGCATCCAAATCTCCGAAACCTCCATACCCCATTCCCTCCTAACCATGCCCAACCACCCATCGTCCATACCTCCCAAATCCCCCACCTCAATTCCAGACCCAAACCCACACAAATCCATGGGCCCTAGCCCAAACACCTCTAGAGCCATGGGCCCAGGCCCAAAATCCTCAAAACCCATGGGCCTAAGCCCAAGCCCATCAGACCCAGGCCCAGGCCCAAAACCCTCCAAACCCAGGGGCCCAAGCCCACCAGACCCAGGCCCAAGACCCTCAAAACCCATGGGCCCAAGCCCATCAGACCCAGGCCCAGAATTCTCAAGGCCCATGGACCCAAGCCCATCAGGCTCAGGTCCAGGCCCAAAACTCTCAAAACCCATGGGCCCAAGCCCAAGCCCATCAGACCTAGGCCCAAGTCCAAGCCCCCCAAGGCTTGTAGACCCAAACCTACCAAACCCAAGCCCAAGGCCCATGGACCCAAACCTAGCCCCCTCATGGCCTAGTAGCCCAAACTCAACAAGGCCCATTGGCCCAAAGTCATATTAATCCCCACACCCAGGCCCAAGGCCCGTCAATCCAAGCCTTCCAAAACCATCAAACCCAAATCCCTCAAACCCAAGGCCCATTCACCCACGCTCATCAAGGCCCATTCACTAACCCCATATCCCCCCACCAATACCCTTCATTCACCTATACCCCTTACGCCCCCCTCCCACCTCCAACGGAAATCCAATCCATCCCATTCCTCAAACCCACAACATCCATACCTCAATCACACCCCCATCACCCCCAGAATGTGCACCCAACTCAGCACATCACTTACCCACAAACCGCTCACCCATTTATCCCTTCTCATCCCCTACAAACCATATGGCCCCACCAGGTCATCCAACCCCTCACCCCCCAAGTCCAAATAGCAGAACTCGCCCCTCACCAATACCATGACCAACAGTACGAGGAGGATGAGATCCGCAATAGTGGAGGAGTTGCCAGTTTTAACCCTCCCGGGCCCACCATCATCACACCTAGGGTCGAACAAAATCAGGGGGAAGCGGTCCCCGCTGCAGCCTCAAAGGAACCAGAGCAGCTGAAAGAACAGATAGACAGAATACAGAAGCAGCTGATGAAGATGGGAGGAATGGAACTACACTCAACAGACTTTTCAGACTTATGTCTGTTCTCTGATGTCCCCCTGCCACAGAAATTCAAGATGCCATCATTTGATAAATATAACGGCACTGGCAACCCCATCGCCCACTTAAAATCTTACTGTGGGGATATGTGCCAGTATGGCGGAGATGAACGACTCCTTATCAAAGTATTCCAGAAGAGTTTAACGGGCCCAACACTGAGATGGTTCACATCCCTGGAACCGTCTATGATAAAAAATTGGAAAGATTTGACACGCTTATTTCAAGAACAATATGTCTATAACATGGACATAGAACCAAGGAAGTCAGATTTTGCTCGATTAAAACAAAGACATGATGAAACATTCAGTGCTTACTTGGGGAGGTGGAGGGCATTAGCCGCTCAGGTAACTCATCGGATTCTCGATGATGAGCAGATTGAATTGATAACCAAGGGAGTCCTCCCAGTCATCGCAGATTTTTTAGTATATCAGCAGCAGTCAAGTTTTGCTGATCTGGTCCGAAATGCCAATCGTTGCGAAGATGCCATTAGAGAGGGCAGGTTAGGAAGGAATGTGGCCAAAGGGGACCAAGAATTGAAAGAAGACCAGGGATAGAGGTACAGAACATTGTTTACCCCCAGGCCAATACTAATGCCCCCCCGATACAGCTCCAGGTTACACAACCACCCCCAGCCCGTTTTGAGCAAGTACCAAGGCCAAGCAACGGACCAAGAGCCCCGTTTACCCAGGAACAGATGAAAGCACGGTTCAAAAGAGTGTTCACACCATTGGGGCAATCCTTGAGTGTCTTGTTGCCAGTATTGCTACAGAAAGGCCTAGTCAATTTACTCCAACCTCGCCCGCCACCCCATCCCATACCGAGGAACTATGATCCGAATCTGCATTGTAATTTCCACCAGGGACCGGGTCACCCTACGGACCGGTGCTTTCCACTAAAACAAGCAGTTCAAGATCTAATAGAGGCAGGAAAAATCATTCCACCGCCACTTCCTCAAGGGCCGAACCAGAATATCCATCAAGCTCCTCTACCATCACACCCAGGAGGCCCCAGGCCTAACATACATTGGATAGAGGAGGAAGAAGAAGAGTTTGACCCTCAAATTATATCAGCAATCAGGAGGAGTTTTCACTCCCCAGGTCGAACGAAGGTGAACTATTTGTTGGGGTGATCGAACCATTGTATCTAGCCGATTATTTTCCCACATCGGCATACCAAGAGGAGCACTTAGATTTAGGACAGTATTTTTCCACCCCTGTTCCCACCTATCAAATCCAAACGGGCACAACCCCGCCGTATTCATACGCATATCCACCCCACGCCCAATTTACCCCATACACCCCTCCATCACACCCAAATCATCCCGTACCATACGCAACTTCACCATCCCCGTATTATCCTACCCCATACACACCCTCAAATCTCTCCACCCAATACATTACTCCGCCATCCCCAAGTTACCCCATTCCATACACACCTTCAAATCCCACCACCCAATTTACCCCATACACCCCTCCATCACCCCCGAATTACCCCGCTCCATGCACAACTCCATCATCCCCAATCTATCCCATTTCATCTACCAACCCATCATCATCCCACCATTCCACAAACCCTTTATATCCCCCCATTCCACCCACTACCCTGCCATGTCCCAATCATCCCGCTCCATGCACAACTCCATCCTCCCTAATTTATCCCACTTCATCCACAAACCCATCACCATCCCATCATACCTCCCCATATACAAATCCTTCATATCCCTATCACCCCGCGCCCACCACACCTTAAACGTCTCCCCATCCCTCCATCCCAGTCACACTCCCGCCATCCCTTCGTTATTTTGGTCCCAATCCAACTCCACCGCCACCCAAGCAAGCAACCCCTCACCCAATCCCCTCATCACCCAATCACCACTGGTCCTACCATGCCCAGGTAATACCAGTACAAGCCCCCTCCGGGCCCATAACTCTAATTTCGCCAATTCCCCCCACTACCATTCCACCCCCCATTGGAGTTAACCTTGTTGGACCCGAGAAACCAGTATATCCAGCCCAATCCTCCCCGGAACCCTCATGCACTCCTTTTCTCATCCCAAAACTTGCTTATGACCCGCATCAAGTACCATTGAGCTATGAACAGACGGACATGAATGCTGGGTGCAACCAAGAAGAGATCATTGAATTAGATTCGATCGGGGATTTACTCACCGAAAGCATCGAGGCCGGAGGAGAAGAAAAGAAGAAAGAGCAGGCCGCGGGAAATCCCTTTGAAAAAATGGCCAGGGAGCACATACCGGAGACACAGCTCAAGAGAACACCCGCACATATTATTATGTGGGATCTGTTAATCATGTCTCCACTCCACTTTCAAGCCCTAATGGGAGCGCTCAAGGACGCGCACGTCTCCACCCATGTAACTCCAGATGAAGTAGGGGAAATAATAGGGCTAGTGCTGGCCCCAAACGCCATCTCTTTCACCGATGCAGACCTACCGATCGAGGGGAATGACTATTCTAAACCCCTGAATATAACAGTGGAAGTAGGAAACTTGGTGGTGCCATTGGTCCTGATCGACAACGGGTCGGTGCTGAACATATGCCCTCTAAGGACGGCAATCAAAATTAGGGCGAACCCCGACACCTTCCGGCCATCCATATCAAGTGCCCGGGGATTCGACAACACTAGAAGGGAAATCATAGGAGAAGTAAACCTTGACCTGATCCTCGGACCGCAAACCTTCACCACCCCCTTTCAGGTGATGGACATCAAGTCTACTTTCAATCTGCTATTGGGCCGACCGTGGATACATAAGCTCAGAGCAATACCATCTACTCTGCACCAAAAGCTCCGATTTATCTCAAAAGAAAAAATTGTTACCATCATAGGTGAGAGCAGAGAGGATATGTGGAAGAGCGCTTTGCACATTGAGAATCCGAAAGTGCTGAACATACCGCACACAGCTGAGGACGCCGATCTCCATCGATTTGAGTATGACTTCTCAAATGTTACCCTCGGACCAACTAAAAAGACCCCGGATAAAGCTGGAGGAGGAATAGATGCAGCTGTGTTCATGCTCCACAGATGGGGCCATGAAAAAGGGAAAGGGCTGGGCCCACGCCTCTAAGGAAGGAGAGACCCCCTCAAGGCCAAGGGGCAACAAACTAAATTTGGCTTAGACTACAGGCCCAGAGAAGAGGAAGTTAGAGAAGCCAAGGAAAAGATGAGAGCCGCAGCAGTTGCCAAGGCCAGAGGAATCATCTTGGAAGAGGAACCTCACGCTCGCCCCCACATCCGTGAAACCTTTGTGAGCGCCGGGGTGGTAAAAATTGATCTAAATGGGGAGACGAGGGTAACCCCACATAAGCCTACTTCAATCCACCCCACCAATCCCTACATCATCCCCCCAGACGTCAAAATGGACTTAGCCGCCCTTTCCTTATTTGAAGAAGAAGTTCCCCGATCCACCCATCACTCCAGCACCAACCACTCTGGGCCCCTCCTAACCATAGAGGACAGGGTCCCAGAGGATCCCTCTGCAAATATGTTGAGGGAGGAAATGCAAGAGCCTACCGACGCCGCTCCCAATCAAAGAGGTAAAGGCCAAGCCTCACAGGTGAGTAACTGGGCATCCTTGCCCCAACTCCTAGGAGCGGCCAAATGCCATGAAAATGGCATCGACTCTCCAAAAAAAAATAACCTGTGAACAGTGAGGTTAGCCTTTGGACCACTCTACCTTGTATATATAGAGATCCACCTCGCCAGGGGCTGACCTCCGAAAAAATGCAAAAGACCATAAAAATAGAAAAAATACCAATTCCAAAAATATTATCCTTTAAAACTCTCAATAAAATTGAAATTGATGTCGTGATACCCGTCCCACGTGAAGCCGACCCCTTTCTTGTAGAAATACAAGAAGAGGTAGGGGTCACGAGCCTGGATGAGGAAGGCTAAACCGACGAGCTCCCCAATGAGCTCCTCAAACAATTTGTCAATTTTGAGCATGGCCCTACCCCGATCGTCGAAGAGACGAAGGATGTCAATTTGGGCACCACAGAGGCCCCCAGAATCACCAAAATCGGAACATCGTTGTCCCCAGCGGAGAGGAAAGGTATGATAGACTTCCTTCGGTCATACCAAGACGTCTTCGCATGGTTGTATGAGGACATGCCTGGTTTGGATACCGATCTGGTTGAGCATGAGTTGCCACTCTACCCCGATGTTAAGCCGGTTAAACAGAAGCTGAGACGCCTCCGACCCGAATGGATGTTGAAGGTGAAGGACGAGGTCATTAAGCAGTATGATGCGGGGTTTCTCATGGTATCTAGGTACCCCCAATGGCTAGCCAATATCGTCCCTGTACCAAAGAAGGACGAAAAGGTTCGAATGTGTATTGATTTTCGTAATCTCAACAGGGCGAGCCTTAAGGACGACTTTCCATTACCCCACATCGATATCTTGGTCGATAACACCGCAAAGCATGGAATGCTCTCATTTACGGATGGATTCTCAGGATACAATCAGATAAAGATGGCAGAGGTTGATCGCGAGAAGACGACGTTCATTACCCCCTGGGGAACCTTCTGCTACAAGGTAATGCCATTCGGGCTGAAGAATGCTGGGGCAACCTATCAAAGAGCAATGACGGCCCTGTTCCACGACATGATGCACCGAGAGATCGAAGTGTACGTCGACGACATGATTGCCAAATCACCAGAAAGGGAGGACCACTTGATAAACCTTAAGAAGCTTTTCGAGAGGTTGAGAAAATACAGATTGCGGTTGAATCCCCAGAAATGCGCATTTGGCGCTATGTCCGGAAAGCTATTGGGTTTTATTGTTAGTAGGAGAGGGATCGAGGTCGATCCGACCAAGATCAAGGCCATCACTAAAATGCCACCATCATCTACAGAGAAGGAAGTCAGAGGCTTTTTAGGAAGAATCCAATACATCAGCCGATTTATTGCACAGTTAACTCCGATATGTGCACCAATCTTCAAGCTACTGAGAAAGGACTCACCTGTTGAATGGAATGGTGACTGCCAGGCTGCATTCGACAAGATTAAAGGTTACCTCCTAAAACCTCCGATATTTGTACCGCCCGTACTCGATAGGCCCCTGATAATGTACCTGTCCACGACTAAGTTTTCCATGGGCTGTGTGTTAGGACAGCATGATGAGAACAGGAAGAAGGGAGCAGACCATCTATTATCTAAGCAAAAAATTCACTGATTATGAGACACGCTATTCTCATCTGGAGAAAGCATGCTTGGCGCTCGTTTGGGCTACTCAAAGACTTCGACACTACCTGTTATCCCAAGCCGTTCTACTTCTAGCACGGATGGATCCATTGAAGTACCTATTCGAGAAACCTGCTCACCGGCACCGAACTACTCCTATCCGAATTTGACATTACTTATGTCACCCAGAAGTTGATTAAGGGGCAAGCACTCACTGATCATCTTGCTGAGAACCCTCTGTCGGACTATGAGCCTCTAAGGACCGAATTCCCCGATGAAGACATCCTGTTCATGACTGACGAGGATACAGAGGAAACGGAGGAGCCCTAGGTAATGCACTTCGATGGGGCATCGCATGTTGAGGGCCAAGGAGTTGGCGCCATTCTTATCTCGCCAAGAGGATCACATATACCCATCTCAATCAAATTGAACTTCCCATGCACCAATAATATGGCCGAGTATGAGGCTGTATATGGTTTCTAAATATAACTCACCTTAGGGTCTTTGAAGATTCACAGTTAATTATATGCCAGACCAACAAAGATTGGAAGACCAAGGATGAGAAACTGATCCCATACCATGAACATCTGGAGGATCTGATAATCTGCTTCAAAGAAGTCACCTTCTCTTATGTGCCACGAGCAAGAAATCGGTTTGCTGATGCCCTGGCTACCCTGGCCTCTATGGTCGAGATTCCATACAGAGTTGTGATGAAGCCAATCATGATAGAGCAGAGGAGCAAACCGGCTTTCTGTCACCTGATCGAAGGACCTACAGAGATAGATGATGAACCACCCTGGTTCTTAGACATCAAGAATTTCCTCGAGACCCAAACTGTCCCAGAAGGAACATCAAGGGTAGACAGATGCACCATCCAGCGATTGGTAACAAACTACGTCGTCTGCGGTGATCTCCTGTATAGACGGTCTCACAACAACATTCTGCTCCGATGCCTAACCCAGAAAGAAGCGAGTGAGGTCATGAAGGAGATCCATGAAGGAGTCTATGGGGCACACGCCAGTGGACGCATGCTTGCGAAGAAAATTCTAAGGCAAGGATACTTTTGGACTACTTTAGAGACCGATTGCTGCAAGCACGTACAGAAGTGCTATAAATGCCAAGAGAACTCCAACTTAATACACGCTCCGGCCATTGACTTACACAGCATGGCCACTCATTGGCCGTTCGCCACCTGGGGTCTCGACGTCATCGCCAAGATCAATCCTAAAGCTTCCAATGGACATCAATTCATCCTCGTCGCTGTGGAATACTTCACAAAGTGGGTAGAGGCAGCCTCCTATACAAGCATTAAGGCTAGTTATGTCGAGAAATTCATCAAGAACAACATCATTTGCAGATTCGGTATACCCAGAGATATCATCACTAATAATGGCACTAATTTCGCTAATAGGCGCATCCGGGCCTTGTGTGGGCAGTTCCAGATCAAGCACCATCGATCATCCCCATACAGGCCACAGACGAATGGAGCTGTAGAGGCAGCCAACAAAACGCTGATCCGCATCCTGGAGAAGATGGTAGTTACTTACAAAGATTGGAGTGAGCAGTTACCCTTCGCACTTTGGGCCTATAGAACGTCTATCTGTACGGCTACAGGGGCAACACCATTCTCCCTTGTGTATGGGACCGAGGCCGTGCTACCCGTTGAGGTCGAAGTACTGTCGCTCCGTATCCTTTTGGAGTCCCATCTACCCGAGGCCGAGAAGGAAAGAGCCCATTTTGAGCAGCTGGACTTGATTGACGAGAAAAGACTCCTAGCCTTGTGCCACACTCAGGTTTATCAGAGGAGAATTGCACGTGCTTACAATAAGCGCGTCCGCGGTCGAGATCTGAAGGTAGGAGACACTGTACTGAAAAAAAAAATTCCGTCTCTCTACGCTGATTCGAGAGGGAAGTTTAGGCCAAATTGGGAGGGACCCTACGTCGTCTGAGAGGTTCTGCCAGGATACGTCGTTCGCCTCGCCACCATGGACGGAGACCACTTTCCTGAGCCCATCAATGCTGGATACCTCAGTAAGTTCTACTCGTAGGTCTTGGGACAAGGTAAGTTTCGATAAAAGTAGATGCGTGACCGCTTAAGGGCCCCATAAAAGAGGCCATCATTTCAAAGTCAAGTAGCCCAAAAGAAATATTCTCTAAAAACCTTCACCCTTTTTTGCTACACACTTCGAGCCAACAACCATTTCTTTCATATACCCCACCCAAAATTCCAAGAAAAAAAGAGGGAAAGAGAAAAAAAGAGAGAAGAAAAAAAAAAAAAGAGGAAAAATCCAAACCAAAAGAAGAAGAAAAAAGCAAAACCCCTCAAAAAAAAAAAAAAAAGAAAGAAGAGAAAGAGGGGTACCAAGAAAAAAGAAATGACAGAAGCATAAAAAGCCTTTGGAAAGAAAGAGGAGTCCCCGAATCTAGAAATCACTCAAAGCTTAGATCCAAATTCTCAGAAAAACCCAACCTGTTTGAACCCCAGCCACATTACAACCCGGAAGAAAGCCCTCTCTAAGGTCCACAAGCGGTCATAACATATACTGCATCAGAACAAGCTGAGTTACCAAACCACAGAGAACTTCATTCAGTCAGCTATGACGGAATCAACGTCCATGTCGTGGCCTTCTAGTTCTAAAAAAAAAAGAGAGAGAAAGAAAAAAGAAAAGAAAAGAAAATTAATTTGAGTTTAAAGCAAGAAGGACGTGGTAAAAACAGGGATGACGGGCATGGCGAAAACCATGTGAAAGCCTGAAAAGGCACCTGGGGTAAGAGAGCGAACCCATGGACATAGTGAAAACCCGAAAGGGAGCTACGGGTAAAAACATGGATGACGGGCATGGCGAAAACCCGCCTTGGGCGCTATGAGCAAAAATGTCAAGAGAAGAGAGATTAGGAGAAGACCTGTCCTAGCATGCCTGCTTTTGTTTGGACCCCTTGAGCCTCTTCTCCTCTTTGCTGGGCCACTGGAGTTAAAATTGGATCGGATCCCGAACAAGTATGTCGTCTCTACCGCGGCGTCTGGTGCATGACCAAAGGGAAAAACAGAAGACTAGACCAACCCTTGGGAAGCTGACCTTCCCACGTTTAAAGGAAAAACCTGTATCTCACGAACAGGGTTCAACCATGCTCAAAAAAAAAAAAGGACCCGCTGGTTTGGCCTTGTAGTTACCGGCATCACAAAAGATCTAAAAGAAAAGAAAAAAAAAAAAACATAAAACACAAAAAGATAATAGATTTCCCTTTCCCATAAAAAGCCCCACACTGTGGGGGAGAAAATTTCAAAAAAAATAATAGATTTCCCTTTCCCATAAAAAGCCCCACACTGTGGGGGAGAAAATGTCAAAAAAAATAATAGATTTCCCTTTCCCATAAAAAGCCCCACACAGTGGGGGGGGAAAATTTTAAAAAAGATAATAGATTTCCCTTTCCCATAAAAAGGCCTACACTGTGGAGGAGAAAATTTTAAAAAAGATAATAGATTTTCCTTTCCCATAAAAAGCCCAACACTGTGGGGGAGAAAATGTCAAAAAAGATAATAGATTTTCCTTTCCCATAAAAAGCCTCACACTGTGGGGGAGAAAATTTCAAAAAAGATAATAGATTTCCCTTTCCCATAAAAAGCCCCACACTGTGGGGGAGAAAATTTCAAAAAAGATAATAGATTTTCCTTTCCCATAAAAAGCTCCACACTGTGGAGGAGAAAATTTTAAAAAAGAAAATAGATTTCCCTTTCCCATAAAAAGTCCCACACTGTGGAGGAGAAAATTTCAAAAAAAAAAATAGATTTCCCTTTCCCATAAAAAGTCTCACACTGTGGAAGAGAAAATTCCAAAAAAGAGATAATAGACTTCCCTGTCCCAAAGAAAAAAACAAAAAAAAACCACTTTGCGGAAGAGAAAATCTCCATAAAAGGCCTTACATTGCGAAACGTACAAAGGAAAAGTAAAAAAAATATATATATATATATATATATATATATATATGTATGTATAGATTTCATTCCATTTCTTACAGTATTGCGTGCGGAGTGTCACGTCCCAAAAAGATAACGACATGACACACTTCCTATTTTGCTTCTTTCTTTACAAATTAAAAACTAAAAAGTATATATATCTGTATATATATGACAGAAAAAAGAAGAAAAATAACCCAAAAGAGATCTCTGTTAGGGGGCATTCCTCCCCTCCGTGTATATCATCTATGATATGTGCAGGAACAGGTCAGGGGCAGGGAGCACGCTTCAAAGCGCTAATCTCTGCAAGCAGAGAGTCCTCGCGGGCATTTCGATCAGACATCCACCTACCATGAAGACTCTTCTGCCGTCTCCGTGAAGCTTCAGCTGCGCTGCGAGACTCAGTCAAAAGCCCAGTCAACCGAAGAACCTCACTCTTGGCCGTGGTAGCTCTCACTTCTGCAATCTCCGCTCTGACCCTTTCTTTCTCCAAAGCCTCGGTCAAAACCAGCCTCTCTACAGAAACAGACTCGATCTTGGTCTGAAACATCGCTTCCTTACATGGCCAGGGCCCTGTCTCTATCACATCTATCGAAACTGGGCTAGGAGTAGGTAATTCCTCAGATGCCAGCCAAACCTCATAATCAGGAGAGACGACGCCCCCCTAAACTAAGTTGCACATATGCGCCGATTGGCGGGTTTCCCAGAGGGCAGCTATGCGATCAAGATCACTAAGAGAACCTCGAGAGAATATCAGAGAGCACAAGGGTGGCCTTGCAGTACACGGCACATGCTGAGTATACCCGAATTGACGAAGCACCCGAGATGGGAAGTAGTATGTGCTACCGGTCAACCCCAAAAGTGTTATACCCTCACAATCCCGAGAGCGGAAAATCGAAAAGGTGCCGTCCATCCAGGGAAGTTGTCAGGTCAGCTCCGCATCAGATAGCCACAGGCTCAATTCCTCAACGCTCCCACAAGGCAGTCTCGAACCCCGGATCAGAAAGCCCTGAGCCACATCCCCTCTTATCAAGCAGAATCTCGGCACAGAGCCCATGATAGCCAAATGCTCTCCTAACCATATCTGAACAAGGAGCGGGCTCTCGTTGAGAATCCCAACTCGGCCCGAGGTCGCAGCATCCAAGCCTCGATACATCTCCGCCAGGACCAGGTGTACCAATGAGTGACCTCCCTCCAATTCGGTCAAGACATCACATAGTCCAAGGGAAAAGCTCTCACCCCCAGTGAAGAAGAGAACTTCTGACATAAATAAAGGGCAAAGGCCTTTACGTTGAAGGGATCTCGAATAGGCAACTTTCGAAGGCTCGAGTCACCGAAAAGTTCTCTCAGGAATTTCACCGAACATCTGGTGGGCCCTCCGGTGAAACATTTCTCATATCCACCCTTTTTTAAGCCGAGGACCGCGTGGACCGCCTTTGCATACCCCGGTTTGGACACTACTTTGCCAAGACCTCGATGCATCTTCAGGCCCATGATGGAGGCTAGCTCTTCCAAGGTTGGGGTTAGCTCCCTAAAGCCAAATTTAAAGACATGGGCCCTATGGTCCCATGATGCCAAAGCTGCCTGTAGTAGGTTGGGCAACAGAGGAACAGTAAGGAGAGTGGAAAGGCGGGACAACCCTAGGTAATTCAGAACAGCGAGCTCGCTCTCAGCCAAACTATCATGCCATTTTTGTAAAAAGCTGGGCCCCGAGTCCAAACAAGGAAGTATACCGGCCCCCGTATAAAGGCTTGGGCCCCCTTTCGAAGGCGGGTCCATCGACGTACAAAGATGTTCTTTATAAAATCGGTCAAAGTATGACGATGGACCCACTAGAAAAAGAGGGGAAAGAAAGAAAATAAAGGGAGGGGCAAAACAGCCAAACCAAGGTAGAGGAGGGGACAAGGGGGGACCAGGCTTGGGTTATAAAGAGCTCGCTGAGCCCAATCTATAGCAGGCGTATATATTATATACGCCAAGGCAAATTTTGAACCATTTTTGCCCGGCATATATAATATATATGCCCGGCCATTTTTTCTATGGATTGGCCAGGCGTATATAATATATACGCCCGGCCATTATGGCTGAACATTTGCCGGGCGTATATAATATATACGCCCAGTTAAAGGCCGGGGCTAGCAAGGCCCCCCTCTCCCAGTGGTCCTTTTTTGTTCCCCAAGGAGGAACTTATTTTGGTTGGCCCACTTTTTCACCTCGGGGCAGCCCACAAGCAGGCATGCTCACACCCCCATGGGGGAAGGGAGGCCTCGGATGACGCACTATCCATAAGCAATATACGGAGAATCACCTACGGGATCACCCCCATCATTGGATGGGTACCAGTTTGTTCAGACCAAAGGAAGGAAAACCACCAAAGCAACGAAATGAAACATTCATACAAAGCATAAAAATTATAAACCATCCAAAAAAAATTGTTGTTGTTTTAAAATTATTACATATCTCCCAGTAAAGCCAAGTCTAAACTGTTCATTATGTCAAATTTGCAGAAAATAAACTAGTCCTGGGCAGCCCCCTTCGACTTCTTCCGGTGCCGACTCGCACTTTGAAAGGTACGAGTCCCCCCACTTGAGTCCACGCCTGAGAAATACGGCTGAGAAGAGAACGCGAATCCTTTTCACGAGCACGTTGTAGGAACACACCAAAAGCCATCAGGTGGAGAAACAGGCGGAAAGTAAATAAGGAAAATGACTAGGTTAGGTCAGCATTCACTCACCACTTCGGTCTCCCTAAGCCCAACAAGGGCTTGACTCACTGCCGACTCATAATCCTGGCCAATAAGGAAAAGGAGGTGTTAGTCACACAGGCCATCAGCATAATTCAAAAGGAAAAGGAACAGAGCAACGAGATAGAAATTACCCCAGGAATCAGCTCGGGAGGTGGGACCTGGATAGCTTCAGTAGAGATTTGTGCCTTCTCGGCCACATCGGCACACACGCATGACAAAAAGGCATCATCCAAGCGTTTGAAGGTCCCCTGGACCACGGTAGGTGAACTGTCAGAAGCACCAACACCAGAAGGGTCAGAGGATCCAACACCTGAAGCCACGCCTGAAGCACCAACCCCTAAAGGATCGGAGGGTCCAGCACCTGCAGCATCATAAGGAGCAGCCTCCTCATCCCCCTCATCTGAGTCGCCGCCCTGCTCAAACTGTAGAGAGAAACATTGTATCATTAAAGGTGGCAGGTCAATCAAAGTAACCACATGAAAGCTGCTGAATAAAAAGAGAAAAGGGGCATTACCTGAGATGGCGGCCCGCCAAAAGCTAAAAAGTTAGCACGTGCACTGCGGGCAAGAAGTGATAGGGCAGAATCGTACCGACGATAGAGAAGGTCATCGATAGGAACCCCGTGGTGAAGAAAGTGAGTAGTAAGCTCCTCAATGGAACCTTCCGGAGCCAACACATCGGCGGGAGGAACTTGGGGCACGGCAAAAAGAGGGCGATACTGATGAACCACTCTCTCCCCTAGATAGTAGGCCCTAGTCCAGGACCCGTAGAGGAAGATGATGCGCCGGTCCAGCAAGAAGCGAGAAGGACCCACCGAGGCCAAGTTCCAGAAGGGAGATCCTATGTAAGGGTCGAGGATGACCTGCAAAAGAAGAGAAAACAGGGAGGGGATACACACGTTTGGTCAGAACCCCTAGCACACGAGAGTTGAGCTGTCAAATTTATAAAAAGGGAATTGTTTTACCTGCTCCGGGATCAACAGGTCGAATTGAGAGCACAGCCCTAACTCCAAATGCTTCATACCTACGTCCCGACGGTGACCCACGTGCCAGTTACTCATGAGGGAGAACGTAGCAATTTCAGACTGAAGCAGAGGGCGACCCGGTTGGAAGTGAAGATACCCCCAGATCTGAGAAAGCAAGTAGATAAAGACAGGTATGCTATAAAAGAAAATTGGACAAACTAAAACTAAAGGATAAAATACCTCAATGGCAGGCCAGAAACCCACAATAGAGCTAGACTCCCCAAGAACGGCTCGCTTTAGGCTGGACATGAGTACTGCATGTAGCGCCAGAATCGAATCAACGGTCTCCCAATTCACCATCGGTGGCGAGGGGAATGAGACTCGCCCTCCACGGTGTTGAGAGGAGAGTCTTGCCAGGAGGAACAACAAGGAGATGCGGGCGGCCATATAAAGTCTTGTGGAGCTCGATATAAATATCCATGTCGGGCTGACCCTGGTCCACTAACTCATGAGGCCCAAACTAATCAACCAGCCAGGATAGCTTGACCTCAGAACCCCAAACGTTCCCTGAGGACGGGTAAGCCCCTATCAGTTGAATCACCTCCTCCTTACCCGGTGTGCGGGTAGGTACCACGGGCACCCCTCCGATACGGACCCCAGTGATCATAGACCAGTCCGCCGGTGTGAAGGCCATCTCTGCCACGGCCATGTGAAAGGTCATGGTCTCAGGGTGAAAACGCTCTATCAGTGCCTTTAAATAGGCTGTATCGGCCCTCACGGCGGGGCACAAAATGAAATCCCCGAAACCGGCAGCAGTGAGTAGATCCTTCACCACTGGGGGAAGGTAAAGCACAAGACGCTGGAGATCAAACCAACCGCCTCGGAACATATTGTGCGTAAGGGCGTCAAAATGTATAAGGCTAATGAAGGCATCAAAGGAAAACAAAAAGCGAAAGCGAAAAGGGGGAGGGGGCTCATTTGTTTACTTGACCAACGATCCTGAGGTTGGAAATATGGGTGTGCTGGCAGTAGAGGAGGTCGATATGGGCGGCCTCGCCTTGCATTTCATACCAAGGCTGGGAGGAGCGCTGAGACACAATGAACTGTTCCCCACGGGGGGCATAGGCCATCTCTGGCCCTTCTTGCTGATCATGCCCTTCGTCACCAGACATCCTGAAAATATGAGATGCATCGGCATATGAGAGGGTTGCCAACAAAAAAAAGAAGAAAGAGAAAAATATGTATATGCACTAATCCAAAAAATAACAACAAAAAAAACAACCATGTGTGTATGTATACTAATCCAAAACAAAAAAAGAAAAGATGTGTGTGTGTACTAAAAAAACCAAAAAAAAAAAAACAAACATGTGTGTATGTATATAAATCCAAAACAGAAAAAAGAGATGTGTGTGTGTACTAAAAAACCAAAAAAAAAAAACAAAAAAAAACCATGTGTATATACTAATCCGAAAAAAAAAGATGTGTGTGTGTACTAAAAAACAAAAAAAAACCATGTGTGTGTGGGTACTAATCCAAAAAAGAGATGTGTGTGTACTTAAAAAAAAAAAAAAAAAAAAAAAAAAAAAAAAAAAACCATGTGCGAGTGTACTAATCCAAAAAAAAAAGATATGTGTGTGTGCGTACTAACCTAAAAAAAAAAATGCGTGTACCAATCCAAAAAAGAAAAACAAAAACAAAATGTGTGTGTACTGACCCATTAACAAAAAAATGTGTGCGTATTAATCCAAAAGAAAAAAAAATGTGTGTGTATAAATGTACTAACCCATCAACAAGCAAAAAAAAATGTGTGTGTGCACACTAATCCACAAAAAAAAAACAAAAAAAAACATAATAAATAATTATATATACATATATACGTATACTAATATATGTATGCGCTAAAAAAAAAGAAAAAGAGAGGCACCAATCCATCAAATAAGATGCATAATCCATCGAAAACAAAAAGAGAAAGAAAAATAAAATAAATGAATGATGGATAGAAAATAGGCCTAAGGAATCAAATATTTCAAAAAAGAAAAAAAAAACAACTAAAACAAAAAAGGAGAAAAAGGAAATATAGGCATCACAAAGCATTTCATCAAAAAAAAAAAGAAAAAAAAGAAAGAGGCAATATCATCAAAAATTCAAAAGAAAAATGAAGGAAAGGTAATGGTTACCTTCAGTGGGAGAGAAAAACGAATAGCGACGGAGGATAAGCGTCTTTCGATCCACACCCGCGACCGCCGGTAATAGAACTCAAGCCAAATCAAATGAAAAAACCCTAAGGGGTTGTCCCGGACTCAAGAAGAAAGGAGGGAGGAAGAGAGAAGTTGAAAAGGGGGGCCCCTTTTGTGCTCGGGCTCGAGCAGTTTTGTAACTGCCAGATTTTAGACAGGCGTATATAATATATACAACCGACAATTTTTCGCCAGATTTTGGTCAGGCGTATATATTATACACACCCGACCAAAAATGGTAGTTTTTTAAAACTGCCCGACCTCCTTTTTTGATTTTGAGGCCGGACGGACCCCTTGCATGTTGGACCATGGCCCGGACCCCCCTCAGAAGCCCATATATCATCAGGCGAAGGTGCACGCGTCCCCAAAATGGCCCTTCGAATTCCCTTCAATGGACCCAAAGGGACCGTGCTACAATAAGCGGATCTAAACCTGTAGGCGCCCATCTAATGCGCCCACAAAATCAAAAAAAGAAGAAAAAAGAAGAAGAAAGAAAAATATGTGACACTAGTTCTCAAAAGAGCGTCGCAATGAGCATTTGTGCCACTCCGAGAACCGTGTTAAATCAATTCGAAATGATCGGGTCCACTCGAAAGTTCTCGAACCCCGTTTTACATAGGGACACACCATACCTGATCCGGTAGGCAGATAATTTTACCCATCTCCGATCATTGTTCCCTAAAAACGTTCCCCAGGAGCCAGGGCCTGATCCGGCAAGCAAGTAAACTCATTCATCACCGGCCACTCCTGGGAGCATACACTTAGCCCCAGATCTCCCCCAGCAGAGGTCAAGGCCTGATCCGACGGGTAAACCAAGGACCCATTGCCAGGATGCACACGTCCCTAAAGTAGATCAACATGACAAGTTGATTCGCCTAAGGATACGTGTAGAAATAAAGGCAGTTTGAGCATACCCAGAGTCTCAACCTGACAAAAAAAAAGAAGAAAAAAGAAGAAAAAGAAAAAAAGAAAAAAAGGGGGAGAGGAAATAACAACCTGTTACTGCTTAGTAAAATTCCTGAGTAGGTTGACCCCCACCTTCCAAGCATTCACTCTAGTCACCCCCCTTCGGATCTATGTTGACCAAGAGTGCCCCCGACTTCAGACCATTCGAAAAGTCTATTGTCAGTTGAAACTGACCCGTCAAAAATGAAATTACAACCAACCAAACTATGTGCAAACATATATTCCGAAGGGCTCATTCCCTCTTATTTCCTTTTACACAGGCTTAAAACCTGTATAGGCACGGTGTCCCTGTTGAATGTACGCACTTACGTCTGGGTATCCGCAGGATGGTCGTTTGTCCTCGTAAATTGTACCTTAGGGTCGAGGCTTCCATTCGCACCTATTTTGCTGCTTGTCGCCCCTGATGGGTGTATGTCTGTGCATAGTTAGTAAGATGTGATTTCATTAGGGATGGACGCTAGAATTGGCCATCTCTTTCGAGGGATGTTTGGTTCTAGCACGATCTTTTTTAGCTTTGTCTTAAGTTCAGGCACTCTGGTCCATGTGAGCCTGGAGCACCTCACCACCAGAACGAGCACATCCCCAAGGCGCACCTATCCCTGGCAGAACGCATGCATTCTTAAAGCGTATCAATTGACATTTGATCAACTTAAAGAGTTGTGCAAAAATAAAGTTATCAGAGGTCCTTGAGCTTTGCTTAGAGGCCTCGAAACAAAAGAAAATTCAGAAAATGACAAAAAAATTTACCCAGAAAATGGGCATGCATTCCCAAGAGGTGTTGCGACATCAATATTCGCTCCACTCGGGTAAATCATGCTAAAGCAACCTCGAGGTTGATGGGTTCGCCCAAAGACTCCGAGCCTTACGTAGGTAAGGGCACCCGTGGCCAATCCAATGGAGCTATCAATATCCCATAGGATTGGACACAGTTTGAAGGCCTTCACTTTGTGTGCTTCGCATCAGTTCCGAAGCATAGATCGATCATCCCGTTTCATGGAGCTGTCTGGTTCAAATTAATACTCAACATCACAAATCTATAATTTTCCTCAGGAAGTGGACGATATCCCGGCTAGCGGGCTTACACTTTTTGTGATCATCGCAGTTATGCCCAGTAATGTCGCAATGCGCTTGGGGACTGTTAGCTTTGAGGTACGGACGATATCCCGAAATGAGAGGGCTTACGTACACTCATCATCACCATGAATGTTTGAGAATTGAGTTGAACCAGGCAGACCCATCAAACGCGCCTTGGACCTCTTCGGATGTCTCTTGTCTTTGGCATCCGATCATTAGTGATCGAATACCAAAGAGGGGCATCTGTAGACACCCATATTCGGCCCAAGGCCCGATCAATCTGTACTTCAGGAGAGATGTACCCCTGTGCTTCCGATGGCACTCTTGAACCCGTAGGAATCCACCCAGACCTTTACGAATCACCCTGAACCCTTTAGAACCATTCCCCAACCCTTAGAAGTCACCCCTAAACCCTAGAATCCCTTCCCAGACCTAACTTAAACCCTTCTGAGCGGTTGATGGGAGGAGAGCTATAGAATTTCACACAAACCATTACCATGGATGAGCCATATACCATTGGAAAGAG
This sequence comes from Chloranthus sessilifolius, assembly GCA_021018995.1. Classification (NCBI taxonomy): domain Eukaryota; kingdom Viridiplantae; phylum Streptophyta; class Magnoliopsida; order Chloranthales; family Chloranthaceae; genus Chloranthus; species Chloranthus sessilifolius. The sequence continues at coordinate 131,566,751 of CM037585.1, forward strand.
GACTTCTCCAGCTTTCCAACAAGCCAAAGATCACCCAATTTGGAGCTACGGTTCAAAAGTTATGGCTGTTCAAAATTTCACATAAAATCATAGGACTTTTACTCAGGCGTAGATATTACATACGCCCAGCCATTTTTGCCCCAGATTAGTCAGGCGTATATATTATATACGCCTGCCTATTTTGGGGGAAATTTGGCCGGGCGTATATAATATATACGCCCAGTATAGGTGGGACCCACCACGGGCTTCATCTTCTCAAAACTCCCCTGATTTTGGTGAAATTTACTGTTCCTAAACTGGGCGTACATAATATATTCGTCCAGCTTAGCTACAGTAACTGTCATTAGTTGCTTGAATTTCCTTCATCTAGTTTGACCCTTTGACCATCCCCTTAGTTAAGGTGGGTGTCTTAAGATTGGTTGCACCCCCTTTGAGCTTATTAGCAACCCTTAAGTCACCTTTGGTCTCACCCCATCATCTACCATTGAAATCAGTTTTCCCAAAACCCTAGGACCTTGAAAACCTAGAAAACCTTAGATGGGGGGGATTACCTAATTGCTAAACCCATTAGCTCTTAAGTAAGCCCCTAACCCACCTCTTCTCTATAAATAGAGAGGCCCCCTCATTCCCAAAGGGTTGAAGTTTTGTTGAAGGATTAGAGAGTGCTTAAGAGAGAGCCCTAGTGAGAGAAAATGCCAATATTTTTCCAGAATTCCAGCATGCATACTTCATCTATTTCAGTCCATTTCCACCATTAGATCACTCCCTTTAGCTAAAGTCTAGCCTTTAGCCTCACCCTACACTTCCTATTTTATCGAATCCTAGCGTTAGAATCCATTTCCATATCGTTTAAGCCATCGAAAGCGCGCCAAAGCGAAGATCTTCCACGGTGCAACAAGGGCCCGTGAGCTCCGGCTCACCCCTCTCTTCCTCTATCTTCTTGGTGCTTCCTCTGTCCAGGGATTCAAGCCGTTACGCCGCCAAAATTTCGGTTTGGCTCAAAGCTTGATAGGACCGTATTGCCTTCGGGCAAGGGGAAACCTTTTATTTTTCTTTTGGCCATAGACAGACCATTACGTGCGGGTTGATGGGGTGCCTAAACCCTTCCCGATCAATAACCGAAGCCCCTACCCTAGAGCCTTTGGCAAAGACCGGTAAATCAGAGTCATATTTAGCACTTCGGTGCTCAAAATATTGATTTGAAGGTTTCCCGGGTCACCAAAAGCTCCGGGTGGCGACTCTACATTTTCATTAAAAGGCGAGTGCATCACCGCGACGGGTTCGAGAGGATCCATGGTCGTACAATGAGAAACTGATCCCTTACCATGAGCACCTCGAGGATCTGATAGTTTGTTTCAAGGACGTGACATTCTCATATGTCCCACAAATAAGGAATCGCTTTATCAACGCGTTAGCCACTTTAGCGTCAATGATAGAAATCTCGTATGGTGCTAAGATGAAGCTAATCATGATGGAGCAAAGGAATGAGCCGACCTTCTGCCTACAGATTGAGGAACCTACAAAGCCTGATGATGAGCCACCTTGGTTCTCAGATATCAAGAACTTCCTCGAGACTCTAACTTTCCCTGAGGGCACATCCAGGATGGACTGGCGGACCATTCAACATCTAGCGGCAAGTTACGTCATTTGTGGGGAATGCCTTTACAAGTGGTCCTACAATAACATCTTGCTCAGGTGCCTTACAGAAAGTGAAGTGATCAATATTATAAAGGAGATCCACAAGAGAGTATACAGAGCCCACGTCAGCGGTCACATGCTCGCTAAAAAAATTCTACGGCAATGATACTTTTGGACCACTATCGAATCAGATTGCTGTAAACATGTTCGAAATGCCACAAGTGTTAGGAACACTCCAGTCTGTTATACGCTCCTGCCATCGTTCTTCACTGCATGACCACTCCTTGGCCATTTGCTACCTGGGGCCTTGACATTGTCGGAATGATTAATCTAAAAGTATCAAACAGATATCGATTCATCCTCGTCGCCATTGAGTACTTCACTAAGTGGTAGAAGCAGTGTCATATGCCAACATCAAGGCTAGTCACGTTGAGAAGTTTTTCAAGAATAATATTGTGTGCCGATTTGGATCCCCAAAGATATCATCACGGATAACGGCACAAACTTTGCTAACAAGCGCATCCAAACCTTCTGCGAGCAATACAAGATCAAGCACCGTCGTTTGTCACCTTATTGGTCTCAAACTAATGGAGTCGTGGAGGATGCAAACAAGACAGTCGTTCGCATCTTTGAGAAGATGGTCGTCACTTACCGAGATTGGAACAAAATGTTGTCATTTGCTTTGTGGGCCTATAGAATGTCGATCTGTACTGCTATAGGGGCAACACCATTCTCCCTTGTATATGGAATAGAGGTCGTCTTACCGGTAGAGGTTGAAGTACCCTCGCACTGAATCCTCATGGATTAAGGCTTACCCGAAGTAGAGAGAGAGAGAGAGAGATCTCGCTTTGAATAATTAAACCTATTGAACGAGAAAAGGCTCTTAGCCTTGTGTCATACTCAAGTTTACCAGGGGCGAATTGCACGCGCTTACAATAAACGTGTCCGTGATCGAGATCTAAAGGTTGGAGACACTATGCTAAAGAAGATCTTCCCATTCCTCCATGTCGATCCGAGAGAGAAATTCAAGCCGAACTAGGAAGAACCTTACATCATCCGAGAAGTGTTGCCGGGATACGCCATCCACCTTGCCACCATGGACGAAGATCATTTTCCTGAGCCCATCAATGCTAGATCCGTCAGTCGGTTCTATTCTTAGTCTATCGCAATAAGGTAAGTATTTGTGAAACAGATACGTGACTGCATAAGAACCACCCAAAAGAGGCCATCATTCCAAGCACAATAGCCAAAAAGCATCCCTAAAAATGATGATATCCTTTGCTACCCCATTTGAGCCTGAGCCTTTCTTTCAATAAATCCCTTCCCTGAAAAAGAAAAAGAGTGTACATAAAAATAAAAATAAAGAAAGATGAAGTAGAAGCACTATAAAAAAAAAAAAAAAGAAAAAAAAAAAAATCGGAAAAGCAAAACCTCAAAAAGAGATTGCCCAAAATAAAACAAAGGAAAAAAAAAATATATATATATATATATATATGAATCATGGGGCATGTACAGTAAAATCCCCCAAGGAAGAAAGTATGTTGTGAAAAACTGAAACCGTATTAAGGAAACCTTCTTAGCCCAGCATACCTTTAAATTTTAACCTAACCCATGGCCAAGCTATACCCTGAGGAAAGCCCTCTTTTTTAGGCTCACAAGTAGTCACAATATATGTTCAGTCAACACGAGCCAAGTTGTGAGACGACACCAGAACCCTATCAAAGCAAGATGGATGTGGTGAAAACCCGAAAGGGCTCTATGGGTAAAAATAGTGAGTTTGTACGAACCAGGTTAAAACCCGAAAGGACACTTGGGGTAAACCCATGGACGTGGTGAAAACTCGAAAGGGGGTCAGGGGTAAAAAGAGGGCAAAAACGGGCATGACGAACCCACCTTGGGCGTTGTGAGTAAAAAAGGATTAAAAAGAAAAATTGAAAAAGAAAGGTTTGAATTAATTGATGAGATTGATGTTTGAGGAACCCTTTTAGTTACTTTCCCTGTTACCCTTTTTCCGACTGGGCTGCTCATGTTAGCTCAAATCGAGCCCCGACTAGAATTGTCTTTGTGATGCTGCTTTGTCAAACATATGACTCAAGGTAAGGAGAAGGGTTTGAATAAATCCAAAGGGATTGACATTCCAGTTTTGGTAAAGCTGCTGAAACTCACCTAGATCCGATCACTTAAAAGGGGTTCGACCATGCTCAAAAGGGGACCCGAGATCTCACCCTGTGATTGAGGCATCAAACCAAACAAAAAGAGAATAAAGGAGAGGGCGGAAAGCCCCATTTGTCAAAGATAATAATTTCCCTTTTTCACTTTCATACCCACACTTTGTGCACTTGGGCAGGGAAGCCCCTTTTATCAAAGATAACGATTTTCCTTTTCCATTTCCATGCCCAGGCTGTGCACATTCCAAAAAGGGACCCATCAGTAAAAAAGAATAACAAAAAAAAGAAGTCTTTGTTAATATAATAGATTTTCCTTTTCCATTTACAACTGTATCGCTTAAACCACATCCCAAAAAATAGTCAGTGTGATGTCTAGCTTTCTTTCTTTCTATTTTTACAAAAGCAAAAAAAATAAAAACATAAAGAAAATATGTATACAAAAAAATGTGTACCTATAAAGGGGTTTCTTACACCCCTTTTCTGTGAATATGATCTATGTAAAAAGATATATGTGCAGGAGGAAATCAATGGCCTAGCTCGCTCTTATAGGCACTAATCTCTGTGTGAAAATCATCCTCTCGGAAATTCCTCTAAGTCAGCCAGCAGCAATGGAGGCTCTTGTACCTCTTCCGAGAAGCGTCAATAGCCCCATGAGAAACATTCAAGGATCCTTCCAGACAAAGGACCTCGCTCTCGGCTATGCCAGCTCTGGTATCTACTACCTCTGCTCTAACTTTCTCTTGGGCCAAAAGCTCTTACAGGACCCTCTTCTCATCAATTAGCAGCTCAATGCGAGCTTGAAGCGCCGTCTCTTTCTTCGACCAGGGGCCTCCCATATCAATACTCTTTGCTTGATCCAGATGATCAGCAATAGGCTACTTATCCAATAGCCAAGCTTCGTATTCAGGGGAAGACTGAGCTAAATCTCCCTACTCCATATCACACTTTAGCGCTGACTGGAGCGTCTCCCAAAGAGCAGCAATCTGATCCACGTCCCCAGAGGACCCCCTAGAAAAGATCAAATCAATATAAGGGGTTTTACCTCCCAAGGCACCTACTGAGAGTAGCTGAATTGACGTAACACCCAAAATGGGAAGTAGAAGGTGCTGCCAGTCAATACTAGGAGGGTGATGCCCTCATGGTCTCTGGAATGAACTACTGGGAAGGTTCGATCCAACCAAGGAAGTCTCCATATCAATTCTGCATCGGTCAGCCAAAGCTTCAAAGATGACAAATCTCCCTGTAGAATCAAGTGACACCTACCCAGAAAGCATCAAGTAGCCTCACCTCGAGTGATATAAAAGCATGGCACGGGTCCCAAGATAGCGAGATGGTCCCCTAACAAGACTTGGAGCAGCAAAGGACATCCCCTGAGGTTCTCCACCTTGCCCAAAGCGAATGCATCAAGGCATCAGTATAATTCAGTAAGGACCAGGTGCATCACTGATCAGCCCTCTGTCAATTCGGTCAAAACGTCGCAGAGAGCCAGAGAGAAGCTCTCTCCCCTAGTGAAGAAAAGGACTTCCGAGATGAAACTGAGAGCAAAGGCTTTCACATTGAAGATATTCCTAACCGGCAATTTTCGAAGACTTTTATCACCGAAAAGTTCTTTGAGGAATTTGATCGAACACCTTGTGGGCCCTCTAATGAGACTTTTCTCATACTCAAATTTCTTCAAACCTAGGGTAAGGTAAGCGAACTTAGAATAACCCAGCTTCAGCATGACTCTTGCGAGGCCTCTTTGGAGGTTCAAGTCAGACAAATTGGATAACTCTTTAAGAGTGGGAGTTAGATTCTGCTTCCCAAAACGGAACACAGGGGCATTTGTATCCCAAAACGAGGTTGTCACATGAAGTAGGTCCCACCGTGGAGGAACCTCAAGAAAGAAGGGAAGACGGGATCGTCCAAGCTCCTTCAGATCAACGAGCTCGCTCTCATTCAAGCTCCCAAGCCAACTTTGTATAAAATTGGGCCCCAAGCCCAAAGAAAGGAGTAAATTGGATCTGGGCCCTCCATGTAACGGAGGGTTGAAAAGCGGGTCCATGCATGCACAAAGATCTTTCAAAAGTATAAAATTCAGTGTATGTCGATGGACCCACCCTTGGGAAAGCAAGGAGAGAAGAAAACAGCTGAAAAGCCAAGCCAAAGAGAAAACAATCTTTCTCGGGCATATAAAGGGCCCACTGCCCCCCAGGCTAAACCTAGCGCAACTAATAGTTGCACCAGTGCAAATCCCCCCAGGATTAGACGGGCGCATGTAATAGTTGCGCCAGGCCAATCTGGCCCCCTTCTATGCCATTTTTGGAGCTTTTTAGGGGATCTTTGTGTGCCTTTGATGGCCCCCTTTGCCAGTCTGCCTGTTCACCTACTTTATACTTTGACGACATTCACAAACATGAAAATCAAAGTGCACTTAACATTAAAATCATCTAACTTTTGTGCAGGAAAAACCCGCACCAAGGCATGCGACCTCATGGGCCATCTTTACGAGCAATCATCAAAATCATCCTGCAAGCAATCAGATATAATGCAAGATCAAAGAAAGAGCACTAAACATTTTCAAGCAGAAAATTATCCAAAGAGTGCCACAATTATCCATTACAAACTTTTCCAATCCCAAAAAAAATCATCCCAAATGTTTAAGTTTTTCAAAATGCAGAAACTAGGCCTAGTCTTTGCTAGCGCCCTTTGATTTCTTCCTCCAGCATGAGGAGCTTTGGAAGGTCCGCATATCCCCTACTCGGGACCATGCCTGTGAAAGTCGGCTAAGTAGAGAGCGCGAATCATCACCAAGGTCACAAAGCAAGAAAAAATTAAAAGACAAGGATGGAAAAACAGTGAGAAAGACTGAGCAACAAGATACTCACCACCTCCTTGTCCCGGAGCTCTGCGATGTTACGATAATACATGGCTTGGTCCATGGCCGACTCGAAATTCTACATTCAGAAGGGAAAGATGTCAGTTACAAGGTTTGTTAGCAAACACGGGAATTTATCAAAGGAGCCGAAACCAAGAAGGAATGGTCAAAAGAGTCTGACCCTCGGAACCATCTTAGGAGGAGGGGCCCGATACGCTTCGACTGACTGGCATGCCTACCTATCTACGTCAGCATATAGACCCGAGAGAAAGCTATCATCGAGGCGCCTGAAGGTCCCATGGACCACGACAGGAGCACCACCGAGGGCACCCATATGAGAAGAACCTGACGGACCAGCACCTGAAGGACCCTCACCTGAGGAACCCGCACTGGAAGGACCAACATCTGAGGGACCGGCCTCTGAAGCATTCGCAGTACCCGCAGCCGCTTCACTTCATCATCTGAATCTTCCCCTTGGACAAACTGTGAACAGAATAGAGATTTGCTCAGTAGGAACAAAAGCTGAATTGAAACCAAATGGGGGACTAATCTAAAAGAGAAGGGAGAATTACCGGGGGACGCGGGCCACCGAAAGCAAGGAAATTGACGCTAGGGACAAAGCGCGGTAGAATAAACCGATACGATAAAGACTCATACCATAGCCGATAGTCCCCGGACATGAGAAGGGCATTAATGGGTATCCCATTATGGAGGAAGGCCGTAGTGAGCTCCTCAATACTACCCACAGGGTCCAAAACATCTGCATGAGGATCCATGGGTATGGCGAGATAGCCCTGGTACTGATGAACTACCCGATCCCCCCCAGATAGTAGGCCCTGGCCCATGTCCTATAGAACAAAGCCAAGGTACGGGTCATAAATGATCTGTCCAAGTCAAGAGGTGGCCAATCAATCAAAAAATTATAACATAATAACAAAGGAGAATTTCCGAACTGAAATAAATAGAGGAGAAAAGGCCTTACCTTATCGGGTATCATCAAATCAAATTGGGACCTTAGGCTGATCTCTAGATGCTTCATGCCCACATCGGGGCGCCGAAATTTATTCCAATTGCTAAGGAGGGGATAGGTGTAGATCTCGGAGTGGAGAAGCGGGTGTCCAGGTTAAAAATGCAGGTACCATGCCTAAGGAGAGCAGTGCACAAAAGATAAGTCAGAAGCATGCAATGACCATCCAAATAAACTGATAAAATCAAAAGAGTTAGAGATTACCTCCAGAGCCGGCCAGAAACCAACGATGGACTTCGAATCCCCAATAGATACTCGGGCTATGCCATACATCAACATCGCATATCCGGCCCCGCCCTAGTCATATCTGTGGATATCGAGCCAATTATCCATGATGCTCAGCAGTGTCAAATTGACTCATTCGCCGTTTGCATTAGTAAAGATGGTTTTGCCCAACTGGAGCAGAAGCGTGATACAGGCCAAGACGATTGCACGCTCAGGCTCAATGTAAAGCTCCACATCTGGCTGGCCCATATCTACCAACTCATTCGGCCCATAGAGCTCAAATAGCCAGGTCATCTTGACCTCGGCACCATGCAAACTTCCACGGGAGGGTAATCTCCTATCAATCTGATAATATCATCTCTGCTAGGCACTACGAGGTTGGCGATCGAAATGCCCCTACCCTGATACCAGTAATCATTGCCTAATCCACGGGCGTCAGGGTCATCTCAGCGTAGGCCATGTGAAAAGACATGGTCTCCAGGCAAAACCTCCCTATCAAAGCTCTCAAGTATGCGGCGTCAGCCCTCATGGGGGGGCATGACAGGAACTCTCCGAAACCTGCCTGCTTGAGCAAATACTTAACAACGGGTGGGATGTAGCGATAAAAGTCATGAAAGTTCAGCCAGCCCCCTCGGAATACTATATGGGGCAAGTCCCGCATCAAAAGAGAAAGATGTATCAAGTCATGGAAATAAAGCAAAACCACACAGGAAGAAGAACTGAACTTATCTTTTACCTTGCCTGCAATGCCGAAACTGAAAATATGGATGTATTGCTAGTAGAGAAGGCCGACTCGGGCGGCCTCGACCTGCATCTCAAGCCATGGACCTGCCTGGCGTTCTACCACAAAGAATTGTTTCCCACGCGGACCATAAACCACATCGGGCCCCTCCTCATGTCCTTCCTTCGGCATGTATTCCTCATCACCAGACATTCTGAGGCAAAAGCAAGCAATCTTATCAGGGCGGATCAATTTTTGCAACAGGCCAAGGGAAGGTAAGTATGCTCACCCCTTTCTTTTATTTCCAAAAACAAAAAATATACATACAAAAAAATCCCTTTTCTTTTGTTTTAAAAAAAATAGAATGACAACGCAAAAAAAAAAATATCCCTTTCTTTTTTCAAAAATAAATAAGAATAAAATAAAGTCTTCCTTTCTATCTTCGAAAATAAAGTAGAAGCAAAAAAAAAAAAAAAAAAGAACACAAAATTCCTTTCTGTATGTTCATAGAAAAAAAATAAAAAAAACCGAAACAAGAAATCCCTTCTCTTATGTCCATAAAATCAAATATATATATATATAATAAACAAAATCCTTAGTTAGTTTTCAAAATAAAAACGCAAAAAATCATTTTTCTTAATTAATTTTCAAAAATAGAGACCAAAAATCCCCTTCAACTAGTTAGTTTTCAAAAAACAAAGACAAAAAGAAATCCTTGCCTTATATTCAAAAATGAAAACAAATAAGAAAAAAACAAAAATAAAACCCTTTCTATATGCACAAATAAAGAAAACAAAAAAATATATAATATGTATATATATTATGCATTAATAAAACCCATAAAATAACAAAAATAGGGCATCATTCATGAAAAATCATCAACACATCATCAATAAATATGCTTACAATGAAAATAAACCATTTATCATCTAAAAATGCAAGATCATGATCATATTTGCAAGAAAAAGTAAGAAAAATAAAATAAAATGGGTTTTAAATGGTTACCTTGGAAGAAAAAGGGGTCTTTGATCAAGCGCGAAGCGGGCGATCAATCGGCACAAGCAAGGGCTGGGCAATGAGGCACCTGTAGAGGTGATGTAAAGGACCCTAGGGGAGGCCTATTTTCGATTTGAAGAGAGGAGGAGAAATTTTTTTCGAAAATACACCCCTGCTGCCCGAACTCGGGCTCTTTAAATTCGAATCTCCAGCCATGCCTGGCGAACCTATTAGTTGTGCCAGGCTATTTTGGCCCCTCAGTTGGCTTGGCACAACTAATAGTGGCGCTAGGTCACTTATGGGCTAGATTTTGGGCCGGGTACGGGACACATGCATAGCCCGATACCCCCTCTCTTTGCATTGTTACCCCCAACAGATGCACGTACTTTCGGCTTGCCTGAGAAGTTGTGCTAGAATAAAATGGATCAAGATCAATAAGCATCCCGATCCTACATAGAAAAACATGAAAAAAGTCTAAAAAATGATAAAAAAATCCCACATAAAAAGCCAAAAATAATTCACATAAAATGACAAAATAATTCACATAAAATGATAGTTTTAAATCCAAAAAAAAGTATATAAAATGATAACTTAAATCTAAAAAAAATCGCATAAAATGATGACTCAAAATCCAAAAAATAACATTAAAAAAGTAAAAAATTTCTCACATAAAATAACAAAAAATATGTGTTTTGAAAAAATAAAAAGCAGTACGTACTCCCAAAAAGCATTGCGACATCTATTCACTCCGCTCAGGTTGCGACATCTATTCGCTCCGCTCAGGTAGTCGTGCTAAATAAACTTTAAAATCAATAGATTCGCCCAAAGACCTCAAACCCTACTTAAAGCAGGGGCACCCGTGACCAGTTAAATGACGCGGTCTATGCCTCATATGATTGGACACAAACTATGCACATGCATATTTTGAAGCGATAAAATGTTAATATTTTATCAGGCAGCTGTGCTATATCAATGTCCTAAGTCTAAGGTTCACCTTGGATTTTTGGATCCTACTTCAAAGTAGGAACAACGGCGTCAATCCCGATCAAACAGTCAATATTTCGATCCAAATGATTCCACTGCTAAATCTTTAAGCTAATGCTCTGTCTTTGGATTCATATGAATGTGAGTGTCTAAGCTTCAGATTTTTCATGAAATTTTCGAAGGTGTGGACTCTTGGTCTGCGCAGTCTGGGTGTGTGCCCTATGGGGTTTGAGGTTCGAGTAATTCCGTTGAAAAAGGTCAATTGTTGGTTGAGACCAACCTGTTGAAAATGAAACTACATATCAATCAACTATGTGCAAACATGCATGCAGAAGGGTTCTTTTCCCTTACTTTTTCGCAGGCTTAAAACTTGCATGGGCACGGTTTCCGTTAGATAGGCGCCATGCGTTTGGGTATTCGTAGGATGGTCGTTTGTTCTCATAAATTATACCCGGACGAGATCTGGGTCGAGACTTCCATTGCCTTTATTGCTTATTGCTCCTAATGGGTACATGTTTATGCATAGTTAAATAATTTGTAAGATCATTATCGGTAAAGACCAGGATTAGGTGTCCCCTTCGGTGGGCATCTGATTTTGGCCAGATCTGTTCAGTGTTATTTGAGGTTGAATGCTCTAGGTCATATTGATCCAGGGCACGTTATCAAAAAGAAGCACGTACTCCCAAAAAGTAATACGATATCTATTCACTCCGCTCGGGTAGTCGTGCTAAATATACTTTGGGATCAATGGGTTCGCCCAAAGACCTCGAACCCTACTTCAAGCAGAGGCACCCGTGACCAGTCAAATGAGGTGGTCAATGCCTCATATGATTGGACATAAACTGTGGAACCTTGCGTACTTGCTTTGCGCCTATCTATGAATGTGGGTCGATCACCCTCCTTACTTACGAAGCTATTATATTCAGAATGAATCTTGAACATCAAACTCCTTCAAATCCTCTCGAGAAGCGACCATTTTTCCTGGCTAACGGGCTTTCGCAACTCGAGAAGTGAACATTTTTCCCAGCTATTAAGCTTTCGCAACTCATTTCACCTCGGTTATGCCCAGTAATGTTGCTAAGCTCTTGGGGACCGATTACCTTAAGAAATGACCGTTATCTCGACATACAGGGCTTTCATTTTCTTACCATGTTACCTGCCTGATGTTTGAAGTTTGTTCTGAATGAAATGGACCCGTCAGCAATGCATTGGGCCTCTTCGGATGTCCCTTTTCTTTGGTATTCGATCATTAATGATTGGATACCAAAGATGGGCATCTGTAGACACCCAAATTTGGCCCAAGGCCCGATCGAGACACATTTTGAGAGAGGCGCATCTCCGAGCTTTTGATGGTATGTATGGAACCCTTAGGAACCTTTTCAAAACCTTAGGAGCTAGTTCAAACCCTTAAGAATCACCCTAGATCCCTTAGGAACCTTCCCGAACCCTTAGAAACCCATCTCAACCCTTAGAAACTATTCCGGACCTAAACCTAGCTTTCCCGAGCAATGGATGAAGAGTGAGGAATCGAGAGTAGCTATAACTTTATACTATAATCGAATCTTATACCATTGAAAAGTAGAAGTCCTCAGCTTTCCAACAAGCTAAGGATCACCCCAATTGGAGTTGTATGCAAGAAGTTACGGCATTCCGAAGCTCAGGGGTAGAATTATAATTTTGTCGGGTTCCCCTTTGGGATTTGTGGGCAGAATTGTAATTTTGTGTGGTTCCCCAGAAATGGCTTGGCGTAGCTAATAGTTGCACTAGCTATAAGGTGGGCCCCAACACTGAGAGCCAACTTCCAGACCACTATTCAAGCACTGTTTTATCGTACCTTTACCTGACGCATCTATTAGTTGCGTCAGGCTTAGGAACAATGACTGTGGGGTTTTACCTCGAATTTCGAGATTGGGGTTTAACTTGTTGACCATCTTGACCTATAGGGTGTATTTTGTTAGCTCTGTTGTACCCATTCACTAGCTATTTGCAACCCCTTAAGTGGTTTAAATCCCTAACCTATCATCCACCATTGGAGCATCACTTCACACATTTCAAGGCTCTAAAAACCCTAGGAGACCTTAGATGGCTAGATTACCTAATTGCTAATCCAAGTTAGCCTCTAAACACCCTCCTAACCTCTCTTTTTCCTATAAATAGAGAGGCACCCCTCCCTTTATAAAGGCTTAAATTTTTTTTGTAAATTAGAGATTAAAGAATACCTTCTCTCTCTCCTCTAGTGCACTCTTTTCATCCAAATTCTAGAACTTTCAAACCTTCTAAAACCTTAGCCTTTCACCTAAAAGATTTAGTTTAGGTGTGTGCTACCCCCTAGCCTCCCCTCTCTACCTCTTAGCATCCACCCTAAGAGTTAGAATCTATCATCAAGCTATACAAGCCATCAAAAGCTCACCGAAGCAAGCCAACGCAAGGCTCCACAATGGTGCAACAAGGGCCCGAGAGCTCCGACTCTCTCCTCCACTCTCCTACCTTCTTGGTTCTTCCTCCACCCTCTCATTTGTGTTGTAACGCCGCCAAATTTTTGGTAGGAACAGAGGGGCACAAATAGGATTTTAAGGCCCTTTGGGCAAGAGGAAGGCTTTTTTATTTCTTTTATATCATTTATTTATTTTTCCATAAGTAGAAACCGCATTAAGTGGGTTTATTGGGTGCCTAACACCTTCCCAATCGATAACCGAAGCCCCTACCCACGAGCCTTTGGCGTAGTCTTGATTCAAAGTCAATTTTTGGCACTTCGGTGCTCTTTAACTTTTATTTAGGTTTCCCGGGACTCCAAAAGCTTCGGGTGGCGACTCTAAATTTTTATCACAAGCGCATCGTCGTGACAAGATCGTCAAAAATCCACGGTTGCACAATGAAGTATGATTAAAGCATATACCACAGTGATAAAAATTTGAGAAATACCATACGAAAAAATTTCGAGAATTAATGAATCAGCCCAATATTCGACGAAAAGAGGGTTAATTTGACTGTTTAGAATTTAGAAACCAGGGATTTTTACATTTTAACTTGGTTTTATAAAATGGATCAACTCTCTGACCTATGGCCTAAGATAAAACTCTATTTCTTCATTTTTACATCATATGGCGCCGTGAGGCATACAAGTTTTATCCATCCAAGTTCTCCAGCAAGTAAAATATCTTATGATGTAGCCTAAAAAATATGCGCATAGGAGAATCTATCGAATCCAAGCAACTCAATACTAACAAGCCATTTTTTATAAAAAATTTGTTTTAGTATTATATTGAAAGTTGGACAAGAGCCTCGAAAGGACCAATAAAAGTCCAAGCCAACACCACAAGCATTGCTACCTGGAAAATCGAACTTTCTGGAGAAAACCAGAGTAGGTACTTGGGTAAAACGTAGGAAACCCTGGCACAATGGGAAAAACTACGTACGAGGAAATCGAAATGTTCGGAAAAAAACCTTTGAAAAAGAAAATATCTCCCAAAAGGTGAAATAGACCACCAAATCAAGAACACCCGAAAACCCATTACATGTTATGCAAGAAAGAAAGAAAGAAAGAAGTTGATTGGCATTGAACCTTCTGACGTTAAAGATCAAGGGTTCTTCTCTGCCGGCTGCAATCGTCCAGTAGCAAACCAATATGAGACCGGATTCGATAAGATTGTCTTCAAAAAAAAAAACTTTGTTACACCTAATGTCATTGCACAAGAGCCAAGTATTCCAAAGGATGGAAATGTGTAAGTGATCCCAGATCCATTGCTTGATCCCGCTGATTGGGAGGGAGGCCATACCGAGAATGGTGCTGATTAGGTTACCGAGTAAACAGTAAGACATGTTGAAGGCTCTTAAGCATCTATACCAAACAGGCCAAATTCTTTCACATAGAAGGAAAAGGTGCTCGGAGTCCTCCTCAAAGTCATTGCAGAAGAAATAGTTTTGAGATAGAGACATGCCCCTTCTGTTTAAATTGAAAATGGTAGGCAATTTATTACAGCACAAGGACCAAAGAAAGAAAGAGACCTTTGAAGGGATCTTGAAATCCCATATTGCAGGCCAACTGATCGAGGTGTTGTTTGAGAGAAGGGACTGAGAAGCAGCCTTCACCGAAAACTCTCTTTTTATTACTATGCTAAAGTCTGGAATTAGTTTGGTTGAGAGGAAGATAAACATGATCCAAGAGTTCACTGAATTTGCTGATTTCAACATCACTAAGTCTGTGTCAAAAGTCGATTTGCCATTGCGAATTGCCAAGAAACTTAGACTTGAAACTGAACTCAGAACTGATCCATTTATCAGTCCAAAAGTGAATATTGCCACTCGATCCAATAGTAAAGGATATATTTTAATATAATCCTCCCTAATAGATAGGAGACTTTTCCCCCAACATTAAGAGCTATTGTATTTGATATTCCTTATTTCCCAACCTCTATCGCATACACAATATTGGTGAATCACAATTTCTTTCCACCATTGGTCCAAGGAATCTTCGAGACGCCACCACCATTTCATCAACAAAGAAGTGTTCATAGCAATAACAGTCTGATGTCAAGGCCTTCGGCCCATTTGGGTTGGGTAATTTTATTCCAACTTATAAGGTGTAACTTTCTGTTTTCTCCTAAATCATCCCACAAAAAGTTCCTCTCGATTCTTTCGATTTCTTGACGAACTTTAGCTGGACATTTGTAGAAAGATAAAATATACGACAGAATGACACTGTGCAACCGTTGATTTTCAACAATCCGTTGCGACGTTGCACTTTCTTGAAAAATATAGAGTCACCACCCGGAGCTTTTGGTGTCCTGGGAAATCTCAAATGAATATTGAAAGCACCGAAGTGCAAAAATATAACTCTGATTCTGGTCTATGCCAAAGGCTCTTGGGTAGGGGCTTTAGTTATCGATTGGGAAGGTGTTAAGCACCCAACCAACTCGCTCATAAGCGGTCTCTACTATGGCTATTTGGATGTGTATATATATATATATATATATATATATATATATATATATATATATAAAGAAAAGAAAATGACTAGCACTTTTCTTGCCCGAAGGCACACCGATCCTATTGAGTTCATCCCACTTACCGAAATTTGGGCAGCGTAATGGCTCAATTCTAGGATAGAGGAAAAGCAAAGAAGGTAGAGGAATAGAGGGGAGAGTCGGAGCTCTCAGGCCCTTGTAGCACTGATGTGGATCCTTGCGCGAGAGTGTCTTTGATGAGCTTCCGAAAGCAAATGGGTTAATGGATGGGTTTGAATCTCTAAGGTTTGGTAGCTAAGAGGTAAGAGAAGAAGGCCAGGGGCTAGTTCTAGCTAGATCTCAATGATTGATGGTGGAAAATGAGGTCTAAAGGATGAACTAGGGTATTGGAATTTTAATGGACCAATGCTAAAATGAAGGAGAGGAATAGCTAAAGCCTTTTCTCTCTTTTAAATTTTTTTCAAGCCCTTTGCAAGGTGGGGTGCCTCTCTATTTATAGAAAAGGAGAAGGTTAGGGGGTACATAAATGCTAATTAGGGTTAGCAATTAGGTAATGAGCAATCTAAGGTTTTTGGAGTTTTCTAGAGCTTGGAGAAGAGGGATTTGGATTTAATAGTAGATAATAGGGTGGTGACTTGAATGGCAAAAGGGTGATAACCTAAGCTAATAGGGTCACTAGAGTCCTAAAGAAACACACCCCAAACTTTGGGATGGTCCACAAGTCAAACTCCCAATGTCAATTTTGATCATTTTTTGAAGGAAAATCAGGCCCAAACTCTTGAAAGCTGAAGACCCGCAAGGGCCCAGCCCGGTCACTACAAAAATAAGGGGTTTCAGTGGCACTTGCTATTAAGGCATTTTTTAGTTACAGCAAGAGTAATAGCGGCAGTTTTTGGTAGCGGCAGTAGTAACAGCAGTAGTTTTTTGTTTAAAAAATTGCCGCTAATAGTCTTTTTTTTGTAGTGTTTTGCAATTTCCTGCACAAATTCGCGATCTTCATTTCGCCATAAGTTTTGATGTATAACTCTGATTGATGTGATTTTTGGCTTGTTGGAAAGCTAGAGAAGTCCCCTTTCGAATGATATATAACTCAACTTTAGAAGAGGTTTGTGTAAATTTTGGAACTGCTCTCTTTAACCACTGCTAAGGAGGGTTCGAAACTGGCTCTATGGGTCCGATTTTGCAATTTCCTACACAAATTTGCGATCTTCATTTCGTCGTAATTTTTGATGTACAACTCAAAATTAGGCAATTCTTAGCTCGTTGGAAAGATGGGAAACTCTAATTTCTAATGATATATGCCTTAGGTTGGAAAACTATATATAAAAACTTTGGCACTCTACTTTCTAACCGCTATTCAGGGGAGTTCGAATCGGGCCCTGGAAGGATTCTAATAGGTTTGATAAGGCTATGGTTGATTCCTAAGGGTTCGAGATGATTCCTAAGGGTTTTGGGATGATTTCTAAGGGTTTGGAAAATGCTTTCGGAAGCTCGAGGGTACGCCTTAATGGAAGTATGTGTCAATCAGGCCTTGGGCCAAATTTGGGTATCTACAGGCACTAAGAACTGAATGGATGAGAGTCAACCTACCACACTTAGAGAGCATCTTACTTTTCCACCCATTGAGCCTGCCATTGATTTTAGTGATGAATGGGTCCCAATCGAAGGTTTTAATTTCCCCAAATCCAATTGGGATTCCTAGATATTTGAGGAGAAAAGTGGCCGAAATTAGAGCAGCGGAGCTGGCGCAACTGTGCAAGGATTGCTCATCAATATTGATTTTGAAAATATTTGATTTATTGTAATTGACTCTTTGGCAAGAAGCTTCTTCGTACACCTTTAAAATATTACAAACATTGTGGATTTGGATAGGGTCTCCTCCACACATAACTAGAGAATCGTCTTCATATTGGAGAAGATTTATGCGAGAATTATATCTAGGATTTGAAAAACTGACAATGGTACCATCATGTTTCGCCTTCTGAAATAGGACAGTCAAACCTTCACTGAGAATATCGAAAAGCTAAGGAAAAAGAGGACAACCCTATCTCAAGCCCCTAGAAGACTCAAAAAAATCGCAAGTCTTTCCATTTATGATAATAGAAAAGTGAGTTGTAGAAAGACAGTCGTGAATCCAAGATCTCGACTAAGTAAGACCATAAAAATACCACGTCTCACCCCTAGTCCCTAGATGCTAGAGAAAAACTTACTTTCATTTCTAGAATAAGTTTATATATGATATTATACTAGTTCAAATGTACAAATCGTCAATTTTTTATATGTGACACTATTTTGACTCACCATGTGCACTAGAACTGTGACGACCCGACTTTTCCAATCCTCTGGGTATAGGAAAGGCCAGTTCGCCAACTTATTGATTTCTCAATAAGTCGCATATCAAACAAAAGCCAACAACATAACAAAGTTCTAAATAGAAGCAGAAATAATTATAACAAGGACTAAAGCTCAATAGCTTATACAAAATATATCTCCAAGAGGAACCAAGAAGAACCACCAGTGATGGCCAATCTGATCACTTAAACAATGATTCCTAATGATGGTTACTCATAAGATATCAAAAAAATATGCAAACAAGGCCTTGGGCCCATAATTCAAAATAATTTTAATCCAAAAAGTACCAAAAGACAAATCCAGACCAAGGAAAGAACTCCTCTGCTGGGGTCTCTAGTTCCTCCTCAGGAATGTAGTCAAAGTCTTCAAGATCAAGATCGTCTGAACCTAGGTCAGTCTCAGCACTTGTGAAGTATAGTCGAGGTGAGCTAACATTGAAGCTCAATAGAGGAAACTTTATCTATTTATATTTTATCATAAGTAAAGGTTTTTAAAGATAAAAATCGGATTAGTTATGGTTTGCAAAAGATGCATTGATTACCGAATTCCAATTCTAAAATAGTAAGCCAAAAGAGAAGTTAATAGGTCTGATGCTCTGATATTTTCAAATTCTGATATAATGCATGCTTCTTATCTTAAAATTATAACTTAATTATATCTCTCAAATTACATACTAACATGAGAGCACGAGTATTATCGATGGAAAACCCTACTAACCATCGTCGTTTAATGAACCCTTTTTCTGAAAGTGCAACAAGTTCCTACGTAATGAGGGCAGCTTGCGCTAGGCTTAAATACCATCAACATGATTGGTAGAATCTAGGGTTTCATTCTAATTAACCTTAAATCAAATGCGGATACTAAACATATCAGATTTTATGTAGATAGTACATTTTCAGATTTTCTGAGTTTCTAATAGATAATTCACATTCAAAGGTGAGGTTTGGAAGTTCCAAAGTTTCTGAGTTCTTATTTATGTCACAGTTTTGAAGTTCTAAATCATGTCATGTCTAACAAAATTCAGAAATTATGCTTGCAAAAGAAATAACCAATACTTGGAATAAAATGCCAATTAGTTTTAGGGTTCCCCTACCTTGACTTGTCTTGAATTGGTCTAAGCTTACACCAAGAGGTCCTCACAGTGGACTCCTATACAAAGCCTATAAAGATTAACACCAAAATGTGTTAATGGGGTCCACAAGTCCAAACAGTAGCTACCCAAACATTTCCCAAGAATTTTCAGGTGACTAAAAACAGGACAAAATTTGATCGTCGAATTTGAATTCGATCATCGAATTTACCAAAAAGTGCATCAGTCATATTTTCCAAAATTTGATCATGAAATTTTTATTCGATGGTCAAATTTCAAATTCGATGTTTGAATTTGAATTCGAACCTCGAATTTGCCCAGGTCAGTGTTGTTCCAAGTTTGTCCTCTTACTTGCTATTTTTCTCTTCCAAAGCACTAAACTGCTATCTATTCTATATGCACCATTTGTCCAATCTAATCTAGGAAAAATTAACTTTAATCAAAGGAGTTTAAAAGCCTACCTTTCAAAGTCGATTCCTTTAGCTTTCGTTGTTCCAATTCCAAGCACCGGATCAATCCACAAGCTTTAGTTAGTTGGACTCCAAATCGGTCCTTCTCCAACCTTGTTGTTGGAGCAATAGTCCAGAACATCGACAGAACTATCCACTCTCCCCTACCCTTCTTTCTTGATCTTTCTAACACATCAGAAGATGATCACAAGGTTTGTCAATCTAAGATGGGGAGAGGGATTATGATCACAAGGGATTTAAGCAAAGCAGCAAAAGAGTTGCAAGAGCTCAAAACTTTCGATTCTCACGTGAGGTAGGAAAGATAGAACTTCTCCTTCACACCTCTCCCTTTATAATACCATTTTCACCTCAAAATATCATGATCTTTGTATTTCCAAGTCTATCCACTTAATTTGCATTAATTTCCAGTGTTAAGCACAAACATACAACTTAGTGTATAAGCTACTAAAATATTGACTTCCACCATTCCAATCAAAAATCCTTTGACCAAAATTCTCCTCATACCTTAACCTATCCAAATCAACCTAATTTGTCTCGTAACTTTTCTGGGCACGCTTATCGAGGTAATCAAAATGTAAAAAATACATAAACAGGACACAAAGAAACCCATCCTAACCAAAAGTCCAAAAACACAACGAAAACACAAGTCCAAAGCAAAAGTACATGGGTCACAGTGCGATGGCTTCACAAGGCACGCAAGTCAAGGGACGGGATCCGTAGTAACCTAGATGTACTACGTGTGGCACCCGAAGGCTATAGTGGATTGCATCCGTACATGGATGCCTACACCCCAAGTGTCACATGCCGGGTAACAACCTCACTGTAGCTCAAGGTGAAGTAACTAGATTGTGATCAAATCGATTTATCAAAGTACGCAAAGCAGGTTATTTAACTGATAGGGTCGAATAGAGTGAATTACAAAACCATATCTAAAACGAATACAAAAGCAAAACTGAAGGCAAAATGACAAGTAACCCACATGAAAAAGAAATCCATAGCCCACAACCCATAGTCAAAACAGCCATAGCATAAACTCATAAACCCACAACGTAGACAAATTATCCATAGATAAAATAGTCATGTATATGGCAAGGTAGCACAACATATTGAACAAAGCTGATAAGAACATAAAGCAAACCAGAAAGTATATATAAAAGAAGCAAAAGTAAAACCACCAGGTCCCAATAATCCATCGACAGATACTAATTACAATCCCATAAAGATTGCAAAAATATAACCATAAAACCATCACCGCTGCACTAATCCTCCCTATCTGCACCGGATCCAGCAGCCTGATCAGTTGGAGCCTGATCATCATCATCACCATCATCATCTTCGCCATCATCTCCCGGACCTACTCCAGAAGTAGAAGCATGGTGCACAGACGCACGGATATCGACCATGTATGTCGCATAGTCGGCAGAAAAGGCATGCTGCATCAGATAGGTCAAAGCCCCCCCCATATATCTCTAACTCCCTGCTCATGGAGCTCGTGTGCTGAGTTAGGGCCCGGATCTGCTGACTCATAGCGGTCATCTGGTTGATCTTCATCCTCTTCATCCGTGTCAGGAACGACAGTGTCTTTAGGAGCCTTAACCAATTTGTTGTAGCTTCGACCCCAATCGACCAGTTTATAGGTCTGTAAACTAGCCGTGGACCTAGGCTCATCATGTGGAATCTCATAGGCCGGTCCCGCACGATAGTCCTCAAGCATCAATGAAATCAATCGAGCATAGGGGATGCCCTTGGCCGGGGTCTTTACCTTTTTACCCATTTTTTCTCGGGCCTTAATGATCTGTTGAAATACCACAGCTGGGGCATTGAACCACTGCTCTTAGAAGGCAGCAAATAGAACCCGTTGAATGGGACCCATGCATCCCGACCGATGTCCAAAAGGATAGAGGGTCGCATTCAAAATCACGTCAAGCATCCACATTGTATTTGGTAGTTGGGAACATGCTATTGATCTGTCGGATCCATGACATCCTTGGGTCATCTGGGCTATTAATTCATGAACTGCGACGAGTTTAGTGGTTGGAGGAGCCAGACCATGGATTTTGAATACTTGGTTGGACAATTCATTGCCACGGCAATGTCATCAATATCAAAGGCGTAGTCGCGCCCCTCGATGGTAGTATAAATTTTCTTTCCATCTTCCCGTCACATACGCTAGTAAAAGAGGCATACCAATCAGGGACAAAAGTGCGTGTGAAAAGGCTGTAGCAGTGATCTTAATTGGCCCTTTTCTAAATAATCTGAAGCCCATTGCGTAGTGTCCTGCTAATCGAATAGCTCGGGATCGAAGATCCATTCGTCAGCGAACCCCATAGCACCCCAATACTCATTGGGTTGCTTACGGATTTGTGGGGGTTGCATGGGTGGTTGAACCGGTTGTGGGGGTTGTGGTGGTGGTTGGCTTGAAGGTCCCGCTTTAGAGGCTGGTCTTTTTGAAGTAGGGACCCTAGTGGTGGTTTGTTTCTTAGGCCCCATAGTGAAATGGAAAACAAAACACAAATTGCAAAAAAAAAAATAAAAATCCACAAATCCACAAGATGAGGAAAACCTCTTTGAAATGCTCACAATAGGTTTCTTGGCAATGCAATCCAATCCCTAAGCAAATCCGAGTTGAATCCCTCTTGATCTTGGCCAAAAAAGGAAGAAAACTCAAGAAAGCCCAAAACCCTCAAAGAACCCAAGCTCGGCTCCCTTTTTCCAAAAGTATGAAATGACCAAAAAATAACCCCAGCTGACTTAAACCCGCAAAATTCGATCATCGAATTTGAATTCAATGGTTGAATTTCAATTCGATGATCGAATTTAAATTCGACCCTCGAATTTTCCAAAAACCTGTCAGTTTGCATATGAAATTCGACCTTCGAATTTTCAATTCAAGGTTTGAATTTTGCAGTAACTGTGAACTTCAAAAATTTTACCTTTTTAAAGTTGTTCTTTGTTCTATATTGACCTCCTTAAAGCCCTTATATGTTTAATGCTAATTCCAGGCTAAGCCGTAAGTGTATCACCTATAATTTGCTATCACAATTCACGAAATCAATCATGTCACGACCCGATCAATCGCACATGATTTAGCCAAAGTAGACCCCAGTATATTTATAGAAAAATAGGATCCCACATAGAATTTATATATATACCAAGGTACATATTGCAACTCGAAATCCTCATACATTATCCACACAACCCTAATTACAAAAAGAAAACGCAATATCAATCAAACAAAAGCAGAAATTGGTCTCGGATTTCAGCCTCGCGCTCCCAAGTTGCTTCTTCCAAGGTATGATTCCACCATTTCACGAGAACCAAAGGGATCCTCTTAGTTCGTAGGATCTGCTCCTTGCGATCTAAAATCTGTATCGGGTCCTCGATCACCGTCAAACCATCCTGAAGCTCAATAGGTTGATAATCAAGCACGTGAGTCGAGTCGCGAATGTATCTCCGTAGCATGTACACATGAAACACGTTGTGCATGTTGGATAATTGGGGCGGTAGCGCCACTCTGTATGCGACCTCTCCGACTCGGCCTAATATCTCAAAAGGCCCAACATACCAAGGGCTCAACTTTCCTCGTTTGCCAAATCGCATCACGCCTTTCGTAGGCAAGATTCGAACAAGCACGTTGTCGCCAACCTGAAATACAAGTACTAGACATAATTTTCATCCCTTAGAGACATATCAGGTGATTAATGCCAGTAAGCTCACCTAAAAATCCACATGCCTCCTTTTGAGATTTGCGTAGCTCTTCTGACGATTCTAAGCCACGCGTAGTCTCTCGTAGATCAACCAAACAGTCTCGGTCGTACCCTCTATAATCTCAGGGCCTAGAATGAGCTTCTCACCCACTTCTTCCCAATTTAGCAGAGACCTGCACCGCCGTCCATACAAAGCCTCGAATGGTGCCATACCAATGCTAGCTTGGAAGCTATTATTGTAAGCGAACTCGATCAGAGGTAAGTGTTGGTCCCATGACCCATAGAAATCCAACATGTAAGCTCGAAGCATGTCCTCAATGATCTGATTCACTCGCTCAGTCTGACCATCGGTCTGTGGGTGAAATGCTTAGCTGAAGTCAAGACGAGAACCCAGTCCCTCTTGGAATCGTTGCTAAAACTACAAAGTAAATAACGGATCTCTATTTGACACAATACTGGTTGGTATACCGTGCAGTCGAATGATCTCCTTGAGGTACAACTTTACGAGTTTGCTGGCGGTATATGTCGTATTGTAAGGTAGGAAATGAGCAGACTTTGTTAGCCGATCGACAATGACCCAGATGGCATTGTTCTTTCTCAGTGTTTTCAGCAATTCTAGAATGAAGTCCATTGAAATGGCTTCCCATTTCCACTTGGGTATAGGTAAAGGTTGCAACAACCCTGCCGGATTTTGATGGTCAACCTTAACCTGCTGACAAACCAAGCATCGTCATACATACTCAGCGACGTCACACTTCAAACCTCTCCACCAAAAGCTCTTCATCAAATCTTGATACATCTTGGTACTACCTGGATGTATAGCGTACTTCGATTTATGAACCTCTTCCAAAATGGTGTCCCGAAGCTCTGAGCTCGTTGGTATACATACTCGATCTCGAAACAGCAAGGTCCCATCTGCCCGAATGGAGAAATCCTTCTTACTTCCACTAACCACATCTCGCCTAGTCGCCATAAACTCATCGTCTATCATCTGTAGCTTCCTGATATTATCAAAGAGCGTAGGGCGAAGTACAAGGGTGGCCATCAATGGTCCCATGCCTTTCACATCAAACCGCGAGCTGCCTAAAGCCATATCTTCTAATAGCTTCCATCTTTGTATCCTACTGACAAGATGCGATAATAGCACTGAAGACTTCCTACTGAGAGCATCAGCAATAACGTTTGCCTTTCCTGGATGGTACTAGATAGAACAATCATATTCCTTCAAGAACTCCATCCATCATCGTTGCCTCATATTCAAGTCCTTTTGAGTGAATAGGTACTTGAGACTCTTGTGATCGATGAAGATATCAAATATCTCACCGTAGAGGTAATGTCTCTAGATCTTCATGGGAAAGATAACCGCAGCTAATTCAAGATCATGCGTCGGATAATTTCTTTCATGCTCCTTCAACTATCTAGAACCATATATAATGGCCCGCTCGTTCTGATTAAGCACACAGCCTAGTCCCCCATAAGAAACATCACTGTACACTACGAAGCCTCCACTGCCTGACGGTATAACAAGTATCGACGTTGTAGTCAATCTCCGCTTAAGCTCCTGAAAGCTCTGCTCGCACTGCTCCGTCCAATCGAACTTAGTATTCTTTTTCATAAGCTGTGTAAGCGGACCTAATATCTTCGAGAAGCCCTCAAAAAATCTCCGATAGTACCCTGGCAGACCAAGGAAATTACAGACCTTAATAACTGTCATCAGTTGTTCCCAGTTCACCACGGAATCAATCTTTGTCAGATCAACAGATATACCAGACTCAGAGATGACATGGCCCAAGAAACTGACCTAGTCTAGCCAAAACTCAGACTTGCTGAGTTTGGCATATAGCTGATGGTCCCTGAGTGTTTGAAGAGCCACTCGCAGATGCTATATGTGCTCCTCTCTGGTTTTCGAATAGATGAGGATGTCATCTACGAAAACTACCACTAATTTATCAAGATATGGCTTGAACATGCGGTTCATCAGATCCATAAATGATACAGGCTCATTCGTCAACCCAAATGGCATCACTAAGAACTCATAGTGACCATATCGCGTGCGAAACGCCGTCTCAGATATATCTTCCACCTTAATCTTGAGCTGGTGATAGCCTGACTCAGATCAATCTTCGAAAAGAACTTTGCACCCTACAGTTGATCAAATAGGTCACCTATCCCCGAAAGAGGATAACGATTTTTAATTGTTATCTTGTTGAGCTGGCAATAATCGGTGCACAGACGCATCGATCCATCCTTCTTTTTCACAAAGAGTACTGGCACTCCCCAAGGAGAAACACTCGGTCGAATAAAACCTTTATCTAATAGCTCTTGTAGCTGTTCCTTGAGCTCTTCCAACACTGCAGGTGCCATTTGATATGGAGCCTTGGACAATGGTTCGATACCCGGCACTAACTTGATCATGAACTCGATCTCTTGATCAGGTGGCAATCTAGGTAAGTCTTCAGGGACGACATCCGGATACTCACAAGCAACCGTGATAGGCACAATGTCCTTCTTTTCTTCTTTATGATCTTACAAGTAAGCAAGATATCCACAACAACCATTTTTCATCATATGCTCGGACCGAATAGTGAAAATAAGCGACGCAACATTCGATTTAACTCCACAAAATTGAAAGGATTTCTGCTTTGGCAGTCGAAAGATCACGATCTTTCATAGACAGTCGATGCTCGCGTGATATGCCGATAACCAATCCATTCCGAGAATCACGTCGAACCCTTGCATGCTCAACGTAATCATATCGGTTATTGTCTCGTGATCATCAACCATTATGATAACTGACTGACACATTGTATCCATGCTCACCGAGCTTCTCATAGGAACAGACACTGCCCTTCTCTAAGAAAAGAGGAGTGATAAACGAGTGGGTAGACCCAGGGCCTATCAATACTTGTGCTTCAATTTTACTTGAGTCGCTTTCATGACTCATCACAAGGGTACCTTTTATCAAGAATTTTCATTAATTATATACAATGATTCTAGTTTTCAAATATTCTTTTAAAAAATTCATACTTCAACATAATATAACTAATGTAAAATTTGACATATAAACTTTAATGACACCTTGGATCACGTCATTCGACGTTTGGGCATTATGTGCAGTCACCGCATAGGCTCGACCTTGAATTGTAGGTCGTGACGATTTCTGTGTAGAAACTGAAGTAGTCCTTCCCTTGTCCTCCTTTGAACAATCTTTGATCATATGACCAATCTTCCCACACCTAAAGCATCCTCCAGTGTTCCTTCGGCAATCCTCCGTCTTATGTGGTTTCCCACATCGTGTACATGCTGGAGTAAGAACAGGAGTAACAAATGGTCCACGAGATGATCCCTGAGCCATAGAAGCTCCACTCATAGTAGTGCTCGCAGATCTAAAAGGTCGTGCAGGTGAAGAATTATGTGGTCTCTGATAGGAGGAAGACACAGGTCCAGACAGCCGGCTTAGATTATGATGGTTGAATAGGATAGTGAGGACATTTCGAGAACCTCGGCTTTTTGTTCGCCTGCTCAGACGCACTAGACTATCCCTGGTCGAACCGATTTCTATTTCCCTGGTCTCTTCTCAAATACAGCTTCTGGATCTCTTCTTCAGCAATGAGGGCCTTTGACATGACACCCCCAAAGGTTTCCATCTCCCACATCGTAACCTTCTCTTGTATATTTTACCTCAAGCCCCGCTGAAATTTCTGGGCCCTCAGCAATTCAGTGGCCACATGCAGAGGTGCGAATCGTGCAAGCCTATCAAACTCTGTGTCATACTCGCGCATTGACATCTCACTCTGCTCCAGTTTTATGAGCTGGACTTCCAATTGATGACGTACGATCTTTGAAAAGTACTGATCATTGAATGTCTCCACAAACTCTACCCAAGTCAATGGAGTGTTAGGATAGTCCTGCTCCCGTGTCTTGGAAACAGATTTCCACCAAGGACTAGCCTCACCCGATAACTTGAAGGTTGCCCAATGCACTTTCTCCACATCGGTGCATTGCAATACCTCAAAGATATTTTCCATCTCGTCAATCCATCCCTAGGCCTCTATTGGATCTATCTGACCCATGAAGGTAGGAGGTCTCATCCTCCTAAACTCTGTAAAACCTCATGGCTGATGACGAGCTGCTAGCAGCTCTATCTGCTGAGCCATTGCCACAGTCTGTTGAGCCATATTTTTGGTCAAAGCCCCCAATACTTGGTCAACGTTTCCTCCTCCACCTCTACCAGCTCCCAAGGAGTCTGCATTAGGACCAGTAGCAACTCTATCTCTGCCCCGTGAGGTACCTATGCCCACATCGATCTCTTCGACACTAGCCATTCCAGATCCTTCTCTTCCTCGGCCCCTGCCTTTAAACCTGGGAGACATGCTGATCTATCATTGTTAAAAAATAATAATAATTGATCAGTATTGATTGTAAAGACAATCAAGCCCTTAGTCCTAAGACTCTGAACCTAGAGCCGCCCTCTAATACCAACTATGAGGACCCGACTTTTCCAATCCTCTGGGTATAGGAAAGGCCGGTTCGCCAACTTATTGATTTCTCAATAAGCCGCATATCAGACAAAAGCTGACAGCATAAAAAAGTTCTAAATAGAATCATAAATAATTATAACAAGGATTAAAGCTCAATAGCTTACACAAAATATATCTCCAAGAGGAACCAGGAAGAACCACCGATGATGGCCAATCCGATCACCTAAATAATGGTTCCTCATAAGATATTAAAAAAATATGCAAACAAGGCCTTGGGCCCATAATTTAAAATAATTCTAATCCAAAAGGTACCAAAAGACAAATCCAGACCAAGGAAAGAACTCCTCTGTTGGGGTCTCTAGTTCCTCCTCAAGAATGTAGTCAGAGTCCTCAAGATCAAGATCGTCTGAACCTAGGTCAGTCTCAGCACTTGTGATGTATAATCGGGGTGAGCTAACATCAAAGCTCAATAGAGAAAACTTTATCTATTTATATTTTATCATAAGTAAAGGTTTTTAAAGACAAAAATTGAATCAGTTATGGTTTTCAACAGATGCATTGATTACTGAATTCCAATTCTAAAATAGTAAGCCGAAAGAGAAGTTAATAGGCCTGATGCTCTTATATTTTTAAATTCTGATATCCTGCATGCTTCTTATCTTAAAATTATAACTTAATTATATCTCTCAAATTACATACTAGCATGAGAGCACGAGTATTACCGATGGGAAACCCTACTGACCATCATCGTTCAATGAACCCTTTTTCTGAAAGTGCAACAAGCCCCTACGTAATGAGGGAAGCTTGAAAAAGATACTAAACATATCGAATTTTATGTAGATAGTACATTTTCAGATTTTCTGAGTTTCTAATAGATAATTCACATTCAAAGGTGAGGTTCAGAAGTTCCAAAGTTTCTGAGTTCTTATTTATGTCACAGTTTCGAAGTTCTAAATCATGTCATGTCTAACAAAATTCAGAAATTATGCTTGCAAAAGAAATAACCAATATTTGGAATAAAATGCCAATTAGTTTTAGGGTTCCCCTACCTTGACATGTCTTGAATTGGTCTAAGCTTACATCAAGAGGTCCTCACAGTGGACTCCTTTTACACAAAGCCTATAGAGATTAACACCAAAATGTGTTAATGTGGTCCACAAGTCCAAACAGAAGCAACCCGAACAGTTCCCAAGAATTTTTAGGTGGCCAAAAACAGGACAAAATTTGATCATCGAATTCCAAATTCGATGGTCGAATTTGAATTCGATGCTCGAATTTGAATTCAAGCATCGAATTTACCAAAAAGTGCATCAGTCATATTTTCCAAAATTCGATCATCGAATTTTTATTCGATGGTCGAATTTAAAATTTGATGTTCGAATTTGAATTCGAAGCTCGAATTCGCCTAGGTCAGTGCTGTTCCAAGTTTGTCCTCTTACTTGTGATTTTTCTCTTCCAAAGCACTAAACTGCTATCTATTCTGTATACACCATTTGTCCAATATAATCTAGGAAAAATTAACTTTAATCAAAGGAATTTAAAGGCCTACCTTTCAAAGTCGATTCCTTTAGCTTTTGTTGATCCAATTCCAAGCACCGGATCAATCTGCAAGCTTTAGTTAGTTGGACTCCAAATCGGTCCTTCTCCAACCTTGCTATTGGAGCAATAGTCCAGAACATCGACAGAACTATCCACTCTCCCCTACCCTTCTTTCTCGATCTTTCTAACACATCAGAAGATGATCACAAGGTTTGTCAATCTAAGATGGGGAGAGGGATTATGATCACAAGGGATTTAAGCAAAGCAGCAAAAGAGTTGAAAGAGCTCAAAACTTTCGATTCTCACGTGAGGTAGGAAAGATAGAACTTATCCTTCACACCTCTCCCTTTATAATACCATTTTCACCTCAAAATATCATGATCTTTGTATTTCCAAGTCTATCCACTTAACTTGCATTAATTTCCAGTGTTAAGCACAAACATACAACTTAGTGTATAAGTTACTAAAATATTGACTTACACCATTGCAAATCAAAAATCCGTTGACCAAAATTCTCCTCATACCTTAACCTACCCAAATCAACCTAATTTGTCCCGTAAGTTTTTTGGGCACACTTACCGGGGTAATCAAAATCATGCCCAAAATATCTGAGATATTACAGATACAATCCTAGGCAGTTTCCAATCTATGTGATGATCTTGTGAACGACTATCATGTTTTGTCCAAATCCCTACATTATAAGATTTTTAATCTTTCTTATTTTTTAATAACTAATATTAAAGTTCATCGATCAAACGGTTTGTACTCCCTTGTAAGTACGTTTATTTAACTAAGATATATTTCAATCATTGAGCATACACCTTAAAGTTTAAAATATTTTTAATGAAATTACTAGTCAATCGTTGTCTCATCCATTTGAAAATAATATGATATCAAAAGGAAATAAATAGCTAGGCTACAAAGCCTTTATCGACATCCATCTTAGGTTCCTGAATACCACATACAGTCTCATCACCATAAGCCCATACGTTATCCTCAGCCACACCTGTCTCATTTGGCCACCCACATCAACAAGGCCAATGTAAGTTTACACTTGTATGGACTAGACGTGAAATTCATTAAAACATAAGATATCATTTATCGCAATGCAAACATTTCTATAATTCAAGAGTGTGTTTGTGACATGCATAATTTCAATAAGCTGAGAGGAACTGAAACGTGATATAAAATCATTATCGCATGAGTTTATCTTTTCTTTTAAGTTCATCTTTTACCCGTCCCTCTCAAGACGTTGACTTTTAAACTTCATCCCTATCAAGACATTGGGTCTAATAATTCCGTATTCTCATGCCATTAGACTCCATCTCTATCAAGATATAAGGTCTAATTGATCACATGTTCATTGCCTGTTAGACTTCATCCCTATCAAGACGTTGGGTGTAATCATACATAATCTCTGCTTATCATTTCATCATGTTCCTGTGTCGCTATCATGCAATTCGTAAATCATTATGAAACCTTAAAGTGCATAAGATTACAATCATTGAGTATACACCTTAACATTTAAGCTCATCTATTGTAAAAGAACTAACAAAGGACACAGACATCTGTCCCGAGTCCAAGTCTGTGGACCTTGTCAGCCTAGAATCGATCGATCAATTTCTCAGCTCAATCGATCGATTTCTCTCCGAGAGTTTTCAAATAATTATTGGTCAAACTCGATCGATCGCTTCCAACCCGAGAGCAGACAATGAATTATCATCTAGAAATCAATCGATCGATTTCAACCCGAAACCACTCCTCAAAGTTTCTCAATTGCACGGTGGGATTTAACTCAACCAACAATTTATTTATGCAATAGAAGGGCACTAATTAACATAAAACTCATATTTAATTAGATATTTAAGTTCAATCGAAAGCATGATTTCTCCTTACTAAGATCGATCGAATCTCCATGTTTCAATCAGGTTCCTCACTGCGACGATGACTCTTGAAGGATGCGAAGGCCGCTTGAGAATATATGCGAACGTCTCACCGATCTTTCAAAAAAGAAAAGTTCTAGAAAAGGTGGATCTAGAATCTCTTCTCTAAGATTTCTAGAGTTTCTTATGGGAATAACCTCCACTATTATGAAGAACTCTAAATGAGATTATGATTTAGGGTTTTCTCTATAATATACCTTTTAACTTAACTTATTAGGAAAACATCAGGTGTTATGCTAGCACATCATAGAAGGATGTACAGGCATTTAAATTAATATCCAAAATAAAGAAGAACTCCAAATGCGATTATGATTTAAGATTTTCTCCGTAATTCACCTTTTAACTTGACTTATTAGGAAGCCATCAAGTGTTATGCTAGCACATCGTAGAAGGATGTACATGCATTTAAATTAAGGTCCAAAATAAAGGTCTAAAACCTACATACCAAGGTTTGAACCTTGACCTCTTTTCTCTAACTCAAGCCTCTAACCAGTAGGCTATCACATAACTTGTGTCAATTAATGACAGAAATAAATATAAGAGTTTGAAATTTTAAAATATATATTTTTAATAAAAATGTTTGAAAATTCAAAGCATGCGATATATATGCTATTAGGCACGTACAAAAAAATTAGGTGTATCAAAGACATGAAATTTGAATCACTACAATCTTCCCTACTTAAAAAGAGTTTTCAAAATTGAGTCATACCTTTACTCGAAGAGATGGGGATACTCCCTTCTGATAGCATCTCCGCATTCCCAAGTGGCTTCTTCACGAGAGTGATGTTGTCAAATCACAAGGACCAACAGTATAACTTTATTTCTCAGGGTCTGTTATTTGTGATCAACAATTTGAACCGACTTCTCTACAACGGACATATTCTTGTAAACCTCCAAGGGTGGTTCCTAGTTGCTAACATGTGCAAGGTTTGCCACATATTTCTTTATCATTGGTATGTGAAAAATATTGTGCATCTCGACAAACTTTAGTGGTAGCTTAACTCGATATGTTGTTTCTCTGATTCTCTTCAAGACTTCAAACGGTCCCACAAATCTCAAACTAAGCTTTCTTTTCCGTCTAAATCTTATCAATGGTGAGATTTTCATAAAAACTTTATCCCCTTCGATAAGATCACGATTCCTACGCTTTAAATTAGCATAGCATTTCTGTCTGCTCTGAGCGATTCGCACTCGTTCTCGGATTAACTGAACTTGCTTAGATGTATCTTCCACAATCTGAGGTCCTAGCAAACTTCTTACACCAACTTCATCCCAACATAAAGGAGTTTTGTAACTTCTCCCATACAAGGCTTCATACGAAGCTATCTGTATAGTAGACTGGTAACTGTTGTTATAAGCGAACTCCGTGAGGGATAGATGCTCGTCCCAATTGCCTCCACAGTCCAGTGCACAAGCGCGTAACATGTCTATATAGTAGACTGGTAACTGTTGTTATAGGCGAACTCCACGAGAGGTAGATGTTTGTCCCAATTGCCTCCAAAGTCTAGTACACAAGCGCGTAACATGTCTTCCAACACTTGACTCGGTCTTTCTGTCTATCCATCTGTTTGAGGAAGAAAAGCAAAGCTAAATTTTAACTTAGACCCCATCTCATCTTGAAATTTCTGCCAAAATTTTGAATTGAAATACGGTCTTTATTAGATACAATATTAGCAAGTACTCCATGTAATTTGAAAATCTCCCAAATGTAGATATCCACCAACTGTGAAGATGAATCGGTCATGCGATACGGAATAAAATGAGCCGATTATATCAGCCTATCAACCACAACCCAAATAGCATCATTCCTCTTTAAAGTTCATGGCAAACTAGTGGTTTCTGGTGTTTGGCTTTAACTTGTTGGCATGTGAAACATCTTGCTACGTAGTTAGTAATCCTTTATAAACCGGTGGTTTCATGTCATTCCACCAATATTTTTTCTACAATCGTTTATACATCTTATTATTTCTAGGGTGGATAGAAAATTTAGACTTATGAGCTTCGTCTAAGATCTCTCCTTTTAATTCTAAATTATCAAGTACACAGTACTATCCCTGGAACAAAATCAGCCCATCGTCTCTGACAGTTATCTCCGACTTTCCACTATTCTACTGCTTCAAAATGTTAGAATCATTAAGTTGTAGTTCCCTAATTCGATCAAGCAAGGATCAAAATTTTGGGTATCATTTTGGATTTTGAGGGGACCGAAATCAAAATTTTGGACCGAAATTTCACCCAAAAATTAAAATTTTGGCCGAAATTTCACCGAAATTTTGGGTCCCATACAAAAATGACAAAATTTTAGTCCAAATTATCTTTTCGGTGCGGACCGAAATCAATAATTTCCGCCAAAATTTTGGTCATTTCGGTCGAAATTTTGATCCTTGCGATCAAGTAATGAGAAAGTGATAATAATATGTGATAACAATGCCCTTGGTCGATTACCTACTCTGGAATAAATTTGTTGAGGGCATCAACAACTACATTAGCCTTTCTAGGATAATATTTGATCTCACAATTATAATCGATCAGGAATTCCAACCACCTTCTTTGGCTCATGTTCAAGTCTTTCTGTATAAAAAGGTATTTCAGACTTTGATGATCCATGGAGATGATGAATTTCTCTCCATAAAGGTAGTGTCTCCAGATCTTCAACACAAATATGATAGTTGACAGTTCTAGATTGTGCGTAATGTAATTCTTTTCGTGATCCTTTAGATGCCTAAATTTGTAAGCCACAACTCTCTCACTCTACATAAGGACATCGCCTAATCCCTTATACGAAGCATCGGTATTAATGATAAAGTCACCACTGTCAGAAGGTATCACTAGTATAAGTGTTATAGTTAACCCTTTCTTCAATTCAAGAAAGCTCTTCTCGCACTCCTCGGTCTAATCGAATTTTACATACTTCTTGGTCAACCTGGTAAGTGGTCCAGAGATCTTTGAGAAATCCTCCACGAACCATTTATAGTAACCTGCTAAGCCCAGAAAACTTCATACTTTAGTAACAATCTTAAGACTCGCCCAATTTACAATGGTTTCGATTTTAGCAGGATCAACAGTAATCTCTGCCTCATAAATCCTGTGGCCCAGGAATGCCACCTCACGCATCCAAAATTCGCATTTACTTCTCTTAGCGTACAACTGGTGGTCCAAGAGGGTTTCCAAGGCTATCATATCCTCAAGTGCTCGGCGTGTTCTTCGGACTTTGAGTAGATCAGGATGTCATCGACAAAAACCACCACAAAAAGGTCTAAATAGGACTTGAAAATATGGTTCATCAAGTCCATGAAGATTGCAAGGGCATTAGTCAATCCAAAAGGCATTACTAAGAATTCATACTGCCCATACCCCTTATTGAATGTTGTCTTAGCTACACCGGACTCTCTCACCCTCAACTAGTGATATCCCGATCTCAGATCGATCTTAGAGAAGCATCATGCACCTTACAGTTGATCAAATAAAACATCGATCCATAATAATGGATACTTGTTTTTAATCATTGCCTAGTTCAGCTGTCGGTAGTCTATGCACAATCATTGAGTACCATCTTTCTTTTTCACAAATAAAATAGGAGCACCCCATAGTGATTGTACATCGCATGCTTGGAAATTCAGAGTACCTGTTTTAGTAGAGTTCCTATCCTCTTTGCTACTATCCTGCTACCTGCTTTAGTAGGTACCCCTTCTCATTGATAACTCCTTGCATAGCAAGATTTTATACAAGATTTATTAGTTCACCAGTTCTACTCTCCTCTCTATTCACTCCTTGCCAGAGCAGATTTTATTTGCTCTAGTAGAGAGTTAGAAGAGAGCAGGGAGCTTATTGCTAGAGCAGGAATGTAACGACCCGAGATCCCACAATCTCTTGATTGTAAAATCTGAGGTCGTACCTTCATATTGTGAACCATAGAAATATAATAAGGCGATAAGGCACCTTAAACAGCAAAAGATAAAATTTTATTAAAACATTAATTAATCAAAATAAAGCCCATGATAATATTTTTATTCCAATGACAAGTCCAACATAATTAAAGCTTAAACAGTCTTGATAAAATACTAACTGATCAATGTCTCATTTATTTAAAACTAATAATAATAACTAGAAAGGAAATTAGATAATTAGGCCATGAAGCCATCATCGCCATTCAGTTCAGTTTCCTGAGCATCACGTGTCGTCTTATCGCCATAGACTAATACGCTGTCATCGGCGACACCTGTCTCATTTGGTCACTCACATCAACAAAGGGTGTAAGTTTACACTTGTATGGACCAGACATGCAATCCATTGAAGTATAAAATATCAGTCATAACCATATGAATGTTTCGATATATTTCATGTGTGTGTACATGTGACATGTATAATCGCAATAAGCTGAAATGAACTGAACGTAAACATGGATATCAATGTTTCATGAATGCATTATTTCTTTTAATTTCATCTTTTTTGTCATTTAATGCACTTTAGACTCCGTCCCGCTTAAGATATTTGGTCGTAATCATGCTTATCACTTATTTAGTTAGACTCCGTCATGCTCAAGACGTTGGGTCTAATCAATCATATCATTTATTGCACGTCAAATTTCGTCCCACTCAAGACGTTGGGTTTAACTACGCTCATCATACTCTTGTTTAGTTAGAATCCATCTTACACAAGATGTTGGGTCTAATACCTTTTTAGACACCATCAGGTATAAAATGTTGGGTCTAATTCTTCTTAATCATATTTAGTTAGACTCCATCAAGCACAAGATGTTAGATCTAATACCTTCTTAGACTCCATCATGTACAAAATATTGGGTCTAATGCTCGCTGACCATGGCTTGATATTTTATCATATTTTACGCGTCTTGATTGTGCATTATATAGATCATCATGGAATATGTAAAATGCATAAGAGTAATATCATAATGCATAAGCATTTAAGTGCATTTAATCATGGTACATAAACATTGAAGTGTGCACAATCATGGTGCATAAATATTATAGTACATATGATACGATCATAGTGCATAAACATTAATATTTAATGACACTGTTATGAGAAGAACCGATTATATAATTTAACTATTCAAACTCAATCTATTGAAGTCATGTTCAGACTCAATCTATTGATTTTAGCTCAATTCATTAATTTCTCAATCCATTAAATTCTATTCATGCTCAATGGATTGATTTCTCAATCAATTGGCATAAATCTATGCTCAGGCTCAATCTATTGAGTTTTACCCAATCCATTGAGTTCTGTTTGTGACTATTTGATGTTCATCATCAATCGATTGACATCCAAGAATCAATCGATTGACATAAATTTGTGCTCAGTCGCAATCTATTGATTTCTTAGAATCAATCTATTGACGTTGATCCTGAGCATGCCCCAACAATGCTCAAATCTCATGGTGACCTTTAACCCATCTTCTTTTTAACTAAAATTGTAACATTAAAAATCATTAATCATAACATGCATCCATTTAATCATTCCTTCATTATTCATGAAATAAACTCACTAATTTGCATAAAAAATTATTTAAAAATCAATATTTTAAGTTTAATGAAAAGTATAATTTCTCCATACTTAGATCGATCGTATCCTCATGATTAAATCGAGATCCCAACAATGATGATGATTCTAGAAGGAGGCGAAGGCAGCTTAAGAATATACGTCAACGTTTTGCCGATCTTTTAAAAGAAAGGTTCCAGAAAGGTAGATCTAGAATTTCTTCTCTAAAGTCTCTAAGGTTTCTGACGGCTCTATTCTTAAGAAGAACTCTAAATGAGATTATAATTTAGGGTTCTCCGTAAGACACTTATTTATAACATTTTAGAAATTATTCAGTGTTAAGCTAACACACCAAGGAAGAGTGTATAGGATTTTACCTCAAAGTCCAAAATAGAGGTTTATAACACACATAACAAGATTCGATCCCTAGACCTCTTGTTTATAACTTAAAGGCTTTAACTTGTAGGCTACTTATGTGATTTTTAGTTGTGATGTTTTACTCGCAAGCGCACGAATCAGATTATAGACAGTGGGTGCAGAGTACGAGATCGTTCCCACGAGGACTATTTTAGAAGATCTAAAAAGATGAAACAGTAATTCAAGAAATCTACCAAGATCTAACAGTACCCTACCGATATTACGATTTAGGCAGTTTTGTGAGATGATAATTACTGACTACTTAAACATGTATTTTTAGTTAAAACATTTTGAAAAGTCACGACATGCGGGGAATACAATATTAAGCACATACACATATTTTAGGTGTATCAAAGATATAAAATTCAGATCATAACAAGGTAAATCCTCCTTTGAAGGGAGTTAAAAAAGAGAATGAGAATCAATTAAAGCAGGTGAACTTTGCTGTGACAGTGGCTAGCAGAGAGCAATGTCATCAGAGAGCCTTCAAATTTTCCAATTTTAATAGTAAACATAAAAAATTTATAGTGCAAGATCCTTTCTTCTATATAAATGTAAAAATAGTTTCTGTCATATTTTCATACCTAAAACTCCCCCAAGAGTTGCTACCCTTCTCCCGATTGTAATTGCAAAATCTGATAATTAAACTAGGATTCTAAAATTCTTCTAATTAAACTTTGTAAAGCTAAGCCGCCGCCGAGAGTCGAAAAGATGCCCTCCTTCGCTATCGGTAATATCTTCAAGGGCGTAAAGGTGAGCCAGAGACCCAAAGAAAGCACGACAAAGATTGAAGTATCGCCACAAGCACCATCTCTTGGTCAGATCAAATGGTTCTCCAGCGGACGTGATGCGTTTGATGACTTCGATTGGAAGTCTCAATTTGGGGTGATCGCAAACATCGTGGTTATTTTTCTGATGAGGAGAGAGAAGAAAGTGATGATGAAGACGAGGTTGTGATCCCTTTCTCTGCTCCTATGAAAGGGGGGGCTGGGGCACTAGCTTTGCAGCCAAGGAAGGAGATCAACCTATGGAAGAGAAGAACCATGGCTCCTCCTATGCCTCTTAATTTGAAGTGATATATTTTCTCTCTTTGATCTTAGCATGATGGGAATTGATCAGGAAGATGATCAAAATTTTTGTAGATTCTTCTATATTTTCAGTACAAAAAGTTTTTGGATGCCCTTTATTCAAGTTTTTAATCCCTTATCAGAGCTAAATTTTCTATTTGTCGTTGAATTTGTTTCCATTCTAATGTTAGTTTTTTCAAGATTTTTGTTTTTCGTAAATAAAATAAAATTATCAGAGCAAAAATGAGAGATCACTTTTCAGTGAACATAGCTAACGAACAAAGCAGAGACGTTAAGTTTGAGATTTAGGAATAATTGCAGGAAAAGGATTGGGAGGAAAAAAAAATTCGTCATTACACCCAAACAAAAAGTTTCGACTGATCAGGACTCACCTGTTTTCATGACTCTTAAAATCCGCGAATGGGTTTTTTAGAAGATAGATCAA
Source organism: Chloranthus sessilifolius (assembly GCA_021018995.1). Taxonomy (NCBI): domain Eukaryota; kingdom Viridiplantae; phylum Streptophyta; class Magnoliopsida; order Chloranthales; family Chloranthaceae; genus Chloranthus; species Chloranthus sessilifolius. The sequence continues at coordinate 131,605,344 of CM037585.1, forward strand.
ATGATTGTTATGCTTTCCTTTAAAACCCCCTCTCTTAATATTTTGCTCCCATCCATCTGTATCCTATCGAGGGATGAATGCCGCTCTGGCAATTGCTCCCATCCGCTTCGGTTGCTCCAACAACTGCTCCGACGTCGGCTACTCCAAAAACCCTCCCCGACTGCTTCGACGATTGCTATATGTCTTTGTTTTATTTATGTCTCTTAATTTGCTTTGATTTATATTCAACTAATTTTATGTTCTGTTGATAACATGAATCTTATCCAAGATTTTGTATTTTTTTATTCATCTTGAAACAATTAGATTTCCATAAATTTTCATTAAGCAAGCAGTCTCTCATTAACACATCATTTTTTTCGATTTCAGGTATATTTATATCACTATGTGAAAACAAAGAAAAAATAGCACCACTTACTTTTAAAATATCACAGACATCAGCTGTTGTAGAAGAAATTCACGTATACAATAGCCCATATCAGTGATTAAATCAATGCAACGGCCCACTCAAATGTATTATTTGTTAGTAAGCGAATTCAATTCCACGACCTTCGTGTCTTTAAGAGATTTCAAACCCAAACTGCGTGGAGACCCTTCTAAAATGGGCGGGAGCCCAAATATTCTTCAGAAACTCTAAAAACCCAGTAGGAACGCATCTTCTTTGTCTTCTTCATCACCTTTTCCCAGCGAGGTGGTAAAATGCACAGGGCGTGCTCTGCTCTTATCCTGCTCCTTCTTCCTATTTATCCATCGCTGGGTTAGGGTTTCATAGATCTCTCTCTCTCTCTCTCTCTCTCTCTCTCTCCTCTGTCATCCCAAGATCATGGAGATTCATGTTTGGAGAACGGTGCCCGTTCTCTTATTGATCTTCACCAGGCTAACATCTAAAAAAAAATAGGGTTTCGGCAACAGACTCAATCTGTTCAATAGTTTCAGCCGTTGATTCAATCTTGCCGTCTCGGGATATGTGTGATTTCATATTTGCGATCGGAGAGTGGTGGTTCCAATGGGGGGTCGATTGAGGTCACCGAGGGCAATGACGCCTATTCTGCCAAATTGCTTCACCCACTGCAGATATCTTGAAAACAAATCCAATGCCAATGATCGTCCTCAGTTATAGAGAATCAGGTACGTTGGATGCTTCGATTTTTGCTTTGATGTTGGAGAAGGTTTCAGGAAGGGTGGATTTTTTTTATTATGTTTTATGTAGTTTTTGTCATGCATTCAATTATGAGGCACTCTTTTTATTAGACCTCAATGTTTGAGAGATGATAGCAAATAAGTCCATTTTTTGACAAAATAATAATATTATTGTGATTATTGGGGAATTACAATCATCATTCTTATTTTCACTATTAAATTAGTATGATTGTTTTAGCAAGATTCCATTGTCATTGTAATTATTTATTTTAATTTTGACAATAAAAAAATTTATTGTAATTTTCAGGAATTTAGCGATTAAGTTGAAGCTGTCACATATATAAGGCACTTTTGACTTATTTGGTACCTGTTTTAAGAAATCTAGGGTGAGGGTTTGGGGGTTTCAGGTTTAGTATTAGAGTTTGGGGGTTTCAGAGTAAGGGTTAGGGTTTACATTCATCCCCTTGTCAATATCTTCCAATCTCGTGGAAACCCTTTGCCACCCATCTTTGAAACTCTTCGGTTCCACCTTTGGCTAAATCGAAACTCTTTGATGCCTCTGAATTGTTGATGGTAAAGATGCATGGTGTATGCATATCATGTGTTTGAGGTTTGGTGTAAAAGAAGGTACGTGGACCATTTTCATGTAGTTTTAATATTTTAAACAGTCTATTTTACCCCCAACATGATGACTAAACTTTGACAACTTGCTAGACTGAACTCAAAATCAATTGTGCGGGACTTTGGGGCCAAAAAGATAACCTTGGCACTGGGGCAAGGTTATCTTCTTTTTTGTCAAGGGACACGACCAAAAAGATAACCTTGGCACTGGGGCAAAACAATTCTTTTTCAAGAGGATTTGATAAAATTTTGTATATGCTTCTGGTAATTAATCATGACGCTTTCTCTCTGCTTCAATTTTCATGTCAGTTTTATCTTCTTACTTAGAATAACTGGTCTCAGGTAAGCTTAAGGGAAAAATCTCTTGTAATAAGGGCGAAGGCTTTACGTGCCATAAGCATTCATTCCTATCCCTTCAATTGGTTTTATTTATTTATCTAAAGATGCATAAGCTGGAGACCGACTCCTTGTGATCACATAATTGGAGTTTAGGTTAGTGTAATAATTGAAGCCGATCCAGAAGTTTTGTGTGAGAAAAGCATTTAAAGGTGTCAACCAACCCAAGGTGAATCATAAGACACCATATTCCTTTATTAACTGATTATTGCATACTATCTATTATAGCAAAACCATTGGTAGTTCCTCTTTTAAAGGATTTAATTTGAATTTATTTTTATTGTATCACTTTATCTGAAATTATGACAAAGAAAGTTGAGTAGTTTTCCCATCGCATTATTATCTATTGCAGCAGAAATGGCTCATGGTTCCTCTTGAAGAAATTAAACAAAGACTTGAGGTGCTCATTTACTAATGATTCATTTTGTTTACAATGTCATGGCCAAATAAGTACATATGAAACTTCCAATATTTGTATTGCAAGTTTGGAGAAGGAATGATATCCATAAAGTTGAATATGACAACATGTGGTATACTTTGAGTTTTTTTATTTTTCCCCTTATCAGATTATGTACTATTCATGTGTGCGTTAAAAGTTACAGTAGATAGGAGTTGGAGATGCTGGCTGTAGAGATCTCTTCTTTTGTTCTTGGAGATGCTGAGGTTGAGGTTGAGGCTTCTTTCTTTAGTGTCACTGCAACATGTGTTACTGGAGGAGGCCTAATGGGAGGTGCAACACAAACTGGTATGATCGATTGTTCAGCGTGAAATTTTCTAAACACAGGCTACTCTGTTTCTAACAAAAACTATGTGAATAAACTTGAACTGAAATCAAAATTTACATTGTTTTAAGGCAGACCAAGCAGCCATGGCAGCATTGGAAATGACCACCAATAATATTGTTCTGTTTGAGCTCTAGAAGTTATTGGAAATGCCCACCAATAATTGGTATGGAGTCTGAGTTGTATATGGTTTTTTGGCAGGGCCCAGCAAGCTAGAGGATGCTTTATGTATATGTGACACACTGTTGTTGCTTCTTAGTGTGCGTGATTTATGTGTGTTTTGAAAATAGGTTTGCAACTGCTAAATTATACTGAATCTAGAATATTAAAAAGAGTAAAGAAATATCAGCACAGGTAGAAGTGAATTAGCCTGCAAGATCAGGGCCAATTGTAGCAAGTTTTAAATGTATGTGAGTGAAAGATCGTCCACAGAGAATTTGTCTAAAATGCAAGATAAACTTCCAGATCTGAGCTACCAGATCTGACCTCTGATCCTATCTACAAAGCACATAAAATGGGAGGTTGAATTTGTCACATTAACTAAATGATAAAAGTAAAGATTAAACTAAGTGATCCAGATCTGAGTTGGGGAAGTGTTTGAGGTAAACTTATACAAAAAATGGAGAAGTAATATCTAACTTTGATTTGGTCCTTGAAAACTAATGAGAATGACTGCAGCTCAACTGAGAGATGATCAAATCTTCATCTGGCTACAAGCGCAGATGTAAGAGAAATAAATCTAATTTAAGGATTAGGTTTAAACTTATGGCTATGGTCTGTTCACTTTAATGGCTACAAACCATCCAATAGTCTTTAATCCAAAGCCTTAGTTTAGAACAAGAAGCATCACTACAAATGCCGTGAGAGATTAGGTTACCAACACTAATTCTCACAGGATTAATAAATCAAGGGAAATTACATGAAAAATAGTAAATCTAAAGGAGTCTAATGCAATAAGGAGATCAGAGGGAACCCTTAACATGAGTCCAATTGAGAATATACGGTTCTGAACTCTGAATCCACCATTACAATTACAGAGCACAGCTTAAACAGCTCTCAGATTTGTAGTCTTGAATACAACTCTCTTTTGAATTACAGAAATATCTCACAGCTCTCAATTGCAAGTCAAAGTGAAGCTATTACAGGGATTTCAGACAAACTATCTGGTTTGGAAATGAGGGAATAGGAATGAAACTCAAAATCTGGATGCCCCAATTGGGCAAATGGTTCGTCTATTTATAGTTTTCCCCAAGTCCAGCTCAGATGTGTATCAACCAATCGAGAGGTGATCGATCTGTATTGACCAATGGTGGTCGAACGAGGATCCAGACCGTTCTCGCCAATCGAATTCCTCGATCCGGTTCACCAATCAGTGAAAAGGCATCAATTACATTATGCAACTGCTAGAGTTTCTAGAAGTTCTCGCCAAGTTATTTCATCTCCGGTGCTCACGTGGGGTGGAATATGCCTTCGCTTTATGCTTAGAATCCTGGAATGTCCCTAGGTTTTAAATGCATTGGGACGCGTGAAATAGATTACTAAATTGCCTTGCAAAAGCCGAGAACCTCGAATACCTTTTCGCAAAGTTTAGGGGCTTTTCGCAAGGTGTTGTAACTCTGAAGCTCTTTCGCAAGGTTGATTCTGTGAATTGAGTTTTCTTCTTTTGAAAAGGTAAATCATCTCTTGAAGAGTTCGGATGCTCTTGAAAGATAAGCTCGAGTTTTGTTCTTTTCGCAGAGTTTCGGGTTCTTTGCAGTTCGGGTTCTTTGCGAAAAGTACTCAGAGTGCATTTTTCTCGCTCAATTGCTCCATACTTCTTTTAAGGTTGAGACCACGTCTTTGCCTCTTCAATTCGAGACCTTTCAATGACTAGTGAGGTTGTTTCTTCTTCTTCTTCTTTGGATTGACATGGAATGTCATCTTTTGGCACTTTTGAGCTACTTTCAAGGTTAAGCACGCTTTATTGTTAATGTAAACAAACACTTAAAACACTTATTTAGTTCTCTCAAGGGTCTATCAAGGCCCAGTTAATAAGTGAAAATGGTATTTTCCAGTTCTCAACACACCCCCAAACCTAAACTTTGCTAGTCCCTGAGCAAAGACAAAATTTAAAAATAGAATGAAAAGCCATTTTTGTAGGAAGCACAGTTGCATTTAACATATGCAACAAGCCTTTTAAACCCCTAGGTGATCCCTAGTAGAGGAGTGAAGTCTCCTGAGGGTTTTCAGTGAAGGTACCCACAAACTTCTTCAATAAATCAGTTAAGATCAATGCAGTTATGTTAAAGCAAACTTTCATCCAATCAGATTATTCACACCTGCATCAGTCAGGCTGTAAGAAGATTTTCAAGAAAACATCAGTTCAAAACTAAAATTCTGCTGTAATTCCTTTTACCGTTCACTCAATTTGTGTCAAAAAGTTATTTACAAGAAAAATTAATGAACAACTTGCCTTCTATTTGAGAATCCAGCTTTGATGTTACCCCAAATAAGTCGATTTCAAACCCAACTCTCACCAGGTTTTCACTCAACATGCAAGTAAGAGGGTTGTAGTATTTCACACAGCTCAAGAGCGATTCTGACCCTCAAATAGGACTGTAAGCAGGAGCATCGGCATTGCTTTTAGTTCTGAATTCACTGCTCTTTTCATCATAGATTACACAAATCCTTATCTCCATGTCACAGGTCAATCCATCTTTGATCTGCTAGGCCAGTAACTTAGGTTGTAATGTGGCTTATGGGTGAAATTTATCAAGAATAAAAGGGTTGGAGTGGAGTTCAAAATTTTAGAAGTCAGTCAAGGTAAGGAGGTGGTATGGACACCTTCTTTATTTCAGCACAATTTCATCTTCTTCTTTGAATTTTCAGAGCCAAAGTGGCCATCTTTTTCTCTTTCTTTTTCAAACTTCCAATGAAATGACTTCTCCCAATTTTCTCAAATCAACATTGACTGGAATGCCCCATTTCTTCTGCTGATACATCGTTGCCTTCAATTATTTTTCTTTTTCTTTTACCAAACTATTACCCAACTCACCTTTCTTCAGCTTTCTTTCCTTTACCTTCTGAATTCTCAGAGTGAGGGTTAGGCTAAATGAGGTTGATGAGGTTTCAAAGAAATCTTTGATTTATAAAGATCAAATGGTGTGTATCAAGGGCAATTTTTAAAAGGTGGGGCTTTTTGAAGTTCAAACTGTCCAAAAGAAGGCCCTACATCATGTCTTTTAATATCATGATTGCTGTCAAACAATTTCAACTTGGATATATGTAACTTCTAGTGATAACAAGCAGGTTTAAACAGTCCCTAGAGCAAAAAAAATTGCCAATTCATACCTCCAAAGAATACGTTTCCGGTCTAAATCTCACTGGGTGTGGTTTTCTATCAAATTCCTGAGGTATATCATCACTGTTTTCTCTCTTTTTAGGTTTACTGAAACATCAATTTTCTTTTGGAAATTTTCTGACATTCATTTCATGAAAGTATTAGAATTACAGTAGAAATTAATTTTAAAAAGTTTTAACTTCCTCATTTTTCAAAACAACAGGTGTAAAATTACTTCAATTTCAAAAGTTCTACTGATCATAAGCTGCACCAAGCATTAACTTACTTATTTTATTGGCATACCTGCCATACCCCCAAACCAAAGGAGAGCAGGGTCCACACTGGTCCAAAGTAGAGAAACGAATAAGCAAGAAAGAAAAACAAAACATCATGATGCCAAGAAGACAGACAGAAATGCACAGAAATTACATAAGAAGAAACAGAATGTTATATTACAAACTCATAACACAGATAAGTACAATGTGATCTAATAACTGGGGTCAAAATCTGTATCATAAGTTGGTTCAATTGGCTCAGAACTTGAGTCACTGTCAGAATCAGAACTAGAATCAGTATTGGAGTCCGAACTTGATTGAGCTTTCTCCTGGATAGTGTTTTGCAACTCAATGTATTCTTCTGATTTTATCTTTTTGGTGAGGCTAATGTACTTGCCAAGTCTAATGGTCTTCAGTTTTTCCTGGTCAAGCTGAGCTTGTAACATGGTCACCTTGTGCTGCTCACTCCTAACCATCTGAAAGGTTTGACCCAGCAAGTCCTCATTTTCTCTCTCTCAAATTTCATAATAACTCCAACTTCCGAATCTGGTTTTCATAAGGGGTTCGAATGTAGGCTTGTAAATCAGCTAACCCTTTTAGAACATCTCTGCAGATATAGGGATTTTCTTCCATGGCTCGTCTGAGGGAGGCAAATCGGGGAAGGGGAATGGAATGGTAGGGGACCAAAGGTATGCCAGCTGTGGGAGGGGGGGAAGAAGTGTCCAAAAGGAGGACTTCAGGGTCGGTCTGAGTGGCTTGCTCAGATAAAGTGGGGAGTGGTGAAGGGGATGCAACCAGAGGGACTTCAGGTTCAGTTTGGGTTGCATGGGCAGTAGTGGTGGGGGTGGGCAGATCAAGCAATACTACCTCTGGTTCAGTTTGGGTAGCATGGGAATCAACGATGGGTAAAGGGTAATGGTGGTTGTGTGTGATGTGAGGCTAACGTTTGAGAGTCATTGGTCCTGTGGTTTTCTGTGTTGATTTGGAGTTGGGCTTGGATGGATTGGAGGTAGGCAAGTATTTGGGTAGTCGTGGGGAGAGATGGGCATAGCAGGGATTGGTACAACTGAAGTGGTGGGTGGGGGTGCAATGGCTGTAAAGGGAGAGGTAGGTAAGTGAGTGAAATGATGAGGGTTAGGTATAGGGATAGGTTCAAGCCTCATGGTTTCAAAAATAGATCCCATTAAGGAAGAATAAGCCTCGGTAGTGAAAGGCTCAGGGTCAGGTGTATGGGATACTTCAGGTGTGTGGGCTGAATGAGCAGGTGAATTTGAGGGGCTTTGGAGCAGAGGAGTACGGGGAGATGGGGCAGTACAGTCTGTAGCTAAAACATGGTCATTGGTGGGAGAGATTGGTGGGGTGAGTATGGTTGGAGTGGTTGGTGTAGAGGGGGAATCTATAATTGGAATAATGGAGGGTATGGGGAAGGGATAGCTGGGATAGGTGAAGTGGCAGGGGCTGGAATAGGGGAGGAGGGTGAAAGGCCAACTTCCTCAAAAATTGGTGCAGCTGAAGTGTTGGTCACCATGGGAAGGAAAGTTGCTTCAACAATGGGTGCAGCTAAAGAGCTGGTCACCAGGTCGGCAGTTGAGAAGTGGTGCATCTAAAGAGCTGGTCACCACAGGTTCTGCCAAAACTGGTTCTAAGGGAACTGCAGGGGCAGGTTCAGGTGCAGGTTCATTTTCTTCTCTCATTCGTCTTAGCATGGCTTGGCTTGTAGTCCAAGCCTTTTTCCCAAAATTGTGAGGAGCAATGACTTCAAATGGCTCCTCATTATCAATGTCAAACTTGGCTCTGAGGAGGGCTGTGATCAATCTACCAAATGGGAGGCCAGCTAATTTCTGCTCCTTTTTCAACTTGGCACTAATATCAGTCATGGCTTCAAAAATTAACATAGGGGCATTGAAAAACTGCCCCATAGAAAAGTGAAAGAGCGCCTCCAAAATTGGTGTTCTCCTCTCTTGGCTGTGCCCGGTAACATAAAAACTTCCCCTCAAAATGGAGTCCATCAATAGAAATTGGGGGGCTAGGTCTCTCCTCATGATGGGTATCCAAAGGTGCCCACAATTCCTTGGGTCAAATGTGCAAACCATTTCTCTAAAGGAGGTCATTTCATGACCAATGTACCAATGAGGATCAAATTGGAAGGGTATCCCCAAAGCATTCCCTAAGTCTTCAAATGTGACCGTAAGATCGCAATCATCAATAAAGATAACCAGGGTAGGGACATCAGCATCACTTTCAATGACCTTGATTAGGTTTTGGTACCACAACTTCACCATTCATGGGTAAATTTTCTCTGGCAAAGGGGTAAAGATATTGGTTAGTGCGGCATCCCTTATGTATCTTAAAGATAACAGGCACTCCAGTTTGTTGACGAAAAAAGTTTCGTCCACAATCAGTGAATTAACCGAGCTTCAATGAATGGATTTGCGATTACCAAATGTATAGGCAGAGGAGGAAGCCTGTGCTCGGGACTAGCGGCGAGAGATGGGTTCCTCATGTCTCACTTTCTTCCCTTTCTCCACCCTATCCGCTTTATCCATAGATAGTTTTCTTTTGGCTGAAGTTTTGGCTTTTCCCTTTGGGATAGGTTTGCTAACTTTCTTAGCAAAGAATTTTGGGAACATGGCAGCCAATGATTTCTCTGCTTTTCCCATTCGAAATTGATGTATGAAAATGTCCACAACAGATGCTGACACAAATTGAAAATTTTCAAATGATAAACAGAGAGAATGTGCAGAGAATTATCGAGATCTAGGGTTTTTAATTGAACGAGTTGTTTGCTTGCAGAAATCCCCCAAACTAGAAGCTAAAATCCTTCTCTGAAAATCCAAATGATCGAACAAAGGTGAAGAAAAATGTAGCAAGCTTCTCAAATTGCGCAAGGAAAGAACGAAATAGGGTTTCCGTGGAACAGGTCGCTCTTTAGAAAGCCTTCGAATATGAAACCCCTACTTCGAAAGAGTTTAAATATACTCAGTGTTAATTTCACAAAGTTCTTTATAAGTTTTCGAAAAGTTTCAAAATAGACCTCTTGACAACTGCAAATGGCATCAGTACCATTCGAAAAGTTAATCGCTTCAGAAACATCTTTTCAAAAAGAACAAGCTTCAGAACCAACTATTCGAAAAGCAAATCCTTGCTTTCGAGCAGTTATTACATAATCGAGTCTATGCGAAAAGTAAATTGAACTTTGCGAAACGAGAATTATTACTTTGCGACATAACTTGGAGCATATTTAAACTATGCGAAAAGAGACAAATCATGAATAAAAACAAAAACAAAGAAACTAAGCAAAAACTATGAAATAAAAACATAATGTACAGTTATCCACCATCAGATTTTTGGAGGTTCGTGATGACAGATGGGCAGCACAGGCTCCTGGGTATTTTCAATGCATGGTTTGAGCCTCTGACCATTTACTTTCAGGATTCTTCCATTACTTGGATCAAGGATGTCAAGAAGGCTAATCTCGAATAACGATGTATGGCCCTTCCCATCTGGTTCTCAGCTTTCCTGGGAAAAACTTGAGTTTTGAGTTAAATAACCATACCTTAGAGCCAGCTGTGAACTCTTTTCTCAATAAATTTTTATCATGGAAAGTTTTGACTTTCTCTTTGTACAATCTTGAATTTATGTATGCATCCATTCTCAGCTCCTCCAACTCAGCAAGTTGCAGTTTCCTGTCATTACCAGCAGTAGTTAGATCCATGTTCAATGTTTTAATGGTCCAAAAAGCTTTATATTCTAACTGTGACAACCCAAATTTTGAAACCCTGAAATTCGTGCCATCAGCACGACCTTCAAGGCCGTGCCCTGGGTTCCTTACAAAACACATTGATATATACAAGCCAAAACTGTAATTGAGGCACACGTAGCTACTCTAAATAAAATCTCAAAAATAATCAAGGTATCGCAAGGCAGTCCTTGTCCCATGCCAATTCATGGACATAAGAACTTACCCAAACCATTAGTGATAATAGTTCATCCTAGACGTTTTGTCAAAGAAACGGTATTTAAAAACATTCGAAATAAAGAGGCTTGACATACCAAGCCATACCTAATACTCTCAACTCACTCTCAAAGTAGGCAGTGGGTTTCCTAGAAGAATTCCTCAGGAGGAGGTTCTGACTCTTCTGTGGGCACGTAATCCGAAACCCTTGGATCAGCTTCTCCAGAAGTCTTTGTTGCCGCTAGTCCTGGACCTGCGACATATAGTCTAAGGGGGGTGAGCTACATCCTAGCTCCGTAGGGAAACAAAAAAGAACATATAGATTGACCTTCACACATATGTCAGCAGTTTAACAAGCATAAAATTATCGAGTAATCACTTATGGACAACAATTGAAATAACTGGAATTAAACTAATGATTTTGACTGTTACTTAGCATGGTTTTGTTTAATCTCCTTATTAGTTTAGTTGTGAATTTGGCCTAATCACTTAAATCTTAACTTAAGTAGACCCCGAGCAATATAGCATCGAGCCCCGATGGAATACCCACCATCGTCATCTAACTAGACAGTTATTATATGTATCCCCTGGGAATACTGCCCAAGCCCCTTTCTCATAGGTGGCGGGGTCTATTTTTAGATCTACATCCCTGGGATGTACTATGAAAGTACGGATGCCATTGCATCGCTCACGGATATCCCGCCGAGTCGGTTGTGGGTATCCCACGGTGGGGTATTCTAATCAAACCTTAAATAATAAAAATATCAAATGTGCTCTACATATAGTTATTCACCGTGATTGTGCTAATTATATTACATCAGGCCTTATCACATTACTTACGTTTCTCTGTTAGTTTTCATCTGCATCCCTGGGATGCCCCTTATTTCCATCACATCCTTCTTTGTTTTAACTATATGATTTTTCGTCCCCTGGGGACCTCAAGACTTTCACGTTGTAAACTCACTCACACACCCTTTTTCATGAGGATCATGCAGTATTTGACTATTTAAATGGATTACACTACATATATGAATTTCACGGAATAATGCACATGTTTCAAGAATATTCCCTACCTCGACGAATTTCAAAGCACGCCTTCTCGTAGAGGTTTATACTTCATGATCATGCGTCAAACCTACATTTCAATTTAACATAGGCTTAGAAAGGACACTAGAACCATTAGGGTGTACAACCCCCATGTTTCTTGTACCTATAATTTCAAGAACTGAGTGGTCACTGGACCTCGCTCGAGCGGTCACTTGACCTCACTCGAGCGGTCACCTGACCTCGCCCGAGCGGTTAAATCGAGGTCGCTCGAGCGGTTAAATCGAGCCACTGAAGCATTACTGGGGACCTCGCTCGCGCGAGCTTCCCCTTAGTTTTAGGGACCGCTCGAGCGAGCCCAGAGCTATATTTTTCCTATTCATCCTCGCTCGAGCGAGCCCTTTAGACCGCTCGAGCGAGGAGCGATGATTTTTGCTCCTCGATCAGATCGAGAACACAATTTCACCCTTCATTCAAACCTTAACATCATTAAAAACATTCAACCAACATTCTTCCTATTATTTAAAACATGCCTAAGCATCTATCATGCTTTTAACATACCTCTGACGATGAGTCTCGCGCAAGTTTGATTTAAGATTTGAAATTCTACTAGGCTAACAGGCCTCCAAGGTTCCTCCTCCAGCCTTTTCTCCAACTCTTCTGCCGATTTAAGTCCCAATGAAACCCTAGTTCTTTACTAGGCTCTTCTCTTCTTTCTCTCTATATTCTCCTTCTCTCTATTTAGGTTAGAATAGAGTTACATGAGGTTCTTCTCTCTCTCTTTCACTTTTATACATATAAGTTAGGAAAAATACTAGTGTGTTTCCCACGCACACACATAGTGTCTTTGGTTCGTTTTGGTCTCCTTGTGAAACACATATACCTATGTGTAATGCATGCACTCATCCCAAAAATGCAGGGTTGTGACAATCACCCCAACTTACAAGATTTTAGTCCTCAAAATCGACGATATTCTCTTAGCGAGTACCCACTCACATTGACCACGAATATCTAAAACAGTAATTTAACGATTTGTCGCATTTCGCAACAACATGCGTTGGCCATGTCAATTTATTTCCACATAGATGAAAGGGATCATCATTCACCACACTCATTCAATCGTTATATTAATCATCCACAAAAATTTGTGATATTCATGTCACGATAGTTTGAAAAAAAAAAACATTGACCAGGAAACCACCTCATTACAAAATGTCTCAATAAAATATTACATATTATGTGTTCAAAATTAACGTTACTATCTAGTCATCATCCTCCTCATAGTCGTCGTCGTCATCGCCGGAGTCATCATCATCCTCGTAGTCCTCGCCATCCTCATCCTCGTCGTCCACCCTGACGGTTGTGGTATCCGCTATGGCGTTCCTCGTAGCAGGGTCGGAGCTAGACGCTCCAAAAATAGCATCCCTCATGGCACCGACGCGCTGCATGTATGACTGCGGGTAAGCCTGGCCCATGAGGTCGACAAGTAGTGCCTCTTGGAACCTCTGATGCAACCTGATCTCCCGCCCTTGCTGAAGGATCTCCCGCATCATGCCAGTGTCAATAGTGGGTATGGGCAGTGGAACTGAGGTAGAGGGAGTGGTCGGTCCTGCCGGCGCTTGATGGGTGGTTTGTCGGGAGACCTGACGGTCTCTTTTCTTGTTGACGCTGGTTTGTAGACTCTTAAGGTTTCGGCTCCAGTCTTGGGCGAGATAGGGGACGACGTTATCGGTGAGGAACAACTCGTCCTCCCGGATCTTAAATCCTCCCTTCCCATTCCGTGAGTCTAAGAGTCGGGAAATCAACCGAGCATATGGTAATCGGTTGATGGGTGGAGGAACAGCACCCCTTACATTTCTTTTATAGGCATGCGCCATGCCTTTTATGATGATCATAGGTGCGTTGATCCACCTATTATGGAATGCGGTGTGTAGGGCCCGCAGAAACGCATCTCGGCGTTCTTGATCATGACCGGTTGGGTGTAGGTTCTTTTTGAAGATGACGTCTAGAAGCCACATACGCGGCGGTAGTTGTGATCGAGTAATAGATTGTCCCGAAGCGGACATGCCGCCTGTGATGTCGGAGATGATCGTTGGGAAATCGACGTTCCCAGAAAAAGGTGGTAGGATAAGTGGGCTAGGGGTGTAGATGTGGGGACATTTCATGACCGATGAAATTTCGGCACATCTAAAGATTAGCTCATTACCATCGATTGTGACGAGGATAGCGTCCTCGTCCACGTTCAAGTTTAGGGTTTGATAAAATAACTTCACAAGCCTCAGGTAATAACGATCCCCGAACGGCGTAAGCAGGGTCTTAAGATTGTTGTTGGTGAGGAAGTCCGATGTCCATTGGGTGGACGTCGGATCCCTGAAATAGGAGGGATGTATATCCCATTCGGCTTCAAAAATTTTTGCTCCCCACCAATCATCTAGTGTGATCGGAGTGGAGGGTGGGTTTGGTGATGGTTGTGAAGTTTGCGGCGCTTTGTTGCGCGCCGACGGCGACCGAATCACCATCCGCTTCTTAGGTTGTGGATTTGGGCTTGAAGCCATTTGGTATTTAAAGAGTTTAAAAAGAAAAGAAAAATTTCAGGGATGGGTAGATTTTGCCTAGAAGAGTAGTCTTAACGGATCGGATTGTCTAAATTCGGCTCGAATCGGACGGAAAAGATCGAAAATACCTAGCCCTAACCCCTCGCTCATCTCCACTCCCTTCGCTTGAAGATGAAAAGGCATCTTGTTATTCCCTTCACTATATATAGTCCCTCCTCGCTCGAGCGGTTATTAGTTATCGCTCGAGCGAGACCAGGACGCTTTATATCATATGTTATGGCCTCGCTCGAGCGATCAAAATGCCTCTCTCGAGCGGTCAAAAGCCTCGCTCGAGCGAGGAATAGCTATCGCTCGAGCGAGAGGGAGTTATTATTTTATGTGGTTCACTCGAGCAAACATAAGTGGTCGCTTGAGCGAGACCAGAATATTTTTCTGGTACCCTTCCGCTCGTTTTCAATTTCAAATCTCAAAAAATTCAACAAAAAGTGGTTCAAACATTGGTTGGAGTCAATATATATATATATAAATATATATATAAATTTTATCTTTCGAAAAAAATATATAGACTTCATACTACCCGTAATCACATATTCTTAATTTGAATAAGACTATTCAGTTGGCAATTTCGAACAATTTGGGATATTGTTCTTTAACATCTGCCTCGCGTTCCCATGTTGCTTCTTCGACCGGATGGTTCTTCCATCGGACAAGCACTAAGGGAATAACTTTTGTTCGCAACACATGTTCTTTTCGATCTAAAATTTCTACCGGCTCTTCAATCATGGTCATATCTTCATGCATTTCAAATGATTGGCCGCTCAGCACGTGGTCAGGGTCATTGAGATATTTCTTGAGCATCGACACGTGGAATACATTGTGTACCTGATCAAACAATGGTGGCAATCCAATGCGGTAGGCTACTTCTCCTACTCGACCTAAAACTTCAAACGGTCCAAGATAGAGGGGACTTAGCTTCCCTCTCTTTCCAAATCTCATCACTCCCTTCATCGGTGATACTTTCACGAACACATGCTCACCCACCTTAAAGTCTATACTAGTCCGCTTGATGTCAGCATAGCTTTTCTGTCTGCTTTGAGCCGCCTTTAGTCTTCCCCTGATCATGCGGACAATAGCCGCGTTATTTTCAAGTAGCTCGGGTCCCAAAACAAATTTCTCGCCAATTTCCTCCCAACTGATTGGCGATTTGCATCGTCTTCCGTACAAGGCTTCATACAGTGCCATTCCGATGCTCGTCTGAAAACTATTATTATAAGCAAACTCAATCAATGGTAGATGTTGATCCCACGATCCTTGTAATTCTAACATACATGCCCTAAGCATGTCTTCAATGACTTGGTTGACCCTTTCAGTCTGTCCGTCGGTCTGTGGGTGAAACGCCGTACTAAAATCTAGCCTAGTTCCCATTCCTTCTTGAAATTTCCTCCAAAACTTTGATGTATATAATGGGTCCCGATCTGAAACAATGCTACTTGGAATCCCATGTAAACGGACGATCTCTTTCATATAGAGCTCTGTTAGTCTTCCCGCCGTGTACATCATATTGTAAGGCAAGAAATGTGCTGACTTAGTCAATCGATCGACTACTACCCAAATGGCGTTATGCTTCCTTGCAGTTCGCGGTAGACCGACTATGAAATCCATGGAGATAGATTCCCACTTCCATTCCGGTATGGGTAGAGGTTGTAATAGGCCTGCGGGGTGTCTATGATCGATTTTCACTTGTTGGCACGTCAAACATCGTGACACGTACTCTGCCACATCTTGTTTCAAACCTCTCCACCAGTAATTCTTTTTCAGATCTTGATACATCTTCGTGCTTCCCGGGTGGATAGCATAGCTTAACTTGTGAGATTCATCAAGAATCGTTCGCCGCAATCTGGCATTGTCTGAAATGCAAAGCCGCCCCTGGAATACTAAGGAACCATCCTCCTTGATTGAAAACTCAAATGTAATACCTTCAGTTACATCTTGACGCATCTTAGTTAGAATTGGGTCTTTCATCTGTAGTTCTTGTATGTGTTCGAATATCATTGGTTTCACTGATATGTTGGCTAAGAAGGCTCCTGTGGCTTGTGGCTGTATGTCTGTGCCACATAACGCTAGATCCTCCAACAACTTCCATCGATGTATACCTGAAATTAGACTAGCCAACTGGGCCGAACTTTTCTGACTCAAGGCGTCAGCCACTACGTTAGCTTTGCCTGGATGGTACTGTATGGAACAGTCGTAGTTTTTGAGGAATTCCATCCACCTACGCTGCCTCATATTTAGTTCCTTCTGTGTAAACAGATATCTGAGGCTCTTATGGTCGGTGAAAATTTCAAATGTTTCTCCGTATAAATAATGTCGCCATATCTTTAATGCGAATATGACTGCTGCTAGTTCCAGATCGTGTGTTGGGTAGTTCTTTTCGTGTTTCTTTCAAGTCGAGTCGTAAGCTATTACCTTTTTATATTGATTTAGTACACAACCCAACCCGTTATACGAAGCATCACTATAAACTGTGAATCCTCCACTGCCTGATGGAATGGCTAACACTGGAGCTGAGGTGAGTCTCTTCTTGAGTTCTTGAAAACTCTTCTCACACGCCTCACTCCACTCAAATCTTGAGTCCTTTCTTGTAAGCCTCGTAAGAGGTCCTGATATTTTTGAAAATCCCTCTACGAAACGTCGATAATAACACGCCGGTCCAGGAAACTTGGATGTACATCGTCACGGTTTTGGTTGCTCCAGTTCACCATGCCCTCGATCTTAGCGGGATCTACTGTGACACCATGCTTTGAGACGACATGTCCCAAAAAGCTAACCTCTTTTAACCAAAACTCACATTTGCTGAGCTTGGCGTACAATTGGTGTTCACGCAAGGTTCGTAGGGCGACTCGTAAGTGTTCTTCATGCTCCATTTTTGATTTTGAGTAGATCAGGATGTCATCAACAAACACTACAACGCAGGAGTCTAGGTGTGGTTTAAACACCCGATTCATCAAGTCCATAAGCAGCGCTTGATGCGTCAGTCCGAATGGCATCACTAAAAATTCATAGTGTCCATACCGTGTTCTAAAAGCCGTTTTCTGAATGTCCTCGGCCCTGACTCTTAACTGATGGTATCCAGATCTTAGATCGATCTTGGAAAAATGTTTTGCTCCCTGCAACTGATCGAACAAGTCATCTATTCTTGGCAACGGATATCGATTCTTCACCGTGACTTTGTTCAATTGACGGTAGTCAATGCACAACCGCATCGACCCATCTTTCTTTTTCACGAATAGAACTGGTGCTCCCCATGGAGACACGCTTGGTCTTATGAACCCTTTGTCCATGAGCTCTTGCAATTGTTCTTTCAACTCTTTCAACTCTGCAGGGGCCATCCTATAAGGTGCCTTTGAAACAGGTTCCGTTCCTGGTGCTAAGTCGATCGCAAATTCTACTTCTCTTTCTGGAGGTAACCCTGGCAATTCTTCTGGAAATACATCTGGGAATTCTCGCACTACTGCTATCTCGGAGATAATATTCTTTTCTTCTTTATTTTCTTTCAGGAATGCCAAATAACCGCTACACCCCTTTCTGATTAAACGTTCTGCTCTGACTGCAGATATGAGTGGTACCTGTGTCAATCTCTCCCCTTAAAATCGAAACGATCTCCTCGTGTTAGGACGGAAAACAACAACTTTATCCTTGCAATCCACTATTGCGCAGTGATGGGACAGCCAATCCATGCCAAGGATCACGTCGAATCCTTGCATGTCCAACAATATTAAATTTGCGTCTAGTTCGTAGACAACGTGATCCCGAATGCTTACCACTACCGATTTGCAGACTAACTCTGTGTCCACTAATTCTCCTGTTGGGATAGACACTGATAACACAAAGTCTAGTGTCTCCGGAACAATCTTCATCTTCTTTGCAAATCTAGGGGTGATGAAGGAGTGGGTAGACCCTGGGTCTATCAGCACTCGTGCGTCATGTGCTACGTAGCACCCTTTCTCATAGATTTGTAACGTACCTATAATGCATACATATACGTACATAACATATACTTTATTTAAAAATTTTTTTTTTTTTTTTTCTATGCGCAACAACGGTTATATATATATTTGTCCTAATGAAAGCACATTCTCTATCTAGAATTGTATTGAAACCGAAATTCTTTATTTAAAAAAAATCTCACCTTGGATGATGTCGTGTACACTCCCTGCTTCCTGGGCGGTAACTGCGTAGGCTCTCCCTCGAACAACAGGCTTTCGAGATTGAATAGGTTGTGGCATAGAAGTTGGGGTCGTCTTTTCTTTAACTGTCTCAGGGCAATCCCTAATCATGTGGCTTATCTTGTCGCATTTGAAATAGCCTCGCATTCCCTGCCTACAATCCGCTGTTTTGTGGGACTTGCCACACTTGGCACAAGTTTCCCTTGGTGTTGAAGTAGCAACTCTTGAAAAACCTTGTGTAGTTGTAGCCCTGCTGGAAATAGCAGGACCTTGATACCTCATCGGTCTCCCTGATGCTAGCAACGGAAAACTTTGATGAGTAGCTTGTTGTGCAGCTCTCCCATACCCTGTCTGGAACGATTGTCTCTGATTCGGTGCTATAAACCTCGGTTTCTTATGTACCGATTCATAGCTCCCCATCCTGCTTGGATCAATGCTTTCTCTTCCTTGTTGTTCCCTCTGACGGTATCGGTTGTTGTTTTCTTCTTCGACTACTAATGCCTTACTCATTACTTCTCCATAGGTCTTCAACTGGAAGGGCGCAACCCCTCCTCAGATGTCCGACCTTAAGCCCTGTTGGAACCTCTTCACTTTCATCACGTCTGAAACTATGTAGTCTGGGGCGAAGCGAGCCAGTCTCATGAATTCCACTCCATACTCTCTCACGGTCGTCCTTCCTTGCGCTAGTTGTAAAAATTGGGTCTCCATCTGATTCCTCACAACTTCAGGAAAATATTGCTTATTGAATTCTTCTACGAATTCGTCCCAAGTCCACGGCATATCTGGAGTTTCTTGTGCTCTTGTTCGCGAAACGGATTTCCACCAAGGTCCAGTTTCTCCATCTAACATATATGCCGCCCAACGGATGCTCTCATCCTCTGTGCATGTCAGTACGCTAAACACCTTTTCCATTGTGTCTGCCTGTCCTGAAAAATTTGGAGGTCTCATCCTTCTGAACTCAGTGAATGCTGAAGCCACTGGTGGTGTAAGTCCCACTGGAGGCGTAGGTGTTCGTTGTGGTTCTGGTACTGTATGCGCTGCCAAGGACGTTGCTTGCTGTGCCATGGCAGTTGCCATTGTCTCCATTGTGTGCATCATCCTCTGACGCTCTTCTCTTTCTTTATTTCTCTCCCTCACTCTATCTTGTTCCCTCTGATTTCGATCCTGTCGATCTAGATCTTGATCCTCCGCTTGATTTTGGTTTCCTCCCTGGCCACTACCCTCGGAAATCTCCCTGTTTCCCAATGGCACTCTGTTTGTAGGTGAGACGAACCCATCTCTACTGCGTAAATTCCTATCATGACCACCCCTGGGTCGGCCTCTTCCTCTAGGAAACATAACGGTCTGCATGAGAATCCATAGCCTCGTTAGCAGAAGTCCCTATATTCTGACGATATGATAGCTAGAACTAGAAAGAAAAGGCTATGATACCAACTGTGACAGCCCAAATTTTGGAACCCCAAAATCCGTGCCATCAGCACGACCTTCAAGGTCGTGCCCTGGGTTCCTTACAAAACACATTGATATATACAAGCCAAAACTGTAATTGAGGCACACGTAGCTACTCTAAATAAAATCTCAAAAATAATCAAGGTATCGCAAGGCAGTCCTTGTCCCATGCCAATTCATGGACATAAGAACTTACCCAAACTATTAGTGATAACAGTTCATCCTAGACGTTTTGTCAAAGAAACTGATTTAAAAACATTCGAAATAAAGAGGCTTGACATACCAAGCCATACCTAATACTCTCAACTCACTCTCAAAGTAGGCAGTGGGTTTCCTAGAAGAATTCCTCAGGAGGAGGTTCTGACTCTTCAGGCACGTAATCCAAACCCTTGGATCGCCTTTCTCCAGAAGTCTTTCCGCTTAGTCCCGGACTGACGATAGTCTAAGGGGGGTGAGCTACATCCTAGCTCCGTAGGGAAACAAAAAAGAACATATAGATTGACCTTCACACATATGTCAGCAGTTTAACAAGCATAAAATTATCGAGTAATCACTTATGGATAACAATTGAAATAACTGGAATTAAACTAATGATTTTGACTGTTACTTAGCATGGTTTTGTTTAATCTCCTTATTAGTTTAGTTGTGAATTTGGCCTAATCACTTAAATCTTAATTTAAGTAGTCCCCGAGCAATATAGCATCGAGCCCCGATGGAATACCCACCATCGTCGTCTAACTAGACAGTTATTATATGTATCCCTTGGGAATACTGCCCAAGCCCCTTTCTCATAGGTGGCGGGGTCTATTTTTAGATCTACATCCCTGGGATGTACTATGAAAGTACGGATCCGCACGCATCACCACGGATATCCCGCCGAGTCGGTGGGTATCCCGCCACGCTTGGGGGTATTCTAATCAAACCTTAAATAATAAAAATATCACATGTGCTCTACATATAGTTATTCACCGTGATTGTGCTAATTATATTACATCAGGCCTTATCACATTACTTACGTTTCTCTGTTAGTTTTCATCTGCATCCCTGGGATGCCCCTTATTTCCATCGCATCCTTCTTTGTTTTAACTATATGATTTTTCGTCCCCTGGGGACCTCAAGACTTTCACGTTGTAAACTCACTCACACACCCTTTTTCATGAGGATCATGCAGTATTTGACTATTTAAATGGATTACACTACATATATGAATTTCACGGAATAATGCACATGTTTCAAGAATATTTCCTACCTCGACGAATTTCAAAGCACGCCTTCTCGTAGAGGTTTATACTTCATGATCATGCGTCAAACCTACATTTCAATTTAACATAGGCTTAGAAAGGACACTAGAACCATTGGGGTGTACAACCCCCATGTTTCTTGTACCTATAATTTCAAGAACTGAGTGGTCACTGGACCTCGCTCGAGCGGTCACTTGACCTCACTCGAGCGGTCACCTGACCTCGCTCGAGCGGTTAAATCGAGCCACTGAAGCATTACTGGAGGGCTCGCTCGCGCGAGCTTCCCCTTAGTTTTGGGGACCGCTCGAGCGAGCCCAGAGCTATATTTTTCCTATTCATCCTCGCTCGAGCGAGCCCTTTAGACCACTCGAGCGAGGAGCGATGATTTTTGCTCTTCGATCAGATCGAGAACACAATTTCACCCTTCATTCAAACCTTAACATCATTAAAAACATTCAACCAACATTCTTCCTATTATTTAAAACATGCCTAAGCATCTATCATGCTTTTAACATACCTCTGACGATGAGTCTCGCGCAAGTTTGATTTAAGATTCGAAATTCTACTAGGCTAACAGGCCTCCAAGGTTCCTCCTCCCACTTTTCTCCAATTTAAGTCCCAACGAAACCCTAGTTCTTTACTAGGCTCTTCTCTTCTTTCTCTCTATATTCTCCTCTCTATTTAGGTTAGAATAGAGTTACGCAAGGGTTCTTCTCTCCTCTCTCTTTCACTTTTATACATATAAGTTAGGGAAAATACTAGTGTGTTTCCCACGTAGACACATAGTGTCTTTGGTTCATTTTGGTCTCCTTGTGAAACACATATACCTATATGTAATGCATGACGTGCACTCATCCCAAAAATCTGGGGTTGTGACACTAACTCTACTGGTAAATGGCATGCTTTGCCATAGACCAACCTGAATGGGGACATACCAATTGGGGTTTTATAAGCTGTCCTGTATGCCCATAATGCATCATTCAGCTTAAAGGACCAATCCTTTCTGTCCTTCTTCACAGTCTTTTCCAAAATATGTTTGATTTCTCTATTGGAAATCTCCACTTGTCCACTGGTTTGTGGATGATATGGAGTGGCTACTCTATGAGTCACAGAGTATTTTTTCAATAAAGTTTCAAAATGTTTATTACAAAAATGGCTTCCCCCATCACTTATAATGGCTCTGGGAAAACCAAACCTGGAAAAAATGTGATCCTTAAGAAATTTAAGAACCACTTTGTGATCATTAGTTTTAGTGGCTATGGCTTCAATCCATTTGGATACATAATCCACAGCTACTAAAATGAAATTATTCCCATTGGAAGGAGGAAAAGGACCCATGAAGTCTATCCCCCAAACATCAAACAACTCAACTACCAAAATAGGCTGTAAAGGCATTGAGTTTCTCTTGGAAATGCTGCCCAATTTTTGACAGTTTTGGCAAGACTTACAATGCTGCAGAGCATCTTTGAAAAGTGTAGGACAATAAAATCCGTACTGCAAAACCTTTGCAAGTAGCTTTTGTTTCCACTAAATGACCTCCACAGCCTCGTTTCATGACACATAGAAAGTATTCTATGAAATTCTTGGTCAGTGACACATTTTCTTATTATTTGGTTTGCATAACTCTTAAATGATGAGGATCTTCCTGATGAAATGTTTAACCTTTGAGAAGAAAAGTTCTTTATCCATTTTATTCCAGTGTTGAGGAATTCTCTCAGTAGCCAAAAAGTTTACTATGTTTGCAAACCAAGGAGTGTGTATACTAATGGAAAGCGATTTGCTCATCGGGGAAAGATTCATTGATAGACCTATCAATATCGTGATTAAAATTCTAGAGTGATCACCACCACATTCTCCACCCCTTTTTATCTTTGATCGTAAATCAAATTCTGTAATAGGAGAATCCACGATTAATCTTGGTTTGGTGTCCTTCTTAGACGGAAAGGTATTTCAAAGCGAGTGGTCGATGAACACCACTATTTGTGAACCCAAGACATATGACTGAATTTTCTAAAGCAAAAACAATTGCCGGCTCCTTCTCGGTTGTTGTGTAATTGAGCTGTGCATCAATCATTGATCTCGGCATAAGCTATGACATGAGGCGACTTTTCTTTTCTTTGTCCAAGGAGCTCCCAAAAGCATAATCTGATGCATCACACATCAGTTCAAAAGGTAATGAATAATTTGGAGACTGCAATATTGGAGCTGAAATCAAACAGTTTTTTAGGAATTCAAAAGCCTTCATGCATTCATTATTGAAAACAAAAGAGACATCTTGACACAGCAAATGACAAAGAGGTTTGGTTATTTTACTGAAGTCCTTGATGAACCTTCTGTAGAATCCAGCATGTCCCAGAAAACTTCTGATTTGTTTAACAGTTTTGGGAGGTGGTAAATGTGCAATTAAATCAATTTTTGCTCTGTCCACCTCAATGCCCTTGTGAGAAACAACATGGCCAAGGACAATGCCTTGGGTGACCATGAAATGGCTCTTTTCCCAGCTCAGAACTAGATTGGTTTCTTCACATCTCTGTAATACCAATTTGAGATGATGTAAACACTGGGAAAAACTGTCTCCATAGATTGAAAAATCATCCATAAAAATATCCATAAATTGGTCAATCATATCTGAAAAAATGAAATACATGCATCCTTGAAAGGTAGCAGGAGCATTACAAAGACCAAAAGGCATTCTCCTATAGGCAAAGTGCCAAAAGGGCAAGTGAATGTGGTCTTTTCCTGATCTTGTGGGTACACAGAAATCTGGTTGTACCCAGAGTAACCATCAAGAAAACAGTAATAAGCTTTTCCTGCTAGCTTATCTAAAATCTGATCAATGAATGGGAGGGGGAAATGGTCTTTTTTGGTCATTGCATTTAATTTTCTGTAATCAATACAGACTCTCCACCCAGTTGTTTGTCTGGTTGACATCAGCTCACCAGAGTCTGCGGTTACAACAGTGATCCCAGATTTCTTAGGTACCACACGTAGGGTGCCACCCAAGCTGAATCTGAAATGGGGTAAATGACCCCTGCATCCAACAACTTAACAACCTCTTTCATGACCACTTCTTGCATGTGAGGGTTCAGCCTCCTTTGCATTTCCCTAGAAGGCTTTGCATTTTCTTCCAAATGGATTTTGTGCATGCAAACAGCTGGACTGATTCCTCCCAAATCAGTAATAGTCCATCCAATTTCCATTCTATGTTCTTTCAAAACAACCAACAGCTCTTCCTCTTGCTCCTTTGTGAGGGAGGAAGAAATAATTGCAGGCAATGATTTATGATTTCCTAAAAACACGTATTTCAAATTTTCTCATTTTAGTTCTAAATCGGTGGAGAAAAGAAGGTAACAAAGGTACCTTATTTGTTTGTGGAAGAGGAAGAGTGAGTTTCCAAGAAGAGAAACTTGCTGATTGATTATGCGTTTCTTGCACAACATTTATTTCCTCAGAACTTGAGATACAAACTATTTTTTCTTCAGAATTTCCCCAAGCATCTTTAACATCTGTGGTGAAATCTTCACACTGCAGAAACTGTTGCAAAGTCCCTTCTACAAGTTCATCCAATAGATCAACATGAAAACATTCTTGAATTTGAATTGATTTGTGTGACTGCATTATAAACATTTAATTTTACCTTCATGTTTCCAAAAGAGACTTCTATAATACCAGACCTGCATTGGATGCAAGCATTTGCTGTAGCCAGGAATGGTCTTCCTAAAATGACAGGGATGAAAGTTTTACTTTTGGTTGGTTCCATGTCCAAAACTAGAAAATCAGCAGGATAGAAAAATTTATCTACTCCTACCAATACATCTTCAATCATTCCTTCGGATCACATGCGCTGGTTGTAACACCACATGAGTGAGTTTTAATTCTTCCAAACCTAGTTTCTCATATACAGAATATGGAAGTAGGTTGACATTAGCACCCAGATCTAATAAAGCCTTTTCAATGGTATGTTCCCCAATAATGCAAGGGATTGTGGGGATTCCAGGATCTTGAAGTTTAGGAGGTGTGGCAATGGATAACACCTGATTAATTATTTCTACAGCAAAGACCTTCTTGGACAACTGTATCCTAGACTGTCTTTTGTGAGTGCAAACATCTTTCAAAAATTTTGCATATACTGGAATTTGTTTGATTGCCTCAAGCAAAGGTAGATTTATCTTGACTTGCTTAAAAGTCTCCATCATTTCATCTATTTTTGTATTTCCTTTATCAAAAGGAGATACAGATTTCATTGCATGAGGAAATGGTAAATGAGGAACTAATTCTTCATCTACAGCTTTGGAAGCATTTTCAGAAACTTTTTGAATTTTTTATTTTTCATTTTTTTGATTTTTCTGAGGCCTATCAGTACCCCCACTACTATCATAATGTTGCTCTTGCTGCATATCTTTATCGTTTTCCTCATTTTTTTCTTCTTCAGTACCCACTTTGTTATTTATAATTCTTCCACTTCTCAAAGTGGTGACAGTTTTCACTTCTTCATGTGAATTGGAAGCTTCTCCAACCATGAACTGTCCTTTGGGATTGTTCAAAGGTTGGCTAGGTAATTTTCCTTTCTCTCTTTTTTCCAAAGTATTTGAAAGCTGTCCCAATGTTTCTTCAATCTTCTTTATGCTCTGGCTGTGAAGATTCACAGTCTGAGTTAAAGATCCTAAATTCTGGAGTGAATTTAGGACTTGATCTTCAAAAGAAGGGAACCTGGAAGGGGTTTGAGGCATCCTTGCAGTTGTTGTGGAATGGGTCTTGAAAATTTGGTTTGGCAAAAAATTCTACGATAAATGTGCGCTTTTGAAGGGCATTTGATTCTTTGGTTGTAGCTGTTGTTGGGATTGATAATTCCCTTGGTCTCACCTCAAATTGGGGTGACCTCTCCATGGATATTCATTTGTCTGCATCAGTCTAAATGATTGAGCTGCATGGGCTTGGACCACCATTAAATCTGGGCGTAGTGCGGCAGGACATTGGTCAATTGAATGAGTAGGGGACTGGCATATCAGACATGCCTCCTCTACTCTTACAACATTTGGATTTTTAAGTGAGTCCATCAATCTATCAAACTTTGTGGTTAAATTGTCCATCTTTCTTTCCAACTCATTCACCTCATAAATCTTCCCTTTGGTGGGTTGGTGATTGTTCAACCTAGCAGGATTTTCAATATCTCTTGACAGAGATTCCTGTTGAGTTGAGTTTTCACCAATTACTTCAAACAAGTCCCAAACCTCCTCAACTATTTTTTGCAAGTACGTGCCTCCACAGGAGGCATCCACCATATTTTTGCCTTTTTGATCAATTCCTTGATAGAAGCTTTGAACCAGCTGCCATCTGGGAATTTGATGATGAGGACATTGCCTTAAAAGTTTCTTAAATCATTCCCATGCTTCATGGAAAGTTTCAGTTGAGTTTTGTGAGAAGGAAATGATACTTTGTCTCAATTGACTTGTTTTAGACATTGGAAAATATTTGGCTAAAAATTGACATTGCAAATCATTCTAAGAAGTGATACTATTTGGTGCTAACATAGATAACCATGCTCTAGCTTTATCCTTTAATGAAAAAGGAAAAAGCCTAAGCTTGGTTGCTTCTGGACCAAGTCCAGCTATGTTGAATGTGGTGCAAAGAGCCAAGAATTCATCCACATGTTTGTATGGATCTTCCTTACTCAACCCATGGAAGGAAGGAAGCATTTGGATAGTTGATGATTTGATCTCATAATTTCCTTCAACAGTAGGAAATTGAATGCAAAAGGGAGAATTATAAGCACCAGGTGCAAAGTAGTCCCTCAAAAGTCGAGGTTCTTCACCCATAGTAGCAGAATTCTGTGTTGTTTGTTTGGTTCGTAGTAACCTTTCAACTTCTAAATTCAGTGGAACAATCTCAAGGCTGAGAGTCCTCCTACCAAACATACAACTCAGAACAAAAATCTGATTATTCACCGCAAACCTTCAGAATTTCTTTTTAAGTAGTTTCCCTTCTTCAAAAATTGAACATGAATAACTGCACAGGTATAAACAATAGAATAGTTTAGTAATGATATAAAAAATAAAAGTAAAAACATAGGTCTACCTATTTTAGAACAAATTCCCCGGCAACGGTGCCAAAAACTTGTTGTTGCTTCTTAGTGTGCGTGATTTATGTGTGTTTTGAAAACAGGTTTGCAACTGCTAAATTATACTGAATCTAGAATATTAAAAAGAGTAAAGAAATATCAGCACAGGTAGAAGTGAATTAGCCTACAAGATCAGGGCCAATTGTAGCAAGTTTTAAATGTAAGTGAGTGAAAGATCGTCCACAGAGAATTTGTCTAAAATGCAAGATAAACTTCCAGATCTGAGCTACCAGATCTGACCTCTGATCCTATCTACAAAGCACATAAGATGGGAGGTTGAATTTGTCACATTAACTAAATGATAAAAGTAAAGATTAAACTAAGTGATCCAGATCTGAGTTGGGGAAGCGTTTGAGGTAAACTTATACAAAAAATGGAGAAGTAATATCTAACTTTGATTTGGTCCTTGAAAACTAATGAGAATGACTGCAGCTCAACTGAGAGATGATCCAATCTTCATCTGGCTACAAGCGCAGATGTAAGAGAAATAAATCTAATTTAAGGATTAGGTTTAAGCTTATGGCTATGGTCTGTCCACTTTAATGGCCACAAACCATCCAATAGTCTTTAATCCAAAGCCTTAGTTTAGAACAAGAAGCATCACTACAAATGTCATGAGAGATTAGGTTACCAACACTAATTCTCACAGGATTAATGAATCAAGGGAAATTGCATGAAAAACAGTAAATCTAAAGGAGTCTAATGCAATAAGGAGATCAGAGGGAACCCTTAACATGAGTCCAATTGAGAATATACGGTTTACAGCAACCTGTTCGAATCCACCATTACAATTACAGAGCACAGCTTAAACAACTCTCAGATTTGTAGTCTTGAATACAACTCTCTTTTGAATTACAGAAATATCTCACAGCTCTCAATTGCAAGTCAAAGTGAAGCTATTACAGGGATTTTAGACAAACTATCTGGTTTGGAAATGAGGGAATAGGAATGAAACTCAAAATCTGGATGCCCCAATTGGGCAAATGGTTCGTCTATTTATAGTTTTCCCCAAGTCCAGTTCAGATGTGTATCAACCAATCAAAGGTGCTCAGATCTGTATTGACCAATGGTGGTCGAGCACGAGGATCCAGAT
Source organism: Chloranthus sessilifolius (assembly GCA_021018995.1). Classification (NCBI taxonomy): domain Eukaryota; kingdom Viridiplantae; phylum Streptophyta; class Magnoliopsida; order Chloranthales; family Chloranthaceae; genus Chloranthus; species Chloranthus sessilifolius. The sequence continues at coordinate 131,633,555 of CM037585.1, forward strand.
CTGTTCTGGCCAATCAGAATTCCTCGATCTGGTTCAGCCAATCAGGTGAAAAAGGCATCAATTCTGTTATGCAATCTGTTAGAGTTTCTAGAAGTTCTCGCCAAGTTATTTCATCTCTGGGTGCTCACGTGAGGTGGAATATGCCTTCGCTTTATGCTTAGAATCCTCTGAAATGTCCCTAGGTTTTTAAATGCATTGGGACGCGTGAAATAGATTACTAAATTGCCCTTGCAAAAGCTGAGAACCTCCAGAATACCTTTTCGCAAAGTTTAGGGGGCTTTTCGCAAGGTGTTGTAACTCCTGAAGCTCTTTTCGCAAGGTTCTGGTTCTGTTCGAATTGAGTTTTCTTCTTTTCGAAAAGGAAAATCATCTCTTCGAAGAGTTCAGATGCTCTTCGAAAGCTAAGCCTGGAGTTTTTGTTCTTTTCGCAGAGTTTCAGGTTCTTTGCGAACAGTTCAGATTCTTTACGAAAAGTACTCTGTAGTGCATTTTTCTGTTCGAATTGCTCCATACTTCTTTTCTGGGTTAAGACCACATCTTTGCCTCTTCAATTTGGACCTTTCAACAGCTAGTGAGGTTGTTTCTTCTTCTTCTTCCTTTGGATCGACATGGAATGTCATCTTTTTGGCACTTTTGAGCTACTTTTAAGGTTAAGCCTGCCTTTAATATAGATTCTTTTAAGCTGCTGGCTTTATTATTTTCTTAACCATATGAGTTATGTTTTCAGGAAAAATGTTAAGCAAAATAAAGTTAAAGCTAAGGAGAAGAAACCATATACATCCTTCCCTCCTCCTCAACAGCCTAGCAAGGTAAGACCAAATTAGACACCTTATTAATTGTATGCATCCTTTTCTGATGGAATCTGAATCGTTAGTTGTTATCCATCCTTTTCTCTATCTGCTCTATATCCCAATTTCATTTCTATAGATTCTATTCTTTTGTGTGGAGCTTAAAGTAATCTTAACCGTTCAGATTTGGATCTACAAATCTGGACCTTTTATTTCGTTATGTTAGTTCTATTCCCATCTTTTTTTTTAGGAATCTTTTCATCTCAAAAGTTAACCGCTACCCCCACACCACACCTGCTTAAACTGTGAGAACTTCTCTTAAAATACCTAAATAGTCCTTAACAAATAACCATGAAGAATTATAAAATATTATATATCACCAATTTTCCTCCCAAACATAGACATTAATTTCTATTCTACAATTTTAAAATCGCACGGCCAAGGCTGATGGCAATGTTTTAGATCTAATCCAACCATCTCCAAATTCTAATTGGGCAATTTTTTTTATTAACTGATTTTAATCACTACTAACACTATTATAATTTATAAAAGGGTACTTCAATTTAATCAGGGATTACCGAATTTCCAATTAAATACTCGGAGGGTTCTCTGTGACTAAGGTTTCTGCTAAAGTTTACAAATCGCCTAATGTATTAGAATGGTATTTAGCATGAAACACCATAATGATATAATCTAACAGTCCCAGATCATCTTGTTTTCGTTCATGTTGCAAGATTCTACAGGTTCACCTCCTCTGATTTTCTCCCCATTAGATAAATATTCAGTTATTTTGCTATAGCAGTAGAATATGTTGGTAGATCCAAGTAGATTCAATTTCATACTTTCATTACATGAATTTTTAACCGATTTATGAGAAATTGTTCTTGTTTTGTTTTGGATGGTGTTCTTCAAATCCGATGACAAAGCAGGGGAGTACATTTTCGACGAAGATCCGGAGATGGTGGCTTCAATGGTGGATATGTAAGTCAATTCTGTGTTCTGACATCTCATGCAATATTTGCTACATGCCCATTAGTTTCTTTTCAGCATCATGTGATCAATTCTCAGACCTAGTTTTGTTTTCATTTTAGTTTTCCTTCTCATAAAGCTATACCAGATACTTTGATACTCAGAAACTTCATATGAACCAATATAGGGAGAGATAAGTCGCGATTCTAGTGGGTTGAATTGTTTTAATAGGTTCAGAAACTTCACAGGACCCATTATTATTTGTTATAATGAGTTGAATTTTGTAATATATTGTCAGGTGTTCATAGAAATAGATGATCAGATTTTACATTTTAACTGACAAGTCGCGATTCTAATGAAAAAATTCTTATGCAAGTCGCTCTCATGCATACTTTTTTTTTTCTTGAACACACATGCAAATTTTGAGTATCATTTTATTATGAAATTTGTTAATGTGACTGAATTTATTTTTATGACAGAAAAACTTGTGGTATGGGAGCTGGGCGCAAGCTGAAAATGCACAAGAAGTGGGTGGACAAATCATAAAAGAAAAATCATCTCGACAATGAGTTGAAAGGTGCTCAATCAAAGGTGTCAAGCAATGAGACATTAAAATTCTATGTCATTGGATTTATTGACAACCTGAGTCATGCATGAATAGGGCGCTGTTGAATGTATTTATAGGATGTTGAATATATTAATATAATATTTTGAATATTTTAATGAGATGGTGTTGAATGTATTAATACGATATTGATTTTATTTTTGACTTATTAATTTTTCATTTAGTTGAATGGATTATGAATTTTTTTCCTTGTAGAGTGATATGTGGTTGATACAATATTTGTAATAGGTAAAATGACTCTCATTACAGTAAAAAAAAATAGAAGTTGTACATTTTAAAAAATAAATAAATAAATAAATAAATAACGGTCCATAATAGTTGTTTTCATATACCACTAATTTAGGTCGTGGTTTCGGAATAAAAATAATAACCCTTTTCCTATTAGGAACAACGGTTCAATATTGTTGTTATTTTGCAACAGTTATAAACAACAATCCATAACCGTTATTTCTTAGAGGAAATTAACAACGGTTCGTCATCATTGTTTACATATACCACTGATTTAGACCGTAGTTTCGGAAGAAAAATAGTAACCATTTTTTCTTTAAAACAACGGCTTAAAAACGTTGTTATTTTACAAAGGATATGGACCGTGGTTTATCTGGTAAATAAACAACGGTTTCGGGTCGTTGTTTATAAAAATCACTGCTCTATAAACAACGGCCCTTGCAACGGCTCAAAACCGTTGCTTATGACATTTACAACGGTTTTGGGCCGTTATTTTTTGTCGATTTTCACGTAGTGTATGTTTTTATTTTATTTATGTCTCTTAATTTACTTTGATTTATTTTTGACCAGCTTTATGTTATATTGATGACATGAATTTAATCCAAAATTTTGTGTTTTTTTATTCATCATGGAACAGTTAGATTTTCATTCGAGTTAAATGAATGTAGATATTTATTTTTTATTTATATGTGTTATAAGATTAACTGTTGGGGATAATATGTTTTTTATTTTTTATTTATCAATGGGGGATATGGGTTAGTTGTTCCACTCAAAAAGATCTTATCTTTATACTATTCTCTTTGTCTGGCTCTGATGTGGAAGTAATAGTTATAGGCATAAGAATTATAAGATACAATTTTGTATCGGGTTGTTTATAATTTTGTATCGGATGGCACAAACCGAAACCGATTTGTTTTCGCCATGGTCTGATATAGAGGTGTATTTTTATAATCAGAGATTTTTATGCATAACTTTAAATCAGATTGGATTAAAAAATATCGTATGGGCTTTTGCTTATTTTGTATTTTGATACAATTATTATTTTTTTCAAACTTGAATCGTCGGATCTCCATTCTTGAGCGCCTCGCTTCCCGAACTTGAATCGTCGGATCTCTATTCTTCGGCCCATCAAGAAAAAGACTAAATCACCACCATTAAAACTAGAATTAGACGGAGTTTATATACCGTTCGAGATAAATAGTCGGCAAGAGATGTACCCCAACCTCCATCTCCAAATGACTTTTCTATGATCAAGTCATCGAAAAAAATGATCTTGGGTCGCATCTCTTTCTCTCTCTCTTTGCAAATCGACTCAAATAAAATATTTAATGGGTTTTTTCGATTTCTTCTTCTATTTTCATTTGGACTTGCTTTTTATTATATATGACATGCAATCTGCTCTAGCATATAATATGATTGTAGATTGAAATATGTTAAAGGATATAATAGTAGTTTAATAATTAGAATTTTTTAAATATAAATATATTAATTAAAAATTTTAAGTAAATCCTAATTATTGAATTTAATTTTAATTTCAAGGGATAGAATTATTTCTAATCCTGCGTGCAACCTGGTGCATCATTACTAAGTCATTTTAAAACTCACCAAGTCCGGAGAGGTGTGCCCCACCATGAGAGAGAGAAAATGAAACTATAAAAAGAGGCCCTCATTAAATGAGAGATTTCGTGTATCTAACAGCTACTGCCATATAACTGTTAGTTTTTTAGTTCGTCAATTCCTCCTGCATAGGTTTCCCTCTAAGACGCACAAACTCTCAAATACTGTGAGTTTGTATCGGGTGCATCTTAAATCAGCATAAGCAAATACCTATTGTCCACGTGGATTAGAAGAAGCCCATAAACCTCATCATCTCAACCATTGATGTACAGGCTCACGCCGGCTATCTGTCGGATAGGGATATTTGCAAGGAACGGCCCAGATCAGCTCCTACGCGACAGCACATGAGTCGTAACGATGACCCCAACACCTATTTTGGTGCTGGTGCACCTAATGTACCAACTCATAAAATGATGATATTATAAGATGGTTGGCAAAGATGCTTTCGAAGTCACTGACTCTATTATCCAAGATTCTAAAGACAAACACAGCTTAGCTAGCTTAGAATTAATAAAAGCTCACTCTCCTTATAGCCCTAGCCTTACAGTCTGTAGCCTATGGATTTTGTCTTACTATAGAATTAATGGCCACCCTCATCTCAAGATTATGAAGCTTAAGAAGAGCCATCAGCACCATTACAACTCTCAAAATCTGGCTTTCACAGATATGAAGGCTGATGAAAACCGAAAATAATTTTTTTTATGGAATCCTCAGGCAAGAAAGCTATTCGATAATCTATTGAAGCTGGTGAAGAGAGTCGATCACCTTACCATATAAAATAAGCTCAAAATTTAATAAATAATTAAAGGAGATTTCCGTGTATCAGTGTATAACCCTAAATTAATTAAATTAATGACAATAAATGCATAAGATCCTTTAACAGATTTTCTAGGTAGCATTCTTCTTCTTCTACTCTTTTCCCTATTACTGGGAAGATTGAATACTTAAAACCCTGTATTGTAAATGACTATGATACCCTTATACTTAGTGGGGCTAATATGGGAACGTAGTCACCAAGTCGAATAAATAGACTAGGTGGGTGAAATTAGGGGAAAAGAATGATAAATTGGGGCTAAATGTGGAAAAATAAAAAAAAATAAAATATTAAATTGAAAAAGTAACATAGTTGCAAATTAATTATGATTTAATTGGAAATTCATTATTTTTTTCTATTTATTAATAAGTAAGCTTTATAATTGTTTTTTTTTTTAAAGTTGCCACTAAATGGGAGTTAGGAAATAGGTAGGTGAATATTGTTGAAAATTGATAGAACATAAAAATGTTGAAAAAATATTTGAAAAAATCTAAAATAGAGATAAGAAGAGTAAAAAATTATCAAAAAGACAAATATATGTATTAAAAAAGAAAACAAGTTGTTAATTAATCAGGATTTAATCGTAAAATCCACAATTTTTTCATTAAATATGCCAATTTAAAAATAATTTATTTGTTTTAAGAATAAGTTAACATTATAATGGTGCCTTTTTAAAAATGTCACCAACTTTGGTGATTAATGGATGGAATCTAATGTTTTGAATCTTTTTTATTTTATTTTTTGGGGAAACGTGAGTGTTAACAATTGGACACTTTGAGCTTTATTACTCTCCAATTTAAGGGAAAATTTCTAAAATCGCCCCTCATTTAAAATTACTTTTCTAAATCCTTCCCAATTTTTTTAAATATTTAATTCGAATCTTAGTTCTCTAAATATCCCTAAACTTTAAAAATCTCATTTAACTACACAGATCATGTAAAAAAGAATAAAAGAAAAAAGAAACAAAAATCAAGAATCCTAAAAAAGGCTTCCAATGATGCCACAATCAGAATCTCGTCAGCGATCAATCGAAGCCTTGTCGTCGATTAGACGGTGTTCAGGTATTTTTCTTCTTCCTCTTCATATTAATTTTTTTTGCGTGAAAAACACATGATTCTTACATTTTAAATACAATTTTTCATATTTGTTCCAGAGACTATAAAGTATTTATTTTTCTACATAAATTTTTTTTTTCTTTTCTCAAAGTTTTTCCAATTTTTTAACATATTGAATAAAAAAAATTTGCATAAATAATTTTTTACTTTTTTTAAAGTAATTTTTATTGGCCTATTGGCCCAACCATCCACCAGCCCATTATCTAGAATATTTCATTCGGCTGAGACAATCACGAGAACCGAGGAGCAGGCACGCATATATATGACAGTTGCAGAGCAGGGTGAGAGAGCACCAACTACAGTGGTGAGGGTTAACTAACAGAACCCAACCCACACCTTGTAAAGACAAGGGTGGGAAAGAGCGTGGAGGACGAATGGAGAGAGTCTACCAACTGGGCTAATGCCTCTTCTTTGGTACATGATTTTAGCGGATATTAAAAAATATTGAGAGGATTTAGAAAAGTAACTTTTGAGTATATCAAAAAAAAAAAAAAAACTTTAATGGGGTGGGAATCATAGAAATGAGGGTCAAACGAAAATGTCGGAGAAATTTCGTTACGTTCGAAATTTTTGGTATTTTCTTTTTAATGTTTCATTTTTTATTTTTTTTTAAATGGCAAAAGATCATTTGGTGTGTGGCTACGTGCTATCTGATTGCTGAAGGTATAGCATGAGGAGTCCACTATTATATAAGGTTCTTTGAGTGTTCTTTTTTATTCTCACCGATGTGGGACTAAACTCAGTTAGAAAACGGCTGCAATTTTCAATGGCTATCATTTATGCACCCCCCAAAGCTGCATTTTCACCCCACTTCCTCCACTTGGTATGCATTGACCGCCTTTGAATCAGATGGTGGAGGCCATTTTTCGTCCTCATCTTTTGTACATTGGATCTATGGATTGTGAGCATACCATCAGACGGTCAATTTTTTATTACACGTGACACACATTTCAAAACATAACGCTACAATCATGCTTGAGCATGATGGAGGTCATATGATTTTAGGGTCACTTTTTGAGATGTGTATCATGTGTAATAAAAAATCGTCCAATGATACGCCCACAATCCATAGATCCATTGTACAGAAGATTGAGACGAAAAATGACCTTCACCATCTGATTCAAAGGTGGTCAATGCATGCCGAATGAAGAAGGTGGGGTGAGTATAATGGTACCATTTGTCAATTTGTCTTCTATAGTTCTATGCTTGAGCTTGGCGTCAGTGCTTAGCTACTTGGATCAATTATTAATTTTTTTAAAAAATATTAAATATATTTTTAATTGCCGAAACTTTTTCGAAATGTATCGAAATTAATCCGAAATGTACCGAAAGGACCCCCAACCGAAAAATTACCGAAAACGAAATTTGTCACTATGGTGGGAATTTAGAAAATTTTCCTTTATTAATTAATCATATAACTACATAACCGTTTAAAAGTAACACCCAATAAATTGAGAATGTAAAGGTAGTTGCACCCCATAAATTTTACCCGGATTTTAAAAAAAAATCTCCTCGTTAAACTTTTTTTTTTTAAAATGCCACTAAAGTTTTTCTAATATCTTTGAAACCACTACAAAAAATAAGACTATTAGCGACAATTTTTTGTTCCAAAAAACTGCTGCTATTAATAAAAATACTATTAAGACTATTAGCGACAAGCGTATTAGCGATAATTTTTTGTTAATAGCGACAATTTTTGGCTGTCGCTAATAATCTTATTTTTTTATAGTGAACCCAAACTTTTCACGGAAAGTCTAGTCTCACTTCACTAAAAGTAGCGCACTTTCCATTAAAATGTAAGGCTGTTATATTACTCGTAGTTGGAATCATTGAGAGTATTGTAGTCACCAAAACTTAGCGCGGTCTTTACCAAAACTTATTTCATATACATATATTTTATGGACGGGCTTTCCTTACCATCATTTAATCACCAAAATAATGTTTAATCGATCACACCATTAATTGTTAAAGATGTGAGTGATTTACACTGTCAAAGTGACAAATTAATGATTTTAGTGTAACAAACACAAAAATGGTGTTTTAGGGAAATTTAAACCATATGATCTGTGGACTTTGGTATCAATCAATTTTAATGGTTGTAATTAAAGATCATCAATCAGATGGTTCACGGCCACCTATAGACATGTTTCTATGGGCCTAGTCATGTTCCAATTATAGATTGTCACTTGAAAGATTAAAAATGATCACAAATGTGCACTACCTGGCCAAATGATATACACAGTTTAACGGTGTAATGTTAAAATTCTTAACTTTAATGGTACTAGAAGATATTTTAAATACTATTTGGTATTTAAACGTTGGTCCGGGACCATTATCCCATTTTTTACCACCATTAATTAACATCTTCTCCTCGTCTTCTTTAGCACAGCTTCGTTTCGTTCATGCCTAACAATAAACATTAGGCTTAAGACCGACGGCTTCAATTTAAGCTTCTTCCCTTTACGTTTTAGCGAAGAGCATGCTATAATTTCGGTAAAAAAAATTATATTTTAGTTATATTTTTTTTGTATTAATTTACATGTTTATAGTTGAGGAGTATTATATATATATATATATATATATATATATATATATATATATATATATATATATATATATATAAGTTTTAAGTATAGTGTTTATAAGATATTGAAAAACGTTTATTTAGACAAATAAGTCTAAGGGAGCCATTACTTGTGCACGCTTTTCAAGTGATTGCACTTAATTAAGAAGAAAGACTTGTAAGTTTGGCAACTTCTACTTTATGAAAACACAATCTAAGCCGTTTGATTTAAAGGCTAATAATTAAATATATCAATTGCAAAAGATTAGAACAAAATATAATTTTCATTATTTGATTAAATGGAGTCAAAGGCTATTATATAATTCAACAATTGACTACAATAAATCATATGACAAGGATTGTGTTTTGCTCCAATTTTATGTACCAGAGATCTATTGATCATGAACTTCAAATCAGACGGCCCATATTGGATTTTTACATATCACATGTCCCTAAAATACAAAGTCTTTCTTTAAATTCTGTGCAATCACTTGAAAAACATGTGCAAGTAATGACTCCCTAAGTTTAAAGGGAGGAGGTTTTAAAGTCTTTTTATTTACTTTTCAAACATATATATGCACCCCACTCTATTCCTCAAGTCGCCATTGAAGCTCCTCGAGCTCCTTTAAAAGCTCTAGGAGGCGATCTTGCCCTAGACATTCATTTAGGGTCTATTTGGCAATTTTCTGGGAAACATAGGAAATGGATTTGTAAATTCAATGGATTCTAGCTCTTTATGAATTCATAAAAATTCCTTATTTTTCGGTGTTTGGATTGATTAATTATACCTAGAAAATAAAAAACAAGCACCATCAATGATATACATCTCACACACTCAATAAATTTAACTATCTATTGTGAGAGAGAGATGAAGAGAGAGATAACGAGAGAGAGAATATAGGAGAGAGAGAGAGACTAGAAGAGAGTATTCAGGAGAGAGAATTTAAAAAAGAGAGAGATCAGTGAGAGACAGAGAGAGAGAGAGATAGGTGAGATAGGAGAGAAAGAGAGATTTGTTAGAGAGAGAAAGAGAGAGAAAGATCGATTAGTGAGACAGGAAAATTCGGTGATAAGGACAGAGGGAGTTTGCTCTCATGCTATAAAAAGAGGAGAGGGGAAATGGCCTTATATTTTGAGACAGTGGCTTGGGATTTGAAATCTTAAGCTTAGGGGATTTTTGTTTCAATTATGAAAAGCCGAATTATATGTAATAAATGTAGAGAAATCCAAGGGTGATACCCCGAATAAGATAATGAAGGAGGATTCTCTCGAAGACCTTTCAAGATATTTGAATATAAGGCAGGACACCTCAGTCCTTTGTCCTATGAAAATGAATTGCGGAAATGAGATTTAACTTTGCCCTTTATTTTTGAAACTATTAGCCACTTCTAATGCTACCATGGTCAAAAAATTTATAATTTTTTTAAAATATTATTTAAATGGTCATCCCTACATTGATGTGCCAATGAAACATTTGTTTAGGAGCCATGAAAGAGATACAAGGCTGCTAGATTCATTTAGGCCTAGAAAATTGAAGGGTTTTTTTGCATATACCCCTCCTGAAATATGCCGATATTACATCAAACCCTCGAGTTATGGATATTTATTCTGTAGCCCTTATTTTTGTGTTTCTGTTTCATATACCCCCTGTCGTTAATTAGCCTTGAGTTTATAGACTGACACGACTATTTTACCCTTAATAAAACTAACATAACACCATTCTAAAAGGCTCTTCATTCATCTATATTTACAAGCCATGTCATTATAGTTTACCACCATTCTAAAAGGCCCTTCAATCACCTTTATTTACAAGCCATGCCATTATAGCTTACCACCATCATTCTAAAAGGAGTACCTTTAAATCCACCCACAAAATCTTTGAGTTCACCCAACCTGAAACACATCGACTGCATTGAATCAGACGATGAGGATTGTTTATCGTCCCAATATTATCTGAAATCGATCTTTAGATCATGGGTGTACCATTAGACGGTCGGGATCAAGGATCATGATAGTTCCCTCAATCTCTACCAGAAATCAGTGCATGTTCACTTGGATCTAGACCATAGATTTTATGCCTCTAGTCAATAAAATGTATGCAACAGTACTCCATACAAAAGTAGTTGATGAACGATTATGATGCCTAATATATGCAATTTCTAATATATGGTTCATAAAAGAAGCGATCAATTGATTGGACGGTTGGGATCAAGGATCAAAATATCGGTTTCGTTTTTTATTTCAGGCATGACCGAAACCAAAAATTTGAATGAAATTTTCGGCCATAATTTTGAATTTGGGTCGAAATTTCGACCGAAAATTTTATTGTCATACATAATTTGACCGAAATTTCAGGGGTTGTTTTTGTTTTGGTGAGGACCGAAACCGATAAATTTTGACTGACAGTATGAATTATCAGCCGAAAGTTTGAAATACGGTTGGGATGGCTCCGCTTGTACAATCATTGAAAATTAATAATGACACCAGCACAAGAAGGTTTCAACCCGTCGGGTCAACTCGATGGGTCAAAGTCAAACGACCCGACCCGCCATAGGTTTGGGCTTGGGTTCAGATTTTCAAGTCCCAACCTATTAGGTCGGGTTGAAAATGTTGACTCATTTATTTCCAAATTCCACTCAACCACTAAATTGTTTATTATTTAATTCCCAACAACATTACTCATATACCCAATATAAAAAATCACCAAAATTTTATATACCCAAAATTAAAAATCATCCCAAAATAAAAAAAAAAAACCTACCAAAACTTTTAGCTACCGAAAATTAAAAATTATTTCAAATTTTGGTTATTAATCTAAGAACATGTAGATTGAAGGTTTTCTTTACAAGAATAATTGCATGATTTTTCACAAATCCTCCATTAGTTAAGTATTGGTCCAACGTTGGCATGCTTTAATGAGGAAATCACCCATTTGATGGATCTTGAATCTGATGGGTGAATAAAGGGCCTTTTAGAAGAGTACCTTTAAATCCACCCACTGAATCTTTGAGTCCACTCATGCTGAAACACGTTGATTGAATTGAATTGCACGATGGATATCATTTATCCTCCCAATATTTCAGGAGATCGATCTTTAGATCATGGGTGTACCCTCATACGGTCGATTTTTTTTTTCACGTGGCACACATCTCAGAAAAGTGACTTTAACATCACGTGCACGCTTAAAATTGAGTTTAAGGTCACTTTTATGGGTGTGTACCATATGAAATAAAAAAATCGACCGTCTGATGGTACACCCATGATCTAAAGATCGATCTAACGAAATATTGGGACGATAAACAATCTCCATCGTCTGATTTAATGTAGTCGATGTGTTTCAGCATGGGTGAACTCAAAGATTTTGTGGGTGAATTTAAAGGTACTCCTTTTAGAATGGTGGTGGTAAAGCTATAATGACATGACTTGTAAATAAACATGAACTAAAGGTTTTTTAGAATGGTGGTAAATTATAATGGCATGACTTGTAAATATAAATGAATGAAGGGCCTTTTAGAATGGTGGTATTTTTAGAATAGTGGTTTCATTAAGGGCAAAATAATCGTTATAGTCCATAAACTCAGGTCTAGCTAGTGGCAAGGGGGTATATGAAACAGAAACACAAAAGTAAGGCGTCTTGCTAATCTGTTCACTTGATCACTAATATTCTTGTATCAAATCCAAAGGGGCTTTATTTGGAATAAACCAAACAAGGAAACTGATTTTGTCACAAATACTTCTAACCACGAGCGCTGAGGGGGCCACTTTTCAGGGATATCTTTATTATTTGTACACTAAAACGCAAGGAATGCACGTATGCCCTCGACACGATAGCTTATGGGACTCGTTCCTTTGTCTCCATATGACATGCTCGCCGTTAAAAATCTCTCTCTTCATTTTGGATATAAAAATATGGGCACAAAACGTCTTAGGAAAAAGCTCTTATTTTGTACAATTTTGATGAGTAAGACCGTTGTATGTGGAATGGGCATTTTGGTAAATGAGATAGAGAAATAGGTACTTGAGGGGCAAGCGAGAGTTGGGGGAGGGGTTTTAATAAGAAGGTTCGACACCAAAGGCACCAATACAGATCAATAACGGCCCACTAATACACGGAAACCAAAACACATCCAATTTCCCTATAAATTCTCCTTCTCTTTCCACCATTCTACAGCTCCCATCTCCTCTGTCTCCATCGAATTCTTCTTCTTCTCTTTCGAATGATCATGCCTGCTGAAGTGATGCCTGAGCAAACCCATCAAGCCATCCAAGTTTGTGGTAGAGAAGCGTCCCCTCTCTCCCCCAGAAGGTGAAACTCTCTTTTCTTTCTCTCCTTTCTCTTTGCTTATTCTAAAAAATATACCCTTCTTTCCGTTCAATATATAGATAGATTGATATTAAGATTATATGTTTGTAACGGGTATCGAGTATTAATCATCTCGTAAACTTATCGCCGCCATCCGATATGACTAGGTTGATATCAAGTAAGTAAATAACACAAACATGCATGCGTTAGAATGCAAAATGGGTGAGCTTTATTTTCATACAATTATTGGCGGAACGAAACCGATCTCGGGGTGGCCCTGTAACAAGCATTTTAAAGTTTCTGAGAACCTTACCGGAAATTTCTGGCGTGGTCTGTCGTCTATGTAAACAAATGGCCATTGGATGTTTGAAAATTCATTTCTTGTGGGGCTTTCCATTAAGTGTTTAGACTTTTAAGTAGTAGGTTTCCTATAATAACATATATATAGATTGACTATGTAAGATGTTGGTTGAGTAAAACAAATTATTTCATTTTCTATTATTAATCCCTCGTTGCTACTATAGAAGACCATTTTTTCATATTGCAAAAAAACAAATATATATATATATATATATATATATATATATATAAAATATAAATGTATTCTTCAAACACAATTTTCAAAAAAATAAATAAATATATTCTTCTAGTTGTCACTCATTGTTACTATGTCACTAAAAATGTATGATCATGTAATTTTATTTATTTATCATTAAGGTAACATTTTGCTTGTAAATTTGTGTAGGTTGGAAGGAAAAGTGGCGATCATCACTGGTGGGGCTAGAGGGATTGGGGAAGCCACCGCGAGGCTTTTCACCAAGCACGGAGCGAAGGTGGTAATTGCGGACGTTGAGGACACCGCTGGAGGCGTGCTTGCTGCCTCACTAGCCCCATTTGCGACCTTTGTACATTGTGATGTTAGCCAGGAAGAGGATATCGAGATCCTTATCGATGTCACGGTTGCGAGGCATGGCCGGCTCGACATCCTCTTCAACAATGCCGGTTTCCTAGGGAACCAATCAAAGCGCAAGAGCATCCTCAATTTCGATGCAGATGAGTTCGACCGTGTCATGCAGACTAATGTCAAAGGGGCCGCCCTGGGGATGAAGCATGCGGCACGTGTGATGGTGCCTAGAGGTACTGGGTGTATAATCTCTACTTCTAGTGTGGCGGGGGTTATGGGGGGGCTTGGACCACATGCCTACACGGCATCGAAACATGCCATCGTAGGGCTGACGAAAAACGCGGCATGCGAGCTTGGGGCGTATGGGATCAGAGTTAATTGTATATCACCCTTTGGGGTAGCTACCTCTATGCTTATTAATGCATGGAGGGAGGTTGATGAGGAGGAGGAATGCCTACGTTTGAGGATTCCTTGTCAGGCAGAAGTAGAAAAGATGGAAGAATTTGTGAGAAACTTAGCTACTCTGAAGGGTGCCACCCTTAGGCCTAAAGATATAGCTGAGGCTGCTCTTTATCTTGCTAGTGATGAATCTAAGTATGTAAGTGGTCACAACCTTGTTGTGGATGGTGGTGTTACCACTTCAAGAAACTGTGTAGGTTTGTAGTAATAGCACTAGTTGTAGTGCTTATTTACTAATTCTAGAAGGAGGAGGAACTGTCCAGTTTGTGAAATTGTTTGTAGATAAAACCCTCACCTATCCTCAATTTTAAGCCATATGTGTCATGTGCCACACAATTTTTATCGATCCAAGTTTTCCAAGTGGCAGAAAATCTTATGGCCTTTGTGCAGCACAAAAATATGCCCCTTAGAGGATCAGTACCATTGAAACCAAGCACTTCCATTATTCCATATGAACCTTGCATTAGATGTGAACAAGAGTTCATATTAAGCTTTCTGGATCGACTAATTTGAACCCTCTGGTGAGCATATGTTTTTGACTGAGCGACTTTCATAAGATGTCTAGCCACTTTGACAATTTGGATCAGCCAAAAAAGTTCGCCAAGTAACCCAAAAATGGACAATGAGGGATATACCTAAGAGCTCTCATTAGCCCTTTGATTAATGATTTGATCTTCATTTAATAGTCCTTAATTGAAGTAAAAAAAATAATCCACCCCATGTAATTACAATTTCTAATTATCGAAACTGTGAGATATCAGGTTCGATCCAAGCTTAACCATTTAGGAATGCAATTATCACATAAAAAAGTTTATGATGCAACGCCATTTAAACCGCGGATTCAATCCTTGCTTACCTACAACAGAAGTTACAATTAGATTGAAGCATTTTCAACCTTAACTTTAATTAATTTTTACATTTAATTAAATAGGACTTTTTCTTAATCAAAGTATTAAGCAAGTCACTCTGACTAAGCCTAACTACAAAATTTTAACTATAGAGGAATAATTATATTGTGTTCTTCACCATTACCATAAGTTGGTGAACTTTCTTGTATCCGAGTTTATTGGTGTTGGTTAGGCTTAATCCCAACGCGTAAAGACACTTTAAAGAGTGGTCTCTGGGCATAATCAATCGATTGATGTTAGGAGAAATCGATCGATTTTAGATGAAAATAAACAGACTGCTCTCGGGTTGAATTCAGTTGATCAAGCTTGGAAATCAATTGATTGAGTCTGAGCATCTATTATTTGGTACCTCTCGGGTTGAAATCGATCGATCGAGTTGCGATATCGATCGATCGATTTTGGGCAGATTATTTCCACAGATTTGGTCGGTTTGGCTAATTTAGAAGATTTTGGTCAAATTTTCTTTGAGAGAGAGTTCTCAACAGAGTGAAAACTGATGAATACTTTGAGAGGCAAGGTATTGAAGAAAAGCTTGGGGATCGAAGCATCCGATTGAAGCCGTTCTTGTGCTGGAATCATTACTATATATTCCAACAAATCTCTTCTCTGTTATCGAAGGACTACGTCCTTGTTTATTCAACGTGTTGACTGTTGAAGATCGTGTCAGATCTTGATTACGAGTGTACTAGAGAGAGAGTATGTGTGAGCGTTGTAAATGTTCATAAATATAGTGCATATACTCCGTGGACATAGTCCTAGATTGGGTGAACCACGTAAATCCTTTTGTGTTGTGTGTGATTACTTTTGTGTCCTGTTATTTTTTCCGTATTCATCGCGATAGGGAGTTCGGTGTCTTGCTGAATTTTCTAACAAGTGATATCAGAGTGAGGCTTACGCTACAATGGTGATGAAGGTCTCAAATGCACGATTCGAGGTGAAGGTTTCGGGGAAGAATAACTTTGCTCTATAACAATTTAAAGTCACAGATCTTCTTATCCAACAAGGCATTGATGATGTTCTACTTGGGAAGGAGATAGGGAAGAAGGTAGAGACGTTTGATGAAGAGTGGATCTCTCTTTATAAGAGAGCCGTAAGCACTATCCGATTGTGCTTTTCCGACGAAATTCTGTGCAACGTTCTTCACGAAAAGATGGTCGTAGATCGATGGAAGAAGATGGAATCTCTCTACATGATAAAATTGTTTTCCAACAGGCTCTTCGTGAAGAAACAACTCTACACACTTCGTATGAAGGTTGGTACATGTATTCATGATCATTTGAATTCATTTAATAAAATAGTTAGCGAACTATTTTACATTGAGGTAAAACTTAAAGAAGAAAATCATGCACTTCTCTTACCTCATTACTCGCATCTTATGAGCACCTTATTACCATATTAATTTATGACAAAGATACTATAATCGTTGAAAAAGTGTCTGCTGCACTTTTCTTAAATGAATTGAGAAAATAGTCTGAATCTAACTCCGAAGGGACTAGTCTCTTTAGTGAAAGGGGTCGAAGCCATGATCGCAAAAGAGATAAGTTTAGAAAGGATAATAAATTAACAAGAGGAAACAACAGGTCCAAATCTATGGGTGACAGAAAAGATATTATCTGTTACTTCTGTAAACAATCTGGACATATTCACAAATATTACAAGCAGAGATTGAATAAAGATAAGAGTGAAGAAGGGACTTCGCAACAGGTTAGTGTTGCTAAGTCAGATTTTGATGAAGATCTACTGTGTATATTACTAGGCTCCAGTCAGGATGATGGTAGAAGGATCCTAGATTTAAGAGCATCATATCACATGTGTCCGTATAAGAATTGGTTTGACAAGTATAAGATAGCCAACGGTGGGACGACTTTGATGGGAAATGGCAGTGTATGTGAAGAAGTGGGTATCAGTTCCATTAGAATAAAGATATTTGATGGTTATATTCATACCCTTATCGAGGTTAGGTATGTGTCTGATCTGAAGAAAAATCTGTTCTCGTTGGGGGATTAGATGAGATAGGATGTCGAGTCATCTTAGAATTTAGAAAACTGAAGGCTCCATGAGATACTATGACTTTGATAAAAGATGACAAGATGGGAAATCTTGACATTCTAGTAGGCAACACAAATAGCGACTGTGGTGTTGCGATTACGAAAGATTCTAAGAAAATCTCAAATTTCTGGCATAAGAGGCTTGGCCATATGAGTGAATAAGGACTAACATAGCTCATAAAGAATAAGGCAATTTCTAATATTCAAACTTGTAAACTTAAATTTTGTGAAGATTGCATCTTTGGGAAGTAAAAGAAAGTTTTTGCACAGAAAAATATACTTCGAAGGGGCTACTTGATTATATATATGAAGATGTATGGGGACCGACTAAAATCACTTCAGTAGGTGGAGCCAACTACTTTATGTCATTCATATATAACTACTCCAAGAAAGTTTGGGTGTATTCGATTAAGAATAAGTCAGACGTGTTTCAGAAATTCAAACAATGACAGAGTATGATTGAAAAGTAAACACACAAAAAGGTTTAAATTCTCAGATAAGATAATAGTGGGAAATATTTGTCATCAGGTTTCAAGACTTACTGTAAAAATTAAGGGATTATTAGGTACTTAACAGTTCCTGAAAATTCTCAGCAAAATGGCGTAACCGAGAGGATGAATAGAATACTATTAGAAAAAGTGCAGTACAAGTTGAATCATTTCGGCTTGAGTCATGGGTTCTGGGCAGAGTTAGTGAGCACAACATATTACTTAGTCAACCGGTCACCATCAACGATATTGAACTCAAAAACTGCAGATGAGGTTTGGAGTGGAAGACACGAAAGTTACTCTCTTGTGGGTGTTTGGATGTGCCGCGTATGCATTATTTTAGGAAAGTAAACAATCCAAGTTGGATCTAAAATCTAAAAAGTGTGTCTTTATTGGTTATGATGAAGGAATAAAAGGTTATTATTTGTGGGATACACAATCTCACAAAGTGATAATTGAAAGAGATATTATTTTCAATGAAGATGAGTTTTCGATGAAAAATGTGGAAGATAAATCTCAATCATCTGGTGAACCACAGGTACAAGTTGATGTTGAACGGCATGAGTAAGATGAGATAAATAATGAAGACTCTAATTGTTGTGATTCGAATTTCATATCTTTAATACACCTAAATTATGTGTATATGCTTAATCACGTATTCACCGCATGCCTCGACTTTTTAAAACGTTTTAACTAAAAATACATGTTTTGATTTTTCAAGCTCTTATATTTATTTCCGTCATTATTTGACACAAGTTATATAGAAGTCTATTGGTTAAAGGTTTGAGTTCTAGACAAGAGGTTTAGGGATCGAACCTTATCATGTGTTTTCTAAACCTCTATTTTAGACATTGAGGTAAAAGCCTATACACCCTTCCTTGGTGTGTTAGCTTAACACCGAATAATCCCCAAAATATTATAAATAAGTGTCTTATGGAGAACCCTATCCCATAATCTCATTTAGAGTTCTTCTTAAGAATAGAGCCGTCAGAAATCCTAGAGACCTTAGAGAGGAAATTCTAAATCTACATTTTTAAAACCTTTCTTTTGGAAAGATTGGTGAGATGTTGGCGTA
Organism: Chloranthus sessilifolius; assembly: GCA_021018995.1. Lineage (NCBI taxonomy): Eukaryota > Viridiplantae > Streptophyta > Magnoliopsida > Chloranthales > Chloranthaceae > Chloranthus > Chloranthus sessilifolius. The sequence goes on from CM037585.1 coordinate 131,652,459, forward strand.
TATTCTCAAGTGGCCTTCGCCTCCTTCTAGAATCATCGTCATTGTTGGGATCTTGATCTAATTGTGGTGATATGATCGATCTAGGTATGGAGAAATCATACCTTTCATTGAACTTAAAATATTGGTTTTTAAATGAGTTTTGATGCAAATTAGTGTATCTATTTCATGAATAATGATTGAATGATTAAATAATATGTATGCTATGATTAATGATCCTTAATGTTGATAATTTTGATTAAGAAGAAAACAGTTGAAATCCCATCATGTAATTTGATGCATTCTGAGGTGTGCTCAAGGATTGGAATCAATAGATTGATTCTGGAAAATCAATCTATTGAGTCTGAACACGAACTCAATAGATTGAGCCGAACTCACTAGATTGAGTCTAAACACCAACTCAATAGATTGAGTCTGGGCACGAATTTGAGTCAATCGATTAATTCTTGGAAATCAATCAATTGAGGATGAACATAGATGCATTAAATACTCACAGATAGAACTCAATAGATTGATTCTGAGCACGGATTTCTATCAATCGATCAAGAAATCAATCCATTGAGCATGAACAGTACTCAATAGATTGAGTCTGAGCACAGATTTCTGTCAATCGATTGAGAAATCAATCCATTGAGCATGAACACTAACTCAATAGATTGAGTCTAAACACTAACTCAATCGATTGAGTCTGAGCATAGATTTCTGTCAATCAATTGAGAAATCAATCCATTAAGCATGAACAGAACTCAATAGATTGAGTTTGAGCACGGATCCAAGTCAATCGATTGGGAAATCAATCCATTGAGCCTGAACATGAAATCAATAGATTGAGTTTGAATAGTTAAGTTCTATATTCTGTTATTCTCATAACAGTGTGATAAAATGTCAATATTTATGTACTATTATCATATTATATGCACTTCAATGTTTATGTATTATGATTGTGTACACTTCAATATTTACGTACCATTGTTTATGCACTATGATTGTATACACTTCAATGTTTATATACCATGACTAAATATACTTAAATGTTTATGTATTATAATCTTACTCATATGCACTTTATATGTTCCATGATGATCTGTACAATACACAATCAACACATATAAAACATAATGAAATGTCAAGCCATGATTAATGAGCATTAGACCCAACATCTTGTACATGATAAAGTCTAAGAAAGTATTAGACCTAATGTCTTATGTTTGATGGAGCCTAACTAAATATGATTAAGAAGTATTAGACCCAACATCTTATACCTGATGGAGTCTAAGAAGGTATTAGACCCAATATCTTGTGCATGATGGAGTCTAACTAAACAAGAACATGATAAGCATGATTAAGCTCAACGTCTTGAGCGAGACGAAGTTTGACGTATAATAAATTATATGAATGATTAGACTCAACGTCTTGAGTATGACAGAGTCTAACTAGACAAGTGATAAGCATGATTATGACCCAACGTCTTGAGCGGGATGGAGTTTAACGTATATTAAATGACAAGAAAGATGAAATTAAAAGGAAGGATGCATTCATGCAACATTGATATCAACATTTATGTTTAATTCATTTCAGCTTATTGAGATTATACTTGCCACAAGCACACACACATGAAATATACAGAAATGTTCATATGGCTATGATTGATATTTTATACTTTATTAGATTACATGTCTGGTCCATACAAGTGTAAACTTATATCCCTTGTTGATGTGAGTGGTCAGATAAGATAGGTGTAGCTGAGGACAATGTATGGGTCTATAGTGATGAGACTGCACGTGGTGCTCAGGAAACTGAAATGAATGACGATGCAGGCTTCGTAGCCTAATGATCTATATTCCTTTCTAGTTATTATTATTAGTTTATAAATAAATGAGACAATGATTAGTTAGTATTTTATTGAGACTGCTTAAGCTTTAATCATGTTGGATTTTGTTATTGGAATAAGAACATTATCATGTGTTTTGTTTTGATTAATTAATATTTTAAAGAAATTTTATTTTTCGCTGTTTAAGACGTTTTTATTACCTTATTATATTTCTATGGTTCCTGATACAAAGGTACGACCTAAGATCTTACGATCAAGAGATTATGAGATTTCTGGTTGCTACACTAAGATAGAGCATGATAGCATAATTTCTCAAGACTTAAAGTCCCAAGTACTAGTTCCGACTCAAGCTACCTTAAGAAGGTCAGAAAGGATGAAGAAACGTCCTGAAAAGTTTAAAGATGTGGTTTCTTTAGCACTTGCACTTATCACAGAGAATAGGAAATCAAACACAGTTCTAGAAGCTCGAGTGGATACAGATACAGTAAAGTAATAGTTAGCTATGGAAGAAAAATGACAATCACTTTTGAAAAATAAGACTTGGGATCTCACGAAACTTTCTAAAGGGAAGAGGGCCATCGATTGTAAATGAGTCTTTCGAAAGAAAGAATGTGATATGAGACAAACTCTGAAGTTCAAAGCAAAGTTAGTTGCAAAGGAGTTCTCTCAGAAAGAGGGCATCGATTACAATGAGATATTCTCTCCAATTGTGAAACACACATCGATTCGTAAGCTGTTGGCCGTCATTGCTCAAAATTATCTGAAACTAGAACAGATGGATGTGAAAATAATTTTGCTCCATGGAGATCTTCAAGAAGAGATTTATATGAGACAACCAAAAAGATTTGAAGCAGAAGGATCAAAATCGCTCGTTTATAGATTAAAGAAATCGTTATATGGTCTCAAACAAACACCAAGACAGTGGTACAAAAAGTTTGATTCATCTATGTTGAGCATAAGATTTCACAAAGGGCAGTATTATTGTTGTGTCTATTGAAAAGAGTATTGTGAATGAGAGAGAATCTTTCTAATACTCTATGTAGATGATATGCTGATAGCAATAAAAAGTAAGGTTGAATTCAACAAGCTAAAGCGATCATTGACCCAGAAATTTGATATGAAGGATCTTGGTTCCTCAAATAAGATCCTAGGTATGAAAATCACGAGAGATCGTGAGAATAAGAGGCTTTGGCTAACTCAAAGAACTTTTATCCAAAGCTCCTTGAGAAGTACAATATGAGTGATGTTAAGCCGGTATCAACTCTTCTAGCAAAGCATTTCAAACTCACAAAGAAGATGAGTCTGTCCACACATACGGAAAGGAAATACATGAAAAATATTTCGTATACAAATATTGTTGGGAGTTTGATATTTGCAATGGTGAGTACACAACCAGATTTAACACAAGTTTTGAGTGTGATTTGCAAGTATATGTCTAATCCGAGAAGAGAGCATTGACTTGCAGTTAAATGGAAATTTAGATATCTAAAAGTTACAGCTGAAAATGGGTTGATGTTTGAAGGTGGAGATACATGCGACTTGGATCTCTACGGTTATGTTGATTCTGATTATGCTGGTGACCTTAACAGAAAAAGGCTTACCACGGGGTACGTGCTCGTCTTGACAGGTGGAGTGATAAGTTGGAAGTCTATGCTTCAAAGGATATTTGCGTTGTCAACTACAGAGTCCGAGTATATAGCGGCTACAAAAACTGCTAAGGACACCTCATGACTTAAGAGTTTGGTCAGTGAATTTGGTAAGATTGATAAGAGCACAAATATCTTCTGCGATAATTAGAGTGTCATTCGCCTAGCAAAGAACTAAATCTTTCATGCTAGAATAAAACATATAGATATTCAGTATCATTTTATCATTTTATCGATCAACTAATATAATTATTGTTTTTAATTTTTTATATTTTTTATATTGGTGATATTGCATCAGTAGCAGACGATATGCATTGGTCCAAAGATTGGACTAGTGCCCAACATTGAAAACGAGTTAGATACCTTAGCCACATGATCTAAAGGTCAACTGTGATGACATAATCTCTGTAAATGAAGTCAGGAGAGCCACTCCCTGATATAATGGTGCTACTAACTATAAGATCCATAATCTTAATTAATATAGAAAATTCACCAAACAAGAGAAGAGAGCAATTAAATATGAACCATTCAAAGCTGTCACGGCCTTCATCTTTGAATAAACTATCTATGATTGACCCAAGAATCTTTGGAGTGAAGAAAAGTTCCAGGAAGTCAGGCCAAAAGGTCTGGAATTGTAACTTTCCCCTTTCTTTGACTTTTGAAATAGGTGGAATGTCTTATTATAAGTTTAATCAAGCTTAAACCATTTTTATGGAACAAATATGGCAAAACATCTACCCAATAAAAGCTCACTGCACAAATTCTGACGTCCACGACATATGTGACAGTCGGATTACAGACTGGATGATGAGGCCTATACTTCATTAATCTTTTGTTTCAAGTATTAATACTGTGGGTGTAGAAACAAAATATTTTTTTTAATTCCAATCAAAGTAGACCAAAATTTAGTTTTAAGAGGCCATGGAAATGTTGATCTTAGAAATTGCGAGTTAAATAGGTGACAAGCGAAAATTGTCAGCTATGAGCCTATGACTTTTTAAACATTTTAGCCTGAAATTGTCAAAAATTCATTTCTATATTAAGAAATTGGTCACATTACAAAAAAACAAGATTATTAGCATAGTCAAAAACTGTTGCTATTAATAAAAAATTGCTGCTAACATCCTTGCAGCTAATAGTTTTAATAGTATTTTTATTAATAGCGACAGATTTTTGGAGCCTAATAATCTTATTTTTTTATAGTGTCACAATAAATGATCAAAAATTCATTTCTATATTGGTCACTATAAATTTCATAAACTTTTATAATCTTCATTAAAGACGTTGAATTTTATGAAAAAATTATAACAATAAGTCGGCAGCCGTGCATGACAAATTGACAATGGATACTTTATTTATAAAGTACCCATTGTCCTAGGTTTCACTTAGTTAACACGTTAACAATCAGATTTTGATTACAAATGGCAAACATCCTTAAAAATTAACATATATAATAATGGGCGTACGTCAATTGTGTTTCTCAAATCACTTTTCAGAATGTGTATCATGTCGAATTCAAATCTGGTCGTCAGAGGGGTAGGACCAAGATCTAAAACTCTATTATGTCAAAATTTTGGGGAGAGAAAATGATCTCCATCATTTGATTAAAAGTAGTCAACGGTTTAAACACATGATATCTGGTTGAGAAGGAACCATCTTGGATTGAAAGAAAAGATAACTATCGACAATTTTTAAAAGAATTCTATGGGCCTAACTCAATCTCACAAGACTTGCTTGATTCTAACACGCTCCCGCACATATCAACAGATTGACAGAAGCCAAATCATATGAACAATTGAACAGGTAACATAAAAAAATACATTCTTAGATACCATAAAAGAATTTTATGGGCTTAACTCATGGGCCTAACTCAATCTCACAAAAGATTTTCCCAAGACTTCCAAGCCCACAATCGGTGTGCGCCTATTCTAACAATTTTAAAGCTTTTGGCAAAAATTCAAGATACTCGTTAATTTCCCCTTAGTCTACTATATTATATTGAAATTACAAATTGTTTGAAAAATGTTATATTACGTTAATAAGGGTGTGTCGACACTGGCATGCATCTTAGAAAACTATAATTTAAACAATATTTATTACAGAAGTTGTCATGGGCGCAGATCTAACAGTTGGCAAAGCCGACATTAATTAAAAAGTAAAAAGGTCGCTCTATCTGCACCAAACCAAGACTTTAAAGGCACCCACCTACGCCAACCTGTCGAATCATCTACTGGTGAGGCTAGGTAGGTGCTTTTAGAGCTTCGGTAGTTGCAAATAGAGGCACCGACCTAAAAATATCATTCATAAGCTGGATTCCTCACAAAGGTTCATTCATTAGTCATTACCATCTTCCTGAGTTTTTGCTCTTTGTTTTGGTAGCTCATCAACTTCCCCCGTGCAATGGGTTGCTGAAGCGTAAGGGCAAGTTGAGAATAAATAGTGTTAGAACTTTAGAAGTTAACCATGGTCCATAGGTAATGAACTAAGGTAACCATGGTCCATAGGTAATGAACTAAGAGTAGGTTTTGAAATATAAGAGGAAAAAGCCAAAAAGTAACGGAATTAAAATGAGTTGGAAGGGTCAGCACGTTCTTGGAACAAATCTTGTGAACCGTTGAAACCAGTGTTGCCTGGTTGGCTAGTGTGCTCAAGCTGAATTCAGGTACGCCATTTCCGGTTCCCCACTTGTCTAATTATGAACTCGATTCACTTGGCATAGAATTTATAATTTAAATAGTAATTACGTGTAAATAGTTCTATTTTTTACGATAGCATTTGGGTGCTACCATTGACTCACTTGAGTACCACGTGGCACCCAACCTAGAATTGAGTGCCACGCCAATTCTTCCTCGTAGTTGATCAGGTGTCAGCTAAAAATGAAAAAAATTGTAAAAAATGTGCTTTTTAACCGTTGAATGTTCGATCAAAGTTGGAAAAAATTCAATAAGTGAGTTGTGAGTCACTATATTTGATCTATGATTTGAAAGGCCAAAATATTCAAATAACCTAAGGCCTCGTTCGCAAGTCAAGAAATGCTCTGATTCTTAGTTGTTACTCGGAAAACACCTCGTTTCCGAGTCTTTCTGAACGATTCAGTTGTTCAGGAGTTGGTATGGAATCCACCCATTTTTGGCCATTATCTAACGACAACGACAGGTCTCTTGTAGACCATTTGGCTCAAGAAATCCCTGATTCTTGGTATGTGAGAGTATGCTTCTCCCTCAAATGCACATCGGATTGAAGCTCATTTTTTCATTCCCAACGGCTACAAGAACTATTCCATTTTAAAACATTAGCTCGTCTTCTTCTAAGCACCATAAATGGTTTTTAATTGCAAAGGCCCCCCTATCTTTCATTTTAGCTCGAGTATTAAAGATCTAGCGCTACAGTTATTTAATCTGTCCACTTCCCATCCACAATAGGAACCCATCTTCACATGCTGCATAGTACACCTATCCCCTTGATTCATTTTGCAGAGGCCCCCCTTTCTTCCATTTTAGCTCGAGTAGTCAAGACCTAGTGCTACAATTAAAACATATGTCCTCTTTCCATCCACAATAGCTCTCATCTTCACATGCAACACAATACACTTATCCCCTTGATTCATTGGGTTTTGTGATGCCTAACAGGTGTTAAGCAATGCACAAACGATGCTACCATTTGCGTAAGGGATTGAAGTAGTTTCAAGTAATTTGACCACTGGGGGACTCGCAACTAACCCAGTGCTTCTCAGTTAGGACTCAAAGGTCGATACTTTCGACCATATGATGGAGTCCAAGGATGAGCTGGATCCCGATTGGGAGTCTCTTGTACAACATGTTCGTGACTATAGTTGGGACGATCATACAAGTTCTCCCAGATAGATGATGACTGCCTCATACTTTTCCAAAGATGAGAATGGTGACGACGCTACCTCATAGTCATTTTCGGTGTTATATGTTATTTTTCCTAGGTTTTTTTTTACTTTGTATTTTTTGTAATTTGCCTTTTCGATTAAGCCGATTTTGTATGTATTGGGCTAATGAACCTCATCATTTGCCATTAACGATATCATCTGAACACTTTTATGAGTTTCTAATTTGTATTTGATATATATATATATATATATATATATATATATATATATATATATATATATATATATATATATAACGTTTTTGGTGTTATAAGTATGCTTTGAGAAATTATATTCAAAAATAAATCCGTCACATAACTCCAACCTCGCATGGATTAATTGCCTGAAATGTTTTAGCCAAATTTGAGTGTCACAAGTAGTCTGATGATTAACATTCGTATAACGGTAGCACAACCACAGATTCATCCAATTCTCAGCTTTTCGGAGAATAACTTAAGAACGATTGAGAGATTAGCTTTTCTGACAAAAATTAGGAATCAGGGCAACTTAAGAATAATTTTGGGAAAAGATAGGAATCAGAGTCTGCTAAGAATCAACAGGATTCTGAGTTGTCACGATTCAGAGCTTTTCTTAGAAAAATCAGGAAACACTTGTACGAGCCCTAAAAGGTTAGTTGAACCCTTAGAGGATGTGTTCAACTCGTGATCACGTGTCACGTGACATGTAATCTAGCCATCAAAGATAGTGTACAGATGATATTAGGGGTGTTATCGGGTTGGTTTGTGTCATGATCTGAATTTTATGTCTTTGATACACCTAAAATATATGCATGTGTTTAATATCGTATTCACCGCATGCCTTGACTTTTTAAAGCGTTTTATCTAAAAATACATGTTTTGGTTTTTCAAGCTCTTATATTTATTTTCGTCATTAATAGACACAAGTTATGTAATAGCCTATTGGTTAAAAGCTTTAAGTTCTAGATAAGAGGTCTAGGGATCAAACCTTGCTATGTGTGTTCTAAACCTCTATTTTGAACTTTGAGATAAAAGCTTATACACTCTTTCTTAGTGTGTTAGCTGAACACCAGATAATCCCCAAAATATAATAAATAAGTGTCTTACGGATAACCCTAAATTATAATCTTATTTAGAGTTCTTCTTAAAAATAAAGCCGTCAGAGACCCTAGAGACCTTAGAGAAGAAATTCTAGATCTATCTTCCTAGAACCCTTTTAGAAATGCGGCAAGACGTTGGCGTATATTCTCAAGCGGCCTTTGCCTCTTTCTAGAATCATCATCATTGTTGAGATCTTAATCTAATCGTGGTGGTACGATCGATCTAGGTATAGAGAAATCATGCTTTCCATTAAACTTAAAATATTAATTTGTAAATAGATTTTTATATAAATTAGTGATTTTATTTTATAGATAATTATGTGATGATTAAATGGATGCATGCTATGATTAGTGATCCTTAATATTGATAATTTTAATTAAGAAGAAGACGGTTGAAATCTTACCATGTGATTTGATGCATTTTGATATATGCTCACAGAATTATGTCAATCGATTGACGATTGGATGTCAATCGATTGAGGATGAATATTTAAGTAGGTACTGTTAAATGAGTTTACTTCTGGAAAATGCACAGAATTATGTCAATCGATTGACGATTGGATGTCAATCGATTGAGGATGAATATTTAAGTAGGTACTGTTAAATGAGTTTACTTCTGGAAAATACATAGAATTATGTCAATCGATTGACGATTGGATGTCAATCGATTGGGGATTAAATGGTATTGCTTTGAAAGAAAATACACAGAATTATGTCAATCGATTGACGATTGGATGTCAATCGATTGGGGATTAAATGATATTGCTTTGAAAGAAAATGCACAGAATTATGTCAATCGATTGATTTAGAGGAGTCAATCGATTGAGCTTGATAGAAACTGATAAATGATATTATTTTGAGAAAATGCACGAATTTGATTCAATCGATTGATTTAGAGAAGTCAATCGATTGAGCCTGACAGACACTGATAAAGGACATTCTTTTTAGAAAATATATGGATTTGATTCAATCGATTGATTCTGAGAAATCAATCGATTAAGCATAAACGGATACTGATAAATAATGTTGTTTTAGGAAAAGGCACAGAATTATGTCAATCGATTGATTCAAAGGAGTTAATCAATTGAGCCTTATGTATTATGATATGCGCCAAATTATGTCAATCGATTGACGATTGGATGTCAATCGATTGAGCCTAAACCTGAAATCAATGGATGGTGTTGCGTAGCTAAGTTCTATATTCAAGTTCTTCTCACAATAGTGTCATTAAATGACAATGTTTATGCACTGTGATTGTATAATATGCACTGTAATATTTATGCACCATGATTATGTACACTTTAATATTTATGTACTATGATTAAAGGCACTTAAATGCTTATTTATTATGATATCACTCTTATGCACTTTACATGTTTCATGATGATCCATATAATGCACAATCAAGACATGTAAAACACGATGAAATGTCAAGCCATGATCAACGAGCATTAGACCCAAAATCTTGTACATGATGGAGTCTAAGAAGGTATTAGACCCAACATCTTGTGCTTGATAGAGTCTAACTAAACATAATTAAGAAGCATTAGATCGAACATCTTGTACATGATAGAGTCTAAGAAGGTATTAGACCCAACATCTTGTGTAAGATGGAGTCTAACTGAACAAGAGTATGATGAGCATGATTTAGCCCAACGTCTTGAGCGGGAGGGAGTTTGACATACAATAAATGACATGATTCATTAGACCCAACGTCTTGAGCATGACGGAGTCTAACTAAATAAGTGATAAGCATGATTAAGACCCAACGTCTTGAGCGAGACAGAGTCTAACTTGCATTAAATGACAAGAAAGATGAAATTAAAAGAAATGATGCATTCATGTAATCTTGATATATATGTTTATATTCAGTACATTTCAGCTTATTAAGATTATACCTGCCACATGCACACACACATGACATATACCGAAATATTAATATGGCTATGACTGATATCTTATGCTTCAATGGATTGCATGTCTGGTCCATACAAGTGTAAACTTACACCCCTTGTTGATGTGGGTGACCAGATGAGATAGGTGTCGCCGAGGACATTGTATGGGTCTATGGCGATGAGACGGCACGTGGTGCTCAGGAAACTGGACTGAATGGCGATGATAGTTTCGTGGCCTAATTAGCTATTTTCCTTTCTAGTTATTAGTGGTTTTAAATAAATGAAACATTGATCAGTTAGTATTTTATCAAAACTGTTTAAGCTTTAATCATGTTAGACTTGTTATTGGAATAAGAACATTATCGTGGGTTTTATTTAGATTAATTAATGTTATAAAGAAATTTTATCTTCCGCTGTTTAAGGTGTTTTTATCACCTTATTATGTTTCTATAGTTCACGATACGAAGATACAGTCTAAGATCTTACAATCAAGAGGTTGTGAGATCTTAGGTCGCTACAGTTGGTATCAGAGCCTAAGGTTGATTCTTATGTCGGGAATATGTGTAATTGGAGTTTAATGTGAGATTGATCGGCTGCAGATGATGAACAAACATATTGATGCATTGACCGAGGCAATTGTGAATGCCATCAATGCAACCAGAACTCCGAATACCCAACCTACTTTTGCTCCTAGGTCGGAATTAGACAAATTCAGAAAGAATCGACCACGATACTTCAATGGGACGGGAGATAGCGCGGAGGCTATAAAATGGGTGCAACAGATGGAAAAGATCTTCGATCTGATGGAGTGTAATGACACAACTAAAGTGAGATTGGCAACCTACAAACTGGAGGGGGATGCCGAGAACTGGTGGAGACAATTGAAAGAAGCGACTCGTGTCGAAGAGCCTGATTATGTATGGGACTGGGACGAATTCGTAAAAGTGCTTTATGATAAGTACTATCCCCAGAGCGTCCAAGAAGCGAAGATTGAGGAACTCTTGAATCTCCAACAGGGAGAGATGACTGTTGACGCTTATGCTAAGCTTTTTACGGAACTGAGCTAGTTTGCACCGACCCTAGTTTCTGACGAGAACTTTCGACTCAGGAGGTTTGAGAAGGGTTTGAGGCCCCAGATCAGGACCTTGGTAGTTGGACACCGATGCGACTTATACAAGGACCTGATTGATAGGTGCTACACCATCGAGAGAGAATTGAAGGCGCCTTCGCCGGCTGGTAATGTGGGTTAGAGCTCGGCTAGAAACTTTCAATATGGTCGTCGAGATTGTGTGTTTTCTAAGTCTAACATGAGATCGGAGAGTAGGGGCACTCCTTACTCTAGACCAGCCTTTTCACAGCAGAGCAAGACTAATTCTACAGTGGCGTCGACTGCAAAGACTACTCCGACCTGTACCACTTGTGGCAAGAATCATTACGGCACCTACCTTAGAGGAATGGCTGCTTGTTTCAACTGTGGACAACTTGGGCATAGAGCAGCTGAGTGCAAGATGCCTAAGAAGTCATCTGGATCGAGGGCTATGCCTCTTGCGACGATTACGGCTAATGGCCGCGTGTATACCCTATCTGATGCTGACGCTAGAGCTTCAGATGATGTCATCTAGGATATGTTTGATTATTTAAAATTCATGATTAAATTCTTTCATACCTGTTTACGTAGTAATGTCACAAATATTAATTTGCATAAAATGAACGACTTTTTGAAAATATTTTTAAAAATGAATTAAATGAATTTGTTAAGAACTAATAAAGATCTGATAGACATTAAACTTTAAAATGGAATGATACTCTTATGTTGAATAATTTAAGTCGTGGAATGTCTTGGGTGCCCAGGTTCGATGTTGATCGATGGTCTTTTTGCTCATGTGCTTTTGGATTCGGGTGCTTTCCATTCATTCGTCTCCTTGAACTTCGCTAAGCGTTTTGATAAGGATTCATCTCCTATGAGCATTCCTTTGATCATAGCAACTCCTCTGGGAAATAGTGTGCTTACTGACAGAGTCTATCCTCGATGTTCTGTCCAGATTGGAACCCAAGCATTGGTTGTCGATCTAATTGAATTAGACTTCGAAGATTTCGATGTTATCCTAGGGATGGATTGGCTCGCTGAATCTCATGCCAGCCTTGATTGTTTCACCAAGACCGTGATTTTTACCCCTTTGGATGGACCGATATTTAAATTCAAGGGCACACGGAAGGGTGCCATTCCAAAACTCTTTGCTTTAATAGAAGCCGAGAAAAAGTGGAGAGATATATCATCGATTCCTATTATAAACGAATTTGCTGGAGTTTTTTCTGATGAGGTGACGGGTTTGCCGCCGAGTAGGGAAGTCGAATTTCAGATTAAGCTCGTACCTGGCACTGCACCGATAGCCAAGACTCCTTACAAGATGCCTCCTGCAGAACTATTAGAATTGAAGAAATAGTTACAGGAACTACAAGATGAGGGCTTTATTAGAAGAAGCCAGTCACCATGGGGTGCTCCTGTTTTATTTGTGAAGAAAGACGGTTCTCAGAGGTTGTGCATTGATTACCGACAGTTGAACCAGGCGACGATTAAGAACAAGTATCCATTGCCACAAATCGATGTTCTATTTGATCAACTGCAAGGCACACGATATTTCTCTAAGGTCGATCTGAGATCTGGATATCACCAGTTGAGGGTGAGAGAGTCTGATATAGCTAAAACGGCATTCAATACAAGGTATGGGCAGTTTGAAATTTTAGTAATGCCTTTCGGATTGACTAATGCCCCTATAATCTTTATGGACTTGATGAACCGTATTTTCAAGCCCTACTTAGATCAGTTTATGATAGTTTTCGTTGATGACATCCTGATCTACTCCAAGTCCAAAGAAGAGCACGCCGAACACTTAAAGATCGTCTTGCAAACCCTATTGGACCACCAGTTGTATGCTAAGACAAGTAAATGCGAATTCTAGATGCGTGAAGTGGCATTTCTGGGCCACAGAATTTCTGAGGCAGGGATTACTGTTGATCCTGCAAAAATTGAAGCCATTGTGAATTAGGTGAGTCCCAAAAGTGTTACTGAAGTATGAAGTTTCCTTGGCTTAGCTGGTTACTATAGAAGGTTCGTGGAAGGTTTTTCAAAGATCTCAAGACCTCTTACTGGGCTGACCAAGAAGAGTGTGAAATTCATTTGGACTGATGAGTGCGAGAAGAGCTTTCTCAAGTTGAAGAAAAGGTTGACTACTGCTCCCATTCTAGTGATACCTTCTGGCAGTGGTGGCTTTACCGTTAATACCGATGCATCATATAAAGGACTAGGTGGTGTCCTGATGCAGAATGAGAGAGTTGTAGCTTATGGATCCAGGCAGCTGAAGGAACATGAAAAGAATTACCCTACGCACGATCTGAAACTGGCCACTATCATATTCGTGCTGAAGATCTGGAGACACTACCTATATGGAGAGAAATTCATCATCTCCACGGATCATCAAAGTCTTAAATACCTTTTCACGCAGAAAGACTTGAATATGAGGCAGAGAAGATGGTTGGAATTTCTAATCGATTATGATTGCGAGATCAAGTATCATCCGGGGAAGGCTAATGTTATTGCCGATGCCCTTAGCAGATTTGTTCCAGAACGGGTGATTCGACCAAGAGCATTGCTTTCGTACATTGTTATCACCTCTTCATTACTTAATCGAATCAAGGGACTATAGCTTGAAGATCCTACCCTTTTGAAATTAAAGGATAGTGGAAAGTCTGAGATTACTATCAGAGATGATGGGATGATGTTGTTTCAAGGACGCTACTGTGTACCTGATAATATAGAATTGAAATGGGAGATCTTGGACGAAGCCCATAAGTCTAAATTTTCTATTCACCCTGGGAACAATAAGATGTATAAAGGATTGAAGAAAAATTATTGGTGGAATGATATGAAGAGAGAAATCGCTGACTATGTGGCCAGGTGTCTCACATGCCAGCAAGTTAAAGCTGAACACCAGAAACCACCTCGGTTACTCCAGCCACTATCGATTCCCGATTGGAAATGTGAGAGCATTGGTATGGATTTCATCACCGGGTTGCTTAGAACCCTGAAGAGGAATGACGCTATTTGGGTTGTGGTCGATAGATTGACTAAATCGGCTCATTTTATTCCATATCGCATGACCTATTCGGCTTCTCAATTGGTGGATATTTACATTCGTGAGATTGTCAGATTACATGGTGTGCCTGCTGATATCGTATCTGATAGAGACCCGCATTTCATGTCAAGATTTGGCAGAAATTTCAAGATGGGATGGGGTCTAAGTTAAAATTTAGCTCCGCTTTTCATCCTCAGACGGATGGGCAGACCGAAAGACTGAATTAAGTGTTAAAGGACATGCTACGCACTTGTGTACTGGACTTTGGAGGCAATTGGGACGAGCATCTACCTCTTGCAAAGTTCGCGTATAATAATAGTTACCAGTCCACTATACAGATGGCCCTGTATGAAGCCTTATATGGGAGAAGTTGCAGAACTCCTTTGTATTGGGATGAGGTCAGTGTAAGAAGTTTGTTGGGACCTCAAATTGTTGAAGACACGTCCAAACCAGTTCAGTTGATCCGAGAACGAATGCGGACCGTGCAGAGCAGACAGAAGAGTTACGCTGATTTGAAGCGTAGGAATTGGGATCTAATTGAAGGGGATAAAGTCTTTGTGAAAATCTCTCCTATGAAAGGAGTGATGAGATTCGGGCTGAAAGGAAAACTTAGTCCGAGATTCGTAGGACCGTTCGAAGTTTTGAAGAGAATCAGAGAAACGGCATATCAAGTCAAGCTACCACCAAAGTTTGCCAATGTGCACAACGTTTTTCACATATCCATGTTAAAGAAATACGTGGCAGACCCTACTCACGTTATCGATTGGGAACCCTTGGCAGTTTATAAGGATATGTCCGTTGTGGAGGTACCTATTCAAATTGTTGATCGAAAAGAGTAGACCCTGAGGAATAAAGTTATACCGCTGGTCATTGTGATTTGTCAGCACCACTCTAGCGAGGAAGTCACTTGGGAGTGCGAGGATGTTATCAGGAGGGACTACCCCCATCTCTTCTAGTAAGACATGACTCAATTTCGAGGACGAAATGTTTATAAGTAGGGAAAAATGTCATGATCTGAATTTTATGTCTTTGATACACCTAAAATATATGTATGTGTTTAATATCTTATTTACCGCATGCCTTAACTTTTCAAAATGTTTTATCTAAAAATACATGTTTTGGTTTTTTAAGCCCTTATATTTATTTTCGTCATTAATGGACACAAGTTATGTGGTAGCCTACTGGTTAAAAGCTTTAAGTTCTAGATAAGAGGTCTAGGGATCAAACCTTGCTATGTGTGTTCTAAACCTCTATTTTGGACTTTGAGATAAAAGCTTATACACTTTTTCTTGGTGTGTTAGCTTAACACCGGATAATCTCCAAAATATAATAAATAAGTGTCTTACGGAGAACCCTAAATTAAAATCTTATTTAGAGTTCTTCTTAAAAATAAAGCCGTCAGAGACCCTAGAGACCTTAGAGAAGAAATTCTAGATCTATCTTCCTAGAACCCTTCTTTTGAAAGTGCGGCGAGACGTTGCCGTATAATCTCAAGTGGCCTTTGCCTCTTTCTAGAATCATCATCATTGTTAGGATCTTAATCTAATCATGGTGGTACGATCGATCTAGGTATAGAGAAATCATGCTTTCCATTGAACTTAAAATATTAATTTGTAAATAGATTTTTATGTAAATTAGTGATTTTATTTCATAGATAATGATGTGATGATTAAATGGATGCATGCTATGATTAGTGATCCTTAATATTGATAATTTTAATTAAGAAGAAGACGGTTAAAATCTCACATGTGATTTGATGTATTTTGATATATGCTCACAGAATTATGTCAATCGATTAACGATTGAATGTCAATCGATTGAGGATGAATATTTAAGTAGGTACTATTAAATGAGTTTACTTCTGAAAAATGCACAGAATTATGTCAATCGATTGAGGATGAATATTTAAGTAGGTACTGTTAAATGAGTTTACTTCTGGAAAATACATAGAATTATGTCAATCGATTGGCGATTGGATGTCAATCGATTGAGGATTAAATGATATTGCTTTGAAAGAAAATGCACAGAATTATGTCAATCGATTGACGATTGGATGCCAATCGATTGGGGATTAAATGATATTATTTTGAAAGAAAATACACAGAATTATGTCAATCGATTGATTCAGAGGAGTCAATCGATTGAGCCTGATAAAAACTGATAAATGATATTATTTTGAGAAAATGCACGGATTTGATTCAATCGATTGATTTAGAGAAGTCAATCGATTAAGCCTGACAGACACTGATAAAGGACATTCTTTTTAGAAAATGTATGGATTTGATTCAATCGATTGATTCTGAGAAATCGATCAATTGAGGATAAACGGATACTGATAAATAATGTTGTTTTGGGAAAAGGCACAGAATTATGTCAATCGATTGATTCAGAGGAGTCAATCGATTGAGCCTTATGTATTATGATATGCGCCGAATTATGTCAATCAATTGAGCCTTATGTATTATGATATGCGCCGAATTATGTCAATCGATTGACGATTGGATGTCAATCGATTGAGCCTGAACTTGAAATCAATGGATGGTGTTGCGTAGCTAAATTCTATATTCAAGTTCTTCTCACAACAGTGTCATTAAATGCCAATGTTTATGTACTATGATTGTATGATATGCACTGTAATATTTATGCACCATGATTGTGTATACTTTAATATTTATATACCATGATTAAAGGCACTTAAATGCTTATGTATTATGGTATCACTCTTATGCACTTTACATGTTTCATGATCCATATAATGCACAATCAAGACACGTAAAACACGATAAAATGTCAAGCCAGGATCAACGAGAATTAGACCCAACATCTTGTACATGATAGAGTCTAAGAAGGTATTAGACCCAATATCTTGTGCTTGATGGAGTCTAACTAAACATGATTAAGAAGCATTAGACCCAACATCTTGTAAATGATGGAGTCTAAGAAGGTATTAGACCCAACATCTTGTGTAAGATAGAGTCTAACTGAACAAGAGTATGATGAGCATGATTCAGCCCAACGTCTTGATCAGGACAGAGTTTGACATGCAATAAATGACATGATTCATTAGACCCAACGCCTTGAGCATGACGGAGTCTAACTAAACAAGTGATAAGCATGATTAAGACCCAACGTCTTGAGCGGGATGGAGTCTAACTTGCATTCAATGACAAGAAAGATGAAATTAAAAGAAATGATGCATTCATGTAATCTTGATATATATGTTTATGTTCAGTACATTTTAGCTTATTGAGATTATACATGTCACATGCATAGACACATGACATATACCAAAATGTTTATATGGCTATGACTGATATCTTATGCTTCAATGGATTGCATGTCTGGTCCATAGAAGTGTAAACTTACACCCCTTGTTGATGTGGGTGACCAGATGAGACAGGTGTTGCCGAGGACATTGTATGGGTCTATGGCGATGAGACGGCACGTGGTGCTCAGGAAACTGGACTGAATGACGATGATAGTTTCGTGGCCTAATTAGCTATTTTTCTTTTTAGTTATTAGTGATTTTAAATAAATGAGACATTGATCAGTTAGTATTTTATCAAATCTGTTTAAGTTTTAATCATGTTGAACTTGTTATTGGAAGAAGAACATTATCATGTGTTTTATTTAGATTAATTAATATTTTAAAGAAATTTTATCTTCCGCTGTTTAAGGTGTTTTTATCGCCTTATTATGTTTCTATAGTTCACGATACGAAGGTACGGTCTAAGATCTTACAATCAAGTGGTTGTGAGATCTTGGGTCACTACAGTTCGGGTCGGTAACATCCTGAGAATTTGGACTTTGATTAGAGCATTTTAGGATGCGTGCCCATCTGATCACTTATTTGATCAAGTGAAGTCGACTCGATGACTTTGATTGGATTAGTTTTAGTGTGAAAGTGCACACTCGTGTGGTGTTAGATCTTTTCTAGGGTTTTATACACCTATAGATGGGTGTTTGTGTTTTGCACGTGAGTCGTGCCTTTTAAGCTATAAGAGCGAGAGGGCTTCTCGTAGAAGCCATTCGTTTGAAGAGAAGAGAGGGCTTTGGAAGAGAGAAAGAGGAAGAAGAAGGAGAAATCTTGCAGATCTGGGTGCGTCAAGTTTAGGTTTTGCATGAAAAAGGTTTGTGAACTTGTGGAAAGGAAGGATCGCCGTTGGTTTCAATGTGTGCGTTGTTTGGGCATTTTGAGCCATTTGGGGGTTGAAACCCTTTTCTTTTGAGATGAAATCGTGTGATTTGAATTAGTATCAGTAACAAGGGGTTGTGTGAGGTGTGCGTGGGGAGATTGCCGACGTTTTCAAGTGCTTGGTCATGATCGTGGAGCATGAAAGGAACCAATGTTGGTTTGGAAACCCTTTTTGTGAAACGGAGAAGATGATCCGATCTATGGGTTAATCAGACCGATTTTAGGTAAGGTTTTGTAGATTTATGATGTGTATGATGATCTAGTTTAGATTTATTGTGTAAATGATGGATTAAGAGAAGAAAAAGAAATAAAATTTGAGAAAAACTTAAGAATGGGCGAAATCTGTGTATTTCGATCGATCGAAATTGGATTCGATCAATAGAAATTGACTTGAGATTGTGGATTTCGAATTCTGAGGGATTTCGATCGATCGAAATGTGTTTCGACCGATCAAGTTGAAAACTCGATCGATCGAAAAGTATAGAACAGGAAGTATTAAGGATTTTTGTTAGAATTCGATCAAATCAAAATGGATTCGATCGATCGAGTTTCAAATTTGATCGATCGAAATGGATTCGATCAATCAAGTTTCAAATTTGATAAATCGAAATTAGAATTCGATCGGTCGAATTTGACTGTGCGTGCCAACACTGCTTTGGTATTTGGGCTGTAACTTTTTGTGTCGAACTCTGATTGATGTGATTCTTATTGTGTTGGAAAGATGACATCGAGCTCTACAACTTTTATATTTTGACCAACTCATAAATCCAAAATTTTAAAGGTCAAAAGTTTATGAGAATTTACATCAAATTTCATTTTAGCATGAACTTGTCCATTTCCGCCTCGTGTTGAGAAACACTTAGGATGTCTAAGTTTCTAGTAACTAGAGTTGGTCTTTGATACATTATATATTTTGATGTAGATTGAGGGTGGAAAGCCATAGATAGAGCTTCGCTTGGCTTCGCGCAGTTGCGAGGTTAAGGTAGGGGAAATTCAACCTAAATTTATATATTTGACTTGATTCATAGTCTTGGATGTGTTTGAATGAATGTGATGAGTTAATTGCGGTTGGATTATTAGATTGGAAATGTTATGATTTAGAATAAACTCGTGAGATCTTAAAGTGTGACTATGTATGTGATGGTGTTCGATTTTAGATAACCTTTGACATTGTGTAAGTTTGATTCGTGTTTTGGAAGTAAGAACTTGAGATGATTGTGATGCTTGTGTTTCGTTTTGACACTTTGGAATGTGTACTCGTACTTCTTGGAACTGTGATTAAAACAACGATGCTTGGAATTTTCATATGTGCATTGCATCCTTTGGGCCGGTACGACGGCCTATCCGTACACTCATTCATACGTTGCATTACATCCCTTGGGCCGGCACGGCGGCCTATCTGTGCGCGCATTCATTCATATGTTACATTGCATCTCTTGGGCTGGCACGACGGCCTATTCGTGCGCGCATTCATACATACGTTGCATTGCATCCCTTGGGCCAGTACAGTGGCCTATCTGTACACGCATTGCATCCTTTGGATACTTTGGAAATTGTGAACACCTTTGAAACCCTTGGACATCATCGCATCCCTTGGACATCATTGCATCCTTTGGACACTTTGGACACTGTGAACACCTTTAGAACCCTTGGAACATCTTTGCATCCCTTGTGCAGTGTGTGTTTGCAAATTCAACATTGTTTGCAAATATGTGTGAAATTTTGGATACACTTGATTAAGGTTGATTGTTATGATGCTTTTCGATATTTTTACTATTGGATGGGAATTTGTGATAAAGTTAAATGTTTGAGATTAAATTCTGAAAGATTAAGACTGTGGAACTCTGATTTTGATGGATTTACTCTTGGTATAAATTCTATGATTTCGATGTGAAGATATGATTTCATGTTGTCTTTCCCCTGCTGAGCTTAGATGTAGCTCACCCTTCGACTATACGTCACAGGTTTGGCAATTATCAAGATACAGGCTTCGTGGTTGAGGACTGGAGAAGTAGTAAGATTTCGGGATCGTAGATCTGTATTTGAGCTTTGGTATACTTAGTTTGTAATTCTCTTAATATACTTGCATATATTTATTTTAATTATTGTTCCTTCGTTGTAGAACTGGAGTTTATGTTTCCGCTTTGTTGTACCAAGATTTTATGTATTAGATTGTGATCTACGATCTGGCAGTCCGAGTTTTCGCATTCGATTTTGGTTGAAAAAAAAAAAAAAAAATTATCTCAAGATTTCTGGTTGGGAAAATTCGGGTTGTGACAGGGTCGGTTTTGGGGCAAAATCGAAACCGAACTGATAGGGTTCAAAATTGAAATCGTTTAATTGATTTTTGTTTCATAAACCTCAATTTTTTAATTTTTTTTATTAGGAAGCCATTGCCAATTCATAAGAGTTAGATCACTGAAGACTCTGTAGGTTGTTGCCTATATGGCTAATTCACTATTAACCATCCAAAAGTAGGTGATTGATCAGATGTCTAAGATCATTTTCATGAAATTAATGCACCTATCAGACTATCCAGATCGATGGGCAAATACACCGATTATTAGTACACACTGATGGGTCTCGATGGCATGAATCCGCACAGTATTACAGTCCAATCATCCACAGGTAGGCTGTCATTCGATAGAAGACAACCCGAAAGTAGAATGTCAAACAACCATAACCATCTAATTGCATGTCAAATTTTAGATAGTTGTTCATAAAATTTTCAAAACATTTAGCAATCCTCTGGTCTGTGAAATGTCGAGCATTTTTCAAATGCATGATATGGGTTGCCAACATGTATTGTCCAAATCGACCAGATTCATGATATATGACCCTTCATAATTATTTCATATTTTCATTACATTACAACTTGTATATATATTCAGATTTTTTGCGTAAAGAGAGAAAACAGAAATCAAAACAGAGAACCTAAATGATTGAAACATATTTTCTACAAATCAATTCAGAAGGCAATGCATGAATAAGATCCATCTAAATACATGCATGCAGATAATAGAAAAATCATATCGAGATCCCAATAACTTCACAGAACCCCAATCTCAGGCATGCACCACTATCGGTTTCTTATTGGTTTGGTTTCGATTTTTTAACGTTAAAACCGAAACTGAACCGATAACTATCAGTTTCTATTTTTCAAAACCAAACCAATATGTCCCAAAACCAAAATCGAACCGAAATTTAGGTCGGTTTGGTCGGTTCAGGTATGTTTCTACACAACCCTAGACGATATAGGTTCGACCCCTATATATAATATAAGATAAAGTATATCTTTGATTTACACAAGTAGGGAGAATAATTTAAGAAGGGGACTATTAACACGTTTGGGTACGGTTCAAATCCTATATTAATTCTTTCGGTACCTCTATTTGCTCCAACACGATTTACAAAAGCGCAAATGTGTGCAATCCATTGATAGCTTGAAATCAGACAATGGAGATTGTGTTTCACCCTGATCTTTCACACAATGAATCTTGACACCATGATCTTACCATCAAACGGTAATTTGTTTATTTCACGTGTCACAGATCCCAAAAAAGTGGACCTAAATGCAAGTTTGAGCGTGATGTGTGCTATATGATTTTAAGGCCGCTTTTTGGGTATCCACATGCCACGTGGAATCAATGATTGATTGCTTGATGGCATGCTTATGGTTTCAAGATCCATTGTGTGGAAGATACGAGTAAAAAAAGATCTATGATAAGTGTTGAAATATGATCATATTTCACAGCCTAAGATGTACACTTAGCCATCTAATGAGAGCAATCTAACAGCTTTTGTGGAGTTTTGAGCTGCAGGTGATTCTGACCATTGAATGCATTCAATGGCATAAAAATCGTAAAGAAAACAAACATTGGAATATAGAACTAAGAAACCGTCATGCACAAAAATCGGTGAGAAATCGATCTATCAAATCTCAAATCGATCGGCCAAAGCCTAAAAGAAGATATTTAACAATAGACTCTGTTTTGAATGAATCGATCGAATTTTGAAATCGATCGATCGAATTAAAGAGAATTGTAAAACGTCGAAACTCTATTTAGAATCAATTGATCGAATTTTGGAGTCAATCGATCAATTTTAGTGTTCTACGATTTCGAACTAAGACCCTATATAAGCTAGAGTTAGAGTTAGGGTTTGGGGAGTCTTTCTTTTTGTATTGGAATTCTTCTTTTGTTAGCCGTTTTTACATTTCTAGCTCTCTTTTCTTTAATTTTCTAGCTTCCTTTTCTCAATTTCCTAGCTTTTAAAGAGTAGAATAGAGATTATTTATTGAAGAAGGATTGTAGCAAGTAGATCAAGCTTACATTGGATTTATTTGACAAACATAAACGGCTATTTTAATGAATTATTTGTAAGTTACGTGTTATTTTTTCATAGAAATGTTTAGCTAATTTTCTAGAGTTTTAGAATCTAATGAATCACATATGAGGTATTCATCCGTGATTTAGATTTGTAGGGAATCTTCTTTATCAATGCTTACATTGGAACTAGTCATGCTTTTTCCATGATCTCGGATCTGTGATTTGGAATCCATACCTTGTTTTTCAATTGCATAAATCCGAGGTATTAATTTACTGTGATTAGGGAATGCTTTAATACAGTAAATGTTTTGCTTCTTTTCATTTGAGGCTTTGGAAGGACATAATATGAGATTTTTATTGTGGATTAACTATTTTTATCTTTCATAAACTATTAATTGATTTTAATGTTTATGTATTTTTGCATCATTGAAATTTTCAACCATTAGATCTATAATTGTGGAGGATAATCAAGGATCGAAGGATTTAACATCCTAAATCTCACTTGTTTCTTTGGAGTAATATTTAATTATTTAGTTAATTTTCTCTTGTCATATTCATTAAATCTGGTAAACTAGATTAATATTGAGATAAATTTGCAAAACTTTTGTGATTGATAACTGTTCCTTTTCAAAAATCTATTTAAAATCCTTGTGGGACTGACCTCGTGCTTTGTACCCAATTATTGTAATCCGATTCGTGCACTTGTGAATAAAATACACAATTAAAATTTTACAAGAAGCTTTTGGTGTCGCTGCCAGGGATTCCAAAATAGAAATTGTAGAAATTATAACTCAATCTTAGGAATTTTTCTTTAGATTTAAAATTTCTACTATATATATATATATATATTTCTAGATGTAAATCAATCCTTCTACTAGTCTTTAAATTTTTTTTTTAAATAAAATAAAATCGTTAGAGCTATCTGTAAACTCTAATGTCAATGAATAAGTTCAATTCAAAATCTTATGCTATTTGTGGAAATCCGATGCACATTGCACTCATGTGTCCCTTTAACAATCATAATCTCTACTCTGAACAAGTCTACCCAAATCCTGTTTGGAACACCTGTAACTGACAGATTCAACCCAATGACATATGGGGGTTTAATTAACCTCTAATGTGTGATATGATGCCTTACTCTGATCAGAGTTCTTACCCCAACAACTTCATTTATGAGTTTTCACAACAAATTCAATACTTTCAATATACAGAATCATATGCACCGGCCCAAACTTCTTCTTCCTCCAAAGAATATTTAAAAAGTTATATGCACACCATAAATCAAGCACTTTCTAGGTTAGAATCTCAAGTTAGTCAGTTGGCCAAATGTTTGCAAAATAAAGATGAAATAGAGGAGTCCTTTATTGACACCGATCTGAATGAAGAACATCCTCAAGAGGACCCCCTCTGATTTCGTTCAGGAATATGAGCATGACTAATTGGTCACTACACTTAAGAGTGACACAATGAGCGTTGAGGTAGTGTGAGTGTGGAGAGAAGAGGAACGGGAATGGAGTGATACTTATGTCGATGAGGGAATTGAGAATCAAATAGAGACGAGAGAGGTAAAAAATGACACCCTTACAAAACCGTTGGAAGCTGATCTACCCAGCTTGACCAATGAGTTCAATGCCGAGTCAGCACCTGAAGGAATGAGGGTCATGTTAGTCGAACATGCACTCTTAGATGTTGCGATAAGGGAGACATAACCTTTTCTAATTAATGCGAATTCAATTTGGGGGGAGAAAGTGGAATTTCTAACATGTTGTCCATTTACTGAATACATAAACAATCAACAGAAGGTGTACAAAATGCTAGTAGGTTTGAATCAGGAGTGTGATCCTATGGATGTAAAGTACAGGTTGAGATTGAAAGATTAGAGATGGATCATATTGGTGGAACTTTGGCACAGCATAGGGGTGCAACCAAGTCCCTAATCAGAAAAATGTAGAAACTATTAAATAAGTCAGTGATCCTTTTAAAAAAAATTTTTATACATATTTGGGATCCCAAGGCACTCGGAATGTCATTACACCTTGTAGATTAGTTTCACAATTATCTTTTCAAAAAAAAAAAAGAAAAAAAGATTATGGTCAATTGCGTCGTTCAATTTTTCATTTACTTTTTGCTAGCCTTCATTTCGGTACAAATTTGATCGATCGACTCTCTGGATCGATCGATCAAATCCCTGTTATTTCCTATTAATTTCATCATATGTTGAAATCGATCGATCGAATTTGTCATTCGATCAATCGATTATAAGTTGTGACCTTTTGAACATTTTGTTCAGTTGTTCTCGGGTCTTAATCCATCGATCGATTCTGGATGGGCACTTCGTCGGTTTCAAGGTTTTTGGAGGCCCTATGTTGGAGAATTTTATTTTTCTTTCAGTTTTTCGTGCTTTAGGACTCTCTCTCCTTTAGGACTCCTCCACTTTAAATACTTTTTAAAACTCTTTATGCACTTCAACTTCTGGCCAAACCGGCAACAAAGAAAGCGAGGCGAACAGCTCCTTCCAATTTTATTGATCTCACCAATGTTGAGGTCATTAACATGGATACGCCTCCGCCTGCTCCTGCATCCATTCCAGTGCCAATGCCCTCCGCTAATACCATCTGATCTTTGGGATATGCTCGTACCAGCACCAAAACCAGAAATAATCAAAGGTGCGAATGCTAAGGGTTATTAGGCTAGTTTTGCTTATCTAGGAAAATTAGGATTTAGTTTATTTTTATCCCTTTATGTTCTTAAGATTTAGTTTCTTCTTTTTATTAGGGGTTTTTAGGATTTATGTTTTAGTTTCTAGTTTTTCCATTCACAAAGTGTAATCACTTTATGAAATTAATGAAATTCTAAATTTTTAGTATCCCTCGTTGTTCTGAATTATTCACCCTCTTAACTTATATTTTATACCTGTCTTGTGCAAACTCATGATCTTTCATACCATTGTGTCCAAGACAGTTTTTCTGCAGCTTTGGGGGAGAATTTTCATAATTTCACTATTCTATATCTTTTTTTACAACAATGAGGACATTGTTTCATTTAGGTTTGGGGGTGTTTTTGTGGTTCTATTTTGAGGTCTTTAGTTTGTATATACACATCTTTTGTAGGCCATTGTGTTATTTTGATTAGACCACGGTTTTGATACCCTTAAAACCTCTCATTGTGAAATTTTCATACCATACATGTTATATTTTTTAGATTTTTCAAACTTTAATTGGTGATGCATGTGAATTCAATTTTGAAAGTATCAATGACATATTGTTAATACGGGTACATGGGATAATAAATTCAATGTGATAATTTTTAGATAATTTATGCTTAAATTCTTTTGCACCTCTTACCATGTTAGGATTTAGAAATCAAAGAACTTCTTTAAACTTTGAATCTTAGGATCCTAGTGAAGACTAAACCCAATAAGTTATAGAGCCAAATCTCCATCTTTGATGATTATTTACGTAAACTCATAATGTTCTTTGAATACGATTTTAATTCTTTCATAATCTCATATTTTTTGCTTTGACTTGTGACTTTGCATGAAATTGAATTTACATCACATAAACTAGAACATGTTTTATGATTACTCAAAATAAATAGGCAAAGTTACCATCTTTTAAGGAAATGATTAAAGGTCATCTTTGGCTAGTTTGTTCCTAAAATGTCTCACATCATATAAATTCACCTCTCTAGTACCCCTTTGAACCTATTAAAAATTCGTCCTTATATCTATATATATATATATATATTCTTTGATAAACTACATAAACTTTTACCTTTACACCTGTAACACATGCCCCTAGGTCTCTGTGTTGGTCAAAATGTTGACTGGACACTGATGTGACCTGACAGTGCTAGGTGACTGCCTGAGGTCAGGTCTACTAAAATTCTTGAGGCATCCACCTTAATTCAATACATATTTGATTATTGGTAGTGGCACCCACCTTAATTCAATAGATATTTGATTATTGATAGTGATAATCACCTTAATTTAATAGATATTTGACTATTGGTAGTGGCACTCATAAGACAACCCATTTAATTGGATGGGTATGTTAGGAAAATTTATGAGACACACCACATCTCATATCCTAAATCTACTCGGAATATTGCATTGACAAAAGTTTGACCCGAGGTTTGACCCAAATTTGGGCTAAGCCTTGGTGATGATGAGGTGATAATCGCCAATTGATCGGATTTTGAAAATTATCATGAGATTGCTTGATGTGTTGAGTCAAACATAGACCCACAAAATAGAAGCACCTAGATGCACTAACATATGAGACTATGTATTTGTCTTTTGCTTAGAACCATGCCAATTCTTGTAATATTTAAATAAGCATAAGGGCAATTATAATTAAAATCCCTAATTTTTGTAAATTAGAAATTAGAATTTACAAATCTCTAACAAATCCTAGCCCTTTGTTCAATTGACCAAGATTTGACCCATCTTACACCATCTATTTTCATTGGAAAAATATAGGGTATAAGATGCATCAAATTGCATGCATCACAAGATTTGTAAGATTTTAGAATTCCACAAAGTTCAAGGCTCTTGAAGACCACAAAAGATAAGAGGTTGACTTGATGTGTGGTGGAGAGAGAGAGAGAGAGAGAGAGAGAGAGAGAGAGAGAGAAAATATAATTATGAGCATATATGGGGACTTGGAAGAATAAGACTTGGAAAGCAAAAATGTGACACATGTCACAAAATTTTAGCCCATGTTCCCCCTCCCCATAGCCAAATTCGAATTTTGCAAGGGGGGCTCCCATTTTCATTCAAGTTCCATCTTCTTCCTCTCTTCCAAACTCCATTAGAGCTCATTGAAGCTCTAGTTGTAGAAAAACTACCCCTCCCAATCTAACCCTTGAATTCCAAACCTAAAACCACCACTCCACTCCCCTCTCCCCACACCAACATACATAAATTTCAGCCCAATCTTAGCCGTCTTCACCCCCCGATTTGGAGAAAATCACTTGGAGGTGAGAGCTTGCTAAGGTAAAATCTTAGTTTAGATGATGATTGTCTAGACTTCTCTAACTTGTAGTATGTAAATTTTCTCATAGATGTGTGCTATCTTCACTTATTTTTGGATGACTAAGTCTGGAATGATCATATTCTCACATGGGACCAGAACCTTAGCACTCTTTGATGTGATCTATAGGATCACTTAAGAGTCATCCAATGGTCCATGATGGCCAATAGGCCTAGACCACTAGATCTTGAAGTTTCTATACTTTTTCCTATAGATCTCGTAGATAGAGTTGATTTTTGTTTGAAAACTTAAAATGATTTTTGATTTATCTAGAGGAGTGAGATTGGAAGACTATGTATGAGATTAGCACACACATGCAAGGCCATCCAATGGTCCTAAATGACCAAGAAGGTCAAACTAGGTAGACTTTGAAAGAGTAATTAGAAAATGCAATATTTTTTTGGTATATAAGTGATTCAATTTTGGGACATGGACCTGAGCCAAATAGTACCATGCATGTGATCATAGTATACATGTAAGGCCATCTAATAGCTTAGATCAACCTAGAAGGTCAAAACTTAGAAAACCTAGGAAATCCTTGAAATTTTTTATTATGCCATAAATTTTAAAGTAATTGATCCATAGAGATACATGCTACAATCACAGTAGATTAAGTTTATAATTTTTCCATCACTGTGATCCATCACCTAATTCATGGATTTCTAGGTCAATGTTAGGCAAAAAGATGCATTTTCATTCTATGTGTAGAATAGTGTTGATTTTGTGGTATGATTTTACATAGATTTTCATGAAAATTTTTTATGAGATGCTAGATGAAATTTGATTAAATATTTTCATGTGATTTCTATTTTGAATCCATCATATATTGACTTGATCATGTTTGGAATATATGGTCTTAGATCGCTTACACTTTGAATCAACTATATGTGTGATGGTATTAGTATGGATATTTGGGACAGGAAGTGGCTGGCACTACAAAAAATAAGACTATTAGCGGCAATTTTTTATAATAAAAGACTGCTGCTATTAGTCTTATTTTTTGTAGTGTAGAAATGGATATATTTAAATGGCCACATCTCATAAAATATAGTTAATTTATTGATCACGATGGTTAGTCAATCGGATGGTCCCGATTGATTACCCGGTAAATTTGCTCGATTGGCTAGGGTTTTTTGCTAAAGATGCCTAGACTTTGTTAATAGGATCATGAGTAAATGATGAACTTAATAAGTTTTAAATTCTGAAAAAATCTTATGTTTTGACCCTTGATTTGATCATGGACATTTCAATGGTGTTAGATGAATGGATAGCATTAGATGAATGGTTAGGATTTATATGAGATTTTCAAAAATATCAAATAAATGAAGAGTTTTAAATGAGATTTCTATAATAAAAATTTAAAAATAAAATTGGGTTTTTAAGAATATAAACACGCCCAAGACTCTAAGTTCGATCGGATGGCTCCCAGAGCCCGAACCCGACAATTTGAAGAAATATCGGCACCAGTGACTAGGAAAGTACCGATAACCAATTAACATTGGATAAATGATGTGATAACCCCAAAATTTAATCCCAAAGGATCAGGCATTAGCTTGAGAAAGTCTCGTATCGAGACCCGATAATACGTGGCATTGGATGGACAACTAAGTGGACCCCATTCATAGCCCAAATTTGTGTGCCTCGCAGCCCATAGAAAATTAGTCTTGGAATAGCTGACATAATAAATAGAAATAAATTCTAGAAAAATCATGAACAATTCGGGACAATTCTGGAGGGTACTCGGATGAGTCCTTGATGTCTGATTAAAATTTCAGACCTGAACCCGGTACTGTTTGAAAATTATGACACCCAGAACTCGAAGCGACAAATCTGTCCAGTTGCACTAAAAAATAGAGTTGTAATATGCTCCAGTTTCCATGCCCGAAACATTAACGAAAAAATTTGGAATAAATTAAATGTATACCTCAGTATATCCTTAAAGTCTGGTATAAATTTCATACCTCGATTCGATCAGAATTGACAAAAAGAAATTATGTAAATTTAAGCCCAGATTGTTGGCAAATGGCACACACCCAGAAAACAAGGCCCGACCTTCGATCGGATGGATTATATTACGTCTTGATCCGTTAACCTTTGACCCAAGAGATGTGAATGAAAAAGTTTGGCAACTCGCGGATATTTTCAGAAAGCTGCTGAGTGCTCAATTCCCTTATCGGAGTTGAAAGTTGTGGACTCAACACCGAGGCCAAATAATTATGGCCCAAAACCTTGGTAAAACATAACAGATCTCGGTCATCTATGTACCATGATCAGGCCTGATCTTAATTTTGGATTCCACCACTTGAGAAAAATGCTCTCATCAGTTATCTTTTCCACAGTTTTAGAATCATTTGAAAATTCGATCGGAGGTGAAAATGGCGGCCGAATTACCGTAGGTTGTCCGTCACTTCTTCGAAAAATCTGAATATGTGAGATAGAAGCTTAGTATTCGAACCTTAACCCAATACCTATAACTAATTACACAGACCCCAACACATGGTCCCATAATGCTAACATATGATAAAAAACCATATGAAATTGATCAATTAAGTCAAGGGACCCGATTGAATTATATGACGGCCTAATAAGGCCCAAACTCCTAAACTATTAGTAAGATAGGATGGACAAGAGTTTAAGGACCCGTTTCATAACTCAATGAACTTGATTACGAGCCTGGCCGAAGACATGTTCTTTAAGGCCCATGGGAACTAGGAACTCACATGGCCCGGACCTTAGAGAAGGCCCATGCCTCTAGACTTAAGTCTAGTAAAGGCCCGAATTACCTAGGAAATGGCACGTTGGACCTATAATCCATTGAACCCATATTGTAATGGACTCGTTGAATCCTTTGGACCCATATTGTATTTGACCTGTTGAACCCTTTGGACCTATAATCCCTTGGACCCATATTGTATTGTTGGACCTATAATCCATTAGACCCATGTTGTATTGTACCCGTTAGACCCTTTGGACCTATAATCCATTGGACCCATATTCTATTAGACTCTTTGGACCTATAATCTATTGGACCCATATTGTATTGGACCCGTTGGACTCTTTGGACCTATAATCCATTGGACTCATATTGTATTAGACCCATTGGTTTGAACCTATCAACCATTGGACCCATAACTCGTTGGACCCACGACCCATACCCAAAAGTATAGGATAAGTAAAGCGATTGACCTTCGTTGAACAGTCAGTAGTTAAAGTTAGTTTAACTTGAATAGATAAGACTTTTAGGAACAGACACACGAGTGCCTCGAACCTCTTAAGAGACGACCGACTTCTTATTGACAATAATAAACATAAGTCCCCCTTTGGGCTTTAACTAGGGAAACACTTGATATAAGTGTAAGCCGGCGTGATCCTCCCTTAAGATCAAATCATCTAAAACTTAGACCTGATTTCTGTTTGGACATGATTGGATATAATAGGATATGATAGATAGTGGCATGTGGTATATGATAAGTACATTAAAAGTACATAATTAGTAAATGATAAGTACATAGAAAGTTTATGATATGATAATCGGATAAGATAGTATATAATATCTTCTAATATGAGTAAATGACTTAATGAGAAAGTATATGATATAAGTAAATGATTTGATAAGAAAACATATATAAGTAAATGACTTGATAAGAAAGCATATGATTTGAATAAATGACTTAATAAGGAAGCACATGATATGACACTACAAAAAACAAGACTATTAGCGGTAGCCAAAAACTGCCGCTATTAACAAAAAACTGCTACTAATTCCCTTGCCGCTAATAGTCTTCAATAGTTTTTGGTTAATAGCGGCAGTTTTTTACTCCAAAAAATTGCCGCTAATAATCTATTTTTTTGTAACGTGAGTAAATGATCTGATAAGAAAGCATGTGATATTATCTGATAGTCTAATAAGATATGATATGATCTGAAATGAGTAAATGGTCTGATAAGAAAGCATATTATATGATCTGATATGACAATAATATAATGAGAATATGATAGGAAGCTAAAATGCTTTAAAATAAATGTCTGATAGTTACATAAACTGTTTGAATAACTTGTTTGACATGCTTGAACTTAAATCTGAATCTGTACTTGAATTCTGAATCTGAAAAAAAAATTTGAATACTTGAATTCTGAATCTGAAAAAGAATATTTGATTACTTATATTCTGAATCTAAAAAGAAAATTTGAATACTTAAATTCTAGACTCAAAATGGGTATCTGAATATCTAAACTCAGGACCCAAATTGGGTATTTGAATATGATTATGGACCTCTAAAATGGGGTAATAAGATTCTGAACCTCAGAAATGTGGTAATATGTTAAAGATACATGATACAGAACCCTAGAAATTGGGACAAAGAATATAAAATTTGAAAGATAATGCAATGAAAATTGAAAATTTTGAAAGTGGAAAGATGATACTATTCTGTTATGTTTTGGCCTCACATAGCTGATCACTGTTCTCACGAACATGCTTGTACGGGCACCTCGTATATGAATGGGCCCTCATATATGCAGGGATATTGAAATGTCAGTTGAGGATAGGGTCTAGTTAGACCAACAGGGTCATTGATCCTTGCCTAAGATTGGCTAAACGGCAGAGAGTGTCGGCCCTTCTCTGATCAACATTGACATCTAAATTCTGTCTGGACTATGGTTGTTGTTTGGTATTAACACCAAACTAATTAAAAGATACTAATAATAATTAATCTCATATTTCACTAAATTTAATAATAATAATTTAATCTCTAAGGCAATGAAAATTTTGTTGGATCACATTGAATAAATTTTGAAGAAAAATGTAACTTATGCTTAATGATTGTACTGCAATTCTTTTCTTTTCATATTATTATTGTAGATAATCTGTAGATTATAGTCTTGTACTTAGTTATTTGCTCATGTTATTTCCTATTTAGTAGTAAATAGAATATCATTAAATTACTAGTTTTTCTACAAAGGCCTACCTGAGTATTAATTAGCATTAGTTGTATTACATTTAGTTAGAATTTTTACTTGATAATTAGTTATATTCACAACTGCTAGAAACCCCACTTGCACATGCACCTATGGACTATTTGTATACTACTTAAACTAGAACTCTAAGACAATGCTAACTAAGATTTTATTGGGCTTTATTGCTTACAATCGTTTCATGACCCAAAAATTTCAGAGGCTAGTGAGCAGCCACCCAGCCAAGATTAGAGAAGCTGGATGTGGAAGGATCCAGGAGCGACAACCGAGCTGATAGTTTAAAGCTCATTTTGTCTAGTAGAGCTACCAACACCTGCACTTAGTTTTGAAAGAATCTTTCCTTGTTTTTTGGCTTTTGTTTATGTCCATTACTTTTGAAATTCTGGTTATAATTTTATAATTGGGCTTGTATGAACAATCTAACTTTTAAGGTTTTATTTTGATTGAGAAAGGTTTCAAAAGTTGCCTTAATTATATTGTTTTACTCATTGAAGACTGTTTACGATCAAATCGTAATTCTGAATATGCCCGTTAGGTTAATGAAATTGAGAGGTTAAACCGATAGTGTTTAACTCAAGTTTTTGCGCATATTTTGATAAATTAACATCTATTTTAATAAATAAAATTTAATCATTTCCGTAATTACGTCGGGAAGCCCGATGCGAGGCGACGACGCCACACATCGTTCACATTTCTTTTCATAACTATATTCACATCCTTATCTTTTTTCATGTATGTTGCCATATATATATATTTATAAAAATACATTTAAGTCCTCAAATTTTCAAGAAAGATCAAGTTTTGGCACATAAGTCTAGTCTTTGACATTTTGACCAAGTGTGGTCCATTGGATAGCCTTGCATGATCTCACAGATCACCAGCATGGCATCTCAAGTCACTGGTCCATCTTTCTTTGTAAAAAAATCTAAATTTTTTTTCAAAACAAAAACTAGTTTTATTGATGAAAATCTAAGAAAATATAAAGAAATACAAATATTTCTAAGATTTGACCTCTTTGGTCAATCTAGGCCATTGGATGGCCTTGCATGGTTATATTGATCACATGCAAGACATCTAACAACATAGGTCAACATTCACCCCAGAAAATTTCAAAATCCATATAACAAATTCCTATTTTTATTTAACAAAATACAAGAAAACTAAGCTGAAATGCTAAAATAGTCAATTTTTTACCTTAAGGGTCATTCTAGGCCATTGGATGGCCTTGCATGGTCATGTTGATCACATGCAGGTCAACCAACATTCCAGGTCTAAAGTCTATCCCAGATCAAACAGAAACTAAAGTAAAAAAAATCAGATTTAGGCCAAGAAAAGCACGCAAACTACAAATTTCTTACACTAGGGTAGTCTAGGCCTCCATAGCCATCATAGACCATTAGATAGCGTTGCTTGATTACAAGGATCACCTGCAAGGCCTCTAATGTTCTGGTCTCATATGACAATATGTGTAAAGACCCGTATTTTGAACCCGAGTTAGACTGACCCTGTGTGTGTATTCGGCTCGGCAACCGACGTCACCATTTGTTTTGGATTTTTATCTAGATGTGATTGTGCGGACAGATTTTAATTTAGAGCCCATTTGGACCCTCGTGCGAAAGTTATGCACCGACCTCGGTGTAGCCGCTCAACACCGGACTTGAGTTTTAAAATTAGAAGTGTATAATACATAAGATGTGTGTGTGTGTTTTACTTTGTGAGCAATCCTATTATAAGAAGGAATTGTATTCCCGTATTATACTAGGTTTTGTTAAGAGAGGATAGTTACCCAACCGTGTGAAACTCCGTCTTCTCTCTTCTTCAATCATCATAGGAGATCGGTTTAGAAAACCTCCTTCTCTAGAACCCTCTTTGTTGAAAGCACTTAAACCTTAGAAAGAATTTGAATCAACCTTGGATTCGTAGTTGGCTATTGGGAGAGGTTGAGATCATTGGGGGCATGTTGGAGTTGTCTCTGTGAACTTGTGGGATCGATCGCGGCGCGAATCGTTGAGGAAACCCGTCGGTTTCGTTCCGAAGCTCCATTCCCATGACTCATTTCTAATCTAGGAATCCTTAGATTAAAGGTACGTTTTAATTAAACTTTTTGATTAAATCATTAGATTAGCCATGGGTTTTACTTTGGGATGTATGGGTTTCGATTCGGGTGAAAACCAGCGAAATCGCGTCGCTGTAGCTCGCTCGAACGAGCTATTATCATCGCTCGAGCAAGGTATCACCGAACTTCGACATTGCCTTGGTATTTTAGTCATAACTTTTTGTCCCAAACTCCGATTGAGACGATTCATTTTGCGTTGGAAAGCTAATAGAAAATTCTACAACTTTTATGTTTTGACCAACTCATGGATCAATCTTCTTGATAGTCAAAAATATATGAGAATGTTACATCAAATTCTAGGATTGGCGCAACTTGCCTGTTTTGACTTGTTTTTGAGGAAACGCTTAAATAGGTCTATATTATTAGTAATTAGAGTTTATCTTAATGCATGAACGTATATTGTGATGTAGATTGAGGGCGAGAGGCCATCAATAGGACCTTGCTTGACTTCGCATAATTCCGAGTTTTAGGTAAGAGAATCTCATCTTTACAGTATTTTATTTTAATTCGCATGGATATTTTGAATTAAAATCTTTAAACTTGCATATGCCATTGAAATTACATCTGTAAACTGAAATTGATATGAATGACTGAAAATCTAAATCTACCTGAATCAAAACAATCGCTAAGCTCTGAAAATCTGAAATCAAGAACCTGAACTATGTATAAGAGACTTGCATCTGATTTATATTAATATCTGCATTTGTTTTATGATTGACCTGAACGACCCCTCAAAAATTCCTGAATAATTTCCTGGCACAAGTTTCTCTCATTACGTAGGGCCTTGTTGCATCCTGAAAAAGGGTTCATGAATGACGATGGTAGGTAGGGGTTCCCATCGGCTATATTCCTGCTCTCGAGATATAGTTTACTCGGGAGGTATTTTAAGTTGAGGATTAAGTCATGAATTACTGAACTTTGCATATAGAAGTTAGAGAAACTAAGACACTGAAACACTGCATATGTTTCTTGAAACCGTTTTCACACATTTAGAAATAAATCTTACATATGATTTCCGCACCTAAATTCAGTTTATTATCTGCTTATATGTTTGACAAGCTATATTCCGATATTTGTTTTGAAACCATGTTAGTTAAAGTAAAATGCCGTAGATGTCTTTCTTCTACTGAGCTTTGTTGGTTAGCTCACTCCGACTATACGTCACAGGTTCAGGTACTGACGTGGCTATTCAGGGCTGTGAGACTGATCCTAACTACGTGCCTGAGGAAGAGCTTGAGGTTCATCCTGAGGAGTTTTTCCCAGTATAGAACTTGTTGATTTTCTTATTTGTGGTGAGAGTTAGACTTGAATTTGTGGGCGTATTTCAGGAGTCATGGGACCAACATTTACCGCTGATCGAGTTCGCCTGCAATAACAGTTACCAGGCTAGCATCGGCATGGCACCCTACGAAGCTTTGTATGGACGACGGTGCAGGTCTCCGCTTAATTAGGAAGAAGTGGGTGAGAAACTCATTTTAGGTCCCGAGATCGTGGAGAATACAACCGAGACAGTTCGGTTAATCCGTGAGAGACTACGCATTGCTCAAAGTCGTCAGAAGAGCTACGCTGATCTGAAAAGAAACCATATTGAGTTTAAGGTGGGAGATAACGTATTTGTCAAAATCTCTCCTACAAAAGGCGTGATGCGTTTTGGGAAGCGTGTCGAGTCCGCGCTATGTTGGACCTTTCGAGGTATTGGGCCGAGTCGGCGAGGTTGCCTATCGAGTAGCCTTGCCACCGCAGCTATCGGAAATACACAACGTGTTTCATGTGTCCATGTTACAAAGATATGTTAAGGATCCGACACACATATTGGACTACCAGCCCATTGAGCTCCAAGAAGACCTATCCTTGGTTGAGGAACCGATACGAATCTTGGATCGTAAAGAACAAATCTTACGGACAAAGAGCATTCCCTTAGTACTCGTGAAGTGGCGGAACCATTCTTCAGAGGAAGCCACATGGGAGCGTGAAGCGGAGATTCGCGAGCAATTTCCACAACTTTTCGAGTGAAGGTATATTGTAAACTATAGTTATATAAGAAAACCATACGTACCTTTAAATTCTTGAATTTACTTCTTTAAAAAAAAAAAAAAAATGGGAGAATTTCTTCAAAATCTTCAATGTTAAATTGGTTCATAACATCGATGCTTTACATATATTTATAATGATCACACAATAAAATCTTAAATGTCATATTTATTCATTCTCGGTTAGAACCGTATGTCTGTTGGAACCCGTGTCATCAGTTAGAACATGTTACCAGCCACGTGATCATGCTTTTGAATAAGTGTTCGATTCGACATCCAAATTTCTCAAATAATTACCAAAAGGGTGAGGTAGGTGTGTGTGTTAGGTTTGTGTCATGGTGAAGTATATTTCCAGGCACATGACACTTGGGAAGGTATGCATCCATGTACGGATGCAATCCTCTATGGCAGTATGGGATGCCACACGCAGTACATCCAGGTTACTACGGATCCCGACCCTTGAAAGCGTGCTTAGTGAAGCCTACCGCATCGCGACCAAAGTTCTTTGACTTTAGACTGTTTCGATTTTGCTTTATACTGGTGTTAGGATAAGGACTTACCGCAGTTCGGTTTAGCTATCCGTACATTTTCGAGGACAAAAATTCCTAAGGAGGGTAGAATGTAAAGACCCGTATTTTGAACCCAAGTTAGACTGACCTTGTGTGTGTATTCGGCTCGGCAACCGACGTCACCATTTGTTTTGAATTTTTATCTAGATGTGATTGTGCGGACAGATTTAAATTTAGAGCCCATTTGGACCCTCGTGCGAAAGTTGTGCACCGACCTCGGTGTAGCCGCTCAACACCGGACTTGAGTTTTAAAATTAGAAGTGTATAATACATAAGATGTGTGTGTGTTTTACTTTGTGAGCAATCCTATTATAAGAACGAATTGCATTCCCGTATTATACTAGGTTTTGTTAAGAGATGATAGTTACCCAACCGTGTGAAACTCCGTCTTCTCTCTTCTTCAATCATCGTAGGAGATCGGTTTAGAAAACCTCCTTCTCTAGAACCCTCTTTGTTGAAAGCACTTAAACCTTAGAAAGAACTTGAATCAACCTTGGATTCGTAGTTGGCTATTGGGAGAGGTTGAGATCATTGGGAGCGTGTTGGAGTTGTCTCTGTGAACTCGTGGGATCGATCGCGGCGCGAATCGTTGAGGAAACCCGTCGGTTTCGTTCCGAAGCTCCATTCGCGTGACTCATTTCTAATCTAGGAATCCTTAGATTAAAGGTACGCTTAATTAAACTTTTGATTAAATCATTAGATTAGCCATGGGTTTTCTTTGGGATGTATGGGTTTCGATTCGGTGAAAACCGGTAAATCGCGTCAGGCTCGCCTTCGAACGAGCTATTATCATCGCTCGAGCGAGGTATCACCGAACTTCAATATTGCTTTGGTATTTTAGTCATAACCTTTTGTCCCGAACTCCGATTGAGACGATTCTTTTTGCGTTGGAAAGCTAATAGAAATTTCTACAACTTTTATGTTTTGACCAACTCATGAATCAATCTTCTTGATAGTCAAAAATATATGAGAATGTTACGTCAAATTCTAGGATTGGCGCAACTTGCCTGTTTTGACTTGTTTTTGAGGAAACGCTTAAATAGGTCTATATTATTAGTAATTAGAGTTTATCTTAATGCATGAACGTATATTGTGATGTAGATTGAGGGCGAGAGGCCATCAATAGGACCTTGCTTGACTTCGCATAACTCTGAGTTTTAGGTAGGAGAATCTCATCTTTACAGTATTTTATTTTAATTCGCATGGATATTTTGAATTAAAATCTTTAAACTTGCATATGCCATTGAAATCACATCAGAACCTAAATTGATATGAATGATGAAAATCTAAATCTACTTGAATCTCAAACAATCGCTTAAGCTCGAAAATCAAATCAAGAACAATTATGTATAAGAGACTTGCATCCGATTTATATTAGTATTCGCATTTGTTTTATGATTGACACGAAGACCCTCAAAAATTCTGAACAATTTCACGGCACAAGTTTCCCTCATTACGTAGGGGCTTGTTGCATCTGAAAAAAGGGTTCATGAGCAGCGATGGTAGGTAGGGGTTTCCATCATATTCGCTCTCGAGATATAGTTTACTCGGAGGTATTTTAAGTTGAGGATTAAGTCATGAATTACTGAACTTTGCATATAGAAGTTAGAGAAACTAAGACACTGAAACACTGCATCTGTTCTTGAAACTGTTTTCACACATTTAGAAATAAATCTTACATATGATTTCCGCACCTAAATTCAGTTTATTATCTACTTATATGTTTGACGAGCTATATTCCGATATTTGTTTTGAAACCATGTTAGTTAAAGTAAAATGCCGTAGATGTTTTTCTTCTACTGAGCTTTGTTGGTTAGCTCACTCCGACTATATTTCACGAGTTCGGTCTTGGCGTGGCTATTCAAATTTGTGAGGTGATCCTAACTACATGCCTGAGGAAGAGCTTGAGGTTCCTCCTGAGGAGTTTTTCCCAGTATAGAACTTGTTGATTTTCTTATTTGTGGTGAGAGTTAGACTTGAATTTGTGGGCCTATTTTAGTTGGATATCATAGTTTTATACTTGACGTTGATTTTTGTTATGAGCCATGTTTCGATGATGGTCGGCCATCATCGGTGGTTCTTTACTTTTAATTGCTTTTGCATTTATTTTAGCTATGGATATTTATTGCGCTTTACTCTGATATGTGCCCTGTTTGTCCGGCTTATCGTTTATTCGATAGGTTGGCGAACCGGCCTTTCCTATACCTGAGGGATTGGAAAAGTCGGGTCGTCACAATATGATCATCCCAGACAAAAAGAAATATAGAAATGCACATGATGATCTATGGCAAAGTTTTTATAAGAAAAGACTAAAAGAACTAGGCAACAACAAACCAAGACTTTACTTTGGCTCAAGCTCTTCTTCCTTGCTGATTTGCTACTGGTTTTGTGATAGCCCAGATTTCGACACCCCGAAACCCGTGCCATCAGCACGATCCTCCAGACCGTGCCCCAAAACTATGCATGGAACATTGGTATAACAAGCAAGGATAAATAAATAAAGCAATAATTGCATAAAGCGGAAAAAGTAACATGCCTACCTGGCATAAACAAAAGACAATTCTACTTCCATGCCACTGTATGAACAAAGAACCGATCCGAACCGATCCGAACCATCGGTGATAAACAGATCACCCCAGATGGTTCGCCAAAAGAAATAATCAATTTAATTACATTGTTCATCAAAAATCAAGGCTTGACATACCAAACCGTACAATCTATTCTAAAAAACTACTCTCTGTCAAAGTACACAGCGGAGTCTCCTAGAAGAAGTCCTCGGGAGGAGGCTCCAACTCGTCTCCAGCCGTGTCTGAATTACCGGATCTCATGAAACCTCATTCTTTGCTAACAATGGACTACGATAGTCTAAAGGGTGAGCTACATCCTAGCTCAATAGGGAACAATCACAATGAACATATAAATTAAAATCTCACATATATTCCATGATATTCTAAGCATGACGTGTCTATGCATTTGCTAGAAAACAGTTTAAAAGATGATGATTTGCATTCAAGTTTACTAGTAAGTTGCATGTCTTACTTTACTATTGATTTATCATGAATGACACTGAACAAGCCTAAAGCAAAACTTAAATCTTCAACTTAAGTAATCCCCGAGCAATATAGCATCGAGTCCCGATGGAATACCCACCATCATCGCCTAAATAGACAGTTGTAAAAATATATTCCCTGTTAATACTACCCAAGCCCCTTTCTCAATAGGCGGCGGGGTTAAATCTCATCTCAACATCCCTGGGTTGTGCATACTACGTACGGATAGACCTCCGCACTAGTGTACGGATTGGCCGCCGTACCGGTCACGGATATCCTATCGCATCAGTCATGGGTATCCCGTCACGTCGGTAGAGTATTCTAAACAAACCTCAAATAACAAAAATAACATGTGCTTTACATATAATTATTCACCGTGTAAAGTGCTATCTTATATCAGTTAGGCCTCAACGGTAATTATTCAATCATATATACATCCCTGGGATGTCTAATTTACTCGCATCATACTGATGCCTTTATTACTTTCTCATCCCATGGGATATCTCATTTTCATTTGCTCTCTTAATCTCAATTACTCGCATCACACAGATGCCTTTATCACATTCTTGGTGTCACACATACACACCCATTTTCACAAAGCTTTTCATAGTTAAAACATTTTCAATTCTGATAAATATATCACTACATATATGCTCTTACAATTAAAGTACACTTTCAAGGTGTTCCCTACCTCAGGTGTCCGAAGGTCCAAGCATCAAGGTCCCATGCGGCTCCTTGTACTCGCTTTCACACGTACCACCTATGGTACATCACAACACATGCAATATATCACTAAAGATGCAATAAAGAAGGTCCTAGACCCTCCATGAATCTCAAAGTAAAACTAGAAAGTTAGGTAAAATTGCCAAAGTCGATTAATCGATTCCCAAAATCGATTGATCAAAACCCAAATCGATTAATCGATTTCCAAAATCCATTAATCGAAACTCAAATCGATTAATCGATTCCTAAAATCGATTAATCGAGATTCAAATTTGATTAATCGATCCCAATTCAATTAATCGAAATCTCTAATATAGTGAGGTCGATTCTCAAATCGAGTGGTCAAAAATTTGAAATCGATTAGTCGATCCCAAATCGATTAATCGAAATCCAAAATCAATTAATCTATTTCCCAACTCGATTAGTCGATTTCCCCAGGTCTTATTTCTCCAGCCACTGGAGGTACCCAGTCGATTAGTCGATTTCTAAATCGATTAATCGACCTTCCAAATCGATTAATCGAAATCGAGCATCCTTGACTATTTAACTTCTTGGCCAAAATCGATTAATCGAACCTCAATTTCGATTAATCGATTTGGCCAGATTCAGCTCCCTTTTGGGTTGTTCTTCTAAAATTCATTCCTTTTCTTTCTTTTTCTAAGTCTTTAATCTATCATATTAAACATGCTAAAGAGAATTTCACCCATCAATTCTCTAGGTATAGAAATCTAATCACACTTACCTCAATAAATCCTTCAAAGGGTTGATTTGTTGGGTTTGATGGCTAGCGTTCCATCTTTCCGCTTTAACGGCTCCTCAAGAGTTGAATCAACATTCAATGCTCTAATCTCCTCTTGATTTGCATTAACTCTAAGCTTCCATAACTCCTCTTTACTCCCTCTCTCTCTCTCTCTCCTTAACTCTCTCTTCAACAACCAATAAAAGGAATTTTAGGGTTATTAAACCCTTATATCTTCCTTCCTGTTTCGGTGTTAAGCGCATACACCAGAGATAGGTGTATGTAGCTCTAAACCAATACCTTTCACTACCCTTAGTCACATTTGCATCACATCAGTTCATCACTTCATGTACTCAATGTTTAACCATTACTTGGTCAAACCTACGACTAATCGGGCACGGATCCCGAGGTCAAAGTTAAACGCTCAATTTTTTGAGATATTACATTCTCCCCACCTTAAAAATTTTGATCCTCGAAAATAACCCAAAGGTGCACTGGTGTGGTACCACACACACCGCTGTGTCACGTTCCCACACCCGAAAGTAATTTATACATCACAGAGTACGAGAAAACAAAACTAATACAAGTACATCCAAAAAAAAAAAATGATCTGTATTCCATTATCAATTTTCAAATATACAAGTTTCGTCAACTATTTTCGGTAATTACAATTTAGAATTTGTAACAGAACAGTACAAAATATGTAAAAATGATCACAAAAGAAAACTATCGTCAGGCGCCAGCCGCCCCTCTCTGGCCGATCGACGCAGGGCGGGCTGCTCGACGGGATCACGACTCGGTGGTGGCTGGTCGCTCAGAGGCTCGCTCTGCTGGGCGCCGAGTCGATGCATCACGTAGATGTACTCAGGAAACTGCACCGATGGAAAGCAATTACCAGCAGTCTGGTGGTCCAACGGATAGATGTACCGTAGGGTGTGGAACATCAAAAAGTCAAGGATGCCCGATTTCGGCTCCCTTGGCCACCACTGCCAGAAGCCTCTCCATCTCCTATAAGTACTCTATTTACATCCGAGATAAAATCATCTCGACTACGCAAGCTCCTATTATTACCGCCCCTGGGTCGACCTCTTCCTCTAGGAAACATAACGGTCTGCACGTAAAAATAAAGTTTTCATTAGCAGAAGTCCCTATGCTCTGACAAAAGAATAATTGTCAGAATTTCTAAAAGAAAATTCTTTGATACCAACTATGACAGCCTGGATTTCGACACCTCGAAACTCGTGCCATCAACACAATCCTCTAGACCGTGCCCCAAAACTATGGACGAAACATTGGTATAACAAGCAAGGATAAATAAATAAAGCAATAATTGCATAAAGCGGAAAAAGTAACATGACTATCTGGCATAAACAAAAGAGAGTTCTACTTCCATGCCACTGCACGAACAGAGAACCGATCCAAACTATCGGTGATCAACAGATTACCCCAGATGGTTCGCCAAAAGAAATAATCAATTTAATTATATTGTTCATCAAAAATCAAGGCTTGACATACCAAACCGTACAATCTGTTCTAAAAAACTACTCTCTGTCAAAGTACACAGCAGAGTTTCCTAGAAGAAGTCCTCGGGAGGAAGCTCCAACTCGTCTCCAGGCACGTAATCCGAATTATCAGAATTTACGTCTCCCAAAGCCTCAGCTGCTGCTAACAATGGACCTGCGACGTATAGTCTAAAGAGTGAGCTACATCCTAGCTCAATAGGGAACAATTACAATGAACATATAAATTAAAATCTCA
The DNA here is from genome assembly GCA_021018995.1 of Chloranthus sessilifolius. Taxonomy (NCBI): domain Eukaryota; kingdom Viridiplantae; phylum Streptophyta; class Magnoliopsida; order Chloranthales; family Chloranthaceae; genus Chloranthus; species Chloranthus sessilifolius. The sequence goes on from CM037585.1 coordinate 131,696,449, forward strand.
CATATATTCCATGATATTCTAAGCATAACGTGTCTATGCATTTGCTAGAAAACAGTTTAAAAGATGATGATTTGCATTCAAATTTACTAGTAATTTGCATGTCTTACTTTACTATTGATTTATCATGAATGGCACTGAATAGGCCTAAAGCAAAACTTAAATCTTCAACTTAAGTAATCCCCGAGCAACATAGCATCGAGTCCCGATGGAATACCCACCATCGTCGCCTAAATAGACAGTTGTAAAAATGTATTCCCTGGGAATACTACCCAAGCCCCTTTCTCAATAGGCGGCGGGATTAAATCTCATCTCAACATCCCTGGGATGTACTTACTGTGTACGGATAGACCTCCGTACTGGTGTACGGATTGGTCGCCGTACCGGTCACGAATATCCTGTCGTGTCAGTTGTGGGTATCCCGCCACGTCGATGGAGTATTCTAAACAAATCTCAAATAACAAAAATATATGTGCTGTACATATAGTTATTCACCGTGTAAAGTGCTATCTTATATCAGTTAGGCCTCAACAGTAATAATTTAATCATATATACATCCCTGGGATGTCTAATTTACTCGCATCACACTGATGCCTTTATTACTTTCTCATCCCCTGGGGATGTCTCATTTTCATTTGCTCTCTTAGTCTCAATTACTCGCATCACATAGATGCCTTTATCACATTCTTGGTGTCACATACACACACCCATTTTCACAAGGCTTTTCATAGTTAAAACATTTTCAATTCTGATAAATATATCACTACATACATGCTCTTGCAATTAAAGTACATGTTCAAGGTGTTCCCTATCTCAGGTCTCCGAAGGTTCAAGCATCAAGGTCCCACGCGGCTCCTTGTGCTCGCTTTCACACGTACCACTTATGGTACATCACAATACATGCAATACATCACTAAAGATATAATAAAGAAGGTCTTAGACCCTCCATGAATCTCAAAGTAAAACTAGAAAGTTAGGTAAAACTGTAAAAGTCGATTAATCGATTCCAAAAATTGATTAATCGAAACCCAAATCGATTAATCGATTTCTAAAATCGATTAATCGAAACTCAAATCGATTAATTGATTCCTAAAATCGATTAATCGAGATTCAAATTCGATTAATCGGTCCCAAATCGATTAATCGAAATCTCTAACATAGTGAGGTCGATTCTCAAATCGAGTGGTCGAAAATTCGAAATCGATTAGTCGATCCCAAAGTGATTAATCGAAATCTAAAATCGATTAATCTATTTCCCAACTCGATTAGTCGATTTCCCCAGGTCTTGTTTCTTCAGCCACTGGAGGTACCCAGTTGATTAGTCGATTTTCAAATCGATTAATCGACCTTCCAAATCGATTAATCGAAATCGGGCATCCTTGACTTTTCAACCCCCTTTCGGGCAGTTCTTCCAAAATTCATTCCTTTTCTTTTTCTTTCTTTTTCTAAGTTTTTAATCTATCATATTAAACATGCTAGACAGAATTTCACCCATCAATTCTCTAGGTATTGAAATCTAATCACACTTACCTCAATAAATCCTTCAAAGGGTTGATTTGTTGGGTATGATGGCTAGGGTTCCATCTTTCCGCTTCAACGGTTCCTCAAGCATTGAATCAGCATTCAACGCTCTAATCTCCTCTTGATTTGCATTATTTAACTCCAAGCTTCCATAACTCCTCTTTACTCCCTCTCTCTCTCTCTTCTTAACTCTCTCTTCAACAACTAATAAAAGGAATTTTAGGGTTATTAAACCCTTATATCTTCCTTCCTGTTTCGATGTTAAGCGCATACACCAGAGATAGGTGTATGTAGCTCTAAATCAATACCTTTCACTACACTTAGTCACATTTGCATCACATCAGTTCATCACTTCATGTATTCAATGTTTAACCATCACTTGGTCAAATCTATGACTAATCGGGCACGGATCCCGAGGTCAAAGTTAAACGCTCAATTTTTCAGGATATTACAGGTTTGGTGGTTGGAATAGCTGGGATGAAGCACAAAATGATCTATGTGAGACTAAGGAGTGTGTGGAGTTGAATGGTGGTGGTGGTTTAAATGTTTAAGGGCTAGGATGTATGGGTAGATTTATTTATTTTTTGCTTCAAAGGGGCTTCAATGGAGTTTCTAAGGAGGTGGGAGAGAGGAAGAGGATGAAGAATGATGTGAATGGGGGTCTCTCGAAGGGGATTCGAAATATGTAAGGGACTAGGGGGACAAGGGGCTACATTTTGGTGCCATTTGGCACACCAATTCTTCCCAAGCCATATTCCCCAAGTTCCAAAAGTATTCTCATAATGGCTATTCTCCCTTTCTCTCCTCTTATCCCACACGCCCAACAACACCAAACCCCCCCCCCCCCCCCCGCCCTTTGACCCAATAAACCAATTTCACATGGGTTTGTTATTTGTTAGCATAATGGAATCATGTGTTTGGGTCTGCCCAACTGGTCACAGGTTAAGGTTCGGATAGTAAGGCTTTATTCTATAATGCCTGATTTTTTCGAAGAAATGGCAGACAACCTACGGTAAATTAATCGTCATTTTTGGCTTCGATCGAATTTTTATATGATTCCAAAACTAAGGGCAAGATGACTGATGATATCATCTTTCTCAAGTGGTGGCATCCAAAAATTCGATTAGGTTGATCATAGGGGACAAATCTCCAATATTTGTCCTGTTTTATCAGGGCTTCAGGCCAAAATTATTGGTCCTCGGTGTCGGGTCTGTAACTTTCAATTTCGATACCGAAATCGGGTGTTTAGATGCTCTCTAGAAGGATCCAAGAGTCACCCAACTTTTTAGTTCAAATTATTTGAGTCAAAAGTCAACATTTTAGGATGGAATTGGGTCCATCCGATTTGTCTACTATCAAGACCAAAATTTTGACCATAAATTTTCTTTTTTGAGATGGGCTTAGTTAAAATCCATCACGATGTAATCCTCGAAGGTATACATGGTAACCGCAGTCTCCGCGGAACATTTCAGAATTTGTTGGGCCACACCCCAAGACCTAATCCAAAATGAGTAATCTATGCCACACATATTACCGAACGTGAAGCAGATGTGCAGGAATGTATCACATTAAAAGATGTTGAAAAGGGAGTCAGCCACGCAACTGCTCGTGTAGAACATGCAGAAAATCGACTCGGCGAAATAGCCCAACGCGTAGGCAAAATTACGGACCCCCTAAGAAGATTAGGTGCCTGATCATCGGACTTTCGGATCTGCAATTTTATTCATTTTTGAAAATTTGAGGAAGGAAAGGATTTGATAAGGATAGCTTGGGAAAAACTTTTCTTTTTGGGTTTTATGGTATTTTGGTGATGTAACAACTGCCCTTAGATCTCTGTGTTGGTCAAAATATTGACTGGACACTAGTGTGACCTGACAGTGTTAGGTGAGTGCCTAAGGCCAGATCTACCAAAATTTTTGAGGCACCCACCTTAATTCAATAGATATTTGATTATTGGTAGTGACACCCACCTTAATTCAATAGATATTTGATTATTTGTAGTGGCACCCATAGGTCACCCCATTTAATTGGATGAGTGTGTTGGGAAAATTTATGAGACACACCATATCTCATACCCCAAATCTACCCGGAATATCGCATTGACAAAAGTTTGACTCGAGGATTGAACCAAATTTGGCCTAAGTCTTGGTGATGATGAGGTGATCATCGCCAATGGATCGGATTTTGAAAATTATCACGAGATTGCTTGATGTATTGAATCAAATTTAGATCCACAAAATATAATCACCTAGATACACTAATACATGAGGCTATATGTCTGTGTTTTGCTTAGAACCGTGGCAATTCTTATAATATTTAAATAAGCCCAAGGGCAATTATAATTAAATCCCTAATTTTTGTAAATTAGAAATTAAAATTTGTAAACCTCTAGCAAATCCTAGCCCTTGGGTGGTTGGACAAAAATTTGACCAATCTTATGCCATAGATTTCACATTGGGCAAATCTAAGGTATAAGAGCACTTAAATGCATGCACCATTAGATTAGGGAGACTTTGGAATTTCACACACTTTAAGAGCCTTGAAGACTACAAAAAGACAAATCTAGATGTGATGATTGGTAGAGAAATTGGTCAAAGGGGGGGGGGGGGGGGATCAAAGTTGTTGGGCGTGTGGGATAGGAGGAGAGAAAGGGAGAATAGCCATTATGAGAATACTTTGGGAACTTGGGAAATATGGCTTGGGAAGAATTGGTGTGCCAAATGGCACCAAAATGCAGCCCCTTGTCCCCATAGTCCCTTGCATATTTCGAATCCCCTTGGAGAGACCCCCATTCACATCATTCTTCATCCTCTTCCTCTCTCCCACCTCCTTAGAAACTCCATTAAAGCCCCTTTGAAGCAAAAAAAAAAAAATCTGCCAATACATCCTAGCCGTTAAACATTTAAACCACCACTACCATTCAACTCCACACACTCCCTAGTCTCACATAGATCATGTTGAGCTTCATCCCAGCTACTCCAACCATCAAACTAGTAGCAAATCAGCAAGGAAGAATAGCTTAAGCCAAAGTAAAGTCTTAGTTTGTTGTTGCCTAGTTCTTTGTCTTTTATTATAGAAACTTTGTCATAGATCATGTGCATTTCTATTTTTCTTTCTGAGGGAAATTCTGGGATGATCATATTGTCATATGAGACTAGAACATTAGAGACCATGCATGTGATCCTTGTGATAAAGCAAGGCTATCTAATGGTCTATGATGGCCATGGAGGCCTAGACTACCCTAGCGTAAGAAATTTATAGTTTGCTTGAATTTCCATGGCCTAAATCTGAATTTTTTTTACTTTAGTTTCTGTCTGATCTGGGATAGACTTTAGACCTTGAATGTTGGATGACATTCATGTGATCAACGTGACCATGCAAGGCCATCCATTGGTCTAGAATGGCACTTAAGGTTAAAAATTGACTATTTTAGCATTTTAGCCTAATTTTCTTGTATTTTGTGAAATAAAAATAAGATTTTGTTATATGGACCATGAAATTTTCTAGGGTGAATGTTGACCTGCATTGTTAGATGAACTAGATGTGATCAATATAACCATGCAAGGCCATCTAATGGCCTAGATTGACCAAAGAGATCAAATCTTAGAAATATTTGTATTTCTTTGTATTTTCCTAGATTTTCAACAATAAAAATAGTTTTTGTTTTGAAAAAAAATATGTGGTAAGTTACTTGAAGAAGAGATATGAATTAAGAATTTGAACCCCGAAAGATAAGAATATTAGCATGAATATGAATAGAAATGAATGGTGCGCGTAGACGCCGGTTCACATCGGACTCGCCGACGGATTGCGGGGCTGGGTGTGAGTGGTGTGACACACCGGAGTTGGTATCAAAGCATAAGGATTTTGAAACTTCTTTGATTTCTAAAATCGTTTTTCGAAGATTTAAGATTTCAAAGGTTTTTACCAATTTATTTGACTTTGAATTGTGTCCAAGGAATTTTGAAATTTTCACATGGCACAGTAGGAATATCTTGTTTATTCTTAGAAGTTCTTGACCTTAGTCTGACTGATACCTCTGACTGGAATCTGTTATGGCTGGAGCTGACTGATGGATATTTCTCTGGAAGGTTTGATGAAGCATTCCAACTTGAATCAAATTAAGATATGTAATAGCTTATGTGATTGACTGTTGTGTGTATAACTTATATAAAGAGAAAAACTAAGACGCTTCTCATAGGTTATGTACCTCTCTTTAGATCAGACTCTTATGTGTTCTACTTATCTCTTAGGATGGTGAGCACTAGAAGAATCCGACAACCACCTTCTCCTGAACACTCAACTCAGGAGAGTAATCGCAATGAGGATGCTCTTGAACCGTGCGCCGATTTGTATCGGCACATGGAGCGAATGACGGCTGCGATGGCCTCAAATCAAGACCAAGGACGATCAATGGTGGAGTGATTTCAGCAGATGAAACCACCAGCATTTATGGGGATTTGTGAACCAATGCCAGCCGACAATTGGCTGAAGAGAGTTGAAAGATTGCTGACGGTTTTACGATGCGTTGAATCTGAGTGGGTTGAATTAGCGACTTTCCTTTTAGAAGGGGAAACTAGAAACTGGTGGGTGATGACTATAGAAGGAATCCCGACAGATGAGTTCCCTATCTTGTGGCCGTGATTCGTGAATCTATTCCATCAAGCTTATTTCACCAAGGCACAACACCAGAAGAAAGAGACTGAGTTCCTCAAACTAGTGCAAGGAGCTTTAGACATCAGACGATACAATGTCCAATTTAATTATCTCGCTCTTTATGTGACCCGACTGATCCAAGATGAGGAGTGGAAGGCAAGAAGGTTCGCAAGAGGATTGAAACCCATCATCCGTCACTTTGTGTCTCCATATCAGTTGGAAACCTGTGCGGCAATACTTGAGAAGGTCCTCCTGATAGAGGTCGAAAATGTAGAGTTCCTCGCAAGCCGTGAGATGAGAAGTCAGAATAATCGAAGGAATCAAACAGGAAAATTGTGACCTAAACCCCAGGCTAGAATGGAGAAGGAACCCAAAGAGAAGAGGCCGAAAGTTGAGGTAGTAACCCCTATGGATAAACCAAAACCCGTGGTAGGACCCTGCCAGCATTGTGGAAGAGTCGGCCATACAGCGACAACTTGTCATTTGGCATTAGGCACTTGTTTTGTTTGCAGTCAGAGAGGACACATGATAAGAGACTACTCGACTCGTCAAGTGAAGTAGGAGATAGGAGAAGGGAAGAAATCAGTGACTGAAGGACAAGTCTATGCTTTGACCAAAGGAGAGACGAAAGCATCCCCTATTGTCATTGCAGGTACGATGTTTGTTTCTCAATAATTAGCTCAAGTTTTGATAGACCCTGGATCATCTCATTCATTTATATCGCCATCTTTTATTAGTAAGATAAAGATAGAACCTGTGAAACTTGCTGAAAAACAGTACATGATTACTCCTATTGGTGAATAAGTCAAGATTAGGATTGTGTACCCGTCGTGTACCCTAGATATTAAGGATCACTCCCATGAGGCTGAGCTCTTTCTATTGAACATGAGAGACTTCGACGTTATACTTGAAATGTATTGGCTTTCCTTCCATCATGCTTTTCTGAACTTTCATGATAAGACACTGACCTTGAAAATTCCTGGTCGACCTGAGACATTCCTATCATTAATTCAAGAACCTTTGTCCTTACTACATGTATTCGTTTTTGCTTTTAATCCCATCCGCAAGAATTTGAACTCACCCTCGATAGAGTCCTTGTAATTAGAGAGCTTTCGAGCGTGTTCCCGAATGAGTTGTCTGGTTTACCACCATCCCGAGAAATCGAGTTTCGAATATTCTAATTGCTTGAATAGATAGATAGTCTGAGTATAGCCTGCTTGCTTGAATATATGTTTTGACTGATGCACATGGTCATCTGAATATGTCTTTGATTTCGTGGATATGATTGCTCGAATATGATTCCGTTTGTTTGATAATGACTCCGAATGCATTCCGAATATGAATCTGATTACATGATCTGACTATGATTACATGACTTCTGGATACAATTTGGCACTCATTGTTTGTTTGATAATGATCGAACTTTTATAGCACATGATATATAATATGGTAGATTATTATAGTCATGATCTTTCTTGCGTCACATCTTCTGATATAGATTGAGTTTTCTAGACCTGCCATGATATGATTTCGACAATTGATTCTATTTATACTCACATTATATTCGCTTGATAGGTGTGATTAGATTGTATGATATCACCAAAAGCGGCGATATAGTTTGATTGATTGACACTGACCGCTTTGGGTCGATTTGACGTAATAAATAAAAGTCACTGATCGACCACAAATTTGAGAGATTTTAATTAATAAGATTTTCTCAATTGAATGATAGTTCTGATTTCGAGGACGGAATCCTTTTTAAGGAGGGGAGGATATAACACCTGCCCCTAGATCTTTGTGTTAGTGAAAATATTGACTGGACAATGGTGTGACTTGATAGTATTAGGTGACTGCCTGAGGCCACATCTATCAAAATTCTTGAGGCACCCACCTTAATTCAATAGATATTTGATTATTGGTAGTGGCACCCACCTAAATTCAATAGATATTTGATTATTGGTAGTAATACCCACATTAATTCAATTGATATTTGACTATTGGTAGTGGCACCCATAGGACACCCCATTTAATTGGATGGGTGTGTTAGAAAAATTTATGAGACACCAATCTCATACTCCAAATCTAATCAGAATATTGCATTGACAAAACTTTGACTCGAGGTTTGACCCAAATTTGGCCTAAGCCTTGGTGATGATGAGGTGATTATCGCCAATGGATCGGATTATGAAAATTATCATGAGATTGTTTGATGTGTTGAGTCAAACTTAGACCCACAAAATAGAAGCACCTAGATGCACTAACACATGAGACTATGTGCTTATATTTTGCTTAGAACCATGACAATTCTTGTAATATTAAAATAAGCCCAAGGGCAATTATAATTAAAATCCCTATTTTTTGTAAATTAGCAATTAGAATTTCCAAATCACTAGCAAATCCTAACCCTTGGTTCAATTGATTAAGATTTGACCCATCTTACACCATCTATTTTCATTGAAAAAATATAGGGTGTAAGATGCATCCAATTGCATGCACCACAAGATTTGTAAGATTTTAGAATTTTACAAAGTTCAAGGGTCTAGAAGACCACAAAAGACATGAGGTTGACTTGATGTGTGGTGGAGAGAGAGAGAGAGAGAGAGAGAGAGAGAGAGAGAATGTAATTATGAGCATGACCTGGAAGAATAAGACTTGGGAAGCAAAAATGTGGCACATGTTAAAATATTTTAGTCCATGTTCCACCTCCCTATAGCCAAATTTGAATTTTGCAAGGGGGGCTCCCATTTTCATCCAAGTTCCATCTTCTTCCTCTCTTCCTAGCTCCATTAGAGCTCCTTGAAGCTCTAGTTGTAGAAAAACCACCCCTTCCAATCTAACCCTTGAATTCCAAACCTAAAACCACCACTCCACTCCCCACACCAACATACATAAATTCCAGCCCCATCTCAGCCCTCTTCACCCCACGGTTTGGAAAAAATCAGCTTGGAGGTGGGAGCTTGCTAAGGTAAAATCTTAGTTTAGATGGTTGTCTAGACTTCTAACTTGTAGTATTTAAATTTTCTCATAGATGTGTACTATCCTCTTATTTTTGGATGACTAAGTCTGGAATGACCATGTTCTCACATAGGACCTGAACCTTTGCACTCTTTGATGTGATCTATATGATCACTTAAGAGTCATCCAATGATCCATAATGGCCAATAGGCCTAGACCTCTAGATCTTGGAGTTCCTATGCTTTTTCCTATAGATCTCTTAAATAGAATTGATTTTTTTTTTTGAAAACTTCAAATAATTTTTTATTTATCTAGAGGAGTGAGATTGGAAGACGATGTATGTGATCATCACACACATGTAACGCCATCCAATGGTCCTAAATGACCAAGAAGGTCAAACTAGGTAGACTTTGAAAGAATAGTTAGAAAATGTTGTATTTTTTTATATATGAAATTGATTTTTATATGTATATTTTCTGTGATTCCATGTTGTGACATGGACCTGAGCCAAATGGTACCATGCATGTGATCATAGTACGCATGTAAGGCCATCTAATGGCTTAGATTGACCTACAAGGTCAACTTAGAAAAACTAGGAAATCCTTGAAATCTTTGATCATGCCATAAATTTTAGAGTAATTGATCCATAGAGATGCATGCTAAAATCACAGTAGATTAAGTTTATAAATTTTACATCACTGTAATACATCACCTAGCTCATGGATTTCTAGGTCAATGTTAGGCAAAAAGATGTATTTTCACTCTATGTGTAGAATAGTGTTGATTTTGTGGTATGATTTTACATATATTCCCATGGAAAATTTTGATGAGATTCTAGATGAAATTTGATTAAATATTTTCATATGATCTCTGTTTTGAATCCATCTTATATTGGCTTGATCATGTTTGGAATATATAGTCTTAGATCGCTTACACTTTGAATCAACTACATGTGTTCTATATTGGAATGCACCTTTTATTTTCTTGATGGTATTAGTATGAATATTTGGCCCAAGAAGTGACTGAAAATGGACAAATTTCTATGGCCACATCTCATAAAATATATTTAATTTATTGATCATGATGGTTAGTCAATTGGATGGTCCCGATTGATTCTTCGGTAAATTTGCTCGATTGACTAGGCTTTCTTAGTAAAGATGCCTAGACTTTGTTAATAGGATCATGAGTAAATGATGAACTTAATAAGTTTTAAATTCTAAAAAAATCTTATGTTCGATACGCTAAGTTCGATCGGATGGCTCCCAAAGTCTAAACAATTTTAAGAAAGACCAACACCGGTGACTAGGAAAGTACCGGTAACCGATTAACATTAGATAAATGATGTGATAACCCAAAATTTTGATCCCAAAGGACCTAGGATTAGCTTGAGAAAGTCCCAGCCCAAAGGACCAAGGATTAGCTTGAGAAAGTCCCAGACCGAGACCCGATAATATGTTGCATTGGATGGACCACTAAGTGGAACCCATCTGTAGCCCAAATCTATGAGCCTTTCAGCCCACATAAAATCAGTCTTGGAACAGCTGACATAATAAATAGAAACAAATTCCAAAAAAATCCTGAAACATTCTGGAGGGTACTCAAATGAGTCCTTGATGTCCGGTTAAAATTTCATACCAGAACCCCGTACAGTTTGAAAGTTACGGCACCTAGAATGTGAAGGGACAAATCGGTCCAGTTGCACCCAAAAATAGAGCTGTAATAAGCTCCAGTTTTTGTGCCCGAAATATTAACGAAAAAATCTAGAATAAATTGAACATGTACCTTAGTATATCCTTAAGGTTTAGTATAAATTTTATGGCTCGATTCAATCAGAATTGATGGCAAGAAATTTTGAAAATTTAAACCCGAATTGTTGGCAAATGGCACACAGCCAGAAAACCATACCCGACCTTCGATCGGATGGATCATATTACGTCCTGATCCGTTGACCTTTGGCCCAAGTAATATAAATGAAAATTTGGGCTACTCGTGGATCTTTTCTGAGAGCTGTTTAGTGCTCGATTCCCTTATCGGAATTGAAAGTTGTGGACCCAACATCGAGGCCCAATAATTATGGTCCAAAACCCTGATACAATAGAACAGATCTCAGTGATCTATAAAAATATGATCAGACCTGATCTTATTTTTGGATGCCACCACTTGAGAAAGACGCTCTCATCAGTCATCTTGCCCATAGGTTTAGAATAATTTGAAAATTAGATCGGAGCCAAAATTGTAGCCGATTTACCGTAGGTTGTCCGCCACTTCTTCAGAAAATCTGAATATATGGGATAGAAGCTTCATATTCGGACCTTAGCCTGAGACCTGCGACCAATTGGGCAGACCCAAACACATAGTCCCATATGATAAAAACCCATGTGAAATTGGTCAATTAAGTCAAGGAACCTGATTGAATTCTATGACGGCCCAATGCAGCCCAAACTCCTAAACTATTAGTAAATAGGATTGATAGGATTGATAAGAGTTTAAGGACCCGTCCCATAACTCAATGAACTTGATTACAAGCCTAACCCAAGACATGTTCTTTAAGGCCCATGGGAACTAGGAACTCACATGACCTGGACCTTGGAGAAGGCCCGTACCTCTAGATTTAAGTCTAGTAAAGGCCCGAATTACCTAGGAAATGACACATTGGACCTATAATCCATTGAACCCATATTGTAATGGACCTGTTGAGTCCTTTGGACCTATAATCCATTGGGCCCATATTGTATTGGACCTGTTGGACCCGTTAGACCCTTTGGACCAATAATCCATTGGACCCATATTATATTATACCCGTTGGACCCTTTGGATCTATAATCTATTAGACCCATGTTGTATTGTACTCGTTGGACCCTTTGGACCTATAATCTATTGGACCCATATTGTATTGGACCCGCTGTACCCTTTGGACTTATAATCCATTGAACCCATATTATATTTGACCCGTTAGACTCTTTGGACCTATAATCCATTAGACTCATATTGTATTAGACCCATTGAACCCTAAGTAAAGCGATTGACCTTCGTTGAACAGTCAAATAGTTAAAATTAGTTTAACTTGAATAGATAAGACTTTTAGGAACAAGCACACAAGTGCCTCGAACCTCGTTAAAGACAATCGAGTTCTTATCAACGATGATAAACATAAGTCCCCCTTTGGACTTTAACTGGGGTAACACTTGACATAAGTTTAAGCCGACGTGATCCTCCCCTAGGATCAAGTCATCTGAAACTTAGACCTGATTTCTGATTAGAGATGATTAGATATGATAGGATATAATAGATAGTGACATGTGGTATATGATAAGTATATAAAAAGTACATGATAAGTACATAAATAGTATATGATATAATATGATATGATCTGATAATCTGATAAGATAGTATATGATATGATCTGATATGAGTAAATGACTTAATAAGAAAACATATGATATGAGTAAATGACTTGATAAGAAAACATATTATATAAGTAAATGACTTGATAAGAAAGCATATGATTTGAGTAAATGACTTGATAAGAAAGCATATGATTTGAGTAAATGATCTGATAAGAAAGCATGTGATATGATCTAATAATATGATAAGATAGTATATGATATGATCTGAAATGAATGGTCTGATAAGAAACCATATGATATGATCTGATATGGCAATGATATGATAAGAATATGATAGGAAGTTGAAACGCTTGAAAAGAAATGTCTGATAGTAACACGAACTGTTTGAATCGCTTGTTTGACATGCTTGAACTTGAATCTGAATCTGTGCTTGAATTCTAAATCTGAAAAAGAATATTTGAATACTTGAATTCTCAATCTGAAAAAGAATATTTGCATACTTAAATTCTAAATCTGAAAAGAATATTTGAATACTTGAATTCGGAATCTGAAAAGAATATTTGAATAATTGAATTTTGAACCTGAAAAGCTTATTTGAATACTTAAATTCTGAATCTGAAAAGAAAATTTGAATACTTGAATTCTGGACTCAAAATGGGTATCTAAATATCTGAACTCTGGACCCAAATTGGGTATTTGAATATGATTATGGACCTCTAAAATGAGGTAATAAGATTTTGGGCACCTCGTCTATGAATGGGGCCTCGTATATAAAGGAATATTAAAATGTCAGCTGAGGATCGGGTCTAGTTAGACCGACAGGATCATTGAACCATGCCTAAGATTGGCTAAACGGCGAGAGTGTCAGCCCTTGTCTGATCAACATTGGCATCTGAATTTTTTCTGGACTATGGTTGGTGTTTGGTATCAACACCGAATTAATTAAAAGATACTAATGATAATTTAATCTCTAGGAGAATGAAAACTTTGCTTGATCACTGGTGAGTAGTGAAATATGATCATATTTCACCCCTTTAAACCTACATTTAGCCATTTGATGAGAAAAATCTGACATATTTGTGAAGTTTTAATTATTTCAGAAAGATTTGGCCATTTGATACATTTGAAAGCATAAAAGAGCATAAGAACAGCAAACGTAAGAATATTTGAGAAAAGGAGTTAATGGTCCTTAAATTTTAAAATTCAAATTTGTTTTTTGAATTTTAAATCTTGAGCTGAGACCCTATTTAAGCAAACTGGAGAATTGATTTTGGGAGCTTTTTCCTTTCTAAGTTTTATTTTTCTCCTCAGCATTTTACTTTTCTTTCTAGCTTTTCTTTCCAAGCATTGTTCTTTTGATTTTTAGGTTTAGTTTTTAGATTAGTTTAATTTCTGCATTCAAGAAAGGATTGTACGCGTTGGATTAAAACTTCGTGATTTTTTATGGATCGTTTGTTACGATATTTTAATGTTATTATCTGTTTTCATTTCAATCATATTTTTAGTTAATTTAATCATGCGCAACTAAATCTTTTTTAGGATGGGGATCTAATGAACCCCATTCGAGGTATTCATTTATTATCATATGGATCTAAGGTTGAGATATTAGCTTGCCATGGGTGCCTTGTTTTTAATTGTCCTGCTGTTATTGTTGATATTGTAAAATTTGATTATTATCTAAGATGTGGATGCTAAGCATGCTTCATGATCTCGGATCTGCAATGATGACTTTACTCTAGTCTTCTTCTATATTGCTTTTGCCCGTCTCAGGATAAGCTCTGATTACCATTTGAGGTATAGATGTTAATCATACACTCATGGGGTGCTAATCATGCACCCCCTTGATGTCAGATTTGTATTGTGGAACCTATCCCGGGATTAAATTCTGATTGTCGTCTGAGGTATGGATGTTAATCATACATCCATGGGGTGCTAATCATGCACCCCCATGATCTCAGATCCGTGATGTGGAATTTATGTTTACTTGGGTTCAGTAGTTACATGTAGTGCATCTTATAATAATATCATATCTCAATCCATAGATCTATATTGCATAGATGATCAACCAACGATGGGAGGATTTAGTATCCTAGTCCTCGCTTATAATATCTATTTAATTCCATTTTATTGCCTAGCTTTAGATCTTTTCACTCTCTCAAAAATCACTAAGCTAGTTAAATATTGCTTTCAATCTCTGGTTGTTCTTTAAATTAATTAATGTTTCCTTGTTTTTAATTTTCTCACCAATCCTCGTGGGAACGATCTCGAACTCCACATCCACTAATTACATCTCGATTCGTACACTTACAAGTATAACTTGATTTTCACAACAATCACATTGAATAAATTTTGAAGAAAAATATAACTTATGCCTAATGATCATACTGCAATTCTTTTCTTTTCATATTATTGTTGTAAATAATCTGTTAATTATCATCGTCTTGTACTTAGTTCTTTGCTCATGTTGTTTCCTATTTAGTGGTAAATAGAATATCATTGAACAGCTATTATTTCTATAAATACCTACCTGAGTATTAATTAGCGTCAGTTGTATTACATTTAGTTAGAATCTTTGCTTGATAATTAGTTATATTCACAACTGCTGGAAACCTCATTTACACATGCATCTATGGACTATCTGTATACTACTTATACTAGAATTTTAAGACAATGCTAACTAATATTTTATTAAGCTCCATCGCTTATAGTCGTTTCATGACCCAAAAATTTCAGAGGCAAGTGAGCAGCCACTCAGCCAGGATCAGAGAAGCTGGATGCGGAAGGATCCAGGAGCGACAACCGAACTAATAATTAAAGCTCATTTTGTCTAGTAGAACTACCAGAACCTGCACTTAGTTTTGAAAGGATCTTTCCTTTTTTATTTGGCTTTTGTTTAAATCCATTACTTTTGAAATTCTGGTTATAATTTTATAATTGGGCATGTATGAACAATTTAACTTTTAAGGTTTTATTTTAATGGAGAACGGTTTTAAAAGTTGCCTTCATTATATTGTTTTACTCAGTGGAAACCGTTTATGATCAAATCGTAATTCTGAATATGCTCGTCAGGTTAACGAAATTGGGAGGTTAAACCAATAGTGTTTAACTCAAGTTTTCACGCATATTTTGATAAATTAATGACTATTTTAATAAATGAAATTTAATCGTTTCCATAATTAAAGAATTTTCTACAAAATTTTAGAAAAAAAAATGTGGTAAGTTACCTGAAGAAGTGATACGAATTAAGAAGTTGAACCACAAAGATACGAATATGAATATGAATAGAAACGAATGGTGCGCGTCGACGCCGGCTCGCATCAAACTCGCCAATGGACCGCAGGGCAGGGTGCGAGGGGCGTGACAACACCACTCTAAATATTTAGCCTTACCCTTCTTATTTCTGACAAATTATGAACAAGAGATAAGAATAAATATAGAAAAGGTAAGTAGAGGTGGTGTTTACTGAAAGTATATGTCCGAGAAAATGAATGAAAAGGGGAAAAAAAGAATATATATATATATATATATATATATATATATATATATATATATATAAAAGAGAGAATGAAAAATATGAGGTATATCAAAAGGATGAAATGAAGAAAAAGGTGTGAGAATAAAAAAGAGAGTTGAGACAAAGAAGTATTGAAAGAAAATATATATTCAAGAGAAATTAGAAAAGAAAAAGCAGAGAAAAATGAAAAATCAAAAGTTAGTTTTTTTTTCCAATTTCTAAAAAGTTTCAAATCCAAACTAAACCTTATTTCAACCCGAGAAAAGACTTTCATGATCCAATTTTGCCTTGAAAATTGCCTTGTGGAGTGTGAATATACGACATCTATGGTGAGTGATGTGACATGCTTGAAATATACAAGTATTATTCCTATGAGATTAACATTTGTTCATTGAATATATCGTCTTTTTTTTCTCATGTGAGACCATTTTGATTTGTTTTGTTTCAATCTCTCACATGTGTGAAAAATTTACCCTTTATCAGAGTGCTTTTATTGTGAGAGTGTATCTATTGTGAGGATTGAGTCAAGACATGGGATCTGATGGTTCACTATTTGCATAGGTCTTGAGATGGATGGATATTAGCTTTAGTATACACACACTATACAGTTAGATATGAATGGATGAATCATCTAAAATTTGAACATTAGGTCAATTTGAATATACACTAGCATGATTGGTATGGTATCGATATTCGAAATTGAGAATTCATATGTTGAATCAATTAATGGTTTTGTGTTTTAAAAATATTATATGTTATAAAAATCATGTTTTAGATAACTTAATTTTACCGATGGTTTATAAAATGGTTTGAAGTTTATGGGTAACTTCACTGTAAACCCTCAAGAGACAAAACTCCTTCACTAGGGATCACCTAGTGGTTTAAAGGCTTGTTGCATACGCTAAATGAAATTGTGTTCCCTACAAAATTGTGTTCCCTATAAAATTGTAGCATTTATTGTTTCTTTTAGGATGTTGGTTTACATCTTGTCTTATTTATCATTTTCTTTGCTCGAGGACTAGCAAAGTGTAGGTTTGGGAGTGTGCTAAGTGTTATAATATAATCAAATTTCACACTCTTAGATTTACATTTAACTATCTAATGAGAGCAATCAGACAGCTTTTGGAGAGTTGTGATGGTTTTAGGTGATTCTAACCATTGGATGCATTCAACGGCATAAAAGAGAATAAAGACAACAAACATTGGCATATAGAACCAAGAAACCATCATGCACAGAAATCCGTGAAGAGTCAATCGATCGACCGAAGCCTAAAAGAATAAATTTCGCAACACTCTGTTTTGAATCGATCAATCGATTGAATTAAAGAGATTTGTAAAACATCATAACTCTATTTAAAGTCGATCGATCGAACTTTTGAGATGAATCTATAGAAATTATGTGGTTGATAACTTTTCATTTTCAAAAATCTATTTAAAATCCTTATGGGATCGACCTCACACTCTATACCCAATTACTGCAATTTGATCTGTGCACTTGTGAGTAAAATACACAATTAAAATTTCACAACAATCTCCATCGTCTGATTTGAAGCAAGCATGACGCTTTTAGAAATCCTGTTGGCACAAATAGAGGTACCCTAATTCTTTTTAAGGTACCTGTATTTGAAATTGGAGATTCTTGCATCACAATCAGCTTATTGCATCCTAGATTTCAGGCCCTTTTACAAGAGTAGCAGTGTTTTGGCCATTCTGTCTTACGCTATTATCCATGTATGATTGACTGAATGAAACTATTGAATTTTTTGGCGGCAAAGAAGAGACGCTACGTGAAAAAGCCAAAAAAATCACTGCCTTAAACAGTGATTTTTTTGCCTTTGACAGTGATTTTTTTTCAAAAAAACACTGCCCTAAACAGTTGTAACAAAAGCAGTGATTTTTTTTTACCACTACACAAGACAGTGATTTATGAACTTTAACAACCACTGCTCTTAATAGTCATAAAAAAAATCACTGCTTTTGACAGTGATTTTTTTATGCAAATTTTTTATAAAAAAAATACTATTTTTTTTTTAAAATTACGTCGACGGTTTTTTATGCAATTTTTTTTTTTAAATAATAATTTTTTTATGCTTTTTCTAATGCTTTTTTTTAACGCAATTTTTTAATGTTTTTTTTAATACAATTTTTTTAATATATTTTTTTTAATAGAATTTTTTTAATGCTTTAAAAAAAATTATATAAAGAAAAAAATCTATTAACCTCATATTTAAACACATTTATTCAACTCAAATGCAAATCATTCAATGTCATTAATAAAAAAAATAGATGTCCAATTCTTTTATTCAAACAAAAGGTTGTATCTCAACCTTTAATCCAACCTTTCAAATCAGTCAAACATTTTAAACTCTACATGCCCAATGCTTTTATTCAAACAAAAAAAAAAAGCAAAGAAGGTGAGCTAGAAAAAAAAAATTAAATTTGCTTCACCTCTCCTGGCAAGTGTCCCCGACCCCTAGTGATCTGTTTGAGGTGAGCCTCAAATTGGAAAGCTTCGCCTGAAATCAAAAGGAGAATATCATTAATCAAATAATAAAAATTGGAAACTAATCATTGCATACTATTTTCCAAAATGACCACAACATAAACATAAAGATCGACTATCAATTTGCACGTCAAAAAAGTTCCCTATGTGAAGGAATTTGATTTAAACGCTTATGTCTTCAACTAAACTAGATGAACCTCAAGGCTTTCTCTATAGAACACTACAGGGGCTCAAAAACAAGTTGAACATTTGTCATTACTACCGAACTAGAAAGGCAAGAGGTTTAAGAGACTTTTATCTAATTCCTTATCACATTTGTTTTCACACTTTTTTATCTCATGCCATTAGGGTATTCAATAATGACATTATTTATTCGTCATAATTATAATGACTTATGACCTTCACATTTTTTACTATTGTTCCAGTCCCAAATATCTTGAGAAGAGGACCTCACAAATGGAAGTTTCTCAACTAGAAGATCGTGCACATTGGCACAACCTTGAGCTCACAGGTTCATTTCAACTTTACCTATCAAAAAATAAAAAGAGGTTCTCACAAACTTTCTGCTGAACATACCTGAGCACCAAGAAGTTCTGCTGCTTCATCAAATGTCAAAAATAGTAGACTGTGCGCATGGATAAATATTAGGATCGCACATCAAAACACCATCCACATCCTTCCATGCCTGTTTTGAATTAAAAAGAAAATTGTGTCACATATTTTATTTGTTGCTGAACACAATATCAATGTGCCCCTAGGATTAGGCGGGTGCTCTAAGAGGCACGCCAGGATACCCAGGTTATCAGAAAAAAAAAAAAAAAAAGGTTAAGAAAGCATCATCAATAATAGATTAATAAAGAGGAGAAGAAATGAAACTCTGTTTGGACAGCTTACTACTAAAAAAGCTCACATGGAATTAACGTAACTAGAAAAATAGGGATGCTCGTAATTTCCGCATTAGCACAATGATTATGTGTACGAGTCAATGCATGCATGAAATGAATTGGGACTTTGCATGTACTTGAGTTTAAATTTGACTTGAATCTCTTGGAAGCCCAAGGCTTTACCAACAGTCGTAGCTGTCAAGTCACTATCACCCCTACCCAAGGTAGTTACTACACAAGATTTCCAACCCTGCAGTTAGTAGATCAAATTCAGAGATTTGATAGTGTACTAAAAGAAGTTCAATTTCAGCTGTATATATTAACTATAAAGTCAAATCATTTCCGTGAGAAAGCAGTTTAGCTGTAAAAGACCTTTCCAAGGAAGCTGGTAACAACAGGGATTGCAGGATCACTCGTCCAATCTTCATGTAACCTCTTTGCAACAGCACGATAAGTTGCTTCCAAAATGCCCGCATTTGTAAAATCGTCTGTGGTTATAAAACCAATATCAAATGCATCATACTACGAAAGACAAAGGTAGCTGCATAATTAGATATGGCAGAACGAGAAAGGCAGCAACAATTGTAGACTTGGCCATATTTATTTTTTGACTGGTGCACTCCTCACAACATCCTATAATCCATCTTAAATTAAGGAATTATCTCTGGAAGCACTACAAAATAATGTGTTGTCAGCAAATTGTGAGCAAGTAATTGGGTTTGGTATGTTAGCCCGATGTGCACTCAAGCCGACCTGACCTGAAAAAACACGACCTGACCTAATAAAAGCTCCTATTTCTTCATATTTTATATATATATATATTATCAGGTTGAGTCAGGTTGACTCAATCTCTTACTCGATCCAACCTGTCAGATGTCTCATGCCTGACCCAAACCAATGGGTCAAGTAATGTACTTGACCCGATAAAATATTGGGTCAGCAGGTGTCGGGTCCACCCGACCTTTTTACAGCCTTCCAAGTGTTGTATAAAGACAGTGACTAGAGGAAAGAAATCCACGAGTAATTTTCTCATATATAATAGAGATTCTTACGAGTATCAAAAGATTCAAACTATTCTAGGCATCAACTGATACAGGGCTGATACTGAAATTTCAGAACTTATAGCAATCTTATACAAAATTCTATATTTCGGTGGTTACCTGATTAAAATCTCCTGTATGGTATATAACCACCGCTAAAAGACTGTATGTGCCAGCAGTCATTGGATTATAAGGGCCACAAACGGTTATCATCTTCGACAATGCCTTCAAATTTAAATTGCATAGAACAGATCAGTTCACAGCATACACTTCATAAAAACTGTACCAAAATGCTCCCAGACTGTTATGGTGGAATGAATTAGTACCTTTGTACCATAGTTGATGGCATCCTCTAGCTTTCCATTATCCAGTGCAACCTTGGATGACTCCAGCAAGTTCCGACCATCTGCGGATGAGCACACCACATGCTGCAGAACAGAATTCAAGGACCAGGGTAAACTCTCCCAGTATATAATTTTCCAGTTTCGAATTAGGTGCCTGACTGATTTAGAGAGAATCAAGAAACTGATTTAGAGAGAATAAAAAGACGATACAAAATAAAACAATGTCCAAATTAGATCAAAGAGCAGAAGAATCCAGATTAAGTGGTTCTCTAAACAGTTTGTGGATAGACAGGTTAGGGAAGAAAAAAAAAACAGAAAGTGGCAATCTAAAACCTGAATTCTTTCAAAATAATCAAGTACCACCTTCAAAATCGAATATTCAAGATTCAATCACATCCACTCCAAATTTTTACTACTCATAAAACTTGAGAGACAACAACTACCCCATGTATCTCCCAATAATGCTCGGTATCGGAGCCCACCACTACAAGTATGTTGTCTTGGATATCTCCTGGGTATCGCAGGTACAAAGTTTGTATCAGCAACAACCAAAACAATGCGTCTCGGTATTGGTACAATCCGAAACGGAGACCAATACCAAGATTTTAACCTTCACCCATTAACTTAATTTTCAACACTAAAGAAAAGTAGATTAAAACCCTACTCGAAAAAATGCATGACGACTAAACTTTTATAATAAAATGAATACATTCTACATAAACATATGCATGGTTATACTAATATCCACAAACTGGGGGTCATGAACCAGTGAGGAAACTCCTCAGATTTGGACAACAGACCTATCTTACTTAATTCACTCCCCCACCGTGCGATGGAGAATTGGTTCAAAGAGAACCAATTCGCCATTCGATTCAGTCCGATACGGGCATATTCGGCAACTGGGCAAATTGGCGGTACATATATAAATACGCTTTTATAAGAAAGTGTGGAGGCAGGGAGAATTGAACCCACAACCTTTACTTCTTAAATCCATACACCTAACCAACTAAGCTAATGACAACTTTTTAACTTAATTTACTATATTTCAATCTATTATAAGCTTAGCACAAAAAGTAATAATAAATAAATAAAAACTCATCCATACACTTGAGAATACGAATTCGAATATTGGAGGCATTTCAAATATAATTAAATTAAAAGGTTAAATTTTTTTTTTTTTCAATTAATAAATCGAAAAGTGTCTTGTTTGTGATAAACTGGGCAATATAAAAGATGAAGGGCTTCTTCACCTTTTACAGGCAATAAAGAGAATAGGCAATAGAAGAAGATTGCAAAGCATTAAGAAGGCTACGAGGAGTTGGGGTGAGTAGGAGAGTGATCTGTCTCTTTTACCCTCCACCATCACTTAGTGTTTTCATAACGAGCGCCCGACGAAATTGGAGTTTGGAAAAGATCTCCTTCTCCTTAATTTATTTTGATTAGCAAAAGTTCTTTCAGTTGGAAGTTTATTTTTGAATAAGAACCATATTACTTAGAAAACTAAATAATTTATGTGCAATTATTATAGGGTTACTTTAATTTTAAATTACGTAGGAATCAAGTTGTTTGTCATAGATTAGACAGTGGTTCAGAAATTATTAACAAATTAAGACTGTCTATTTCAGATCCATTATATTTGTACGTTTAGAAGATTATGATTATTGAATTTGAATACTCTTTTCTGTAGATTGTTGGGTTATACTCTTAATAATTGATAGCTCTTTTTATTAGATCTTTGGGTAGATTTCATTGGAATGTGGTTTTTTTGGTAATAGAGCCATGGTAGATCATGAGTTGTGAGTAATGATGACACTAGTAGATTCCACTTATATCTGTGATCTCAAAATGAGTAGGAACACCCAGGGGCTGACAAATCCAAAAACTTCCATGACGAGTACTTCAACTCATACATTGATGTGTGTAGAGAAACCAGGAATAGATATATTGGGTCTGATCTTGAGGAAATCTATAGATTTTCAAAACCTTTCTACATTTGTCCTTAGAAGATAATGTGCTATAAAGGGAATTTGATGGACCAGCAAATATAACATTGATCATGATGAGGGGAAAAGTTAGAAGATCATATGGCCAGTGGGTAGCTCATGGAGTACAAGTCTGGTCTTAAAGTTCATCGTGCAGTCATTACTTAGAAGTGCAAATTTGGCTCCTTTCATAACATATTTAGGAAGAAATACTTGACATTTGTTACTAAAGGGAGGAACTACTATAAGATGTATATAGTTCATATAAGCTATTTATTTTCACTTTTCCCATAACCTTTCACCAAGAATAAAAAGGCAAAACATTATACTCCTTGTCTACTGGCTCTATGATTCATTGCTTCCCTGATAGGAAATTATCATATGCAATCCATTACTAGAAATTTGGTTCAGATTATTTCAGATGTTAGCCTTTAGAGCACCTGAAGTTTTCTGGCTAAACTAAAATTTATTGATATCTCTCTTAGCGTCCCAAATCTGTTCAAAAGTTTCAATGGGCCACCCTACGATACAATTTTTATATCATAACTGTGAACACTTCATTTTTTATTGCATTCCAATAGTTTTGTAAATGTTTATGACCTTGCCTTCTGCAAGAGACAACAGATTTGTAACTGTGAACATTTCAATTCTTAAAGTACTTTTATCAAGAATCTAAGACTTTTACCTTAGCTTCTTCAATGCAAATCCAAGCTTCTCTTTTGTAAAGTAGCTTATAGAGGCTGCGATCAGTATATGTTGATCAACACCTAAAAAACTAAGTGGTGTTTTGTTGATTACTGTGTGAATTTGCTAAAAAACGCAATGGCAAATTATAGAAGAAGTAACAAGAGAATTCCCATAAGAATGAAACTACCAGATGTGGTGCCTTACAATTATTTTCATAATAATTATTCATTTGTATCCTAGTGTTTCAGCAGATTGAACCAGATATCTCCAAAGTGGAATATTCAATGATGGTTGACTCCAGCCTGTTTCCCGGATCTCCTCTACCTTAACGGGATTACTTCAGCCAGACCATAAAGCTCTGTTCATTGCTGTCACACCCAAGAAAAACCATGCCACTACACATGAAACCAGCTAGTGATATATGCACTATTTCTATCACCGTGCAGCTGAGGACAATTTAAGGCTAACATGATAGAGTCAGTTCTTCTAGTAAGGGCACATGATTCTGGCAGCAACATTATCTCTCTTATGACATTATTTTCACTTAAGTTAATCAGCACCGGCCAATGTAAGTCTCATCCATTGACACAGGGTTGTTGTATCATTGTTCAACTAGTTATATAATTTCATATACAGAATCAGAAAATCATCAATCAATGGCACTTTTCCAGGGCACTAAGACAAGCAATTAAACTCCTTATGTACGATAGAGATATCATAAGGTACTCAAGCTTGAAGTTGAAAATACCCACAACTAAGAGAAGTTGATATTAAATGTTAACAGGGCTCTACCGTAAAAAGTAGTATAGTAGTATCTTTCAACTCATAAAATTGCAATCTATCTCCCTCCAAACTTCCGAAATGAATAGAAGTTTAGATTAAAGACATTATCAGAGTAGTCTAGTGCACCTGCTGCTGCTATAAGACCGATCAATCGACCACAAAATCAATGGTTCACAAATTTTTTGCCATTGAAAGTTTTTTCCATATGAGACTGACTAGTCCACTATAAGAAAGTTGACTTCTAGGGCAGAATATGTACCACAAAATAGACCATCAGAATTAAATTTCATTTAAAACGCACACACACACACACACTCATACACAAATTTGACATTCTTACGTCAGCCAATTGAATTTCTCCTTTTGAACACATGCTAGACAAATGACAGAAGTGGTATATAAATAATTGAATTGGACAATCAAAGTGAAGTAATTAGAATTTCAATACTACACAATTATTTTCAGTAGTACAGCAATTAAATTATTTTCAGTAGTACAGCAATCCATGGTATGGTTTTCTAGAATATGTTTTTCCTGATCAAATATAATTATCAACGTTCTAATCCTCCACTTCAAATATAATTGCATTGAATGGAAGCGAGGCCTTTCTCATATTCATACCAATTGGCGACTTAGAGATCAATTTTTTCA
This sequence comes from Chloranthus sessilifolius, assembly GCA_021018995.1. NCBI lineage: Eukaryota > Viridiplantae > Streptophyta > Magnoliopsida > Chloranthales > Chloranthaceae > Chloranthus > Chloranthus sessilifolius. The sequence goes on from CM037585.1 coordinate 131,721,313, forward strand.
AAACAGAACAAACAAATAACCACTTTCCAATTGTTATCCAAGAAAGTACTCAAAAATTAACGGCTGCAGGTCTATAAAATCAAACCAAAATAAAGAAGCAAAAAAACAACAAAGGTCGTGACTTAGCGAGGAGGCCAAATACATAAGGAAAAGAAAAGAACTAAGCGTAAGAGAAGCTATTTCCAAATGATCCAAACTTATTACATCTTTGGGAAGTGACTCCCTATTTTTCACTTATCTAATGATGCATAAGGAATCGGCCTCACATACCGAATAATAAAAACACAGCCTCACAATCAGTGCTTGGGCTGAAGGAACAAAGGGCACTGATGCCATCAGGGGCTGCTCCAATTTCATCCTCAAGGCCGTCATATTCCCCAGAAGGGGGCAATTTTTTTCTCTCCCGGCTGTGAACACCCTATCTTAGCAATGTCTCTTTTTGTTTGATCGCTAAAAAACAAATTTATTGAAATAAATAAAGGGAAAAACATACATACATGTGCTTCAGTGAGATACTAAAACACACAGACCTTTGGGAAAATAAACCTCCCACCACACATGGACGTACACATAGGACATACTCCGGACCTCTGCCCTGGTCCCAATCCAACTCCAAGGAAAAAGGACATACTCACTGGAGCTCCTATGCACTTTCAGCCATGGTGTCCCATTGATTGCGAATGCTGCTTCTTGAGACCTGCCCATTCGCCAGCTTAGTCCCGAATAAGGCCAAAGTACCATCTTTTTGCAAAATTCTTCACCATGACAGGTTCTCTTTATGCCCCAGAAAATTCTGTCATCCCTTTCAAGCCCAATACCCTATTCTCTTTATGCCCCCAGAAAACTCTGTCATCCCTTTCAAGCCCAATACCCAACATGACAGCTCTGTGGGGCAAATCCTAAAAAACATTTGGCAAATCCCTGCACATCACTCCCTTATCAAGCAGCCTTAACCGGTTAACCCAGGAACTAGACCGAGGGAAACACCAGCTGACCCCAAAACAACAAGTGTCATACCTGTGCTTCAGTGGATTTCCCGGCATGATTTCAGATCGACCAAATAATGTTTTCTTCATTTTTACCATTAACAAACAATGTTATTGGTTTGCCTATCATTATGACAGAAATATAATCCCAATTGACAACCAATAAAAGCCACAACTAAAAGTGATCCTTGAAACAATTACCGAGAACCAAATGATCATGTGGAAATTTATATGATGTATCGAGTTAATGCACTTCATCATATTAGGTGTTTCATTTCATCCCACTAAAGAAAAGGCGTAGTTCAGGACATCTAAAAACTTTGAATGACCATATATCTCATGGAAGCATGTACGATTAAAGTAGAAAACACCCAAGGAAGATTCAGAGAAAAAATCAAGTAGCCATCAACCTGACTAGTAACAATTGAGATAGATATCAGATTCCACTACATCATATAAAGTGTTTCATCCTGATAAATCAGAGAAATAACACACGGAATCTAAACATTCTGAACCAACTATCAGATGGAAGCACATACTATCTAGTTAAAAGCACCCAGGGAATCTGCAGAGCAAAGAATCGAGTAGCCATCAGCCTGACTAAAATAACCCATTCAGAACACAGGATTTAGCCTTCTTTTCATATAAGAAAAAATTAAGCTTGATTAACCCACTTTAAGGATCCAGATCCACCCTACCCCTCCGCTACTCATCAATCATTACTCACCAGCTAAAATAAATACATATTAAAATACAATTTTAATCATATTCGAAAATTCCAATGCATCTAAAATGTCATTGAATGGATATAAACAATTCCTGTTCAAAGCAGAAACCAACCAGGAACGAACAATTAATTCCTTCCTTTTATCTGTGCGTAAGTACAATCGCTGTGAAAGGTATAATTTTTTGATGTATAAATCTGTAAGCCAAGCATCGAAATTGAACCAAGATAAGGGAAAAAAATAATAAATGCATATAAAAATCAATCTTAATCATATTCGAAACTTCCAATGCATCTAAAATTTCATGGAAAGGATATAACCCGTTCCCATTCAAAGCAGAAATGAATCAGAACACTGGCAATTCCTTCTTTTTATATTCCAAATTTTTTTTATTATTCTCACATTACTAATTACAGCACTAATCACCATCAGAATGAATAAATCAATAATTAATTACTCAATTTTAACAATTATCAATTTGATCATTCTGTCTTGGAAGCCGTCTGACCAAAATCGCCCTTAATTATAAGAAAACAAAAAAATTTAACGCTTCTTATCAGAACCAAAATCACCCCTAATTGTAATGATAGTAAAAATATAAAAATAAAATAAAAATGCTTCATATCGGATCAAAAGAGTGGGTATAATATGAACGAAATAGAGGAGGATTCATGCATTAACCATAACTAAATAAAAAATTATACTAGGGGGGGATCTGCTGCAAAATCACCTATCCAGTCGCAAGATCACGAAAAAGAAAAATTCGAACAACAAATAATCCCGAATAAATTTAATGCTACACACTTACCAAAAAATGGCACACGATCGCGATCGATCAATGGCCACCGTGCTCCTTGGCATGCTGCTGGTGCGCGAGATGGCCGCGCTCCTCGGGAAGCGTGACGAGTTAGGAGAAGGCCATGCCGCTGAAGCAGACGTGGAAGAGAGAATCTACGGAGCTCGTTAGTATACACTTCTTGTGGTAATTGTGAGAGCCCGGACTTCGGCACCCATAAACCTGTGCCCTCAATACAACCTTTAAGGTCATACCCCATATCTCACCTAGTACACTTGGTACATCCACGCCAGAGCAGAAACAAAGTACGTTTAACTAAACAAATAGATTTATCATAAAACAATTGAACATTCAATTATATATAAGATAATTTTAATCACAAAAGACGGTTCAATTCTCATGCCAATCACATGAATAAAAGAATCGAACCGAACCATCCGTGATACCACAACATTTATATAGGGATGATTCGCAAAAAGAATCGAATATCTCAAAGTACTTGACTGTTTATAAAACATAAATGGCCGAGCGTATCAAGCCTTACAATGATTTTCACAAAACTATCAGAGTGCCACAACCCACGCCTACTAAAAGAAATCTTCTGGACGGGGCTCCGACTCCTCCAAAGGTACGTAATCTGAGTCCTCCAAATCCTGGTTTTCGGTGTCTTCGACTAACTTGGAACCTGTGACGTATAGTCGAAGGGTGAGCTACATCATAGCTCAATAAGGAAAACAAATAGCTTGTATATCATCTACATCTCACATATCTTTCGTGACACGTTTCAAAGCATACGAACATAATCTGAAACATTCATGAGACTAAATAAGCTATTTGATGCATGGTTTAAAAGCACACTTCTCATTGTTGAACGAAACACACTCTTATACGCACACACTTAAAGGAATCACTTAAATAATTGTTCAAGCAATATAGCATCGAGCCCCCGATGGAAGTACCCACCATCATCGTTCACATGAATCATTACATAATGCCCAAGTCTCTTTGCATGAGGTGACTTGTGTCAAACGAAGTATTTCCATTGTTGAAAATCAAAAAACGGATATCCCGCCGTGTCGGTTGAGTATTTACAATTAAACCTTAAATCAAAGTGTAAGTTTACATATAGTTTATCACTATGAGTTTGTGCTAAATATAGTAATTCAAGATTCTCACATGTCCACACGTACTTAAGTTCATCACTATTGATGTCACACACATGTCCTTCACATATCACACAAATAAGGACTTCGAACTCACACACATAATGCACACACGCTCGCACATATTTCCTCTTAGTGCTCACATTGTATAATTTAGTATATTTAAAACTACATATGAATTCACGCGATTTAAAAGCAAAAATCAAAAAGCACACACATTTCTATTACATCACTACATGCATACTAGTTGAAAGAAAATACACATGCCATGAAATTTTTCTTACCTCAAGCGGAGTCACACGGAGATTAAATCAATAGTATCATGCACGCACTTGTATAATCTTCACGTGTTAATCCTATAATCAAAAGTATCCAAACATCCTATAAGAATACCTAGAAGAACACAAGACATACACTACTAAAGAATTCAGGAGAAAAGAACAAGGTGAAGTGCCATGTTCCTCGCGCGAGCGAGCTCTCAAGGCTCGGGCGCGCGAACCCAAACTGGCACAATCCTTGCATGACCGAACTGACAATTAGTTATCTGGAGGGTGTCACGCGAGGCCTCGCTCGAGCAAGCCCTATTACACTTAAGTCCTCACGCGAGTGAGACACAGGATTCTCACAGCTTTATTTAAGTTCCCATAAGCATGGATCGAAATACTGGAAATCGATACATATCGTCCGAGTAAAAAATTGGTACGTATCGGACGATATGTACTAGAACAGTAACATACCGGACGATACATTGAATGTATCATCCGGTATTGGCCATATAAAAGGGCGATATCGTCCACCTCCGATACTGATACATATCATCCGATACGTATCGGTATCGGATGATATTTTGATCCATGCTCGTGAGGCTCCCTAAGTCCTCTCTCTGAGGCTCGTGCGCGCAAGAATCAGAGATGTTCAGATATGAGTTTTTCCTCAAACTCGATCCTCACCAAACTTAACTATTTTCAACCCCTTTTTCTAAGGAACAATAAATGTTATAATTACGACATAAATATCATTGATTTCATACCTTTGATGCCTTTAATACTCCATGGATTGATCTTTCTTCTTGGAAAACCAAGAAGGGTTTCAAAAACCCAAATTTGCTCCACACCTTCACACCGAGCTCCTGGATTGACACGAGATCATCACAATCGTGTAGCTCGAATCCCCTTACACCTTTGCACAGCCTTCCTCACAATATCCTTGGACCAAATCATTGAGACTTATCAACCCTCACTTTCTCTCTTAACAACTCTCTCTCTCTCTCTCTTTCTCTCTCTCTCACTCTTTGTCAACAACTCAAGCAAGAAATGAAACCCACGTGTGAGACCCTCACTACAAAAAAAAGGACTTTTGGAGATGGTTATTGGAGACGGCTTTTCAAAGCCGTCTCCAATAATCATTTATTTAAGACAGCCATTCAAAAGCCATCTCAGATGCTTTTATTAGAGACGGCTAAAGCCGTCTACCTAAATAAAATAACATATAGAGATGGTCATGATCGTCTCTATAAGGTTTACTTCATATATATAGATAGGTGAAAACTTTAGAGACTACATGGAAAACCGTCTCTAAAAGTCTCATTAACACCACTAGATACGGCTTCAGCCGTCTCGAACATTATTTTAGTGCACAGGCCTTCATACTTCCTCGAAGCACTTAATAAAAACTCTTCACCTATAAAACGAACTCGAGCTCCGACCATTGCTATTCCATTTCTCCATTTATCAGCTATCGATTTCCTTTCTCCTATCATCTGCTGCTCATCAAAGCCGATTCGTGCGAGGTAGAAGAAGACACCATTTAGGGTTTGGGCTCCGATTTCAAAGACGATTTGGGCTTCGATTTGAACTCCTCGCTCCCTTGCATCCTTCCTATTCGATTTCTCCTATCAGCAGCTGCTCATCAAAGCCGATTCGTGCGGAGGTAGTAGAAGACACCATTTAGGGTTTGGGCTCCGATTTCAAAGACGATTTGGACTCCGATTTGAACTCCTCACTCCAGATTTGAGCTCCGATTTTGGTTTAGATTCGATCGCATCCGATCTGGGATTTGATCCATGATTCAATCATCAGCTAGGTTAGGGTTTGAGCTCCGATTTCAATGAAGCCTAACATTTTGGATTTGAGCTCAAATTTGAACTCCTCACTCCAGATTTGAGCTCCGATTTGAGCTAGATTGGTTCAGATCTCCGATTTGACCTGGATTTCCGTTTTACCTCCTCCCTAATGGTTCATATCTCCGACTTTAACTCAATTCAGTAATTTTATTTTAATTTTTGATGTTAATTGCTCAATCGAATTAATTTTTATGTTAATTTTTGAAGAGAAAATGCCATCACTCAATTCTCCAATGTCAAAAAATTCATGAAACCGAAACTCCTTCAACATTCTCTGTTTGAGATCAAGATTCTACACGAATCTCACCTGAAGATCTCTGTGCATTTTACCATTATGTTGTAGTATTTTATTTTTCATTGGTCATTAAATTAATTTATTAAGCACCACTTTCAGTGGCTAAATATTTTTATTTTGTCAAATTTACATATTTAAGTTTACATATTTATCATGGTTTAACTCCATTGTTTAAGTCTAATATATCCATTATGCACTTTTTTGTACAATTCTTAGTGTAAGTGTGGGTAAGTCCAACATTACGGAGTTCCTAGGCTTTGTCCACCCTAATACTCAGATATTTAATGAAATTTGGATAATTTTCGCATTGTGGGAGTTCATAGGTTCCTTACCTGCACCCTGTTTTTGTCACAATTGCATAACTTTTACTTCCCACAATTGGATCTTGTCTGGGTATAAAGGAGGGATATGTCCATAGAGCAGGATAAATGGAAGCCAACTTACATAGAACTTCAATTTTATTTTATGTTAGCTTAAATCTGAACTACAGATTGTGTAGATACATCCTATTCCTAACCATCATTGTATTTAATTGACTATAGCATTTCTTGCTTTACAATTTGAAGTTTTTTCGTATAACTGTTCCATTATTCACTGCTCTCAAATATCCAAAATAAAATTATTCATTTGGCTCTTACACTCAATGAGTTCAAGTTCTCCAAGGTAGATGATCTTAGTCAAGTGCAGCAGAGTCAAAGTAAGACCAAAATGTACATCGGAGCCTCCCTCAGCTAGTGTAGAGCTAAATTTGCTATCGCTTCATTGGTTATGGTGAGCCTTTTTTTGGGTGTATGTGTGTGTGGTGGTGGTGCGGTGTGAGGGTTAGCGATGATCATGGCATATCTAAGGTCAAATTTGAGCTAGTGTTTGGCAGAGTTAAAGTGAGTCCAAAGTAGGAGCCTCTCTTGGCCACCGTAGTGGCAAAATTATCAGTGCCTTGATCACATAACATAAAATTAGCTAGAAATGGCTTTGATAGGTAAATGAGATAATGCATTGATCAAATGGTTATGATTCTTTGATCCAATGTCACCTGTTTGATGGGTTTGGATTGACTTTGCGGTTTATCGATTGTCCTACGTGGGTGGACAAGGTTATATTACCACTTTTACTTGCTTGCTTCTTAGTTGCACATTTCTTACGAGATTCAATGCCCATTTATTTGCCTTTACCGATCAAAAGAAGAAGAAAAATTCCATCCCATTACCGGATCTTATGATTCTGATATTAGACGTAGATTGTTTTATTAATTTATTTTGTTATTTATCTTTGTTCTTTCTTGTTTGTCGACTATTGCTCTTATTGCCATTTCTGGTGACAAAGGTTGCTATCCATATTAGAATATTGTGATCAAGTGCATGGCCTTATTGCTATTTTTACTGTGTCATATTGTTTTATTTCAAGCATTGGCTCTAACTATGAGCTAATAACTTGCAATTCGATTAGGCACTTGAAATTAATTTATTCAGTTTTCCAATTTTCTGCTACAATGATAACAATATTTTAAGAGGTTGGTGTCTTAGATGAAACTTGTAGAAATAGACGTCAATGAGGTCAAAGTAGAGAAAATATCAATCTCCAACAAAGAAACCTTCTACCATTACTAATTTAAATGCTAATAAATAGCTATGCACTTTTCAAAAGGTTTGACCATTTTAGCATTGAGAAATTGAGCCATTCTCTCTCTAGAGCTGCTATTAGGGTCAGCCTCTTTGGTTGAGTCTTCAGAGGTGCACTATTATTTATGAAGATGCAAATTAGTGAAATTGATCCTGAGCGCCAGTCGATTTGGATGACTTATACTAAGTCTTCACTTGCCCAATACCAACTCTAGATATTTGCTAAGAAATAGTCAGAGGATAACGGGTAAAATGGCCTATGGACATTTCTGAACCCACACGCAGCATCAAAGTTGTGTAAAAGACCAGCACTTACAATTCTGTGGAGCCCGAAAATATGCATTTTAGAGTATCTCAACCATGGGCAATGATCAGGTCCAACTGTTGAACGGATTTCGAGTTCAACCCCATCTGCAGTCCTTGGAATCTTGGATATGGGAGAATCTTGGCTTTCATGATTGTAAATTTATATAGGATGGCGTGCAGACTGGATTCTCCTATTTCCAATGGCTGCAGATGTGGTTGAACTTCACTGATACTTTGCAAGGCAAGAGAGTAAATATATTTTTTTTTATTTCTCTGATGGACTAATCCAGCTGAACATATGAGGACTGATGGACTAAAGCATTTAGTCCATCAGCTGCTTTAGTCCATTAGCTTTATTTATATATATAAAAAAAACACTTAGAACAGAGGCCACATGAAATTTTCACTTTCTCTAATGATATTCTACATAAGGCAGCTGTTGTAAAAGAGAGGAAAGGAAATTTTGTCTAAAGTATTCAACATAAGGCAGCTATTGTGAAACAGACCAAAGAGCTTTTCTGGGAATATATAGCTGCTGCTATATATTCTACATAAGGCAGCTGCTGCTATATATCTATGCATTGAGAAAAATCTCTGCATTTTCTCTGATGGACTAAACCAGCTGAACATATGAGGACTGATGGACTAAAGCATTTAGTCCATCAGCTGCTTTAGTCCATTAGCTTTATTTATATATATATAACATATTGAAGGAATAAATGTTTTAAAAAATATAATAGCAATGAACAGGATTCAAATTAGTGTATGATCTTGATATTATCAATGAACAGGATTCAAGTTCAAACAAAAATAGAGAGGTCCCTGTACTCTCATTGGGACTGCAGCAGTATCAAGTGGAAGCTACAACTAAAACTTGATACTATGTTTGGGGACTATTGTTGTACGAAGAAATCATGTTCATTGATATGCTATCGTGCCATGAAAATGATGTCAATTATGTGCGATTCGGGTTAAATGGTTCAACGATAAATCAATATTCTTGATAAAAAATGAGATGCCCTTTTTTATATTTTTTGATCTATCAAAAATGAGATTTTACTCCTGTAATTGTTTTTTATATGTATTCATTTGTATACACACGCACACACATATATATGGATGTATATAAACATACATATACATATATTTATCGACACTTGTACCGATATCCTTTTCCCCCACTATTTTCAGGTCGATGGCAAAGATCATAAATTTTGTTTCCAAAATTGTCAAGCAGAGCCCCAAAATTAGTGTAAGTTTTTATGGATATTTATTTCTTTGCCAACTGATTATCGTTTTGCTGGTCTAATTTATCATGGCTATAACAAATTCATGACATGGTTGCCTCACAAAATTTGGACATGCATTCATCTACTTGCATGGGCAGAAGGTGTTTGGTGACCTTGGGAAAATTTGCACAAGTATGATCAGGTAAGCATTGTTGGGTTAATCTCTTTCCATATTTTCAAATGTATCAAGCAATATATGGTCAAGCATGAGCATCTGATATCTGTGATTTGGCTATGTTTATGGCGTACATGAGGTACCGATTTGTGAGCAAAGATCCCTATCTTTTCTAATGACACTATATTCCAGCTATATTAGATCTCTTTTTTCTGTTGCATCTGTGAGACCTACAGCAGTTCCCTTCTGAAAATAGTTCATGCGAGACCTAAACATGCAGCAGACCCCCAAATCAGAGCCAGACCAGTGAGCGAGGAGCTCAACAAAATCCCCCAAACTTACTTTATTACAGGGATTAAAGACCTATATATATATATATATATATATATATATATATATATATATATATATATATATATATATATATATATATATATATATATATAGTGTGGCATATCGGGCGAGTCCCAGTCCCATATGTATAAAATATATCAGAAACTTAGTTTGGCAGATATTGAAAATCATGTTTACTAATGTGATCTTAATTTCTTGGATTAAATGTGAAATTTCTTGTTTGTATTTTACATTTTTAAATACTACAGATATCTGGGCCAGTTGTCGTCATAGAAGGAATGGGTGAAGCTACTATGTATGAACTTGTTTGTTTCGGTCACGACAAGCTACTATAAAAATCAGGCATTGTCATACTAATATATATATATATATATATATAAGTGACTGTCACCTCCTACTGTTGATTAAATGCTTTCCCTCAATACACAAACCGACGACAAAATTAGACTAAGCAAAGCATGATCCTTCCCTCTAAATGGGTGGCCAATCAATAGTTGGCTCATGTGTTTGTATGCAGTTAAGGGAGATTTCTCTCTTTGGGCACTAGGTGGCTACATTCAGATTCATCAAAGGGTCATTAGTGGAGTTTGTGTGAGAAGGAGCTCAACTCGGTTTATTGCTGCATGATGAATATTATGAGAGCCCAACCCTCCTTCTAGGGTTTATAATGTTCATTCTTCAACTCTGTCACAAGATCGGGGAGTGGAGGAGTGAGTTGGCTGAATAAATCTCATCAACCCAGGAGCATTAGCCAATCAGGCAGGGCCAATGAGCAACCCCACACCGAGATGCCCTTATGATTATGGTCGTTATCCATTTTTCCTGATCAAGACTTTTTCTTTTCAACGCACTGAACATAGGGAAAATGGCCCATTTATTTCTTTTATTTCTCAATTCAACATTGATAAGTGCAAAGGTTTATGGGTGAGTAACACCACCCACGTCTGATATGTGTGTGTGTAAGTTACATTTTTGGCACAGGCACATAACTTCCTATGAACTAAATATTGAAGGATCTTTTTTTTCAGCATATATTCTGTATGTTAGACGTGTATAGAGCTTTCTTCTCATCCTTAAACCTATTAAAATTACAACGTATAACCCATGGGTACAACTTCTTCTCATTGCCTTGTCATGAAAGATACCCTTTTGCTCTCTCTCTCTCTCTCTCTCTCTCTTTTGTTTTTTTGATTTTTTTTGTTAATTGGTAAAATATTAGATTTATGCACCTATTAAGGTTTGAACCTCTAGCCTATTATATTGTTTGTATCTCAATTTCCCTTTCCTCAACAAGATCTCTTTTTTGATAAAATTAAAATGCCTCAGTTCTTGATAGATAATTTATCTATGGCAGAGGATCTAGATGGAGGGGAATATTTGTTTGCATTTCGCATGTTGATGGTACTTTTCCGTAGGGAGTTCTCATTTGTGGATGCATTATACCTTTGGGAGGTAAGTATTCGATTGAGTTTGAATGTAGTTAACTGGAAAATGGGTTATCTTTGATTAATGCAACCTCATTATTTTGACCTCCTCACGAAAGTGTTTGAGAAACCTGAGGCTTGCATTTGATCATTTAAAAGAAACTTCCCATTCAATATAGTCCCGTTGTTTCTAAGTTATTTATATGTCCATCGTTAATAAAAATGTCAGTGGGACCGCTCCTATACTGGTCCTTTCTTTTTACAAAATAGAAGATCATGTAAGATTGCAACTTTTTCAGTTGATGTGGGCTATGGAATACAACCCAAATATCTTCTTGTCGTACGAGGAGTCGGGTTTTGCTATGGAGAATGGCTCAGAAGTGAAGGGAAATGATAAGCTGCTAAAACAGTATGGGAAATTTGAGAGGGAAAATGTGAGGGTCGGATCCAAGGACCAACAGAATGCTTTTTCAATATTTCTTGTTGCCAGTGTCCTCGAGGGCAAGAACAAGGCTCATTTGCATGTTTTGTTAGAATTTCGTTGTGTATCAATTAGTTTAACATATTTGCTTTCGTGTCTGACCAGAGCTTGTATTTCACGCCTGATCGTCTGCTGTGGAGCTGACATTGATAAGATTGAGCCCGACACTTATCTTCAGGAAGTAGTAGATTGCTTTATTGAAGATCATGGTAGAATTAAGAGGTCCCAAATTAATGTGGATCTAGAGGAAGATGGTGATGAGCGTAAAAATGTGGTATATGAGGATGCTTCATTGGAGCGAGGTTCTTTTTTGGTGCAACAAGCTATGAGGGTGAGTTTATGGGAGTTAAGTAACACTGATGAATTTTTTGAGTGGGCTTATATTCTATGCAAAATTGGTCAATTATTTTGTCTTAATTTATATGTTGTTTGCCTGCTTAACTATATTAAATTTGATTGGTAGCTGTTTTGTGCTTATTTTATATGCAGGCATTTCGTGCTCAGAATATAGGAAGTGCCAAATCAAGGCTTGTTATTTGTGCAGATGACATCCGAGAGCAATTAGAAAGATTTGGTAGCACCTCGGAGTTATGCTCACAAGTCACAACTTGGAGCTGTCCTTGGAATGCTTGCTGATTGCTGGTTTGATTCTTTTCTTTATTACTCTTCATTGTCTAAAGCATGCATTCATAGGATTTAACCAATGATAAAAGAATAGTATTCATATGGCTCAGAAAAATGAGAAATATGAACTCTATGTTTACACCATTAAATGGATATTGGTAAATTTTCGTCTGTAAGTTATATGGATTTTGTGTGGAAATTGGCTATTGTGTTGTGATGTTTTTTGGTGTTTTAATGCACTAAATGTATCATGTAAATTGTTTATTTCAGTGCCGGTGTACCTACTATTGGCCCACTGCTTTCAGTGTCGGTGCATACCTTGAAAATGCAGAATCCGGAAGCAGGTTGGAGCCACTTCTGGTTTCCGCATTATTTTACAAAAACTGCATTTTCAGGTATGCACCTTAATCTTGAACCCTCCTACCATCTTTTCAGGCATTCACCTTAATCTTGAACCCTCCTACCATCGTTTCAGGCATGCACCTTAATCTTGAAGCCTACCCTCTCTTTTCAAGTTCGAAATTTTTACTGCCCTGTTTGCAAACACTCTTAGGAAATAGATTCCATTTTCCTGTGCTGTAGTCCCATTAAAGATCCATCCTTGCAGCTTGTTGAATTTTTAATTTTAATGGTAGTCATCATGGATGTCATGGGTGCATCAATTTTGACTTACTGCTGTGTGTAATTCTCATACCCACAGGAATGAAAAGAGGCAGAGGCAGGGGAAAACATTCCGTGAAGCGAAATGTTGTGTCAAATGATGTTAAAATGGAGTCCATCGTTGATGCAGCAATTGATGTGAAGAAAAGGAAGCGAAATGGGCCCGAGATTAGTGGAGTTCCCATTGTTTCTCGGAAAATGCCGAAGCGAGCAGCTTCATGTTCTGATTTCAAGGAGAAGTCTCTCTGTTTACCTGAAAAGTCTTCTATGGTTGAAACAAAACAAGATCGGTTGGAGGACGAAGAAATCATAGCTATAAAGTTGATTGAAGGTGAACACGAAGACCCCCGACCAGCAAGAAAACTTATGGATTCATCTTCCATGATACCAATGGAATTCCATAGCCTTTAAAAAGTTTTCGGTGATGAAAAAATTACCAAACTAGAATATGTTATGCACGTTTCTTTTGTAACACTGTAGCAAGAAAAAATGGAAGTTGTTACTTGTACACATAAATTTATTGTAAATGAAATTGTGGTGTTGTGAATTCAAATTTATTTTTCTGAATGAGTTTTGAGCATGTTAATGTGTTTATGCTAATGTGAATATGTAAATGCAGGTATTCATAAATTAAAAAAAACATGTATATTATAAATTGTACTGCTAGGCAATATGGTTCTTGGAGTAAAAAAAATTAAATAGCATTAAAAAAAAATATTTAACAGGAGATCAATTATTAGAGACGGCTTTAAGCCGTCTCTAATAACATCAGATCACTTATTGGAGACGGCTAAAAGGCGTCTCTAATAACAATAGATGACTTATTAGAGACGGCTTTAAGGTGTCTCCAACATATCTTTGGAGACGGCCTATGACCGTCTCCAATAACCTTGACTATTAGAGACGGCCTCCATTTGGTCTCCAAAGATAATGGAGACGGGACTATTTGAGACTACATGGAAGCCGTCTCCAATACTATTGGAGACGATTTAGACACCTTTGGAGACGGCCAAAAGCCGTCTCCAATAAACATATTTTTTGTAGTGCCTTATCCCCTTAAGTTAAGTTTGTCAACAAACTAAACGCATACACCATAGATAGGTGTTACATAATCCTCCAACACCTAATGTGTTAGTCACATACACATACCAAGTTGTGCATAGGTGCATGGGTTCCCTTGTAAACCACATACACTTATACATATTCATGCACACACCTAACCTACACGGTTAACGAAAATTGGGGGTTATTACATTCACCCTACCTTATAAAATTTTCGTCCTCGAAAATTGTTGTAAGTTAAAACAAAGAGACATAGAGACATACCCATCCTGCATAAAGAACATACACTCATTCACAACCACTATTTATGACATACCTAATTGCCATAGAGATATATTCCACAGCCAAGTTAGAAGCATACCCATTGAGTAAAAACAATCATCTATAGAATATAACTATCCATTCACAAGATTAATCCATTCACACCAAAAATTTACTAGAAATGAATGATTTACGTAAAGCAATCCCTTTGCTAAAAATAAACCAGTCACCAATCTATTTCATTCACCAAAATAAAATGTGGGACCCATGCCACCATAGTTCACCCATTAGCTTCAAAATTTCCCACCGAAAATAATAGGTGTAACAGCCATGTCACAATAGTTTATCAGTTAAATTTCAAAATGACACAAAATTTACATTTTCGCTTTCAAAATTTAGAACTAAACTCCTCAAAATAAAATCTCCTCAGCAACCAGCTCTAATCTTCATCACCCTCGCCATACTTGGAACCAGACGGCTCATCTCCATCATCGTCGTCATCATCATCATCCTCGTCCTCGTTGGTCTCCGCGTCAGCAGCAGCATAAGAACTAGAAGAGCCGAATATAGCGTCCTGCGTGGCTGCAAGACGCTCCCAGTAAGTTTGAGGGTAGGCGTGACGCATGAGGTCAATGTTGACAGCCTCTTGGAATCTCTGATGTAGCCGCACCTCAGTCTAACGTAGGCTAATGTCACGGGTCTATTGAAGCACCTCGCGTATCATGGCCTCCATGGTTCAAGCGTCGGCTGGGATGTAGACGGTGGTGTAGGCTGAGCACCAGCAAGAGGCACTGATCCCGACTGTGATGTAGAGGGTTGGGTGGCTCTTTTCTTTGTAACACTATCCCGTAGGCTTCAGAGGCTACGGTTCAAGTCGCCGAGTCGATACTTTTCGATGTTGTCAATGTGGGAGGGCTCATGGGCTTGGATTCAAAGACATCACTCCCATCCCGAAGCTCAAATAGCTTCGAAATCAAACAGGTGTAGGGTAGCTTGTTCACGGGTTTGGAAATGGCGCCCTGTTTGTTCCTCTCCAAGGCGTGTAAAATGCCTTTGCTTACAAGGATAGGGCGTTAAACCACCTATCGTGAAATGCGGCATGGATGGCGTTTAAGAACGGAATCCTCCTCTCCTGGTCATGGCCCAACAGAAATAGATTTTTCCAGAAAATGATGTCAAGGGGCCACATGCGTGAAGGCAGTTGTGCCCTAGTGATGGACTGGCCCGTAGCCGTGACCCCACCCATCATCTCGGCCGTAATCTCAAGGAAACCCCACTCATTGGAGAACGATGGTTTGAAAACCCCATCCTCGACATAGGTCAGTGGGCATCCCATTGCCTACCTGATGTCTTTGGCTTCAAAAACCAACGCCTTGCCGTCTATTTCGCATTTGAGCTTGGTTTGAGTATTGTTGGTTGTGAGGGTTTGGTGGAAAAGTCTAACCAAACATGGGTAATAGTGCCCACAAAACGACGCTAGTAAGGATTTCAACTCATTGACATTCAAATAGTCAGAGGTCCATTGTGTGGTCAATGGGTCCTCAAAAAGAATCTTGTGTATATTCCATTCTGGGGTTAAGATTTTATTCGCCCACCATGGGGCGGGTTGAGTCAAAGGAGCGGGTGAAGGCGCCGCTTGTTTGCGAGAAGGTGGTGGCTTTACTGCCAACTTCTTTCTTTGTCTAGGGTTGGGGTCGAATGAGCTCATTCTAGGGTTCAAATATGCAAAATAAATAAAAATAAAGGTGAATTCATGTGGAAGATTACCTTTTTCGTGCGAAAATTCATCGAAATTGGTTAAAAGCACTCCTCAATCGAGCGGATTGGAAATTTTTCCCCTAGAACTCCAAAACCCTAGCTCCTTTTCCCCGTTTTTCATTTGAGCGAAATGATCAGAACAAGGGTTTCAGTCCCTTATATAGTCTTTTCCTCACGAGAGAGAGGTATAGTGGCTCGCGCGAGCGAGCATAAAGTCTCCAAAATGCACGAAAAAAGCTTGTCTTTTTCCCTTTTGTCGTTTCTGAGGAGCTCGCTCGAGCGAGCTTTAAGTTCTCGCGCGAGCGAGGTACAGATACAACTTATGAAGCAATTTTGCTTTATTTGTTGATTTCTTCCATTTCCTACTTGAACTTTCATCTCTCACACGTTACAACTTGTCATATGACCACTTTCCAATGCATTTATTCAATCAATCGACCATATATTATAAATTTCAATCTATAGATTAACACACGTACATAAAAAAAATAAATCGAGATTTCTTTCCACAAGACAAAATATTTCATTAAGTTCATACTTTCATTGAAATTTTGGAAGACATGAGCTACCTTACACAAACAGATCCAGATAGGCTTAGCGTACATCGGATTCACGCTCCCATGTCGCTTCTTCTTGCAAATGGTTCCGCCACTTGACAAGTACCAAGGGAATTTTCTCTGTGCGTAGTAATTGTTCTTTCCGATCAAGAATATACATCGGATCTTCTCGAATGGTCAAATCCTCTTGAATTTCTATCGGTTGATAATCCAACACATGTGTTGGATCCTTGACGTATCATGGCAACATCGAGATATGAAATACGTCATGCATGTCAAAGAGGTGTGGTGGTAGCGCAAGTCTGTAGGCAACCTCTCCAATACGTCCCAATATCTTGAATGGTCCAACGTACTGTGGGCTCAACTTGCCACATTTGCCAATGCGCATTACACCCTTGGTCGATGAAATCTTCACAAAAACCTTGTCCCCTTTATGCAAGTTTAGTCCGCACTAACATTAGAAGTTGGTATTTATGTAGAGACATGCAAATCATTAGAATTATAATTGATTTTACCTGAAAGTCAGCGCTCATTCTCTTTAGGTCGGCATAGCTCTTCTACCTGCTTTGAGTGGCGCTTATTCGATCTCTAATCAAGCGCACTTTCTCGGTATTACTCGCTAACAGCTCAGGCCCTAAAACAAAATTTTCTCCTGTCTCTTCCCAATTAATTGGGGATCGACATCTCCTCCCATACAGAGCCTCGTATGGTGTCATGCCAATACTTATCTGAAAATTGTTATTATAGGCAAACTCGATCAATGGCAAATGCTAATCCCATGCGCCCTAAAAATCGAGCATACAGGCTCGTAGCATATCTTCAATAATTTGATTTACTCTCTCCATTTGGTCATTTGTTTGCGATTGAAAAGTTGAACTGAAATCGAGTCTAGTGCCCATTCCTTCTTGAAATTTCTTCCAGAATTGTGAAGTGTACAACGGATCTCTATCCGAAATGATACTCACGGGAATGTCATGCAATCTGACAATCTCCTTCATATATAGATCCGCCAGTCTACTTGCTGTGTAGGTTGTGTTATATGGCAAGAAATGAGCTGACTTTGTGAGTCTATCAACGACTACCCATATTGCATTATACTTCTTTGCTGTTGGTGGCAATCCCAAAATGAAATCCATTGAAATTGATTCCCACTTCCATTCTGGTATAGGCAATGGCTGCAATAACCTTGTTGGATGTCGGTGGTCTACCTTCACCTATTGACACACTAAGCACCTTGAAGCATACTCTGTGATATCCTTTTTCAAACCTCTCCACCAAAAGCCTTTCTTTAAGTCTTAATACTGTTTTGTGCTTTCGGGGTGGATAGCATAAGGTGATTTATGTGCCGCATCCAAAATGATTTGTCTCAAACCGGCATCTGCTGGTATACACAACCTCTCCTTATACAATAGAGATCCATCACTCCTTACTGAGAAGCCTTGTTGGGTACCATCCGTCACTCCTTGTCTGATTTTCATCAATTTTGTGTCTTTCATCTGTAGCTCATAGACCTGATCAAGGATGGTTGGTCTAATAGTGACGTTTGCTAAGAAGGCTCCTAAAACCTTTGCTTCAAACCGTGCATCACATAAAGCAATGTCCTCAAGCAACTTCCATCTGTGAAGTCCCATAATCAGATTTGACAATTGTGCTGAATTCTTACGACTCAAGGCATCGGCAACCATATTTGCCTTACCTGGGTGATACTATATGGAGCAGTCATAGTCCTTAAGGAATTCAATCCACCGCCTTTGGCTCATGTTCAAATCTTTCTGTGTGAAGAAATATTTGAGCCTCTTGTGGTCCGTGAAGATCTCAAAGGCTTCACCATACAGATAATACCTCCATATTTTTAACGTAAAAATCATCGCAGCTAGCTCAAGGTCATGTATCGAGTAATTCTTCTCATTATCCTTAAGTTGTCTGGATCCATATGCTATGACCTTCTGGTATTGATTAAGTACACAACCCAACCCGTTGTGTGACGCATCACTAAACAAAACCAATTCCCCACTGTCATCTGGAATCGCAAGTACTGATGTCGATGTAAGTCTCTTATTTAACTCTTGAAAGCTTTCCTCGCATGCCTCAGTCCACTGAAACTTGGTATTTTTTCTTGTTAATTTTGTAAGCGGGCCCGAAAGCTTTGAAAACCCTTCCACAAACCTTCTGCAGTATCCTGCCAAGCCTAGGAAGCTTCTCACTTCGGTAACTGTCTTAGGTTGTTCTCATTAAACCACTACTTTTATCTTAGCTGGATATACCTTAATCCCTTCTTCAGAGACTACGTGTCCCAAAAAGCTCACTTGCTCTAACCAAAACTCACATTTGTTAAGCTTTGCATACAGTTGATGCTCTCACAATGTTTGCAACGCGATTCTTAGATGTTGTCCATGTTCCTCCTTTGTTTTAAAGTAAATTAGTACGTCGTCAACAAAAACTACAACACATGTGTCCAGATGAGGCTTGAACACTCTATTCATGAGATCCATGAACGATGCCAGCGCATTTATCAAGACAAAAGGCGTTACTATAAATTCATAGTGTCCGTATCTGGTCTTAAATGTCGTCTTCAGAATATCATCGGCCTTAACCTTCAACTGGTGATAATCGGACCTCAAATCAATTTTTGAAAAGAATTTTGCTCCTTGTAATTGATCAAATAAATCATCGATTCTCGGGAGTGGATAACGATTTTTGATTGTGAGTTTGTTCAATTGACAGTAATCGATGCATAGCCTCATCGATTCGTCCTTCTTCTTTATGAATAAGATCGGTGCTCCCCAAGGAGACACATTAGGTCTCACAAACCCCTTATCCAGAAGTTCTTGCAATTGTGCTTTCAATTCCACCAACTCGGCTGGAGCCATTCGATAAGGTGCTTTGGATATCGGCTCAGTACCTGGAGCTAAGTCAATGGAAAATTCTACTTTTCGAATAGGTGGTAGTCCTGGTAACTCCTTTGGGAACACGTCAATAAAATTGCAAACATCGGAGATCTTTTTGATATCGTTCTTCTCTTCTCGGTTCTCTTTCAAGAACGCAATGTATCCAGTGCCTCCCTTTCTCATTATACGTTGGGCTCGCATTGCCAAGATGATTGGCATATATCTTGCGAACATTCCGAAGAACTTAAATGACTCACCCCCTTCCTGACGAAAAGTCACTACCTTGGTTTTACAATCAATATTTGCATTGTGCAAAGACAACCAATCCATGCCTAGGATCACGTCGAATCCTTGCATGTCCAAAAGGATCAAATCCGTCATTAACTCATGATCGGTATACTCTCTAATCGCAACCACTACTGATCGACCCACCATATGGATTTTAACTGACTTTCCCATTGGGATTGACACGCCCAAAATAGCAGCTAACGGTTCGGTGAACAGCTTCGCCTTCACCGTGAATTGGGGTGCCATAAAGGAATGGGTAGACCCAGGGTCTATCAGGACTCACGCCTCATAACAAAGATAGTTCTCCTTCTTATACAATTGTAATGTGCCTACATATAGATACATGTGATAAATTTTCATAAAAAAATATAATTAATAAGATTCCTAAGAATCTCGATAACACATATACTAACTTCTTCTACTTGTCTATGCGAGCACCTTTTTTTTTTTTGAATAACTAACAAAATATAGACATAACAATTATCTAGGACTACAATTAAATTAATTATACCATGTATGATGTCGTTGTTCAGGATGGCATTCCTAGTTGTGACTGCATATACTCGGCCTTGGACGACGGGTCGCCCTTGTCGGATAGGCCTTTGTTGTCCCGTACAGTTCGCCTTTCCTTCATTCCTCAGCATCGAACAATCTCTAATCAGATGTCCCATCTTTTCATACTTAAACCAGCCCCATGTTCGTCGTCTACAATCTGCTGTCTTATGCGACTTGCCACACTTGGCACAAGTCTCCGGTGGTGCTGATGACACTACTCTTGAGACCCCCTAAGTGGCTGACACTCTGGTAGTGATAGTAGGGTTCTCATAGCGAAAAGGTCGCACCAAATTAGACACCGGTGGCCTAGTGTAACTGATCTGTGGAGGTCTGGAGTAATGTTTCTGGGTAAACGGCCTCTGATAGGGTGCTACAAAACATGGCTTTTTATTCACCGGTTCGTAGTTTTTCACTGCACTCTGACTCATTTGCCCCTTTCCCTACTGTTCTCTCTTCTGATACATGGCATTTAAGGACTTTTCAATGACTAGAGCCTTTCCCATGACGTCAGTGTACGTCTCCAACTCAAATGCTGCGACCCTATCACGTAGGATCGACCTCAATCCTTCTTCAAATTTATTGGCCTTCATCCATTCTGTGGCCACATACTCCGGAGCAAATCGTGACAATCGGATAAATTCAGTACCGTATTCTCTAACCGTCATTGCCCCTTGTTCTAACTTCATAAATTGAGATACCATTTAGTTTCTCAACTGCTTTGGGAAGTATTCTTTGTTGAATGTGTCACAAAATTCCTCCCAAGTCCATATCCCTTCGGGGTTCTCCTAGTCTCTCCTCAACAACACCGACTTCCACCATGGGTCGACATCTCCTTCCAATTGACATGAAGCCCATCTTACCCTTTTTGCCTCAGTGCATGGCATTTGTTGTAAGAGCTTCTCAGTTTGATTCAACCATTTCTCTGCCTCCAAGGGATCGGTCTGCCTATAAAAGCTAGGAGGCCTTAGTTTTCTAAATTCTACAAAACCCGAGTGATATGGGTTTGTAGTTGGAATAGGAGGGGTAGGTGGTGCTTGTTGATGATTGTTGGCGGTCAACAATGCCACTTGTTGAGCCGTAGTGTTTGTCATAGCTTCCATCGTTTGCATCATTCGATCTTGTTTTTCTCTCATCTGTGCTTCTCTACCTTTCAGTGTTTTTGGAATTCTCACTCTCGGAACCCTTTCCTCTAGAATCCTTACTTCCGGAATTCTCACTTCGGGAGTACATGCCCCCGGGATATCTCGATTCCCCAATGGAATCCGATTTGAAGCTATGGGTATTTCAACTAGACTTCTCAGATTTCTCCTATGGCCGCCTCTTGGTCGGCCCCTTCCTCTAGTAGACATCGATGCTCTACAATATGAAATCAAAGTTTCATTAGTAGAAGGTCCCTATACTCTGACAAAATCAAAGAGTTGTCAGAAATTCTAAAGAAAGTGCTTTGATACCAACTGTAACAGCCCAGATTTTGGCGCCCCGAAACCAGCGCCGTCAATACAACCTTTAAGGTCATACCCCATATCTCACCTAGTACACTTGGTATATCTACGCCAGAGCGGAAACAAAGCACGTCTAACTAATCAAATAGATTCATCATAAAGCAATTGAATATTCAATTCTATATAAGATAATTCTAACCACAAAAGACGGTTCAATTCTCATGCCAATCAAATGAACAAAAGAATCGAATCGAACCATCCGTGACACCACAACAATCACATAGGGATGGTTCACAAAAAGAATCAAATATCTCAAAGTACTTGACTGCTTACAAAACATAAGTGGTCGAGCGTACTAAGCCTTATAATGATTTTCACAAAACTATCAGAGTGCCACAGCGCACGCCTACTAAAAGAAATCTTCTGGAGGGGGCTCCAACTCCTCCAAAGGTACGTAATCTGAGTCCTCCAAATCCTAATTATCGGTGTCTTCAGCTAACTTGGAACCAGTGACGTATAGTCGAAGGGTGAGCTACATCATAGCTCAATAAGGAAAACAAATAGCATGTATATCATCCACTTTTCACATATCTTTCGTGACACATTTCAAAGCATACGAACATAATCTGAAACATTCATTAGACTAAGCAGGCTATCTGATGCATGGTTTAAAAACACACTTCTCATTGTTGAATGAAACACACTCTTATACGCACACACTTAAAGGAATCACTTAAATAATTGCTCGAGCAATATAGCATTGAGCCCCCAATGGAAGTACCCATCATCGTCGTTCATATGAATCATTACACAATGCCCAAGTCCCTTTGCATGAGGTGACTTATGTCGAACAAAGTATTTCTATTATTAGAAATCAAAGAACGGATATCCCGCCAAATCGGTACACAATTTGTACGGATATCCCGCCGTACCGGTCACGGATATCCCGTCATGTCGGTTGGGTATTCACAATTAAATCTTAAATCAAAGTGTAAGTTTACATATAATTTATCACCGTGAGTTTGTGCTAAATATAATAATTCAAGGTTCTCACATGTCCACACGTACTTAAGTTCATCACTATTGATGCCACACATATGTCCTTCACATATCACACAAATAAGGACTTCAAACTCACACACATTGTGCACACGCGCACGCACATATTTCCTCTTAGTGCTTATATTGTCTAATTTAGTATATTTAAAACTACATAATGAGTTCACGCAATTTGAAAGCCAAAATCAAAAAGCACACACATTTCTATTGCATCGCTACATACATGCTAGTTGAAAGAGAATACACATGCCACAAAATTTTCCTTACCTCAAGCGAAGTCACACAGAGATTAAATCAGTAGTATCATGAACGCACTCACGTAATCTTCACGTGTCGATTCTATAATCAAAAGTATCCAAACATCCTATAAGAATACCTAGAAGAACACAAGACATATACTACTCAAGAATTCAGGAGAAAAGAACAAGGTGAAGTACCTTCTTCCTCGCGCGAGCGAGCCCTTAAGGCTCGGGTGCACGAGCCCAAACTAGCACAATCCTCGTATGGCTGAACTAACATATAGTTATCTGGAGGGTGTCGCACGAGGCCTCGCTCGAGCGAGCCCCATTACACTTAAGTCCTCGCGCGAGCTAGACACAGGATTCTCACAGCTTTACTTAAGTTCTCGTGAGCCTCCCTAAGTCCTCTACCTGAGGCTCGCACGAGCGAGCTCTTAAGCTCGTGCACGCAAGGATCAGAGATGTTCAGATATGAGTTTTTTTCCCAAACTCGATCCTCACCAAACTTAACTATTTTTGACCCATTTTTCTAAGGAACAATAAATGCTATAATTACAATATAAATAGCATTGATTTCATACCTTTTATGCCTTTAATACTCCATAGATTACATCTTTCTTCTTGGAAAATCAAGAAGGGTTTCAAAAACCCAAATTTGCTCCACACTTTCACACCAAGCTCCCGAATTAGCACGAGATTGTCACAATCATGTAGCTCGAATCCCCTTACACCTTTGCGCAACCTTCCTCACAATATCCTTGGACTAAATCATTGGGATTTATCAACCCTCACTTTCTCTCCTAAGAACTCTGTCTCTGTCTCTCTCTCTCTCTCTCTCTCTCTCTCTCTCTTTCTCAACAACTCAAGTAAGAAATGAAACCCACGTGTGAGACCCTTATCCCCTTAAGTTGAGTTTGTCAACAAACTAAACACATACACCATAAGTAGGTATTATATAATCCTCTAACATCCAATGTGTTAGTCACATACACATACCAAGTTGTACACAGGTGCATGGGTTCCCTTGTGAACCATATACACTTATACACATTCATACGCACACCTAACCTACACGGTTAACAAAAATTGGGGGTAATTACAGTAATTATCCAAACCTCTGCTAATAGCTTGCTTCACGTAGCCAATGGTGAACATCGGTTTCAGATGCGCAGGCAGATCCCTAACTTTCAAATCCTTGATCTCGTTGTAGAAATTTCTCATCGCCATTGGAAGACACAGAGAAGATGAATCAGGAACTTAGAAACCCTAACCCTAGCTTTTCTCCTCCCTCGAGGATCCTTCGCCAATAAGGAGACAGACATTTTTAGTGTTATGGTTAGGTGTGCCGGTTGTGCACCAAGGTCTGTGTATGAATTCCATCTCCTCTCTCTTCGACTTTGAAACTGATGAACTCGACGATCCCAATCTAAACTTGCTACTATAGTACTAAGCTTTCAAAACTTCCAACGAATCTAGAGGGTACAGAGAGAGAGAGATTGAGATCTATATATATTAGCTGAGATTTAAAACTTTGTAGCTGAGAAAAAAACCTAATCGAGAGCAATGCAAGTGTAAAATTGATAGAGAAGAGAGATTTGACTGTGGAGATCAAAGAGATCTGAGTCAGGAGATTTGAAGAAGGAGAAGAAGATCGAGCAACCTCGATTTCGTGCGAGCTAGGGTTCATCAAGAGAGAGGAAGACGAGAGAGAGGTAGGGTTTCTGAGAGAAAAAGAAGGAAGGGATGAGTCTGCGTTTTGTGTTAGAGATAAAAGAGAGGCTTGGGGATGGCCTGACAGATTTGCACGTGCTATCATCACTTAAAGATGAGATTATTTATTAAATCAATTTTTAACTTAAAAAACCACTGATTTAACTTAAAAACTATTATTTTAGGCAGTGGAATATTATACCACTATTTTAAGCAGTGGTTTATTTTATACTGCTACAGTGATTTTTTCCTCATTTTAATCGTAGTGAGACAAGTTATGGTGATAGCAATGGTATGGGAGGTTATCATTTCTTGGTTCTTATCAATCCCCATTTTCCAACACATGTTGAGAGGCTCAATTGCTTGAGTTTGAACCATTCTCCTTGACCCAGGGTGATCTTGGATGACCTCTAGTCCTTGATTTCTTGTTTTGCTCTCATTTTCATTTTTTTGAAAGTTGAATTTTATTAATATAGTAAGCTAGCCTAGAGCCTTGGAAAGACCAAGAATTCTAACTAGAATCGTAAGCATTCGCTTCTCGAAAAATCGAACTTCCAGGAGAAAATTAAAGAAGGTACTTCTGTTGATATAGGAAACCCTAAAAACGGGAAAAAAACCTACATCCGGAGGAAACCGAAATGTCCAGGAAAAAACTTCCGAGAAAAACAAAGAGAAAACCCCCAATAATAGGAAAGGCCCTACAGAAATATAAACGTCCATCACAAAGAAGAAAAACAAGAGTAAGCAACTGCTCGGCTGCGAAATTTCTGATGTTGAAAAGAGAGAAATCACTTCGACGGGCAACGATGGCCCAATTGCAAACAATAAGAAAGCAGTCCCGAATCAGCTTGTCTTCGTTGAAAGTGGCACCGTTGCATCTAATGTTGTTTCTTATAATCCATATATTCCAATTAATAGATATGTGTAAATGGCACCAAATCCAGTTCTTCAAATCAAGCTTGTGTCATTTTCCCCAAGACTTTCCCCAGCTAATTAAAATGGACGAAATATCCTTGTGAAAACTCATAGAAACACCCAGAGCTATGAGACATCAGTTTCATATGGGAATCTTTTTCGGGTGGCTTTGTTTTTTCTTTTATTTTCATTTTTCCTTCCTTTCAATTGGTCGTTGGTTAAGCCTCTTATCTTCTTTGAAATTTGAATGAAGTAAAATTTACCGATAAAAAAAGGGTGTCACAACTTAAAGTTCGAATTTTGCAAACTAATATACAACAAATTACCCTTTAAGGGATGCTACATCCACCTCACTTTTTCATTCTCCCACACCAACTTTTACTACCCGTAGACAAATAAACGAAAAAATTCTAACAACAGATTTTTGCTAATAAAGATTCAAAACATGCATCACTAATCACTTATTAAAAAGGGTATTCATAGCAGCTTTGGGTGCACACAAACTTTTTCTAATTAATAGAAAAATATTTGTAGAGGGTTTGTGCGTGGAGGCCGAACTTTATTGTGCAAGTGGTGGCTTCCTTGAAAGAAAATTTGTCTTGTAAATCTTGTGAAGGCCATAGTCATCAAGACAAAGTATGAGAATAAAACGGCAAAGGAAAAATCCGGAAAAAGGATAAAAAATGGTAAGTACAGGGTAAAAGGGGAGAAACAGAGAGAATACAACAAGGGAAATATGATAAAAAAGGAAAGTACAGAAAAAAGATATAAAATTATATATTAAAACAAACAATATATGCAAATATATTTAACTAACACTACAAAAAATAAGATTATTAGCTGCAATTTAGCAAAAAACTGCTGCTATTAACCAAAAAACTATTAAGACTATTAGCGGCAAGGGTATTAGCGACAGTTTTTTTGTTAATAGTGGCAGTTTATGGCTGCCGCTAATAGTCTTATTTTTTGTAGTGTAAACTTTTTTCCCATGGGCCACCCAAAAATTTTGGCTATGATTCAATGCATATACACCATCCAAATTGTGCTTAAAGGGGAAAAAATCCAATGCATCAAGATGTGTGGGCAGACCCAAACTTTAACCACAGTTTTGACCACTGAAAGAACTTTTTTTTAGAAATTTTTCTATAAATCACATGCCACATGACACATGATCCCAAAGTGGGTGTTGTTTTGGAATCACGTGCCATGTGGCAAGTGATCTGGGGTTCTAATCCTTTGCCCCCAATATAGGTGCAAACCCATTGCCTTCCACACTACAAAAAATAAGACTATTAGCGGCAGCCAAAATTGCCACTATTAACAAAAAAATTACCGCTAATACCCTCGTCGCTAATAGTCTTAATAATGTTTTTGTTAATAACGACAGTTTTTGGCTGCTACTAATAGTCTCATTTTTTGTAGTGCCATTACATATAAAACTACTTTTTATGCATTTCTGGAAAAAAAATCACTTTTTTGTGGCTATGGTGAAGACAAACAGCTAATGGTAGGCTCATGATCTCAAGATCTATTGTGTGGAAGATTGCAATAAAAAACGATCTCCATCGTCTAATTCAAAACAATCAATTGTTTTCCTTTTGTTTAAATGGTTCGGAAGTAACAAAAATTGGTGTGGCACTAACAAAAATGTGTTGATTCGTAAGTGAAATTAAAGAAACTCCATGCGTTTGGGTTAGCTCTTTTAAGTGATAGTGAGCAAACAAAGAGCAGACGCAACTCTTTGTCTGCTCTTGTTGTCGATTTAAAAGTGATAGTGCACGAGTCGTACCGTAGTAAACGGATACATAGTACGAGTTTGATCCCACGAAGATATCAGATATAATTTTAAAGGAATAAGCGTATCAATTTACAAATTTTATGAACTAAAAACAATCTTAACCTAGGCCACCAAAGTTTAACAGATGAAAAGATAAACAAGTCACACAATAATGACTATAATCCAAAGAAAAGATAAAGGGTTAAGATATTAAATCCCCTCATCCTTAGTTTAACATTCATAATATTAGATCTGACGAATGGAATTAACTAGATGCAAAATCATATAGATTATCGAAGCCAATCAATAAGTTCTGAAAAATATAAAAATTAAATCACAATAAATCTCTAATTTGTTGGTCTTCAAAATCTCTAAACAATAGAACCTAAACATTCACTATATTTGAAATGAATCTAACCATAATGAATAAAAGAATCTACTCTAATCAACAGGCAAAAACAAATGTCAATAAAATCATACACACATTTAGTTTATTTTCAGCCATAGATCTAATCAATGAACAAGCCCTTAGATGGAATCCAGTAAACCATAAACCCTAGAGACTTAGCCACACATCTCTACATAAAACATACAATGAAATGAAGCAATAAAAATTTATTAAAATACCCGATTGATATCCACAAAATTACTACTTGATTAATAAATCTGCTACACTTCACTCGTACAAAAGTTCTTATAAAATTAAGCCTAATCCCCTTTTCTATTAAGTAAAAATAATAGAAAATGATAAGAAATACACCCATAACCCTAATTTTCCCTTTTTAGCACTCAAAACATGAATATTCTGTCCAGAATTGATCGATCGACCTTCAAAATTGGTCGATCAATTTTTTTAGTTTTTCATGATTGTTGGTTCTTCAACAGACATAGTCTCGTTATTTTGGCCATAATTATTCCAAACTTGGATTAACACCATTCTTGCGGCGTTGGAAAAAATACAACAAACTTTACAACTTTGTGTGAAATAGAAATTTCACAAATCCAATGTTTTAGAGGTCAAAAATAGAGTTGTAAGTCGGAATAAGTTCTAGATGACCCAAGGTTGCGTGAATTTCACGTTATTTTATGAATTTTTTGGCTATTTTATGCTCAGTTTATCTTCAGACCTGTAAATCACTAAAATTACACAAAATATATTAAATAGCTTTCAGCGGACGACAATCTATAGGTTTAAGGGGTCATATATTAACACTTATCAGTTATCTTGCATAGACGGAGCAAAAGGCCGATTTATCACTTAAACAGCTCCCCTCCAGAGCAAGTGGGGTGAGGAGTTGTATTACCAACCATAAAAGCAGTTCCCATTAAAGCCGAAGAGGGAAAGAGCAACTCTTTGGCCCAAAAGAGCCAACCCAAACGATCGGAGAACAAATTACAATTTAGAGTAGCCCTGCCATTCAAATCTCTCAAAGGGTCAAGTGCAGTCATGATCAGGGTTGGGCCAAAACTTTGGCAACCCAATTGAAAAATGGGAAGTCCAACACAACCTAGAACTTGGCCTGAAAACCCTACCCGTCCCAACCCAACTAAAACCCATTATTTTTCACATTTTTTTATAGAAAATATTGGGTCCAATTGGGTGGACCAAACCACAAACCCGAGTTTTGCCCGACTTGGCCCGGTCAAACCCAACCTCTTAGCCAACCCAAACAACATGTCAGGTCAGATTTCTCATGCCCAACCTGACCGGACCAAACGGGTCAAATTTATTTGTCTGACAAGGTAAAATATCAACCCGACCCGTGGGCAGCCCTAACTGCCGAACACACCTTAATGCCTCTACATGGTACAATTAGGGCGGTCAATGGGGCGGGCCAGGCCGGGCTTTTGCACTACCCTGGCCCTAGCCCTAGCCCTAGCAGGCTTTAACGTGATTGGCCCAAGCCCTAGTCCTAGCCCTAGCAGGCTTTAACGTGGTTAACCGAAGCCCTAGCCCTTGCCCTAACGGGCTCAGTCAGGCATTGGGCTTTTGAACATTATTATTTTTTATTTTTTATTATTCTTATACTATAAAAATATAAGAAATGCCTATTATTAGACAATTTTAAATATAAATTCACTACAAAAATAAGGTGTTTTGGCGGCACTTCATGTTAAGGCAATTTTTGATAGCGGCAGTTTTTGGTAGCGATAGGACTAACAAAAAACTGCCGCTAATAATCTTATTTTTTGTAGTAATTATAATATAAAATTTGAAAGAATGATAAAAATTATCAAATTAACATTCTATCTATATATTAAAATTGATTTAAAGTTTAGCAAGAAGGACACATGATAAGAGGAAAATTATAGAGTGAATATTTACTTTTATATATAACATCTCGGGCCGGGCTGTCCCTAGGGCCGGGTCCGGCCTATATTTTAGGGCTTTTATTTTAAAGGCACTCCTAGGTATAATAATTAAGATGTGACCTAAGTTTGCTTTGGTTGGTCATCTCGGTACTCTGTACCATTTGTACTGGTAAAAAAAAAATATTTTATATATTTTTAAAACTTTGTAATGTTATCTGAAGATGTAAATGTGCATATGGTTGGTAACCGAGCCAATAATTTCACACCATATTAATTCCTCCTGTTGTAGCAAATAAGCCATGGCGGCCACCCCATTTACCACACCCCTACCAAAAGCTAACTCCTAATAAATTATCCACCTAAACCCACAACTCCTTCAAGAGATCGCCATATACTAAATTCAATAGATTCGTATTGCATACAGCTACAGAATATAGTTAGAGATGTATTATAGTTTGGTTGTTCAACAATTTCATTATCTAAACAATAGTGATTGGCTTAGCACTTATAAGAGCACTGATCAGGTGGAGAGCAATTTTATTATTTAAAACAGCTCCTCGTCAGAGAAAATAGGGTGAGGAGCAATGTTATCAAACATAAAAATAATTTTTCACCGGAGTCAAAAAGCAAAGTGGGCACTCTTAGGCCTGAAAGAGGTAATCCAAAGGCAGTCGTAATAATTAGGATAAGAGATTAAATCCTATGACCACTTTACACTGACATTGTATATATTGAGAAGCACCCATTTGGGTCATGTGGCATACATATATGATTATTTATAATGTTATGTGCAATTGTATCACATTTGATATACATCAGAGTATTGGAACCATTGGATCAGAATGTTCAAACATTGTCTATAAAAAAATACATACAATCGTCCATATTAAACTAAATAGATTGAACGGTTTAGTTGATCAAATCCCATAGTATGTATGACTCTTTTTTTATTATTATTGAAAACTGTTTGTATTCATTAAAAAAGTTATATATATGCCTCGGAGAGACCAATAAAAACACATGTACGCATCACTGGTATTACTATCTGGAAAGTCAGTATTCGGAGAAAATCAAGATAGTTACCAGGGTAGATATAGGAAACCCGAAGTTAAGGAAAAAACCTACATCAAGAGGAAATCAAAGAGTCCGGAAAAAAACCTCCTAAATTACAAAGTGAGAACACTCTTATGACTATCATAAACCCATAAAAAACCTCAAGCCGAGCCAAATTATAAAGCTTTGAGAGAAGCAGATAATAAGTCAACATCGAATTTGTAAAAATTGGTTATGAAGATATCTTTATTCGGATATCTTTATTCCTAGCAGCCGTCGCCCAATTACAAAGAGACTTTGAATAACTTATCTTCAGAAAAGTGAGTATGACTTTTCGACGCATAGTTTCTCTCAAAAATGAGCTACGAGTTTGATGATTGGATAATGGATACATAGCTCAAATTAAAGATATGTCATGCTTCCTAAATTGCTTCTCATTTATTCCTTCCATCCTTATTTAAATACCATCGTTATAGATCGGCTTAATATACGATCCATGCATTTAATTAATTCCTTAAGAAACGAATTTATAATCAATTCCCTACCTGACGCGCTGTGGAACCAAACATTTTATGCGTAAATTAGCTACCTCACAACCCTAACTTCTTGGCCCAAATAGTAGACCGCCTAGCTCATACAAGAAGGGGGCAGGCGCTCATATAACAAAGTTGTCTGCCCTTATTACCTTTTTGCTGACCGGAAAGGATTATCGGAGAAGGCAGTTGAACAACGTGCATGCGAAAATTTTCAGTTGAATATTAACTGATCAGCCAAAGTTGTTTAAGCCGTTAATTTTATAGCACTTTGTACCCTCTTAATCACATATTAGAAGTAGGTTTTGGACAGTGTTATATGGCAGACAAGTTTTGTGCAGTTAAAGTGCAAGCTGCTAACATGGCACATTAGAATTGGCTGCAAGTGCAGTGAGACCCAAATAATACAGCTCGGGCAGCCAGTCATGTTAGGCCACATCATCTGCCTGCACACAAAATCTGCCTGCGGTGTGCCATTTTTCATAGGTTTTTGTTACAGTGAAATGATGGCCCAATGACTGCTTAGATTCACCTATCGCCAAAATAGTGTCATGAGTACAAAATCAATCACACATTCACTTCCAGCAGTTAACATTACTCCATACCAACTCTCTGGTAATTCACAATATCGGAGAACTTTCAAATTTCGTAAGAAAGTGTGAAATTTATTTGATGCTTAGTAGAACCATATCTGTAGTACTTTAATTCACCCAGATTGGACAAGTGGCACATGCTACTGTTGTTCTCAGACATTAAATTAAGTAGAAAGAAATTTACATATGGGCCGAATTCTGATAAAGAATTATGTTGATTGTAGCATTTCAACCATCCGATAAGAAAACTGTTTTTCATTCAATGCTGATCATTTGACTAAAAGCTTTTTGACCGTCCATTTAGAGCCCTTAAAGACTTGATCAAATGTTACGGCTTGTGACAGGGGAGATAGTCTTAAAGTCGGATATTAAAAACACATTATTGAGCCACAAGCATTGTTATATGAAAATTTGCGCCACTAAGTATTGCTATATGAAAAATCGGACTTCTGGAAGAAAATAAAAATAAATACTTTCGCTAATGTAGGAAATCCTGATGAAATATAAAAAACCTACATCGTGAGGAAATTGACATGTCCAGAAAAGCCCTTCAAAGAAATATAAAATAAGATATATCTCTCCAAACACCTATAAGCCCAATATGAGCTGCTAAACTTCAAACTTCAAAGACTAAAAGTTGAAATTTTGATATATTGTTAGGTGTTGGTGACCCAAGTTATTTTAGTTTAACCTTCTTATTTTGGGTTTGGATAAAAATAAAATTTTATTAAATAGGATCTAAAAGATAGAAAATAAGAGTCCAAACTAAAATTGGAAAGTGAGAGAGTTTTGGAACATGGGTTCTCTTTGGGTTATGTAGTATGGGAGAAAAAAACGTGAGTTCTCTTTGGGTTATTTAGTATGAGAGAAAAACTTACCATAAAAGAAGAGTCCTAGTCTAAGTAAGAAATTAGGTATGAATAATAGGCAAGTTATAAATAGGTGAGTGAGCTTTTTTGGATGTTTTGAGGGTTTTTGGAATTAGGATCTCCCTTGTGCATAAGAGTTAGAGAGAGAGAACTTGGGGTTTTGTTTTGCATGTGAGACTTGGTCTTTTAGGAATGGGTATTTGTGGTTCTCCTTTATTGGATAAGATTAGAGAATTCGATCTCTATTGTTTGTAGCCTTTATGCATCTTCTTCGTGATAGTGGAAACACTTTGTTTGACTATCCGTGGACATAGGCTTAGGCCGAACTACGTAAATCTTGTTCTTGTTTGTGGTATGATCTCTTTCTCTTTCTACTTTCTTGTGATATTGGTTATTTGGTTTATTGGTTGTCTTCTTCGCATGTGAAAGTCATCAATGTGATTGGAAGTGCAAACGCCTTATAAGAGGTTTTTGCACAATAATTGGTATCAGAGCCTAGGTTTCGACTTGGGCATCTTTTTCCTTCCGCGGAAAAATTTTCTCTTGTTGTTGGTGATTTTTTACAATTGGAGTTAAGATGTCGAGAGTTGGTTGTGATGGTTCAGAATATTTGTTGATCGATTCATCATTCATTTGTCATTCAGATGAGTGGGTTTTAGATTCATGGTGTTCTTATCATATGTGTCTCAATCGAGATTGATTTTCCAATTTTACGAAGTTGGATGGTGGAATGATTCTTATGGGAAATAATAACACCTGTAAGATTAGAGGTATGGGTAACATCCATTTGAAGCTACATGATAGAACGGTTCAGGTATTAACGGAAGTTCGGTATGTACCAGACTTGAGAAAAAACCTCATCTCTTTAGGTGTTTTGGAATCTAAGGGTTTCAAAATTACTTTGTCAGGTGGAGCTCTCAAGATAGTAATGTGGGCATTGGTTTTGATAAATAGCACTAGACATGAAAATTTGTATCTTCTACAAGGAAGTACTGTGCTAGGTGGAGCAGTCACTGTTTATATGAAGATTGACACTGCAAATAACTTTGCAGACTTGTTGACTAGTAAGGTCATTGGGGTTAAGTTCCAACATGATTTGGACGTAACCCATATGAGGCGTATTTGAGCACTTTTGGATGCGGTGGTGCCTACAAGCACATTTGACACTTTTTGGTGTATTGGCATTGGCAGGTTGGCACTTTTTTTGTGTATTGGCACTTTTTTTGGTGTATTGGCATTGGCAGGTTGGCACTTTTTTCAGGTGCATTAGCAATTTAACACTTTCGAGCACACTGACAATTTGGCACTTCCGGGGTGCATTGGAGTCGGTGGGCACGTTTGAAGGCAATTTTTTAAAGTTAAAATTGAAGATGTTTGATTTGTTTGAATGGCATGAGATTTCATGTCAAGGTAGAGAATTATTGTTGGTTTGTAAATCTCGTAGTGGAAATTGTTACGTTTTGGCTCGTTTTGGCTTTAAACTAGTTGACCCAAGCTGTTTTAGTTTGACCCTTCTTATTTTGAATTTGGATAAAAATAGAATCATATTAAATGTGATCTAAAAGATAGAGAATAAGAGTCCAAACCAAAACTGGAAAGTGGGAGAGTTTTGGAATGTGGGTTCTCTTTGGGTTATTTAGTGTGAGAGAAAATTTTGTTGTAAAAAAAGAGTCCTAGTCTAAGTAGAAAATTAGGTATGAATAATAGGCAAGTTATCAATAAGTCAGTGAGTTCTTTTGGCTGTTTTGGGGGTTTTTGGAATTGGGATCTCCCTTGTGTGTGAGAGTTAGAGAGAGAGAACTTGGGATTTTGTTTTGCATGTGAGACTTGGTCTTTTAGGCATGGGTATATATGATTCTCCTTTGTTGGATAAGATTAGAGAATTCGATCTCCATTGTTTATAGCCTTTGCGCATTTTCTTCATGATAGTGGAAACATTTTGTTTGATTATCTGTGGAAACTTAGGCCAAATTACGTAAATCTTATTCTTGTTTGTGGTATAATTTTATTTTTTTTTCTACCTTCTTGTGATATTAATTATTTGATTTATTGATTATCTTTTCGCACATAAAAGTCATTAATGTGATTAAAAGTACAAACGCCTTATAAGGGATTTTTATACAACATATGTCTTTTTATTTTTTTCAATGAAAGTACTAGATCTCATTCAAAATAAAGGTTGGAAAACAGAATTTAGCAACGAGCTCAACACTGCCACCAAAAGAGTACAATAGATATATAGCCATCTCTGCCAAGTGTAAAATACAGAAAAAAAAATACATATGATAGTGGCTACTAGCTAGTGATCAGCTCCACCACCTGATCATAACTTCGGAGTAAAGGTACCAAGTGGAAGCGAGCCAAGCATTTACCGCCGAAATAAGAGTTGTCACTTTAAGCTATACACGTGTCAGCATACATGTTCATGCTCCTGAGTCCTGAGTCCTGACCAACAAGTTCCACTTTCTCTCTTTTTAAACCTATTTCTCTCAAATAAACACAACTTCTTCCTCTTCTTCTTCTTCTTCTTCTTCTTCTTTTTCTCACAGCCATGGAGTCCATAGATTCCAACAAAAACTCTCTTAGAAAACCCATAAAAAGAAGATCCCAGAGTAGAAGAGTTCACCAAGAATGCATAGTCAACGTAGCTGAAGCCAGAAGAGAGATAGTCAAAGCGTTGAACCATCATAGATCATCATCATCATCATCATGTGGATGTGGTGTTACAAGTGTAGAGAAGAGAAGAGGAGCACGGTGCACCCTTTCCATAGAACCCCAATACTCATCTGTAATGGACCCACTGCCCCTCCCACAACCCACATGGTCCACCACTTCACCAACAACCCACCCTACAACACCCATGGAGGTACATGAATTTGAATGGGGTGATAATATAGCATCTTATACATGGTGGCTAGGGTTTCTAAAAGCCTTAGATGGTGGGCATGAAGAATCCACAACGTGCCCATTTGATGAAGAGATAGGGATGGGGTTTTTTGGGTTGTTCAACAAGTGTTTGGGGCCTTCAATGGAGGAGGTGGTGGTCGATGAGCAGAGCTCGGTGCCGGATGAGTGGCTTGCCTTGCCCACCGACGGTGGAGATTGCAGGTGAGGTGCACCGCTTTTAAGACAATGGTCAAGGACTCCAAGGGGTGTGTTGGACCTGTGTTCCAGAATTATATCTTCTTGCTTGCCAAAAGTTTTTGTTTTTGTTATTGTTTTTGTTTTTTTTCTTTGTTGGAGTTTTAGTACTTAATTAGTTTTAGTTTTAAATTAGGATTAATAATGGGGGCCGTGTTGTGCTTACCAAGGGCATTTTGGCTATCCATCCTGACAAACGATGAACCTTCATAATATTTGGGCTCTTGAATATCCATGGAAGGCAGTTTATAAGAAGATATAGAGGTTAAAAGGCTATTCTTATATATGCTTGATAATCTTTTGGTGTCGGTCAGGAGAGTAAGGTTTCCTATGTAATTGTTTTTTGTTTTATTTATTTTTGTGGCTGAAGTGAAGGAGACGATGATGCCTAACAAGCAGTTCATGGACGACCCAAAATAACTTAAGCTATGACCCTCAAGCCCTCCCAGTTGGGGCTTTAAATGGGCTCTAAATGGGCCTTCCTTTGCGGCCGGGTGCTTGGAGTATCTAGTCCAAGCCCGGCCACGAGTAAATCAGGCGCTCATGCTGAGCTCAGTTCGAGTATTGGGCTGGGCATACAGAGCATTTTCCAGGCCAAAGGGCCAGGTCAGTCTATTGAGAGCCCGATTCCTTGTAGAATGAAACAATTCCTTAATGTGTATGGATAAAAACATGGACAAATTCCATAAATATGCGAATGGACTATGGAGAAAAGGATCGGGTACCTCTACTCAGCACTTACCGAATAACTGAGGGCCCTAACCTTTGAAACCCATTGACTGCTTAAAATCATACGATGGAGATTAGACCAGGTGGCACAACCCCAAAATGTAGCCTTAAACTAGCATTGCATAAATCAAGCTCAAACTTAAATTTAGGGTTATATTTTGGGATCTGCGCTATGTAGAATCAAAACCTTGATTAATGATCTTAAGATCCATTCAGACGAGGATAAATGATTTCAATCGTTTTTTTCGAGCATTCGATGAGATTAGTATTAAACCGGGTACCAAAGGATATTGACAAGGCATATGGTAGCTAGTCACATCAAAAATGGGAAAACTAACATTTGCATATACCAAGGCCTCTCACAGTTGTGAAAGTCAACTCTCGATATATATCTATATATATATATATATATATATATATATATATATATATATATCGAATGGGACTGTCAAGGATCAAAATATCGGCGAAAATTTTGGTTTCGGGCATGACCCCGAAATTTTTGACCGAAATTTCGGCCGATAATTTGATCGAAAATATGAATCCCATACAAATTTGGACCGAAATTTCGGTCCAAATTATCATTTTGGTGAGGACCGAAACCGATAATTTAGATCGAAATTTCGGTCATTTTGGCTGAAATTTTGATCCCTGGACTGTATAATGGGACTATGTTATATGGAGGAGAGATTTTATATAGACAGTGTATAGTTGGCTGATGTGGCAGTGATGCAATTAGCTGTAAGTGCGGTGGGGCTCGATTAATGCAAGCCGATGCGTGCAGTCAGTCACGTTGCGCCACTTCAATCGCTTGCACCTTATCCTCAACAAATATGTCTACTGTTCATAATTTTTCATATAGAATGTGGTATCTGGAGGAAAAATCGGTGAGAAAAATTTAAAAATAAAAATAATAAGATTTAAAATTATTAAAAAAAATTAAAAATTTATTAAGTCAAATTATTTTTGAAAATTTTGGGAATTATTCGGGAATAATTTGTGAACTTTGGTATTTAAGCGAATTTTTGAAAAATTTGCGAAAAATTTGGGATTAATTCGGAAGACCTTAAATTCGTGAATTATTTCCAAATTTTTCAAAACATGGGCGATGATTTTTGTGACTATGGCTCCTTATGCGCCTTTGGATCTTTGGATCGTGTGACTTTTTGAACTTAAATTTAGAGTAATGTTACTGCCACATCTTTTTCTTACAACCACACTACTTAAGCAAAGCAATCGTTTTGGAACTTTGCCTTTTGGTAAGTTGGGAGTCAGAAATTAGGGCTTCGGCTTCTAGCACAATGACACTTTTGACCATATTGCAATTCAAGTCTAGCTTACCTCTTAAAAAAAAGCTTGACTAGAGATTGCGAAAATGAAGCATGGTCGAAAAGGTTGTGGTAGATGTTCCAAAAACCAAAAAAGAACTGAAAAAGAAAAGGTTGCCGTAGAGATTGAGCAGAGGAAGTAGGGTTTTCAGGATTTTTGTCTAGAGAGAGGAAATAGTTTAGAAAATATTAGGGGTGTTATTGGGTCGGTTTTGGCTGGTTTTCATGCTAAATCAAAATCGAATCGATAACTATCGATTTTTAGTATCGCAAATCGAAATTGAACCGATAAGCCTCCAAACCGAAATCAAATCGATCTAATCGGTTTGGTCGGTTTTTGGGTGCAAACGAATGGGATTGGAAATTTTTTTTAACCTTATTAAGCATAGTTTTTTACTTTTTAGGTTTAGGTTTTAAAAGAAATTTTTTTAATTACAACTCATTTTTTACTTTTTATGTTACACTTAAGTAATAACCCCTTATCGGTTTTTTATCGGTTCGGTTTCGGATTGTATAACCTTAAAATCAAAATCGAACCAATAACCCGATATCCCCAATTTCCCAAACTGAAACTAAACCGATAAGCCCCAACACTGAAACCGACCCGAGATTTTGGTCGGTCGGATTCGGTTTTCTGCATAGCCCTAGGAAATATGATATGAGGTATAACAATAAAAGTCCCCTTGTAACCGATTATTTAGGGTCCTGTTACGCGCACATCGCTTAAAACCACTTAATGAAATTTTTTTGCATTTTTGGGGATCTGTATCATGTGAAAACACCATCTTAATCGTTTGATTGAAAGTTCACAATCTAAAGATCTTCCATGCAAAAGATCAACATGAAACACAATATTATAATCTGATTCCATGCAATGAATTGTTGAATCGGACGATGGCCTGTGACTGCATTAAATCATATGATAGAGATCATGCTTCATGCCGATCTTCGGTGTTAAAGATCTTTAACATATTGCCTATAAATCAGATGGCTTAGATGATGTTTTCACATAGGCACAGGTCCCCAAAATACACGGTCTCTCTATTTGTGGTGTGCGCAAAGAAAAAATCGCGTCCGCTTAACAGTGCCCATTATTTTCAACCGTTCACTAATTAAGCACCTGACATGGGGCACGAAGCAGGTCCCCAAAATGCAAAAGTCTCAGTTCTTCCTTTGGCAACCTAGCTAACGAATGTGTCCTTTGCAATAGAAAGGAGAATGTGGATAACATTTTCAAACATAGCAAGTACACTGCTTGGTCCGTTTGGGCTTCTTTTCGGGATCTCCTTCAGGTCAGCCGGTCGCTATATATAGCATCTCTTTAGGCGCGCGAGCTCGCCAGGGTCCTGTAGCGACCCAGATTTTTTAGACTTTTTTTTATTGGTGTTAAATGGGGCACAAAATTTTATATTGGTGCTCCATACCCTATCATGGCCCACTCTCTCTAAAAACAATTAGAGTTATAAGAAGCCTTTTTCTTTTTTCAATCGGTTGGCTGGCCCACCTTCTCTCCATTAACCCAAGAAATCATGGAAAACCCAAGGCTATTGATAGCCCTCTCTCTCCTCTCCTCTCTCTCTCTCTCTCTCTCTCTCTCTCTCTCTATTCATTCACTTACACTACCCTAAGCACCCGTCCCTCTCTTTTCAACTCTCTCCCTCTCTTTCTCTAAGAATCCACGTGTACCACCATGACCCCAAACTCTTCCTCTCTCTTTCTATAATATTTTGTTCTCTACCCAACCAATAATAATATGCAACAACCTATTAATCTTGAGTACAAAAAGAATAATACTCTCCTTCGGTTTGGAGCCATGGCAGTGACAAAATATCCCGTGAAGAGCAGCCGCCAACACCACCACCATCCTCTCCTCCAATACTAGACCTGCGACAACATACAAGGCTCACCACTCCGAATCAGAGTCGAAGCGATGCGTCAGATCCAATTTGTGTCAATGTGAACCCATCGATCCGAATCAATGGAAACTTCGTGAAATCATCGCGATCGCGCTTCAAGAGGTGGGTACCCATCCATCCATCTTGTTCTTCTCAAATCTCGTCGCGTAGAATACGATTCGATCGCATATCAATAGGATAAATAAATCTTACCTGTATATATTTTTATCTATAAATATCATTATTAAAAATAATGAAATGACTAACCCTTAGCCATATATTATATTGCATTTGTTTTCTTTGCTCTTGTGGATATTTTATTTATTTAATTATTTTTCGTTTAGATCTATTTTACTCTTGGGAACTTTTATTTATTTTATTATTTTTTGTTAAGATCTACTTCACTATTGGTATATTTTATTTATTTAATATGCATTCGTTTAAGATTTATTTCAGAACCCTAATTCTTTCAAGTTGGGTTTGATTAATTTCTCTAAACAATATTAATAAGTTACGGTACTGATATATACTATCGATACTTCCCTTATATCTTACCATCAATACCTTACACACACAATCTCGATAAGAAGAATATGCACTCCAATGAACGATAACACCAGCACACAGACATATCATATAGGGAAATTTACCTGACCGGCCCTGTCAGATACACCTTTTACGTCAGAGGCCCTATAGTTTCACCTTTACCCAAACCGATCCACTGCGCGCCGAGCCGTCGCTCGCCCTTAGGAATTGCCCAAACTACCCCCAATGTAATAAATAGCCGCCCTTTTTTCAACTCTTCACTGTTTACCTTTTTCTACTTTT
The DNA here is from genome assembly GCA_021018995.1 of Chloranthus sessilifolius. Classification (NCBI taxonomy): domain Eukaryota; kingdom Viridiplantae; phylum Streptophyta; class Magnoliopsida; order Chloranthales; family Chloranthaceae; genus Chloranthus; species Chloranthus sessilifolius. The sequence continues at coordinate 131,762,065 of CM037585.1, forward strand.
TACTTTTTTGTTCGAAGTCGGTGGAGAGTCGGTGTCCTTCGTAGACGCTAGCGTTCAGTTCTACAATCTTCAAACTACCAAATCAATAAGTTGGAATTAAAATTACCTTCCATTGTTGTAGATTTTTTTTTCTCCTTTCTTTGGTGCACATTTTGGCATAATTTGTTAAGGTTATCCTATATACAATCGATATCGATTACATATGTAATCGATATCGATTGTATTTGTAGTCGTAATCGACTATATAAATAGTCGATGACGACTTCATAAAAAATCGATATCGACTCTATATGTATATAATTAATACCCATCATATAAATATAATTATTACCCATCATATTAACTCATTGATGTCATAACCCATAATAAATCATACGAGGTTTTATATTTATCTCAGCCGACGTTTAATTTCCTTCAATTTATTGCCAACTACCCTTTTGTAAAACCATTATGGCAAGTAAGCTTCAATTTATTGCCAACTATCCTTTTGTAAATCCTTTTGTATAACCCAATCAAGTTCTTTCTAGTATGGGAGGACCCACCACTACCACTAGAACCAGATCCTCTGCAGTTCCTATGAGATGAATACGAGGAAGTGCAGAAAATTTTGGCGAAGGAAGAACAGAAAAAGAAGAAGGAAGAAAAGAAAAAGAAGAAAAGAAAGAAAAAGAAAATTAAGACGGAACCACCCTCCTCTTAATCTTAGAAGCCTAGGACCGATCTTTATCGAAGAATCTTCTATCGGACGTTGCTGCCAGAGTCTTAGTTTAGTGTGTCCAGATTTCATTTTTAACTGTAAATGAAATATTTTGAATGTAAATAAAAATTTTTGAGTGGATGGAGACTTCATGAAATATTTTGAGTCTGTAAATTAAATAACGACTCTAATTAAAATCGATATTGACTATTAATAAAATCGATAACGACTCTACATGTAATCGATAATGACTCTATATGCAATCGACATCGACTCTAAATATAATCGATAACAACTATAAATAAAATCGATATCGATTACATGTAGAGTCGATATCGATTATATTTAGAAGCGATAACGATTACATTTAGAGTCGATATCGATTACGAGTAGAGTCGATATCGATTACATTTAGAGTCGTTGTCGATTTTATTAATAGTCGTTATCGATTACATTTAGAGTCGATATCGGTTTTATATATTACAATTCAGTTAACATTTAAACTATTCTTGTTAGTGTGGGACTCAGTCCTTTCTTTTTTTTAACAGTTCATTTCAACTAGCTATCAAGATGGTTGTACACCGACCTGTTGCCAAGTGTTCCCCCAATGTAATTTCGAATCTCTACAATAATGCTACCCCAACTCAAAAAAAGTTGTTGAGAGATTCAGTTTTCGGTGGAATATTTCAAATGCCTAATGGTGTGAAATTTCTTTCCGATGTGGTCAATACGATGTTGATGTTTTAGGTTGAAAAAAACCACTTCCGAATAAGGAAGACTGATGTCTATCTTCGGAAGTTGGACATTGCATTGATACTGGGCCTTGCCGTAGTTGGCCCAGAAAAGTATACCCCATCTATTAAATCACTGGAAGAACAAACCATTCGATATAAATACTTTCGTGGAACGCCTCCTGGAAAAATTCTCCGGTCTCATATAGATGTTGCAATTTGGAGAGCGAAAAGTGATGAAGACTTCGTAAAGTTGTCCCTTCTATATATGTTGTGCATATTTCTCTTTCCCGAGTCCCCCCATCATCTTTCGGAAGACCACATCGACCTCATCGATGATGTGGAGAACTTTAACCGAACTCCGTGGGGTCTCCACGTGTACCACGACTTGATCGAGTATATAATGAAAGCCGCGGCGAATAGAAAGGCCCCAAAGATGGATAAAGCCCTTAAGACGTACAACACATATGGATTCATATGTGTACTTCAATGGTGGGCTTACGATATGTTGCCAGATATCTCGCCTTTCCAAATAGGCCTCGAGGTCCCTTTCCCACGACTGCTGAAATGGTTGGACAGGGCGCAGTCAAGGATCAGAGGTTACACACGCGGACAGATATTAGACAGCAAGGTATGAGGTCTATTAAATAATTCAAATAAAGGGAGTAGAGAGATCCGATGCCGATTCAAAAAACAACTTACCGATTCATTCTAGAATCGATAACGAGTCATTATAGAATCGATAACGACTTACTAAGTAGTCGATACCGATTCATTAAGTAATCGATACCGACTTACTAAGTAATCGATAACGACTATTTAATAAGTCGATAATAATTCATTACAGAATCGATAACGACTTACTAAGTAGTCGATACCGATTCCATACTTAATCGATAGCGATGCAGTACAGAATCGATAACGATTTATTAAATAGTCGGTATCGATTCATTACAGAATCGATAGTGATTTATTAAATAGTCGATACTTTGCATTTGGAATATATGATCAATTTAGTGTGTTATTGACTGTCTTTTCTTTTCTTTCAAAAGGTTCGCGCTCCCCTCGTGCCTGTTGGCTTCGAATTAGAGATATCTGTCTTAAAAGAATATCTACGGGTTAAAAATGTCGTTGGGGGGAAGAAGAAAGAGCCTCATGAACCGGTCAAGAAAGCTGTGGAAGAGATGCGGCCGAAGAAGAAGAGAAATTACATTCCGGTCGAGAATATTGACAAAGAAGAATGGGATGACCAATCGACGTCAAACGAAGAATCGTCCACGAAAAATGGCCCCGTCCATGCAGGTGTAGAGCGGTCAAGAACTAGGGGGGGCACGAAGGAGAGCCTAGCTGAACCGTCCACCTCCAATGAGTCGTTGTTGAGGAGGGTCGACGGTTTGGCGCTGGAGAACTTGAAGCTCACCCAAAGAGTGAGCGATTTGGAGGGAGAGAATAAGGTCCTGGTGAAACATTGTGCTTCCATAGAGAAACTATGCAACTTCTTGAATGAGCGATTGAAATCAAGGGATGAGGAGTTGCAAAAGTTGAATCACTACAACTCGTTGGTCAGAAAGGGCCAGGGGAATATAAAAGAACTTCTTGAAAATTTATTGGAGGCGATACCTAAGATATGTGTTGAAACATGGAATTTATGTGTTCAAATTTGTTAACATAAATTGATATCGACTGTATAGAGAGTCGATAACGACTGTATATTGAATCGTTATCGACTATATCTACAATCGATAACGACTGTATATTGAATCGTTATCGACTATATCTATAGTTGAGAACGATTAAATGTAAAATCGATTTAGACTTTTTAAAATATTTTGCACCATTATTTCAATGTTCAGGATGGCGATATTGAGGAGCTGATATTGAAAGTGTGCGACACAACGGTCGATGAGGAACCATCAGCTCCCCTGCGTCAGGATCCTCTCAAGGGTGAGGTGACGGTAGCTGCTGACGAGCTGCCTGAGAGTCAAACCGATAAGGGTCCAGCTGGTGAAGAGCAAACCTTTTCCCAATTGCCTCACCAACAAATTGACCCTCGCTTAAGACCTAGGCAAGGGAAACTCATCAAAACAGCTGCCGTCAAACCTAGGACACAGCGAAGGGTAGTGACGGTAAAAAAGCCTATAACCGAGAAGGCCATTGAAAGAAAAATTGTTGAGCCTGGATCAGTGACAAATGCTACCACTGAGCCTGGGTCTTCGGCTGATGATGCTACTGTTGTGCTGACAACGGAGCAGAAATACATGCAAGAGATATGGAACAAGCCTGAGAAGGAGGACGAGTAAGTTATTCTTCTCAGGAACAAGCCTGAATCTTTCACTTTATTATTATAAATTTATAAATGTATTACGAAGATTAGTTATATTGGCCTTCATTTATGCAGCGACTACGTAAGCACCGTCGGTAATTATAGGTTGGTGGTGCAATCTTTCAGATGTTTGGAGGGCACACAGTACATGGACAATTTTGTAAGTAAAGTAAAGCTATTGTAGCTATTGTAGGCACAAATAGACAATTTAAAGCTCTCGACGACTTGAAATAGAGTCGTTATCGACTCTACACTGAATCGGTATCGATTCATTTTATAATCGATGACGATGACTTATCTAATCGTTATCGACTTTACAATGATTTGTTATCGATTCATTGTATAGTCGATGGCGATTATATATATAATCGTTATCGACTCGACAATGAATCGATATCGATTCATTCTAGAGTCGATATCGATTATATAAGTCATCGTCATCAATTATAAAATGAGTCGATACCGATTATTTAACTCTAACTGTATATTTAACTCTAACTACTTTGGTTTCAGATTATGGGCGCCTACCTGAGACACTTGAAAGTAATTGATGACGATATTTATCCTAATGTAAAGCACAAAAGCTTCCTTGTGAGCCCTACCACTCTGACGTACATGGGCTTTGAACTGAACGACTTCAACAAGTTCCTTCTCACTGAAAGATTATATGAAGAATCGTTCGAGAGTCAAATTAAACGGTGGGCTGCCTATAAACAAGAATAGAGCCAAGGCAAGAAGCTGATGGAAAATTTCTTCTTCAATTAGTTTCGAAATTTGTGGGCTCACGAGTCCAACACAGTATGCTTCTAACCTCTTTATAATTTTTCTTTATAATTTTTCTATCATACCCTTTAAGATTATATTGCTTTTTTATAGATATTTATGCCAATTCATTCCCAACAACCATTACACTGGGCGCTTGCGATCGTGAAGGTAGTCGAACGATCGATAATGGTCGTCGACCCTATATTTAATAGGCCCTCTAAGGAAAGATATCCGACCCAATTTAAAACGCTGATAAGATATTTTGCTTAGCATATCTTTCATTATTGTTAGCTTAGCATATCTGACATTCCTATATTTTGAAACAGACCCATTACCTTCCCGCGGTTTTATATTCGTACGGTGACTCCACTGCATTGAATACGAAGACCTATCCTTGGTCATCTAGTGACTGCCGGATCAAAGCCCTTCCCCGACAGACCAAGTCGAGTGATTGTGGGGTGTTTGTGGTGAAGTATGTGGAGTACTTCATGTCGGAGAAGAAATTTGACTTTGCGCAATCAGATATGGATAGGTTCAGGGCAGAAATTGGCCATACACTGGCGACATACTCCGGCGATGGGGGAAGAGAACTTGAGGAGGACGACATAGAGGAGGAGGCGCAGCAGTAGTGTGGCTGTAAATGTAAATGACACATTTTTTGTAAATAAAATATTTTAAATATAATTAAAATATTTTTTAAGTAGCAGTGGTTATAATGTAGAAATAGAAGTCATTATCGACTTATATATAGTCGTCATCGACTATACAAATAATCGATAACGACTCTATAAATAGTCGATATCGATTCTAAAATGAATCGATATCGACTTGATATAAAGTTGATGGTGATTCTGAATAGAGTCGCTATCTATTATTTATATAGTCAATGGCGACTATATAAAGTCGTTATCGATTATACATATAGTCGACGACGACTCTATAAATAATCGGCAACGACTATATATACAGTCGTCAACGACTATATATACAGTCGCTGACGTAACATTTGTACATTTTTGGTTGCATATTTCTATGTAACTGTACAGTAAAATTACAACTATTACGAATCAAAAAAATCTAAATTCTAAATTTCTGAGCAAATATATATTCTCGTTTACATTCCATCTATCTTTATAAAAAATATACACTATCAACCCATCGGTCCCACTGCCGTGCAACTCCTGCGATTGTGACCATATTCATTGCACCTGTTACACTGTAGGGCCCTAATCTCACCCTTAGACCTTATCCTTCTCTTCCTCGGATGGCCGACTTGCTTTCGACAATTATAGGGTGGTCTCACTTTCATATTTTCAGAGAGTTGCTCTACTTGGAACTTCCATTGGCTTTTATCGAGGGTGGGAAGCCATTGCTCGTCGTATGTTTGTCTAAAGCAAGCGGTGAAAAACTACTTCTCACAAAAGTTATGTTAGTCGTAACTTCTTCGATTGATGGCCGCCACGACATGGGAGCAAGGCAAGCCATGAATGTGCCAACGGCGACAACTACATGTCTTATGTTCCAAGTCAACGTGATGAATGAAATTTTTGTAGTTGACTTAGAATTGATCGCGCCCGTATGGTTGAGCTCTCTTTCTACCGGCCCATTGCAACACCTTCTTCATATGCTCGTCTACTTTCGGGTAGAGGAGGGTGGTCCATTTATCAGATATCTATCTGTGCTTTTGAAAATGATCAGCGACTTTCTCTCTAGTAGTTCTGATTAAGTCAATAATTGGTCTCTCTCGAGCTATCTTTAGTACGTTGCTTAAACTTTCGGCATTATTCGTAGTCAGAGAATCGTACTGCCTTCCTTCCATATGTGCGCGTGCCCAATGCTTCGGGTATATTTTTGAAATATATTATACGACCCGAGGATCAGCAGAATCTTTCTTCATTTCGTTCATAAAATAATCAAATCTCTCTACTGAATATGCATGCACAACTTTCCACCATAGACCCTTCACATTGTTCTTGAGATACTTGTGCCAAATTTTGTGTCATATGTCGCATATAGTAGTTGTGATATGCGTTAGGAAAGATTTGTTTCACTGCATTTATTAAACCCTTCGACCTATCAGTGATAAAAATAAAATCTTCGTTAAACCCACCGATCACGAACGCACCTACCCGTTCAAGAAATCACATCCACGTATCCTCTTCTTCTAATTCGACGACGGCAAATGCTAATGGTAATATATGACCATTACCGTCTTGCGCCGAGGCGATAAGTAGGATCCCTTCGAAACGTCCTCGTAGGTGTGTACCGTCTAAATGCAATATGCGACGAAGTGTATTGCGGTAGCTTCCGATGCACGGGCCAAAACTCTAAAAAAATCTTTGGAACTTATTGTCAAGCGTAAGTTGAAAGGATGTTTGTACATTAGGATCTACCCTCTCCATCTCCTTCACGTAAACCGATAGATCCACAAATTATCCTTCCTAACTGCCTCTAATATCATAAAGGGCAAGTTCTTTTCCCCTCCAAGCCTTTGCATATGAGATTTGCACATTATAAGCTTTTGCAATATCAAACATTATCGACGCCGGTGTGTAGTCGAATCCTTCCATAAGTTTATCACGTACATAGTTGGCTACGAAGGAGATTGCTACATTACGATGATCGTCCGGTCCGATCTTAGCAGCCCCGCATGTGTTAGTACTATTGAATGTCTTGATTTGGAAAGAATCGAGCTTAGTCAATTTAGACGCATGTATTCGCCTATAACAATCGTTCAGTATCCGTCCATTACCGATAACTAGCGATTTTCATGCTCAATTTGAAAGTTTTTCTCCACTGCGTGCTCTTTCAATGCTTTTTGAAATGTTTGTTTGTCTCGAAAGATCTCTCCAACTTTAAACGTCCAATTTCGATATTCAGTTTCCACCTCTTCATCGGAGGAGTCACCCGAAGTCTCTGACACTTCGTAATCTCCGTCTACTAGGGGATTATCAATGTCTCTCACAAAAATTTTCGGATCCTTTTTTATAAACCCATCCGGTTCGCTTTCATAATCTTCTTCTAAGGTATCTTCATTAGTAGGTTGAGAATGACTACGCCATTCACTAGTGGTGTTCTCAGGTGGTTGACTAGATCCTTCACCAAAGGGGTTCTGATGTGATTAACTAGATCCTTCACCGAATCGATAATGACATGGTTGACTAGGCCCTTCACCGAAGGGGTGCTCATGTGTATGGACATGGGGTTGAGTTTCTCCGGTAATTCCCATCGATGGCATGGTAGAACATAATTCGTGAATAAACCAAGTTGTCCATCCACCGGGGAAGATATGACTGAAATCGTCGGTATCCACCGCCCGTTCTGAAGTGTAGTCTAACCATTGACTACATTGTTGTGACCCATGCATGTATTTTAGTGGGTCATCATACGATTCAATCGGAGCATCGTTTAAATCAAAAGTTGCTTTCCTGACAGTCATGTTCACCATAATATCGCTGTCATCGCCCTAAGCAGACTGATATCGTATCTGATTTCATCCTCAAACTTACATGGCTGAAATTCAGTCTCGCCAAGATCTACTTGTTCAGCTTCGACTCGGACGGATGACGGTTCCTTAATGATGAATACCTTTATCACTTCCACCCCGGATCTATAAAAGGTTAATAGGGTGGTCAAATCATCAGCGTCCAAAATGTCGGCAACCACAGGGGTATTCACTATCTTCATGAAACTTTGTGGAAACTGTTTCATCCGCCCTCGCAAAACTGACAGTAGACATTCGCCTCATGAACTGTTCATAAGAAATACTTGTCAAAATGTTAATAACCCTCCTCCGGCTACCTTCATACAAGCCATCATCGTTTACAAGAAGGCCATCATAGTGACAAAGAAGAGGAATTCTCACGTCCGTCATCGTCTATTTAGGAATGAGAAAGAAGGGGTCATAAGACTGATGAAACAAAAAAGAAAGGACTCTATATACAATCGATTATATATACAATCGTCATCGACTTTATATACAGTCGATATCGATTTCAAATATAATTGGCATCGACTCTATATACAATCGATATTGATTGTATATATAATCGTCATCGACTTTATACACAATTGTTGTCGATTAAATATAGAATCGATAACGACTATATTTGCAATCGATATCGACTGTATATAAAGTCGATGACGATTATATATACAATCGAGATGTATACTTTTCAAAAAATGATCCAAGGATACAACGACTTTCTTATACTGCACGAATAGAAGATCCTAACAAACTGAAAATGTGGACCAATAAACTTAAATTATTTCTTATATTGCCCCATTAAGAGACCCTAATAAACTGAAAATGGAGTTTATGTAAGATACCTCGCGTCGCAAGGGCAAACTACAGGGTCTTCTTGTCACAATGGAGAAATGCACGGCTTCTTCTCCCAAGCCTCTATTTTCTTCTTCGAAATAGTAGATCGGAGCATATCAGATTAAGGAAAAAGACGTCGTCACCTGTGACCTGACCCACCTCTAACTTTTTAGCAGATTAAAATGAGGAAGAAGAAGATGCTTTGTGGGTTAAAAAAAGTCATAGAAGGGGGTAATTTGAACTTTTTACTCTCCTTAGGGTCGGCTAGGCTTGGAGCTGGTTGGTTTGGGTAAAGGTGAAACTACAGGGCCTCTGACGTAAAAGGTGTATCTGACAGGCCGATTAGGTAAATTTCCCTATCGTATATACACTAGGTTAATATAACACCTTCAATTCTCCTCCCTGGCCTATACTATGGGCACTCATCATAAATAGATGACATCACCAGCCTACTTTTAAGACATTTAATACCAAGTGAGGAACATTTTTTGCCAGTGCAGTTAGCCGGACGCTAGCATCATAAGAAGTTACTTAGCCAAAATGCTACTCTTAATTCTCATCCCGTTGAAGTGTGATTATTATTGGCACACATCTAGTGTTAATCTATACTACCCAAGTGACACTTTATTGTTGTAACATGTCCTAATTAGAAAGGATTATGATATCTTTTCATCACCACTCGAAACAGTTACCGTGCCCTCAAAGATTCGGTAGGCGCAAATATGGGTACTAGAAACCATAATATATTAATTGAGGACTGTGACTCATCCGATATTGCTTAACTCATCTGATGTTGGACCGTGACCCCTCTGGTATTGGTTCATGACTCATTTGGCGTTGGGCCTTGACTCATCTGATATTGGATCGTGATCCATCTGGTGTTGGTTCGTGACCCATCTGATGTTGGGCCTTGATCCATCTGATATTGGGCCGTGACCCATCTGATGTTGATTCGTACCCATCTCGTATTAGTTCATGACTCATTTGATGTTGGGCCTTGACTCATCTGATACTGGATCGTGATCCATCTGATGTTGGGCCTTGATCCATCTGATGTTGGACCATGACCCATCTAATGTTGATTCGTGACCCATCTAATGTTGGGCCTTGACCCATCTGATGTTTGACCGTGACCCATCTAGTGTTAATTCGTAACCCATCTGATGTTGGATCATGACCCATTTGGTGTTGGTTCGTGACCCATCTGATGTTGGACACTTGCGAGTATATTATAATTGTTCACAGTAATGCACTTGAGTATCTGAAGGACACTTTTGGATATATTCTTTTATATTTAAATAAATAGGATATGGGTGGGTAATATAAAAGTAATAAAGTATTATATAACTATTAATATAATGTTATTATATTGCAATATGTAACAAAACTACTTAATTACTTCTTTATTATTCTAATAAAACTCATTATATAACTTTAATATAATGTTATTATATTGCTATATGAAACAAAGTTACAAAATTACTTCCTTATCATATTAATAAAACTTACAATATACATGTATAGTGATATTTTACTTACTAAATTCGATCGATCAGTGAGTTGGTCTTCTATCTTGAATCTTTGTTTCTATTTAATTCGATCGATCTGTACCCAAATTTAAATAACTTACATAATGTTAATTCCAAGACTAATTAATCAATTATCGTCCTAATAGACGACTTGATTTTATACAAAAATTCTACTATTGCACAACCAAAAACTTAGTGCCCATTAATCACTTGCACTTTGCGATCGATGGTCGTGATTCACTTCATCTTTAAAATAATAATATTTTAATTGAGCATTTAATAATATATATATATATCTCTTATCGCTTCAACGCAACCACTTCAATAATACGAAATATTAGAAATTTGATACCTCGTGAAAATTGAACTCTGACGTTCAAGTTATCGAAAATACAATTATTCTCCTACTATATATTTATTGATATATTATGTAAATAAATATATGTATAAATATAACGATAATCTGAATGAAAACTTTTTTGTATGTGTGATGATTTTGTATTTTCATTTTAATTATGTTATGAGTTAAGGACATGTTAAGTCATATGACGCGAGTGTATGAGATCACGCCTACACTTGGGCGTGATATTTTGCTGAGATGATATCGAAGTGAGGAATATATCGTATTCAAATGCCTTACAACTCATGGAGAATGAGACCCATAACGAGTCGAATGAGTACAAATTCAGTTTAACCTCATATACGGTGCTATGTACAGTGACCCTATCACCCCAAGTTTTAATACGAGAGGATAAGATATGAGATATAATATGAGAATCGGGCTTTGGGCCTTAACTGTGGTGAGATTTTTTTTACGGTCACGTGAAACTCAAAATATTGGCGTCCATGTACGGATGCAACCCTCTATGATAGTATGGGCTGTCACACGAAGTACATCCAAGTTACTACGAAACTTTTTTTCTTGAGAAGCGTGATTTAGAAAAGTTATCCCACTATAATTTGTCCTAGAATTAAGTGTATGAGTATGATAAGATATGAGTAAGAAATAAGATAAGTTATGATACGAGTACGTTACTAAGACACCGCTGTGTAGGTCAGTAAAAAATAAAGAATTTAAGTCTTTGTATGTGTCGTTCCTTGCGTAGCCACCATAAGGGCAACGTCTTTCAGCCAAGTCGGATCTCTAAGAGAGATTATGAGTATGAGTATATTTATAAGTTACTTTGGTCATTATGACTCCCAATTAGCTGGATGGAGAAGTATGAGTATGATCTGGAGGGCGTTATGATATGATGGTATGATACTATGGTGACTCTCACATAGTAGCTCGAGCAGTGACTCTGGCACAAGTCGTTTAGGATTTTATGAGTATGTTAGTTACGCTTATACGATGTACAAACATATATGCGAGAATAATAAAAAAGATATGATATGATATGATATGAGATATGATAAGGTACGTTAGGATATGAGTGTTTAGATTATGGTCCTGCATTAATTATTAGGATATGAACTTACGATATGCACTTGATTTTATTATTCTGTTTTGATTTCTTTGAGATATTATATTTATCACTCACATGATGCACCCACAATGAACCTTAGTAGAATGGGGTGGATCGATAGTGTATCCACTAAGTTTACGTGACTGAGTAAACTCATCCCACGATAATCTAACAGTTGCAAGTGATTACGCTGGTGGAGTAGATGATGTGTCCTAAAATTTGTACTCGCAAGTGCACGAATCGTGATGTAGTCAGTGGGTGCAAAGTACGAGATCGTTCCCACGAGGATTGGTGAGAAAATATAAAAACAGAAATATCAATTAACTAAAAGAATTTCCACAGATCTTTCACAGTAACCAACAATCTAGGGTTCTAATAAATGAGATAAATGCTAATAGATAAATGCTAATAGATAAATACTAAAGGAATTTAACAATTAAGGAAAGATAAGGATTGGGATGCTAAATCCTCCCATCGTAGGTTTATCATTTACAAAATGTTAATATGTGGATTGAGATGTGAGATCTTTAACAGATTTCTCAAAAGAAGCACTGCCCTATACACACGTGAGTTCTAAAATATAGATCTGAGATAACGGAGATGTATGATTAACATCCCATAAGTGTATGATTAACACTCACACCTCGGACAATGTTTAGAACCCAATCTCTAGGGTAATTTCCAAAGTACAATCTAAGATCAAGGAGATGTATGATTAACACCCCATGGGTGTATGATTAACATCCACACCTCAGATCGTGATTGGAACTCACCACTGGGATAAAGTCATACTATCAATCCGAGATCAAGGAGATGTATAATTAACACCCCATGAGTGTATGATTAACCTCACACCTCAGATGATGGTAAAACTTCACCCCGAGATGGGTGATAATTAGGATAAAATCATTATTGCAGATCTAAAATCATAGGGCATGATTAGCTCCTAGATCTCAGACTGAAATAATGATTTCACCATTTTCAATGAATATTAGGGTCTTAAAAAGCATCTGACATCTCAATCACAGATTTATATTAATATAAATGAATACCTCGGATGGGGTTCATTAGATCCCCATCCTTAATGAAACTACCTACACATAACTGAAATAAGCAATAAAATAAATACAGAAGTTGAAAATGCCATTAAAATACCGTAAAGAATTATTCACAAAAAACTTTAATCCAAGTATGTACACCTCCTTCTTGAAAGTGGATCCAAATAAAAAAACTAAGACTTATCTTCCTCTCCAAATGAATATTAAAAAGGTAGTTCAAGAAAATGGGACTCAATGCCCTTACACTTTAAAACGCAGAGAAACTAAAACTAAAAGAATGTAGAAAAATGAAAACTCTCTAAAAAACAGAACTCTCTCAAAAGAAGAATACAGAAAAATAATAAGAATTAGAATTATCTCTCCCAAGGACTCCCCCGAATGAATATATCTCCAAGAATATCTTTTTCCTTAATTGCCAAAAAAAAAGTTGCTTTTTCCTCCAAGATTTTATTCCTTGAAAAGAGTACCAAGATTCTCGCGGCCAAACAAAATTCCGAACTCAAATTCAAATTTGGTCGATCAATCGACCTCCTAGATTTTCGTGAATTCCCGCTACACTTTGCATTCAGACACTGCCTTAGTATTGCAGCCATAACTTTCTATCCTGAAGTCAGATTGAGGCGATTCTTACGGCGTTGGAAAGCTGACGATGAGTTCTCCAACTTTTGTGTTTTGACAATTTTCTGAATCTAACGTCTTGAAGCTTCAAATTGAGCTCCAAGTCGAGATAAGTTCCGAATGATCCAAGGTAGCACGAATTTGACGTTATATTATGAACTTTTGGGTTATTTCATGCTCAACACATCTCCAGGCCTGTAAATCACTAAAACTATATAAAACATGTTAAATAGCTTTCATCGGATAGCTAAATATAGGTCTTTAGGGGTGAAATATCATCATATTTTACTGCACATCATACCCCCAAACCTACACTTTGCTAGTCCTCGAGCAAAGGAGAAGATAAACAAAACTGAAAAATAAACTAACAACCTAAGAAAAGTAAAGAATGCCACTTTCGTAGGGAACACGATTGCATTTAGCATATGCAACAAGCCTTTAAACCGCTAGGTGATCCCTAGTGGAGGAGTTTTGTCTCTTGAGGGTTTTCAGTGAAGTTACCCACAAACTTCAAGGCATTGATTTATGTGGAATTTATTAATTGATCTCATTATGCATTTCTTCCACAAGTACTATGCATGCCATGTCATTTCCATTGATGCTTAGTTAAGCTAAACTAATGCTTCAATTTACAGATAAATTTTTCGCCCATCTTTAGATGTTTCAATGTGGTCATCAGATCAAATAATTTTTTTATTTGAGAATTTATCTTATTTGTGAACTGCATAGATTTCTGCTTTGATTCAAACCTCACAATAGGTATACTTCTCAAACTAAAATCACTCTGATGATGGGTAAGTTTTCGCACACATATGAGAGATCAATACAAAGCAAGCAAAAAGGTCTCACATGATAAATGAAACACGATGCAATCAATGAACAAAGATAAATCTCATAAGAACAGATACTTGTATATTCTAATCATGTCATATCAAGTTCCATAGGTATCACATATTTGCTCTCCACCAGGCAGTTAGCAATGCAAGATCGGATCATGAGGGTCTTTTTGCAGGGTTGTAATGGGGCTCGTGCAAGGAAATTTGGATTCAAAATTTCTGAGAAATTTGGAAAAGAAACAAACTTCTGATTTTTCTATTTCTCATTTTTTTCTTTTCTAATTTCTCGCCTCTTTTTTTTTCAATATATTATTTTTTTTTTCTTTTTGAATTTCATCTTCTTACAGCACCTCATATTTTTCATTCTTTTTCTTTTTCTCCTCCTTTTTTTTTTCTTTTATATTTTTGCCATACACTCTCAGTAAACACCACAACTCGGTATCTCTCCACTTACTCTCTTTTCGTTCATTTCCATCCATCGTTCCTAATTTCTCAGAAATAAGAAGGGTAAAGCTAAATTTTTAGAAATGGTGAAGGGGTAAAGGTTAACGTGGCTTATCAAAGTACGTATAAAGGTAAATTTTCAATAGGCTCAAAGGGGTACTAGAAGGATAAATTTATATGAGGTGGGGTATTTTAAGCACAAACGAGCCAAAGATGGCCTTCAATCACGTCCTCAAAAGATGGTAACTCTACCTATTTATCTTGAGCAAACATATGATACGTTCTAGCACAATAATATGAATTTAATGTCATGCAAAGTCACAAGTCAACATAAAATGTATGAGATTATGCAAGAATAATTCGTATTCAAAGATAACTTCGAGTTTGTTTAAGCACTCATCAAGGACGAAAAATTGGCGCTAAAGCTCACCGGATTTTAATCTCCACTAAAATCCTTACAGTTCACAAATTTGATAAATTTTCATGATTTAAACTCTTTGAACTAACTCAAACAACAAAAACTCCTCAAGAGCGGGTTTAAGATTTATATGTCAATTTCACCTTAGCTATTCTCTCCTAAGAACAATGAAACAAAATTGCATTTAATATTCGTTTTAGATCGCATAAATTATCAATTTATAAATTCCACACAAACCATCACTGTGCTCAGTCGATCGATCGACCATGAGGGGTCGATTGATCGACCAAGAAGGGTCGCTTGATCGATCAAATCCGATTTGTTTTTTTTTTTTTTTTTTAAATTTTAATAATAAGAGAGACTACACCCCCAAACCTAATATGTGCAATGTCCTCATTGGACCAAAATTAACGGGGGCACCCCCAAACCTGCAATGAAAATACTCAAAGACCAAACAGGCAAAGGAAGTGAGACGCATAAGTGAAATTGAAATAAAATTAAATGAAGAAAAGTAGTAAATATTACACTTATTCAATCCAGAAAATGGGAAATCCTAAAGCTACCTAAGAACAGAAAATAAACCGCTAAAAATTTAATCCTAAACTTCCTAAAATATCCTAAACTTCGTAGAACATCATAAAAACTCGTTGATTTCGACACTCAAACATCCGCATCGGTCCCCTCAATGTGGGAAATGCGAAATCCCACATTGCAGTGGTGATCCTCCGCGGATTGAAGGAATTAGGAATCACATCCGGCGGTTGTGGTGAGGAAGGATTGGGCGTACTACTCGAGGGTAGATCTTGAAGTGGTGGAGATGGATACAATGTCGCCCAAGTCTCAGTTGGAATGAGATCAATAACCTCCTTGGGGATTGATTTAGGGATGAATGCAGCCAATGGAGTAGGTGGTAGTAGAGATGAAATGGAAGGAATGGGTGATGGAGAATTTGGGATAAGGGTCGGTGACGGAAACGCATCCAAATCAATCATCTCGATATCGGTGGAGAAGGATGGGGTAGATTTGACGGAACGATTCACTCTTTTACGTGCTGGCTCTTCCCAAAACTGAACAGGGAAGGGGACCAGATCAACCACAGTAACGTTGGGTTCCCGAAATCCGTAACGAGGGTGTGTACCCGAAATCCGTTCTCGTTTCCTTGCTGGATCTTCCATCTTCCTGAGGGTAGACCTTGTAAAATAAGTTCTGCCGGCCATTGATGAAATATGAGAAGGAAGGGGTGATGAAGAAAGGATGGAGGCAAGGTTGCAGGGTGTTTAGTTTAAATAGAAAATGAGTGTTTGAGATATGATGAAAGACGTCTACGAAGCAAAACAAAGAATCCGATCGTACTAAACAACTTAAAATTTTCGGAAGCCGATCGGTCGATCGATCGACCAAGAAGAGTCGATCGATCGACTAATCCAGTCAACGAAAGTTGACTTTAAAAGATATTGGCAGAGTCGATCGATCGACCAGAAATGGTCGATTGATCGACTGTTATTATGGACTCAACAGAGTCGATCGATCGACCATGAATGGTTGATTGATCGACTGCCTTTTTTTTTTTTTCTCAAAAAATCGATCAATCGACCAGTCATGGTCGATTGATCGACTGTTATCAGTGCGCAATAGTATACAGAAAACTCTTCTATTTTTTTTTCGATTGATTTTGCTTTTTTTTTTTTTAATTATTATTATTATTTTTTTTTCAAATGTGTAAATCACCAAAAACAACATGGGTTGCCTCCCAAGAAGCGCCAAGTTTAACGTCGCTAGCTCGACATTCAGAAATTTGTATGTCATCCCGATTGATCAGGATTCCTCAACTCAAGTTCATCGAACTTTTCAGTGTAATTTTCCAAAAACGGTTTTACCCGTTGCCCGTTGACTCGAAACGTACTTTCATTTCGCAAGTTGCACAGCTCAACTGCCCCGTTTGGAAATACTCGATTGACTAGGAAAGGACTGCTCCAACGGGTTTTGAGTTTCCCAGGGAACAGATGTAGTCTTGAGTTATACAACAACACCTTCTGTCCCACAGTGAATGATTTTCTCAAAATAGACGGATCATGAACACGCTTCATGCGGTCCTTGTAGGATCTGGCACACTCATATGCATCAGCTCTCACTTCCTCTAATTCTGTAATTTCCAATTTTCGCTTATCCCCAGCTCTCTGCAAATCGAAGTTTAAAGACTTAATAGCCTAATAGGCCCGATGTTCCAATTCAACAGGTAAATGACAACCTTTGCCAAAAACCATTCAATGGGGAGACATTCCTATGGGAGCCTTGAATGCTGTCCGATAGGCCCAGAGTGCGTCGTTTAATTTCAACGACCAATCCTTCCGATTGGGCTTTATCGTTTTCTCTAGAATACGTTTAATTTCTCAATTTGAAACTTCGACTTGTCCACTAGTTTGAGGGTGGTATGGTGTAGCCACCACAGAGTGATCCCATATTTCTTCATCAGCTGAGCGAAAACTTTATTACAAAAGTGCTTTCCGCCGTCACTAATAATCGCACGTGGAGTACCAAATCTTGGAAATAACTCATTTTTAAGAAACTTAACCACTACTCTGTGGTCATTGGTTTTATAGGCCAGTGCTTCCACCCACTTTGAGACATAATCCACTGCAACCAAGACGTATAAATTTCCAAAAGAATTGGGGAATGGGCCCATGAAGTCTATTCCCCAAACGTCAAACAGTTCAACTTCTAGGATTGGATTTAAAGGCATCATATTTCTTTTGGAAATTCTGCCCAGCATTTGACAATTACTGCATAAAATGCAGTGCTGATGACAATCTTTAAAGATTGTTGGCCAATAAAATCCACATTGGAGAATCTTCGTTGCAGTCTTCTTTGAGCTAAAATGTCCTCCACAGGACAACTCATGACAAAACGAGATAATTTTTTACTGCTCCTGTTCTGGAATGCACCGTCTGATGACCTGATCAGCACAATATTTGAACAGGTACGAGTCCTCAAAGAAATAATGCTTGGCTCGTGCTAGAAAGACAGCTTTTTCATTTTTATTCCAATGCTCAGGTATCTGATTTGTCACTAAATAGTTAACCGGATCAGCATATCATGGTAGATATTCAACAGCGAGCAATTGTTCATCAGGAAAGTTTTCCAAAATTGGAATCAGATCCTCAGATTTTTCAACAATGATTCGAGACAAATGATCAGCAACTACATTTTCTGATCCCTTTTTGTCTTTGATTTCCAGATCAAATTCTTGTAAGAGTAGAATCCATCGGATTAATCGAGCTTTTACATCTTTCTTTGAAAAGATGTAACGAAGAGCTGCATGGTCAGTAAACACTACCACTTTTGATCCCAACAAATAGGATCGGAACTTGTCCAAAGCAAAGACTACTGCTAGGAGTTCTTTTTCGGTGGTAGAATAATTCAGTTGCGCATCATTGAGGGTGCGACTTGCATAGTAAATAACATGCGGAACTTTCTCTACCCGTTGTCCCAAAACAGCACCCATTGCATAATGCGATCGTCACATGATCTCGAATGGGAGCTTCCAATCTGGTGATTGGATGATAGGGGCTTTGACCAATTCTGCCTTAATACTTTCAAAGGCATTTGTACACTTTTCATCAAAGATGAATAGGGCATCTTTAGCTAGTAGGTTGCACAATGGTTTTGCAACTTTGCTAAAATCTTTTATGAAACGTCGATAAAAATCGGCGTGTCCAAGGAATGACCTAACTTCTTTTACTGTTCTTTGTGGTGGAAGGTTTGAGATCAATTCTACCTTAGCTTTGTCCACCTCAATACCTCGGGATGATATGATATGTCCCAAGACGATACCACTTTTCACCATGAAATGACATTTTTCCCAATTTAGAACAAGATTTTTCTCTTCACATCTCGCAAGAACAAGAGATAGATTATACAAACAATCACCGAAGTTGTCTCCATAAATAGAAAAATCGTCCATGAAGACTTCCAGAAATCTTTCCACCATATCAGAAAATATACTCAGCATACACCTTTGGAATGTAGCTGGAGCATTGCAAAGTCCGAACGGCATTCGACGATAAGAAAACGTTCCAAAGGGACAAGTGAACGTTGTCTTTTCCTGATCTTCTGGTGTAATGACTATTTGATTATACCCAGAATAGCCGTCAAGGAAACAATAGTATTGGTGCCCTGCCAATCTTTCTAGCATTTGGTCAATGAATGGGAGAGGAAAGTGATCCTTTCTAGTCATTGAATTTAACTTCCTGTAGTCAATACACACTCTCCAGCCAGTTTGAACTTTTGTTGGTACTAGCTCATTCTCCTCATTTCTCACCACTGTAACTCCAGACTTTTTGGGTACCACTTGTGTTGGGCTCACCCATGTGCTATCGGAGATTGGATATATGATCCCAGCATCTAGCAGCTTAATGACCTCATTTCTCACCACTTCTTGCATTATGGGATTCAATCTACGTTGTGGTTCTCTTGAGGGTTTAGCGCTTTCTTCCAGATGAATTCGGTGCATACACACCGTTGGGCTGATTCCTTTAATATCTTTGATAGGGCATCCGATCGTACTCTTGTGGTCTTGAAGTACTTCAATGAGCTTTTCTTCTTGGTCCTCATTTAAATTCGCTGAAATAATTACTGGCTCAGTTTCATCAATGTCCAGGTAGACATATTTCAAATCCGCAGGGAGGGGTTTTAGTTCCAGCTTTGATTTTTCTTCTTCATTTGATCGATGCGATTCGTCTTCGCGATCTTCTTCCTTCTTCCCATCTTTCAGTTGACATTCTTCTTCTCCCAATAGAGGCGTTGAGTCTAGCATCTCATTGACCTCGTGTATCACCTTATCCACATCGAAGTCTTTACCAAAATGTGCTAAACAGGCCTCTAAAGGGTCCTCATATTTTGAAGAAAAAAATTCATTTTCCACAATGTCATCAATCATGCAAACTTGTGCATGTTCCTCATTTTCAGCAGGCTGTTTTGAAATATGAAAAATATTCAGTTCGACAGTCATGTTCCCAAATGATAAATTCATTATCCCATTTCGGCAATTGATTAGAGCGTTCAATGTTGCCAAAAATGGTCTTCCTAAAATTACGGGAACATTGTTTACTCTTTGAGGAGTGGGTTCC
Organism: Chloranthus sessilifolius; assembly: GCA_021018995.1. NCBI lineage: Eukaryota > Viridiplantae > Streptophyta > Magnoliopsida > Chloranthales > Chloranthaceae > Chloranthus > Chloranthus sessilifolius. The sequence continues at coordinate 131,782,397 of CM037585.1, forward strand.
GTATCCAATACAACAAAGTCAACTGGAAAGTAGAAGGTGTCTACTTTGATCAGAACATCTTCGACTATTCCCCTAGGAATCTTAATTGACCTATCAGCAAGTTGAAGGGTCATAGCTGTGGGTTTTAGTTCCCCCAACTCAAGTTCCTTGTACACCGTGTATGGCAACAAATTGACACTTGCTCCAAGGTCTAGGAGTGCTTGATCGATGCGATTCTCTCCTATGATGATTGAAATCGTAGGACATCCGGGGTCCTTATATTTGATTGGCAGTCTCGCTTGTAGAACCGAGCTTACCTGTTCTGCTAAGAAGGCTTTCTTTGGGACATTAGTCTTTCGCTTTATCGTGACTAAATCCTTTAGAAACCTAGCATATGCTGGCACTTGCTGAATGGCGTCTAGGAAGGGGATATTTATTTTCAGTTGCTTAAACATTTCAATGATTCCTTCCTGATCGCGATTCTTCTTTGGTCCCACACTAGCCTTTGAGGATATGGGGCCTTGGGTATGAAACTCTTCTCTCTCTCGCTCTTATCTTCCATCTTCTTCTCTTGCTTTCCTTGTTTCTCTTCTTCTCCTGCTTCCTTGTTCTTCTCAATTTCGACTTCAGGTTCATGCTTCTCCTCTTCTTCTGGCATTTCCACTTTGTTGTCGACTTCCTTCCCAGATCGCAATGCAATGATAACCTTGATCTGTTGTTGGCTCTCCTCCTGAGATGAGGTCGAGGCATGCTCAATAGCCATCTGTCCTCGTGGATTTAGGACTGGTTGGCTCGGGAATGATCCCTTCTCTCTCTCACAGAGGAGCGTTGCCAATTGCCCTAATTACGTCTCTATCCTTGATATTGAAGAGGTATTGGATTGAATGAACTTCCACATATCCTCACTCTGAGGATATTGATTTTGAGACTGACGCGGAGCATCATTTCCTTGTTGATTATTAAACCCTGGTGGAGGAAAATTTTGTGCAAACCCTGGTTGACTTGTTGATTGTGAGAACTGATAATTTTGGTTTGATTGCCTAGGTTGCACATATTGATTTTGATTTGGGTAAAATTGGTTTCCTCCTCCATAGTGATGTTGGAATTGTCCTTGAACAAACTGTTGTTGTGGTCCCTGATTGAAATTTTGATTTGGGTATAAATTCATCCCTTGACCTCTTCCTTGGGGTCTTTGATTTCCCTGTTTCCATGAGAAATTCTGATGATATTTCCAACTATTTGGATTGTTTTCATTAAAAATATTTTTCTGATTCTGCCCATAGGTGTTCAATGCATTCAATTGTTCACTAGGATCTTCTGAGTACGTTTGCAGTGACGGGCAGCCGTTAGCTGTGTGCATTGGGCTTGCACAATATGAGCATGGGTCTGGTTGTAAATTTACAACACTTACATTTTTCTTCAATTTCAATTCCTCACTTTGTTGAGTGAGGAAATCTAATTTTGTCATCAGGTCGGGTATTTCTTTCACCATATACAATCCTCCTTTCTTTGCTGAGCTTCCTGCTTGATCTCGAGTCTTCTTTGGCTGATCTCGACTGCTAGAGAAGTCCCATTGTTGTGAGTCTTCCGCTAACTTTTCCAAGAATTGATAAGATTCATTTTCTCTCAATCTCAAGAATCCTCCACTGTTCATGGATTCAATCAAATGTCGATTAGCTTGATCCAATCCGTTGTAAAAACATTGGACCAATCTTCATGTTGAGAATCCGTGGTGAGGACATTTCAATAAGATATCCATGAATCTATCCCAAGCTTCATAGAATCTCTCATCATCTTCTTGTGTAAAATCGGTGATTTCACGTCTTAAGGCATTAGTCTTAGCCATGGAAAAGAATTTTGACAAAAATTTCTTAATCATTTGATCCCAGGTGGTTATGGATCCAGCTGGTAACGAGTTTAACCATGCATTGGCCTTATCCTTTATAGAGAAAGGAAATAGACGTAATCTCACAGATTCTTCACTGAAATTTTGATATACCGATGAACAGACTTCAACAAAGTCTTTGATATGTTGATATGGATCTTCTCTATCCATATCGTGAAAATTTGGTAAGATTTGTATCACATTGGTACGGATTTCGAATCTGCCACCGGTGTGGCAGGATACGTGATGCAAGAAGGGGTATTTGTAGTAATTGGGGCGAACAACTCCCTCAGGGTTGGTTCCTCCTCATTTTTACGATGTTGATTTTCACAACCGTTTGCATTCATTGTGAATTGAATTGATGGTTCGGTTCTTACTTCTCGACCTGTTCTAACTTCTTTTCGATTTGAACGACACGTTCGCTCAATCTCAGGATTCAGAGGTTCTAAAGATTTATCTCTAGAAGACCTCGTGTGCATACACAAAGTGCAAAGATTTTTTTTTTTTTTCTTTTTTTTTAGAACAGAATCAGGAAAACGGAATTTTTTTTTTTTTTTTAAATTAAAATTAAAATTCGAATTTAAATTAAATTAAATTTTTTTTTTTTTTTTTTTTTTTTAAAATCCAAATTTCAAAAATTAAAATTAACAATTCAAATTTTAAACCTAATGGCAATCCTACAAAATCTTATCTAAAAGAGAAAAATAAGGGAAAGAATAAAAGATTCCTAAATTTCCTAAGGAAGGTATCCTAAAAATCTATATTTCCTAAAAAGATTCTTACAAAATCTAAAATAAAAAGCCTAAAAATCTCAACTTCCTAAAAGACTCCTAAAAAAAAAAATACTTACCTAAGAGAGAAAAATAAGGGAAAGAAGATTTTGCAAAGCAAAAATCCAAAATTTAATTTTTTTTTTTTTAATTAAAATTAAAAATTGAATTTAAAATAATTTGTTTTTTTTTTTTAATTAAAATTAAAATTCGAATTTAAAATAAAGAATTTTTTTTTTTTTTTTAAATTAAAATTAAAATTCGAATTTAAATTAAATTTTAATTTAATTTAATTTTATTATTTATTATATATATATATTTTTTAAGTTACTGAGTTCAAACCTACAAAGATTCTTAAAATTAATTTTCTATTTTTCAAAAGTTTTTAATTTTCTACTCCCGATCCCCGGCAACGGCGCCAAAAACTTGATGTGTCCTAAAATTTGTACTCGCAAGTGCACGAATCGTGATGTAGTCAGTGGGTGCAAAGTACGAGATCGTTCCCACGAGGATTGGTGAGAAAATGTAAAAACAGAAATATCAATTAACTAAAAGAATTTTCACAGATCTTTCACAGTAGCCAACAATCTAGGGTTCTAATAAATGAGATAAATGCTAACAGATAAATACTAAAGGAATTTAACAATTAATGAAAGATAAGGATTGAGATGTTAAATCCTCCCATCATAGGTTTATCATTTACAAAATATTAATCTGTGGATTGAGATGTGAGATCTTTAATAGATTTATCAAAAGAAGCACTGCCCTATACACACGTGAGTTCTAAAATATAGATCTGAGATCACAGAGATGTATGATTAACATCCCATAAGTGTATAATTAACACTCATACCTCGGACAATATTTAGAACCCAATCTCTAGGGTAATTTCTAAAGTACGATCTAAGATCAAGGAGATGTATGATTAACACCCCATGAGTGTATGATTAACACCCACACCTCAGATCGTGATTGGAACTCACCATTGGGATAAAGTCATACTATCAATCCGAGATCAAGGAGATGTATGATTAACACCCCATGAGTGTATGATTAACACTCACACCTCAGATGATGGTAAAACTTCACCCCGAGATGGGTGATAATTAGGATAAAATCATTATTGCAGATCTGAAATCATAGGGCATGATTAGCTCCTAGATCTCAGACTAAAATAATGATTTCACCATTTTCAATGAATATTAGGGTCTTAAGAAGCATCTGACATCTCAATCACAGATTTATATTAATATAAATGAATACCTTGGATGGGGTTCATTAGATCTCCATCCTTAATGAAACTAGCCACACATAACTGAAATAAGCAATAAAATAAATGCAGAAGTTAAAAATGCCATTAAAATACCGTAAAGAATTATCCACAAAAAGCTTTAATCCAAGTACGTACACCTCTTTCTTGAAAGTGGATCCAAATAAAAAACCTAAGACTTATCTTCCTCTCCAAATGAATATTAAAAAGGTAGTTCAAGAAAATGAGACTCAATGCCCTTACACTTTAAAACGTAGAGAAACTAAAACTAAAAGAATGCAGAAAAATGAAAACTCTCTAAAAAACAGAACTCTCTCAAAAGAAGAATGCAGAAAAATAATAAGAATCAGAATTATCTCTCCCAAGGACTCCCCCGAATGAATATATCTCCAAGAATATCTTTTTCCTTAATTGCCAAAAAAGAAGCCGCTTTTTTCTCCAAGATTTTATTCCTTGAAAAAAATATCGAGATTCTTGCGGCCATACAAAATTCCGAACTCAAATTCAAATTTGGTCGATCAATCGACCTCCCAGATTTTCGTGAATTCCCGCTACACTTTACATTCAGATACTACCTTGGTATTTCGGCCATAACTTTCTATCTTAAACTCAAATTGAGGCGATTCTTGCAGCGTTGGAAAGCTGACGACGAGTTCTCCAACTTTTGTGTTTTGACAATTTTCTGAATCTAACGTCTTGAAGGTTCAAATTGAGCTCCAAGTCGGGATAAGTTTCGAATGATCTAAGGTAGCACGAATTTGACGTTATATTATGAACTTTTGGGTTATTTCATGCTCAACACATCTCCAGGCCTGTAAATCACTAAAACTATATAAAACATATTAAATAGCTTTCATCGGATAACTAAATATAGGTCTTTAGGGGTGAAATATCATCATATTTCACTGCACATCAGTAGACACTGACAATCCAGATTCTACCAATGCCGATTTCATTGATCCAGCAGACATTGAGTACCAGGAGCCTTAGGAGAGCGATACAGCTGAGTACTAGGAGGACTACGATGCTGATTTCAATCCGAGTGTCGGATATTGATCATTACAGACTCGGTAGTGGATTTTGTCCTTATTATTAATATTAACTTTATGATTTCCTTTATCGGATTTGTCTCCGACTTCGATTTACATTTTATTGGCGGATTTGTATTTTTCATCATATTTATTTAGTATTTATAATTGCTTTTATATTTTACCCTATTTGTTGATTTTAACGGATTTCGTGGAATCATATATGCGCGAGAACTCTGATTATGTGTATGTCCGCTTAACATATCCGAGATATGTGTGGGTCATAACTCAAAATTCTAAACTCTTGGGATGGGGTAGAATTTCGGGTCGTGACAATTCCTGTTTCCAAAGGTAGGAGACATGATTTTTAATCTCCTCGCCCTCTTGAGGCCACCCTAGCTAGGGATTTATATCCCGTATATCCGGCATGTGCTAATTTGAGATGTCCATGTGCCCTTGAAATTAGGCGGGTGCTCTAAGAGCATCTCTCTTAGCCAGTTGGAAATCTCCACCATTTAAAAAGGTCGGTAAAGGTATACCAAATTGGAAAAAAAGGAATGCGTGAAAGAAGGCAAAGGTATCCCAAATTGTATTCTTTTTTTTAGCTCTAACTTGGTGGGTCGCTCGAGCGAGAACCAAGTCCGCTCAAGCGAGATGCGCACTCAACAAGGGAAAAGTGTTGGGTTTTAGTTGCTCGAGCGATTTTGATTGGTGCTCAAGTGACCCGCGACGACACAGTTACGTCTACATTCGGGATTTGGGCAGTTTCTCTTGGGTTAGAAGTAGGATTCGAAACTTCTATATAAAGGGAAAACTCATAATGGACAAATTATAAGGTTGAGATATCATTGTAAAGCTTTGAAAAACCTATCTAAAGTTTTGAGGAGAGTTTTGGTGAGACTTGAGTGTTCTTTTTTTATTTTATTTTTTTGAAATGAAGGCTTGAGTATTCTTGTATTCTTGTATAATTATTAATATAGTGTATTATCGCTGCCCGTGGACGTAGAAATATTGTTGAATCACATAAATATTTTCTCGTATGTTTGTAGTTGATTTTTTTTAATTTTATCTTTTTATTTAATTATTTATCATGAGATCGTTGGCTAATTTGTGTGTTTACCCAATCAAGGTGGCTTCTGTTTCTTCTCACTAACTTAAAAATGCATGTGGAGCCTAAAAGGTACACCTAATTCATCTTACCAGTTGATGATCGACCTAACGGCTAGGACGAGCGCATGAGCGGATACATCAGAATGTTACCCAATGAGTGCTTAAGGCCATTAATTGGTCGCCCTAAACTGAAGAAAAATAAAATGAGTCTAAGGAATGCATCTTCTCTTCAGATGAAAATAGAGAAGAGTTTGAACAAGATCCGATTGCATTTAGGAATAGTAGTGATGACTCGTTCCTTGTCCTTGCCATCAATGAAATAAGATTAAAATTAGATTGATTAACATAAAATAATATAATGAACCCTTAATGCACGCTATACTCTCAAATTTATTCTTTTGGCGTCCGACGCTTTGCTTGAGCCGCTTGAAGACTTCACTAGAGTAGTGTTGTCAATGGGGCGGGCTTCAACTGAGGCCCAACCCAAATGCACTAGATTCGGGCTCATATTGAGAATTTGAATGCTAAACAAGCCGAGACGGGCTGGCCCAGATGGAAAAACGGGTTTGGATTCGGGCTTTATTGTGGCCAACAACCCGGCCGAAATAATTGGTTGGTAATTGAGCTCGACTTACACATTAGTTTCTTGAAACACTAAAATGCTCAATTGTTTAAAATCTTTTACATTTTAACATAAGGGTAAATTAGGCAACTTCAGACCTTTTGATGTTATATTGAGGTTTGAGAGCAATGGTGTGACAGCCCGGATTTCGACACCCTAAAACCCGTGCCATCAGCACGATCATCTTGACTGTGCCCTTTAGCTAAGCACAGAACATTGGTATATCAAGCATCAAAGAGTATAATAAACGAAATTGCGGAATTTAAATCTATATTAATTAACTTCCCAAAAGACAGTTCTAACCTCATGCCTCTACATGAGTGGAGAACCGATCCGAACCATCGATGATAGCAATCATCACGGATGGTTCGTCCCAAAAGAATGATCCCAACTCTATATATATACATGGTTTAAACAGAATTAAGGCTTGACATACCAAGCCGTACAAAACTCTCTCTAAAATCTCTCAAAGTGGCACAACGGAGTCCTCTAGAAGAAGTCCTCTGGAGGTGGCTCCAACTCTTCACCGGCCGCAAGGTCCGACTCACCGGGGTCAGCGTCTCCTGAAGCCTCGGCAGCTGCTAGTAGTGGACCTGCGACGTATAGTCTATAGGGTGAGCTACATCCTAGCTCAATAGGGAACAAACACAGTTGAACATATAAATTATGACTCACATATATTCCATGATATGCCATGCATGATGTGTCTATGCAATTATTGATGAAACAGTTAAAAAGCATTTCGTTTTACTGTTGATTACATATGTTTTCATTTACTCATGAATGATGCTGAGAAGGCCTAAAGCAAAACTTAAACTTTCAACTTAAGTAATCCCCGAGCAATATAGCATCGAGCCCCGATGAGATACCCATCATCGTCATCTATATAGACAGTTTTAACCGTATTCCCTGGGAATACAAATAGTACCCAAGCCCCTTTCCCCTGGGGATTGGTGGCGGGGTTTCACTTGTCTCAATCAACACCCTTGGGGTGTGCTTACTATGTACGGATAAGCCTCCGCACTGGCCTACGGTTTCGCCGCCGTATCGGTCACGGATATCCTGCCGTGTCAGTCGTGGATATCCCGCCACGTCGGTGGGGTACCCTATCAAACCTCAAATAATAAAAATATCGATGCCTTACATATAGTTATTCACCGTGTAAATGTGCTATCTTATATCAGTTATGCCCTATCAAACATGATTCAATCCTTGGATACATCCCTGGGATGAATCCATTTACTTGCATCACACCTGATGCTCTTATCTCTTTACTTCTTCACCCCCTGGGGATGGCTCATTATGATTACTCTTATGGATGTCACACACACACACTTTTCACAAATTCTTAAGACATAAACATTTGAATTGAATTCTATATCACTACATACATGCTCTTGTAAAATAAAGTACATGTTCAAGGTGTTCCCTACCTAAAGTCTTCATTTGATCATTGCATCAAGGTCCCACGTGGCTCCTTGTGCACTAGTCCACACGTACCACCTATGGTACCACATAACAGGTGAAACACATCACAGAGGATGCAATAAAGAAGGTATAAAACCCTCCAAGAATCTTAAAGTCAAACCCAAAAGTCAACATAATTTATCTCAGTCGATTAATCGAATTCCAAAATTGATTAATCGAATCTGATTCGACTAATTGATTTCCAAACTCGATTAATCGAAGGTCAATATCGATTAATCGAAGTAATTTCGATTAATCGAAATTCTCTAAAAATCACGCTAAACTATGACCTCGAGATCCGTGCCCGATCGGTCATAGGTTTGACCAAATGGAAGTCCAGCAGTTAGTATGTGGTGTAATGAATGGACGAGATGTGATAAATAGAATGCCTATGTGGTGTGTGTTGTGAAGGTGTAGTCGTATACACCTACCGCGGTGTATGTGCTCAACACACAAGTGAGAAAGAGGATAAAAGGGTTTAATAGCCCTAAAATCAAGAGTTTGGTTGTTGAAGGAGAGTAAAGAAGAGAGAGAGAGAGAGAGAGAGAGAGAGAGAAGTAAGAAAGGAGTTATTGCAACTGATTGGAGGGGGGATTCAAGCAATAAAAGCCGGATTCAACCCGATTTGGATCTGTTAGAGCCAAGTGGAAACCTAACCTTCAACCGGATTGAAATCAACTTGAGATCTATTCAAGGTAAAGTTTTTGTAAATAAAATGCATAGATTATAGGGGTTAAGTTGTGGTTGAAAGTGGGCTAAATTATAGGATAATGGGCTGAAAAATAGAACAAAAGTGTGGAAAAAGGATAGGGAAGAAACATTTCGGAAAATTTGAATCGACAATTCGATTAATCGAAATTGGGTTTCGATGTCGAAATTGGCCAAGAAGTTGAAAAGTCGAAGACCCGATTTGATTAATCGAATTTGATTTGATTAATCGACTTTGAATTCGATTAATCGATTTGGGGATCGATTAATCGTGAGAACTCTCAGTGGACCCCGGGTTGGAGGAAATGGCTTGAGGAAAAATCGACTAATCGAAATGGGATTTGATTAATCGATTTAGTTTTCGATGTCGATTTGGGATCGATTAATCAATTTGTAAACTTCATTGTTGAACTAAGAATCAACTTTGCGAAAAGGAGAAATTCGATTAATCGAAATTAGATTTGATTAATCGAATGAAAACTTCATTATTCGAACTAAGTCAACTGCGAAAAGGAGAATTTTCGATGTCAATTCTTCTTTCGCAAAAGTTGATGCCAGACCAACGATCAGTTCTAAGAATGATGTCGATCCCAAATTACATTATTTCTAATTACAGATATGGTTGAACTCGAAATCCGGCTCAACTTGATTGGACCTGACCATTGCCAAGGTTTTTCATTCACTTTGAATCCGAAAATAATTTGGAATCTCTAAATCTTCTTTTATCTCTCCCATATCTAGACACTACAACTCTCTGTCTCTCTCTCTCGCATCTAGTCTTCCGAATGACGATCCACACATGCTCGACAAACCACCGCGACCTCTTCGACTCTTTGGAAACCCTAATGAACACATGTCAAGCAGCCATCAACCTCATCTAAGTGATGGATATATTCATCCCATAACCAAAATATTTGCCCTATGATCTAAGCGTATGATCAATCAAAACAATAAATCAACAATTCATAAATTGAAATATATGTTCATACTTTATCGCGAAGATCGTAATGGTTATGATTTGATTAAAAATTATAAAAGATCTATAAACTCACCTTGGGTGTGAGTCATGAAAGATGGGTTGCTGCTTGGATCTTCAATGATCTCCTCGCTCTCAATACCTCCGAGCACAATGGGGATTATTTTGCTAATAAGGAAGGTTGAAGTGTATTGAGCAATCGTTGGGACCACCCATCCCTTATATTTATAGTCAATGAGTCCTTCCCATTAAGGACTTAAATTACCAATTATATTGTGATTGGAAATCACAATCATACCCTAACTAAAAGATTTAATTATTAGTTATTTATTTTCTCAAATTCACCGAATTAGCAACTATTACATCTCAAGATTGATCTTACACCGTTCACCGGTCAACGAATTGACCATGGTTAAACACATTGATCATACCCTTACCAAAACAACAGTACCCTACCTACAGGCACCAATAAACACCCCTAACTACTACCAGCAGCCCCTAACTAGCACCACTGCTCTAACCAGTAAACAAATCTTAACCAGCACCAAAAAGGTAGAAAATTGATAAAAGGCCCGCCATACCCAATTTTTCATAAATACGAATCAAGTCGGGCTTACTTCGGATTAGGTTCTGATTTGCATGTTTCCAAACTTTCTCAGGTCAAACCCAGCTCGTATAGTATCTCAGGCAGAGTTCGGATACTCGTTTCAACTATGTTTCCTGTTAACCTCGAGGGGTTAGGTGAGCTGGCCAAGTACCTGCTTCCAAAAGCAGGAGACTTGAGTTCGAATCCCCCCCGCCCTCCTTGAGGTCACCCTAGGGATTTATATCCTGTGTTGACCCGGCATATGTTGAATTTGGGGTGCGCATGTGCCCCTGGGATTATGCGGGTGTTCTAAGAGGCCCGAATACCCAGGTTATAAAAAAAAAAAAAAAAAAAAAAAAAAAAAAAAAAAAAAAAAAAACTATGTTTCATGTTTCCTACAATTCAAAGTGAGTTGAAAAATAGAATAGAAGCACTATCCAACCAAACCTTAAGATCCGTTCCAGCACAAGGGCATCACTAAGCACTTAGTCCAACCCTAAAGGACAATCAAAAGTCCAAAGTTTCAACCCTTAATAATAAGGGCAACGCGGGCTGCTTAAATTAAGTTTTAGTTGGATTAGGGAGGTGACATGTAGCATTATTGGTTGGGAACAGAGGATACAGATGAATTGAGTAGGTGGTGGTTGGTATTGGCTGATTGAAACTAAGCCAAACCAAGCAACTTGAGGCTAATCATTTCCCTCTAGGCTGAGTGCAAGTTTCTTGAAAAATAATTTATATGAAAGTGCCAACGTTGCCCATGATTGATGTGACCCAATATCTGAGAAGATCCTACATGCTTGCATCCTGAATTTTGGGATCATAAAGTAAATCAAGGGTTGTAACTAGTGATGTTTTGTCTTCAATGTGTGTCAAGTATAACATTTTCTATAGCAAATGATAGAGAAATCTATGCCGACGTTGATCGGATGCCCATGGATCTAAGTGTCTCTCTCTCAAATCTGCTCACCCACTCCATTATGATCGCCCTTAAAACCCTAACTTTTCTCTTTTCTCCGAAAATCTCTCTTTCACACTCTCCCCCTCTCCCTTAACCTCAAAACCCCTAAACTCTATAATCTCTCTCTCTCGTTTCAAAAGGTTACGAACCTGTTTCCACATGAGTTGAGCGCGTGACACACTAAATTGTGCTTATATCTCTACTATTATAAGAAGGGAGAAGGGAAGAAATAGGTTCGGAGTCGAAAATATTAGATCTTTAGGTTGTGTATGACATAACTCATTAGTCTATGTCATAGCAGGGTTCACCTGCTTTAGCAGGTACCCTTTCTCCTTGATAACTCTTTGCATAGCAAGATTTACTTGTTCAACAGTTCTATCCTCCTCTCTACTCACACCTTGTCAGAGCAGATTTTATTTGCTCTGATAAAGAGTTAGTAGAGAGCAGGGAGGTTGCTGCTAGAACAGGTAAATCAGCCTTTACAGAGAGTTAGAAAAGAGAATGGAAACCAACTAAAGCAGGTGAACTCTGTTATAACAGGAGCTAGCAAAGAGCTATGTCATACATTGCGTTTTGAAGTTTTTAAAAAATAATTAAAGGGTACTTGAGGGCAACTTGATGGAGACCAAAGATCCCTCAATCTCTCATTCCTAAACGTATCTATCTTTATGTCTATAGTGTTGAATAAGGTTTAATCCCAACCGTAGGGGTCAATTGATTGAGTTTGGGAAAATCAATCGATTGGTCAGAGAAATTAATCGATTGACTTATGGGCGAATTCAAATCCGGAGGTTTGAATTTTTAGCTTTTTTGGGAGTGTTTTGAATACTTGCAAAGTTTCGAAGATTTGTGAGTCATGTTTCCAAAAGAGTTGGGAGCCTATTTGGAGAAAGTTTCTCTAGAGGTTCCAGGCATTGCTTGAGAGTTTTTTCATGAGAGAAAAATTGTGGAGAATACTTTGAGAGAAAAAGTATTGAAGAAAAGCTTGGGGATTGAAGATCCAATCAAAGTCGTTCTTGTGTTGGAATCATTATTAGATTCCGGCAGATCTCTTCTCTATTATTTGAGGGACCGCATCCTTGTCTTTATAGCATGTTGGCTGTGTAAGATTGTATTTGATCTTGATTGAGAGTGCATTAGAGAGAAGAGAGTATGTGCATTATAAACCTTTAAAATAGTGTACTCAATTAGGTAAACCACGTAAATCTTTGTGTTGTGTGTGTGATTATTTTTTGCCTGCATCTTTTTAATTTTTCTACATTCATTGCAATAAAGGAGTTCGATAGAGTGGATATAATTTTTAACAAGTAGTATCAAACCGAGGTTTATGCTACAATGGTAATGAAGGTCTCGAATACACGATTCGAGGTGGAGAAGTTTTCTGAGAATAATAACTTCACTCTGTGACAAGTCAATGTCGCATATCTCCTTATCCAATAAGGCATTAAAAATTCTCTACTTGGAAAGGAGATGGGGAAGATGGCAGAGATGTCTGATGAAGAGTGGAATACTATTGATAAAAGAGCCATAAGTATTATTCGATTGTGCTTATCCGATGAAGTTCTATACAACATTCTTCACGAAAAGACGACCATGAATCTGTGGAAGAAGATGAAATCTCTCTATATGACAAAGTTATTGTCTAACAAACTCTTCATGAAAAAGTAACTCTACACCCTTCGTATGAAGGTTGGTACGCGTATTCATGACCATTTGAATTCGTTTAATAAAATAATTAGTGGACTATTGAGCATTGGGGTAAAGCTTGAAAAATAAGATCTCGCACTTTTCCTGCTCACCTCATTGCCACCGTCTTATGAGCACCTTGTTACCACATTAATTTATGGTAAATATACTATTATCATCGAAGAAGTGACGGTCGTATTTCTTTTCGACGAATTGAGAAAACAGTCTGAATCTAACTCCGAAGGGATTAGTCTTTTGAGCGAAAGGAGTCGAAATAATGACAGAAAAAGAGACAAATTTAGAGGGGATAATAAATCAACGAAAGAAAACAGCAAGTCCAAATCTAGGGGTGATAAAAAGGATATTATCTATTACTTCTGTAAGTAATCTGGATATGTTCGCAAATATTGCAAGCAGAGATTGAATAACAATAAGAGTGATGAAGGGACTTTGCAATAGGCTAGTGTTGCTAAGTCAGATTCCAATGAAGACCCATTGTGTGTATTGTTAAGCTCCAGTCAGTTTGATGATAGATGAATCGTAGATTCAGGGGCATTGTATCACATGTGTCATTACAGGAATTGGTTTGACCAGTACAAGGTAGCCAATAGTGGGACGATTTTGATGGGGAATAACAATGTATGTGAAGTAGTAGGTATCGGATCTATCAGAATCAAGATGTTTGATGGTTGTATACGCACTCTTACTGAGGTTAGACATGTGCCTGATCTGAAGAAAAATTTGATCTCGTTGGGGGCATTAGATGAGATAGGATGTCGAGTCATCCTAGAATCCGAAAAACTAAAGATTATACGTGATACTATGACCTTGATTAAAGGTGAAATGATGGGAATCCTGTATACTTTAGTAGGAAACACAATTAGCGGCAATGGTGTTACAGCTACAAAAGATTCCAAGGATCTTTCAGATTTGTGGCACAAGAGGCTTGGTCACATGAGTGAACATGGGCTGACAGAGCTCATAAAGAATAATGTGATTTCTGAAATTCAAACTTGTAAACTGAATTTTTGTGAAGATTGTATCAGAAGAAAGTCAGTTTCTCCACTGGCAAATACACTTCGAAGAGACTGATTGATTACATACATTCAGATGTATGGGGACCGGCAAAAGTCACTTCAGTAGATGGAGCCAACTACGGTGTGTCATTCATAGATGACTACTTTAGAAAATTTTGGGTGTATCCGATTAAAAAAAAACCGGATGTATTTCAGAAATTTAGGGAATGGCAGAGTATGATTGAAAAACAGACAAACAGAAAGGTGAAGATTCTCAGATCAGATAATAGTGGGGAATACTTATCATCAAAGTTTAAAACTTACTGTGAACTCGAAAGGGATTGTTTGGTACTTAACAGTTCCTGAAAATCTTAAGCAAAATGGTGTAACAAAGAGGATGAACATAACACTATTAGAAAAAACACGGTGTCTGTTGAACCATTCCGGCTTGAGTCATAGGTTTTGGGCAGAGGCAATGAACACGACATGTTACTTGATCAACCGATCACCTTCAGCGGCATTGAACTCGAAAACTGCAGATGAGGTTTGGTATGAAAGACACGAGAGTTACTCTTACTTGAGGGTGTTTGGATGTGGGGCTTATGCATTACTTCAGGGAAGTGAACAATCCAAGTTAGATCCAAAATCTAAAAAGTGTGTCTTGATTGGCTATGGAGAATGAGACAAGGGTTATCGTTTGTGGGATACACAATCTCACAAAATGATAGCTGAAAGAGATGTTACTTTCAACGAAGATAAGTTTCCAGTGAAAAAAGCGGAAGACAAATTTCAATCATCTGATGAAACCTCAGGTACAAGTTGATGTTGAAAGATATGAGCAAGATGAAAAAAATAATGAAGACTGAGATAGAGCATGATGGCACAATTTCTCAAGACTCGCAATCCTAGGTACCGGTCCAGACTACCTTGAGAAGGTCAGAGAGGATAAAGAAACATCCTAAAAAGTTTAAGGATATGGTTCCTTTAACACTTGCACTTATCACAGAGAATGAGGAACCAAGCACAGTTCCAGAAGCTCGGGTGGATACAGATATAGTAAAGTGGTAGTTAGCTATAGAAGAAGAATGACAGTCCCTTTTGAAGAATGAGACTTGAGATCTCATGAAACTTTCTAAAGGGAAGAGAGTCATCAATTGTAAATGAGTCTTTCGAAAGAGAGGTGATAAGAGTAAAACTCTGAAGTTTAAAGCAATGCCAGTTGCAAAGGGGTTTTCTCATAAAGAGGATATCGATTATAATGAGATATTCTCTTCAATTGCGAAGCACACTTCAATTCGCACGTTGTTGGCAGTCGTTGTTCATAAAGATTTCGAACTATAACAGATGGATGTGAAAATAATTTTCCTCCATTGAGATCTTTAAGAAGAGATTGTATGAGACAACCAGAAGGATTTGAAGCAGAAGGGTCAGAATCACTCGTTTGCAGATTGAAGAAATCTTTGTATGGTCTCAAGCAGGCACTCAGGCAGTGGAACGGGAAGTGATGTGAATTTTAATTGTGATGTTTTATTTGCAAGCGCACGAATCAGATTGTATATAGTGGGTGCAGAGTACGAGATCGTTCTCACGAGGACTATTTTAGAAGATCTAAAAAGACGAGACAGTAACTCTAAAAATCTACTGAAATTTAACAGTACCTTACCAATATTACTATTTAATCAGTTTTATGAGATGGTAATTACTGACTACAAATTAAAATTTAATTGATAATTCAAAAATAAAGGTAAAGATGAAGATACTAAATCCTCTCATCTTTGGTTTGTTCTTCCCGTAATATAAATCTAAGGGTTAAACTATGAGATATATCAGTGAAGAAAAATATCTTTTATGGATGATAAATGGTCAAAACCCGGATAGGGTCCACGTTACATCCCTGCAATCAGGACTTAATTTCAGGGATGATTTCCATATATAGATCTGGGATCAAGGGCATGGCTCGACACACTTGATCTCAGATTTTAAATAAAAATCATCTCTAAAGTAGGTGAAAATTCCAATAAGAATACCACCATAGATCTAAGATCAAGGGCATGACTCGGGACACTTGATTTCAGATTAGGGAGTAATTAAGATAAAATTACCATTACAGATCCAAGATTGAGGGCATGGCTCGGCACACTCGATCTTGGATCATAATCGTAAGTAGATCCACACAATGAAAGCAAAAAGACTATATAACAATGATTGAGATAAAATTACAGTCACAGATATGAGATCTAGGCCATGACTCGGCACACTCGATCCCAGTTAATGACAGAGATTTCATCCGTTCGTGATAACATAACAATCATAAAATAAGATCTCATTTTTTAATCCTAGATTTATATTATTAGAAGTACATCCCTCGGATGGGAATCATTAGATCCCCATCCCTAAGAAATTAGTCACACATGCTGTAATTAAATGACATAAATAAATAAGGAATGATAAATAATATTAATTTAATTAATTAAAAATACCTCAACCTTCAATGAAAATTCTTTGATCCAAGCTTAATCCACGAATACAATGATCTTCATAAACGAAATTAGAAATGCGCTCTACTAATCTCTAAATTTAAACTAGGAATTGATTGAACAAAAAATAAATCTTGAAGAAAAGAATGCTAAAAAGGTTGAAGGAACAAAGCTCTCCAAAAAAGAATAAAACTCTCTATCTCTACGTCTCTCTCTAAAAACCTCCTCTAATAATAGAAAAAATATATCCTTTCAAAACTCGTAGCTTCCTTTTTATATGGTCAAACAACCCTAACCCTAATAACCTCAATCGATTGAGAATTAAATCTCAATCGATTGACTTTTAAGTAGGGACAAAGTTGTCTTCTCCTGTCAATCGATTGACACTTAGTCCTCAATCGATTGACATCTAAAAGCAATTTCTGTGAACTCCCGCCCAACTTTGCATCAGACACTATCTCGGTATTTTAGCCATAACTTTCTATCCCGAACTCGGATTGAGGCGATTCTGATGGCGTTGGAAATATGACGACGAGCGCTACAACTTTTGTATTTTAGTAATTTCATGAATCTAACGTCTTGAAGATCCAAATTGAGCTGCAAGTCACACTAAGTTCTCAATGACCCAAAATTACAGTGTTTTGACATTATTTTCGAAATTCTTGGGCTGTTTTATGCACTTTGATTTTATTTACCTGAAACACTTCAAATCTAGTAATTCTCATCAGATAACCTTCATCGGACGGCTAAATATAGGTATTTAGGGGTAAAATATCATCATATTTCACTACTCATCAGGAAGTTTGATTCATATATGTTGGGCATAGGGTATCACAAGGGACAGTATGACTGTTATGTCTACTGAAAAGAGTATGGTAAAGGGAAGAGAATCTTCTTAATTCTCTATATAGATGATATGCTGATAGCAGCAATAAGTAAGATTGAAATCAATAAGCTGAAGTAATCATTGAGCCAGAAGTTTAAGATGAAGGATCTTGGTTCCTCAAATAAAATCCTAGGTATGTAAATCATGAGCGATTGTGAGAAGAAGAGACTTTGGCTTACTCAAAGGACCTTTATCCACAAGCTCTTTGAGAAGTACAATATGAGTTATGTCAAGCTTGTATCAACTCCTCTTGTAGAGCATTTTAAACTCATAAAGAATATGAGTCTGTCCACACATGAAGAAAAGAAATACATGAAAAATATTCCGTATGCAAATGCCGTTGGAAATTTGATATATGCCATGATAAGTACACGTCCAGATTTAGCATAAGCCTTGAGTGTGGTTTGCAAGTATATGTCAAATCCAAGTAAAGAATATTGGTTTGCAGTGAAATGGATATTGAGATATCTGAAATATACAGCTGAATATAGTTTGATGTTTGAAGGTATAGATACAAGCAAGTTGGATCTCTACGGGTATGTCGATTCCGACTATGCTAGTGATCTTGATAAAAGAAGGTCTACCACGAGGTACGTATTCGTCTTGACAGGTAAAGCGATTAGTTAGAAGTCTATGCTCCAAAGGATAGTTTCGTTGTCACCTACAGAGGCCGAGTATATAACGGCTACAGAAGCGGCTAAGGAAGTCTCATGACTTAAAGGTTTTGTCAATAAATTTGGTGAGGTTGATGAAAGCACAGATATCTTCCGTGACAGTCAGAGTGTCATTTACCTAACAAAGAATCAGGTATTTTATGTTAGAACAAAACATATAGATGTCTGGCATCATTTTATCAGAGATATGATAAAATATGAAGAAATATCGATTAAGAAGATCGATACGAAAGAGAACGCAACGTACATGTTGACCAAGCTGATTACGCAGAATAAGTTTAGACATTGCCTAAATTTGATTAACATTTGTCGAATATGTTGATTCCCGTTGGGACGGTTTGGAAGTGTTTTGAATACTTGCAAAATTTAAAAGATTTGTGAGTCATGTTTTCAAAAGAGTTTGTCGCCTATTTGTAAAAAGTTTCTCTAAGGGTTCCAGGCATTGTTTGAGATTTTTTTATGAGAGAAAAATTATGAAAAATACTTTGAGAGAAAAAGTATTGAAGAAATGTTTGGGGATTGAAGATCTGATCGAAATCGTTTTTGTGTCGAAATCGTTATTACATTCTGACATATATCTTCTCTGTTATTTGAAGGACCGCGTCTTTGTCTTTATGGCTTATTGATTTTGTAAGATCGTGCTTGATCTTAATTGAAAATGTATTAGAGAAAAGAATGTGTGCGTTGTAAATGTTCAAAATAGTGCATATACTTCTGTGGACGTAGCCCTCGATTCGGTGAACCACGTAAATCTTTGTGTTGTGTGTGTGTGATTGTTTTTAACCTTCATCTTCTTAATTTTTTCGCATTCATTGCGATAAGGAGTTCGATAGAATAGGTTGAATTCCTAACATATAGCATGTGCCACCCACTAATATAAGGTTTGTAGAAAAGGATAATGTATTCGAGTACACTTTTTAGCTGTGTGGTTGAGTGCTAAATCATGTGACGTTGAGTGCTAAATCATGTGACGTGTGCCACGTGATCTCTTTTTTTATTTTTATTTTTATGAATAATAGAGTTGAAGGAACACTTGATTCCGTGACATGTGACATGTGATTTTTTTTTTTTTTTTTCTTTCTTCCATGAATAATACGGTTGAGGGGACACGTGATCTCGAGGTGACACACGTTTTCTAATTACGGTTTTACATCGACGAAAATAGTCATAGGTTTTTAATAAATAAAGATTCATGTAG
Organism: Chloranthus sessilifolius; assembly: GCA_021018995.1. NCBI lineage: Eukaryota > Viridiplantae > Streptophyta > Magnoliopsida > Chloranthales > Chloranthaceae > Chloranthus > Chloranthus sessilifolius. The sequence goes on from CM037585.1 coordinate 131,801,696, forward strand.
AGCCTTGATTTCGTGAATCAAAATATGATTTTCAATTTCACTACAAATATTTTGCAACATGACTGCAATTGGACGGTGTGGAGAGAATTTGTTTTTACAATGGTAGGTGATTGACCAGTGAACGTGGCAACAAATCTATAGATTAGCTACCACGTGACACATAACTGATTAGAGAGCGCGCGTGTAAACTCAGCTTTTAATGGGAGCTAATCAGGTGTTTAATATTGCATGGAGGACAAATTTTATACACACAAAGTGCAAGTGAATGATGTGGCGTGATGCAATTGGCTGAATCACATCAGCCAGTCAATCACATCGCAGGTCCGTACAGCCAATCACATCACGCCACATCGGTCGCGTGCACTTTGTCCTCAACAAAACTGTCCATTTATAATTTTCCAAGCCAAGTTTTCTAGCTAGCTAGCTAGTTGAGTGGAGTTTCCAAAATAAATACTCATTCACCGGTCCCCAATTGAGTAGGGCTATATATAAGGGTGCCTCTCTTTGCACCTGCCAGATTATTGGTGGCACCTACATGGAAACCGTTGACAGCATTGAATCATATGACAATATCGTCTATCCTTTCACTCTCCCACGCAATGGATATTGAGACCATCAGCGTTGCATCAGAGGTCAAGTTTTAATTCCATGTGGCACAGATCCTAAAAGGTGGCCCTAAAATCATAGGGCGTGATGTGTGCCATGTTATTGTAGGGACAATTTTTAGGATTTATGCCATTTAGAATGAAAAAATTTAACCGTTTGAGGTCACACCCATGGTCTCAAGGTCCATTGTATTGTTTGAAAGATTGGAATGAAAAACGATCACCATCCTCTGATTCAAAGCTGTCAACAATTTTCAATGTAAACGCCCACCAATCATCCGAAAATGAAAACCATCTTCTATTTAGGTACCTATGTCATGTGAAAACACCATTTAGGTCCTATGAGTTGAATGGCTATGACCAAAAGTCTTTTTTATTTGTAACAGGGTATCCGGCCTCTTGGAGCACCCGACTAAGTCCCGAGGTACTTGCAGCAGCACTTCGCACATTACACGTACTATTGAGTAGGGATAAAACCGTGGGATCAAGTAACTAACAACGGGTTGAATTAACTATAAAAAAACCTCAAGGGATTAGGTGAGCTGGTCAGGTACCTGCTTCCAAAAGCATGAGACTTGAGTTTGAATCCCTTCCCCCCTTTGAGGCCACCCTAGGGATTTATATCTTGTACTGACTCAACATATGTTGAATTTGAGGTGCACATGTGCCCCTGAGATTAGGTGGGTGCTCTAAGAGGCCCGAATACCCAGATTATCAAAACAAAATAATAATAATAATAATAATAATAATAATAATAATAAATAAAAATAAAAAATCAAGGGGTTGGATTTAAACTTATAGCCTCTGCCTTTTGAGGTGTGGTCCTAACTATGAACCAAAGATCTTAGCTGTAAAAGATTGAAACAAAAGCTGAACTTTATGATATGATTAAGTCAAAGGCATATATCAGTTTGAAAATATAGTTGACTTCTTGAATCACTTAATAGAAATCTTGTTTTGTTTTTACAACATAGATTACTAGATCTTGCCCTTCAAATCATACTGCTAAAATGATATTTTCACATGACATAGATCCCTAAAGTACCAAGGCTTTTCTTTTCAAACTATATGTAACAATAGTCACAGAGATGGAGTACGGGAATGTGTGGGTGCGAATAGAGGTCTACGACGTGGGTGCTTTCAGAGAATGTGTGAGTGCGAACAGAGGTACCCCTTGATATTTTGAGGACCTATTTCATGTGCAAACCCTATCTAAGCCATATGATTTGGAAATCATGATCTAAAGATGTTGACAAAATTCTAGGAAGATTCCTAGGCCACTCCCTCCACTTTCCAAGCCAGATATCCATCTCTTTTCCTGCTCTCTAAGAAGAAGGAAGCTTCCGTTGAGTGCCTTAGGAGTGAGTCAGGCCTTTTACACCTAAACATAGATCTCAGAAGAGATCTTAGAGGGCTTGAACTACATGATCTAAGCGATCTTCGTGATGACATTCATGTTATCCCCAACTTCTCGATGACTCCCGACCATAGACTTTGGAAAGGAACCAAATGTGGGCGTTTCTCTGTTAAATCGACATATGATACTGAATGGTTAATGCCCCTGATTTGCTTCTCCAGCTGGTTGATATTTGAAAGGCTAAAGGCTAAAGTTCCTCCTAAGGCCATTCTCTTCTCTTGAAGTACTTTTTTTTTTTTTTTGATTGACAAGCTGAAGTTGGAGGGACCTCACCCTTATTTATTGCTATGCTTGGTTTCTTCTATATTTTTGCTCATTTTCAAAGATTCTCGCATTTGTTCATGCCAAATATGCCACACTGCGGCACAGAATGAAATGTTAATAAGAATAGCCTTCCTTTTATTTTCTTTCGCATTATCCATACATGGTATTACCTCATCAGCTAAGGAGTCACCATGCTCTTCATACCAAGCCTATGCTTCAAGGATAACCATATCCATCTTTAGAAATCACATTTAAAGAAAAAGTACTCGATATCCTTGGAGTGTCCCTAGCATAGTACACATCGAGATGGGATAATCAATCCTCGTCGATAGAGATTATCCGTAATCAGGAGACTATGATTTACAGCAAGCCAAGCACATAAAGTATGTTTTAGAATATTAGCACTATTCCATACAAACTTGGCCTAGTCAACTCGAATGCTACTTCCCCGAATAACCTCCCAGATCATATTATCCTTATAGGTTCCATCAGAAATTTACACCCCACTAATAAGATTTCATGCTTCTTCCATCTGCCTGGTAGAGGGATTAGGAAGCCGCCATGTGCCAGTAGAGATAACATTATGAACCGACGTTTCAAAATTGATCCCGGATTGATCAATCAACCGCCTACTGAACTTGAGAATAAGAGATTTCCCATCCACCCATGGCCAAACCAGAAACAAGCATCAAGACCATCTCCTAATACAACCCTGGACTGCTCATATACCATATCTCTCCCCTGCAATATGGATTGCCAGGCCCATACTGGATCGGTCGGGAGAGCGCAATGCCAAATATTCTCATTCTGAATATACTTCATCGCATAACATGAGACCACAGAAATTCTGTATTTTTTACAAGGTTCTAAAATAGTTTAGCCATACCAGCCAAGTTTCAATATCTCTTATCTTCCTGATACCTAACTCCCCTTCCTATTTAGGCTTACACACTTTCGACCATTTGATAGGATGCAACGACTGCCCAAGTATTGGACCCTTCTCTTGGAGTACTGCCCACAACAAAATTAAAATTGTTGACTCTTTTATTCACCGGGGTTTCTCCTTACCTAACAGATGGATTATGTGTTGTTATCAAAACGAATTCGTGAGTCATGTTCTCATTCATTGTCCGGTTGAGTACTTCATCTGGAACATGTTCACACATCGTTGGTGGATAGTAAGATGCATGCTTGAGTCTTGCAGTAATGTTCTTACCGAATTCCAAAAGACCCCCCGGCGGCACATCACCCCAGAATTGAGGCTTCTTCCCTTCACTATCTTCTGAGTGATTTGGAACGAGCGCAACACTCGTCTCTTCAACTGTCTTCTCCGGCCTCCATTGGCTCTGTTTGATGATTCCAGCAAGTTAATCAAATTATGTATCAAGGTTCTTGGAGGCTCCCCCTATGTGGTTGCGGCTGACAGCTGCTTGTTTGATCCGCCTTAGACTTGTTGTGTGCCTTGCCTAGGCTGCTTGAGCCCTTCATGTTTTTTTCTCTTTTTTTCTCTCCTTTTCTTTTCTTTATCGTTTTGTAGAGCTTTTCGCTCTGCGCTGATCATTGTAAATTTTTTTTTTTTTAACGGAATCTCTTTTTCATTGATCAAAAAAAAAAAGATGTTTGGTGCAAAAAAATTGGCATGAAACATGATCCCTATTTTAGTCTTTATTATGAAACAATATTGCTACTATTTCGAATCTTAATAAGAGAGGTATGAACAGTAATCATAGATGTTTTTTTAGTGTTATGTGGTTATGAGGAAAAAGAAGCATATCACCTTTTCAATTTGAGGCGTTTGAGGTTTCGTACTGCATAAAAAGGAATGTAGCAGATTTGATTCTCTGTTAGGATGAAGACATTTTAGAAGGCCAAAATAATTGGCTGTGGAATTAAGTACACATTTCCATCTTATGGAATGTGTGGTTAATGAGGAACAATTTAAGGTGTAATGAATTTTCATAAAAAATACAATGCCTAAGAAGACATGATGAAGAAAGCATGATTCGCGAGAGTATTATCAGTTTATCACTTCCTGCTCTTAGAGCATCTCTTTTAGGCTGTGTTTGGGTTAGCTCTTATGAGAGCAGAAGCAGTTCTTTGTTTGCTCTCTGTTAGAGCAGATAAAATCCGCTTTGAGATTGAGTAGGCATAGAACATTATTATTACTTAAAATAACTCCCCGCTAGAGCAAATTAAATGAGGCAAGGAACTGTGTTACCAAATATAAAAGTAGTTCTCTACCAGAACCAAAAAGTGAAAGAGCTGCTCTTTGCCCCAAAAGAACTTACCTACACGCAGCCTTAGCTGCTGCTAGAGTTAAAAAAAGGGACGACTTGAGGAAAACATATCCCATTTCACAAAGTTTTAGGGTATTAAACAAAAAAAAATGTTTTAGATAAAAGTGTTTGCATAGCTATTAGGAGTTCGGAGATATATGAGATCTTAATATTGGCACATGTGAGATTTGAAAAGATTCTTAGCAAATGACCCCTCTTTCTTAGCAAATAACATCACTATAGTTTTGCTTAACAAATTACATTACTACCTCTCTTTCTTAGCAAAGTACATCACTATCCCTCTTTCTTAGCAAATTACACCATGCCACTACCCTCTTGCTTATCAAATTACATCACTACCTCTCTTTCTTCGCAAATAACATCACTTATCCCTCGATGTACAATGGGCAATCGGTGATGAGCATTGGGCAATGGGCAATGGGCGATAGGCGATGGCCATTGCCCATCACCCAACGCCCATCACCCATCGTTCATCGAAGGATAGTGATGTAATTTGCTAGAAAGAGGAGTAGTGGTGTAATTTGTTAAGCAAGATGGCAGTAATGTAATTTGCCAAAAACCTTTTCAAAATCCACATGTGCCAATATTGAGATCACGCATATCTCCGAACCCCTAATAGCCGTGCAAACCCTTTTACCTAAACTTTTTTTTTTGTGTAATATTCTAAAACTTTTTGAAATGGGATATGTTTTTCTAATTTCCCCTTAAAAAAACTCCAACGGACACTTTATTTAAATAAAACTACTCAATTCTTTAAGGGCACGACCCTCATGCCCATCATTTAAGCATCCAAACAGTGCTTAAATGATCATATGCCATTGATATTTGATAGGCTCAACGTGTGGTTAATCTACATTGTTAAAATGATAGGACATAAGTTGACTAGTAGTAGGCCCAAATTTTAATTTTTTTAAGTGATTTTAACCATGTGATCTGTACACTTTAATACCAACCGTTGTGTGTAGTTTTAATGACTAATAATTCAAACTCTCCAATCAGATGGTTCACATCCATTTATGGCCATGATCTTTTGGCTAAAACCTTTTCCAATGATGGATTGCCGTCTGATATGTATCGGCCTCTTTTTTTTTTTTAATATTGGTATCGGCCGATACTTGATATGGGCCCGTATCGGCTGATGCCGATACCGAGTTGCTGATAACTAATATGTATCGCCGATACATATTGGTATCTGCCGATATTTGATAGCTTGGTTGCTACAATAATAGCTAAATTTTACTATTACTATAACAAATATCTATTTTAGCTCTTGTGATAGAGTGTTTGTTGGAGCAATTTTTTTGGACATGAAACGCTATTTTAGCATTGGGGGGGTGATCGATTTTAAGTGTAACCCTTGTAAGTGCACAAGATCTATTGTAGTATGGCAAGAGCAAGGGTGTCGAACCTACAGGGAAATGTGAATTTTAATTAATTCTTTCAGAGATTTAAAAACGTCCCCAAGGAAGTACCAAAGGGCAGATTCAATTTACCAAAAATTTATCACACTTTTCCAAAATGCAAGATAAATAAATTAATTTAAACAACTAATTACTGATGAATCTAAGAACAATATTTAAATATGATCAAGGAATATGCTACCCCAGATTAGTACCCATTTTCTACCATTAAAACCTACAGTTTTATTAAAGCATCATTCACATCATTATTCGTCTAGAAAAATGATTCGTAATAAAATGTGATCATCAATCCGGTATACCCTATCTAAAAATAATAACTCAGCTTACCATTGCGGTATGAGTCATGTAAGAAGCATAACGTATCTCATGATGTTTAGATCACAATAGTAAGTACATAATCGCTCCGCAGCCTAGATCAGCCTGCAGGTCCAGATCTAGCGATTACGGCCGTTGATATGCGTAATCAACGGTCATAACAAAGCATTCAATATATATTCAATCACACATACTTTGGGCAAAACGATTCCATGATGACATAAATAGATTGTGGTATTAATCATAAAAATGGTTACTTATCTGGGGATCGCATCTTCCCCGATCAACTGATTTAGCAGCTCATCTTTGGTGTACGATCTCCTTGTTCATTCAAAGTCATTCCACTTTTCATTTCTTCCAAAAGATTTTTGTTTATAATGCCTTTTCCTAAATACAATCTATGCTTTCATGAATGTAAAAGAAAGACAATGCAAATCCTAAGTACAATCTACCCAGATGAAACTTTAAAAGAAGAAAAGAGGAACCCTTCAAATCCCAAAAGAGATGGAGACCCAAAAGATGAAAAATAATAAATTTTTTTAATAATTCCCCTTCTCGAAGTGTTGGTTCGGCTTTAAATACTCTCCAAGTCGTGCAAGTCTCCTAGCTCAAAAAGTCAGGGTCAATTGATCGACCTTATAGGGTCGATCGATCGACTCCTTAAAAATTTGCGTTAAGAAGCCTTTTCCGTCTCAAACTCTATCATTTTGGTCGCTTGATAGACTGGAAGGTCGATCGATCGACCTTCCCAGATTTCCGTAAACTCCCGCCAAACTTTGCATCAGATACTGCCTCGATATTTCAGCTATAACTTTCTATCCCGAATTCAGATTGAGGTGATTCTTATGGCGTTGGAAAGATGACGACGAGCTCTACAACGTTTGTGTTTTAGTAATTTCACAAATCTTCCATCTTGAAGGTCCAAATTGAACTGCAAGTCCTACTAAGTTCTCGATGACCCAAGGTTGCAGTGTTTTGACATTATTTTCAGAATTCTTGGCCTGTTTTATGCACTTGGATTGTATTTGCCTGAAACACTTCAAATCTAGTAATTCTCATCAGATAGTCTTCATCGGAAGGCTAAATATAGGTATTTAGGGGTGAAATATCATCATATTTCACTACTCATCACACCCCCAAACCTACACTTTGCTAGTCATCGAGCAAAACAAACTAAAGAAAATAAATGCCACTTTTGTAGGGAGCACGATTGCACTTAGCCTGTGCAACAAGCCTTTAAACCCCTAGTTGATCCCTAGTGGAGGAGTTGTGTCTCCTGAGGGTTTACAGTGAAGTTACCCACAAACTTCCAAAAATTTCAAACCATCGGCAAAATTGAGTTTTCAAAACATAATTTTTATAACATATATACTATTCAAAAAAAAAAAAAAACATTAATTGTTTCAATATGTGAATCATCAATCTTAAATATTAATATCATATCAATCATGCTAGTACCCATTTAAATTAATCTAATGCTCAAATTGTTAGATAATTCATCCATTCATGCCTAAACGTGAAGTGTGTGCATACGCAAACCAAGATTCATCCATCTCGGAACTAGTCTAAACGGAAAACCGTCGGATTTGTTATCTCGACTCAATCCTCACTTCAGGTATATTCTCGAAATAAAATCACTCTGATGATGGGTAAGCTTTCGCACACATGTGAGAGATCAATACAAAATAAGCAAAAAGGTCTCACATGATAATTGAAACACGATGTAATCAATGAACAAAAATAAATCTCATAAAAACAGATACTTGTATATCCTAAACATGTCATATCAAGTGTCATAAGTATCACATATTTACTCTCCACAAGTCAATTACCAATGCAAGATTAGATCATGAAGGTCTTTTGTAGGATTGTAATGGGGCTCAGGAAAGGATAAGAAAGAAAGGGAATTGAGATTCAAAATTTCTGAGAAATCGAAAAAGGTACTAGCTTTTGATTTTTCTATTGCTCTTCTTTTTCTTTTCTAATTTATCTGTTTTTTTTTTTTTCAATATTTTTCTTTTCTCACTCTTTCTACTTCTTTTGAATTTCATCTTCTTAAAGCACCTCATATTTTTCATTCTTTTTCAAAAAATTTCTTTTTCTTTTTCTTTTCTCTTTTTTTTTTTTTTTATATTTTTACCATACACTCTCAGTAAACGCCACAACTCAGTATCTCTCCACTTACTCTCTTTTCGTTCACTCTTATCCCTCGTTCCCAATTTCTCAGAAATAAAAAGGGTAAAGCTGAATTTCAAAAATTGTGAAGGGTTAAACGTTAACGTGGCTTATCAAAGAATGTATAAAGGCAAATTTTTCAATAGCCTCAAAGAGATACTAGAAGGATAAATTTATATAAGGTGGGGTCTTTTAAGTACAAACGAGCCAAAGATGACCTTTAATAATGTCTTCACAAGATGGTGACTTTGCCTATTTATTTTGAGCAAAAATACAATATGTTCCAACACAATAATATGAATTAATATCATGCAAAGTCACAAGTCAAAATAAAATGTATGAGATTATGCAAAATAATTCGTATTCAAAGAAAACTCCGAGTTTATATAAGCACTCATCAAGGATGGAAAATTGGCTCTAAAGCTCACCGAGTTTAGTCTCTACTAAGAACCTAAGATTCAACGTTCAAAACAGTTCATCGATTTCTAAGTCGTAGCTTGGTATAAGTGCAAAAATTCTACGCATGAATATCAAAATTACCCACAAAATATCACATTAAGTTTCATTATTTTAGATGCAAGCATTCAAAATCTGACATTGATATTATCAAAATTAAATTCACATGCATCATCAACTAAAGTTTGAAAACTATCGAAAAATAATTCATGTATGATGGTTCAAATTTTTTTTTTTTTTTTTTCATATAAAAAAAATAAGAAAGTGACGCAAGATAGAGAATCATACCCCCAAACCAAAAAATGACAATGTCCTCATTGATTGAAATAAGTAGCGCACCCCCAAACCTGTTGAAAAGTACCTCAACACAAAGATCAGGTGCAGAGAATATGTGCATCAAATTAGAACATGACCAAAAATAGATTGAAAGTAATGTGGCTATACTAATTTGGAAATTAAAAACAACCTAAACTAAACTAAAAACTAATATTCTAGAACTAAACATACGAAAAGAGAAATTCTAAATCCTAAATCCTAAACTAAACCTGAGTCCAACTCCTTTAATCATTGGTAGGCGGGCCCATCCACCTTGGTTCACTTAAATTGATGTTCTTCGGCACAGGGAACAATTTCTCCCAGAGTTCGAGCAAAAATTGATGAGTCACCGCCGATGATATGGATGGAGGCGTAGAGGCGGTGGTAAGAGATGGAGATGGGGGAGGTGGAGACGGAATCCCATCAATTATCTCGATATCAGTAGTGATGCTCGGTGTAGGAGATTTGGAACGATTCTAACAAAAATAAAAATAAAATAAACACACTGGGTTGCCTCCTAGGAAGTGCTGAGTTTAAGTGTCGACAGCTCGACCTCTTCATTGATCAAGGATCTGGGTCACTAAGGTGCACTGCCTCAATCATAAACTGGGTGATTGGCTCAAACATCGATTTAAGAGGTTGCCCATTCACTTTGAAAACTCAGTTGTCCTTGAGACTGCGAATCTCAATCGCACCATGCACACTAATGGAAGCAACCTGAAACGGGCCTTCCCATTAAGATTTCAGTTTTCCCGGGTGGAGCTTTAGTCTGGAATTAAACAGCCAAACCTTTTGTCCAATGTGGAACTCTTTCCGAGAAATTGACTCATCATGCAGCTTCTTGTACCTTTCTTTGTACATCTTGGAGTTTTCATACGCATCATAGCGTAGCTCTTCCAATTCACTCAGCTGTAGCCGTCGATTTGATCCTGCCGCTTGCATATCGAAATTGAATCTTTTGATAGCCCAAAATGCCTTATGCTCCAATTCAACAAGAAGATGGCATGCTTTCTCGTAGACAAGCCTGAACGGAGACATTCCAATTGGTGTCTTGAATGCGGTACGATATGCCCAAAGAGCATCAGATAGCCGGTTCGACCAATCTCTTCTATCCGGTCGTACCGTCTTTTCTAAAATTCGTTTGATCTCTCGGTTCGACACTTCCACTTGACCACTAGTTTACGGGTGATATGGCGTTGTAACGTTGTGGGTACTGACATATTTCTTCATTAGAGTGGCAAAATGGCTGTTACAGAAATGTGAACCGCCATTACTAATGATTGCTCTCGGGATCCCAAATCGGTTAAACACATTTTCTTTCAGGAATTTGACCACGACCTTGTGATCATTCGATCGGGTTGCCACAGCTTCTATCCATTTGGAGATATAATCAATAGCCACAAGAATGTATGAATACCCGAAAGATGGGGAAAAATGACCCATGAAGTCAATCCCCCAAACATAAAAAATTTCAACAATTAAAATCGGATTAAGGGGCATCATATTTCGTCGTGAAATATTTCCCAGCTGTTGACATTGTTGACATTCTTTGCAAAATTGAACAACGTCACGAAAGATGGAGGGCCAGTAGAATCCGCTTTGAAGGATTTTTTGGGCGGTCTTCTGTCCTCCGAAATGGCCTCCACAGGCTCCAGCATGGCAAAAGTCAATAACACTCAATTGTTCTTCTTCAGGCACACATCTCCTGAAAACCTGATCTGAACAACCTTTAAACAGTTGTGGCTCATCCCAAAAATAGTATTTTATTTGTGAGAAGAACAAATTTTTATCATTTTTGCTCCATTGGGTAGGGATTTTGCCAGTTATCAGATAATTCACAATATTAGAGAACCAAGAAACTTTTGTAGCGGCAGCACCTATTGCCATCAACTGTTCATCCGGAAAGGTGTCCCGGATAGTCTCAGAGACTGATGATTCTTCAGGCAGAATTCTTGACAGATGATCGGCCACTACATTTTCGACACCCTTTTTATCTTTGATTTCGAAATTGAACTCTTGTAGGAGTAAGATCCATTGGATCAACCTTGGTTTGGTGTCCTTCTTCGCTAGCAGATATTTCAATGCATAGTGGTTTGAAAAGACCACTATTTTCGAGCCAAGCAGATAAGAGCGGAACTTATCCAAAGCATACACCACGGCTAATAACTCCTTCTCAGTAGTGGTGTAATTTAACTGGGCATTAATCAATGTCTTACTGGCACAGTAGATCACATGAGGTATTTTGTTCACCCTCTGCCCTAAGACTGCTCTAATAGCATAATCAGATGCATCACACATGAGTTTAAACGGTATAGAATAATCCGGGGGTTGGATTATCGGTGTATTAGATAACAACTCCCGCAATTTCAGAAATGCTTCCATGCAATCTTCATCAAAGTTAAAAGGAACATCTTTGCTAAGCAAGGTACACAATGGTTTAGCCACCTTGCTAAAATCTTTGATGAATCTTTTGTAAAATCCTGCATGACCCAAAAATGATCGAATTTGTCGAACACTCTTTGGTGGGGGCAAATTAGCGATTAAATCGACTTTTGCCCTGTCAACTTCAATTCCTTTCTTTGAAACAACATGTCCCAACATAATTTCTTGTTGTACCATGAAATGGCTTTTCTCCCAGCTAAGAACAAGTTTTGATTCAACACATCATTGCAATACCTGGTTAAGGTGTTGCAAACACAGTTCAAAGGTCTTTCCGAAAACAAAAAAGTCATCCATGAAGACTTCGATAAATTTATCAATCATGTCCGAGAATATGGCCAACATGCATCTTTGAAAAGTGGCAGGTGCATTGCACAAGCCAAAAGACATTCTTCGATATGCAAACGTTCCGTAGGGACACGTGAACATTGTCTTCTCTTGATCTGCAAGAAACACGGGCACTTGATTGTATCCCGAATAACCATCAAGAAAGCAATAAAACTCCTGCCCTGCTAACTTCTCAAGAATTTGATCAATGAACGGAAGGGGAAAATGATCCTTTTTGGTAGTTGTGTTCAATTTTCTATAATCAATGCAGACACGCCACCCAATAGTTTCGCGAGTAGGCACCAATTCTCCTTCAGCAGTTTCTTTCACAGTGATTCCGGACTTTTTCGGAACAATTTGAACTGGACTTACCCATTCACTATCAGAGATCGGATAGATGATTCCAGCATCGAGTAATTTAATGATTTCCTTTAAAACGACTTCTTGCATATTCAGATTAAGTCGCATTTGCGGTTCTCTCGATGATGTACTATCATCTTCCATATGTATTTTGTGCATACATACCGATGGGTCAATCCCTTTAAGATCAGCTAGGGTCCATCCAATCACCTCATTGTGATCTTTAAGCACTTTCAACAAGTCATGGTCTTGTTCTTCCGACAACGTGGATGAAATTATCACCGGAAACGTTTCTCGTGACCTCAAAAAAGCGTACTTGAGCGACTCAAGCAACTGTTTCAATTCCACAGTTGATGGCTGCTCAATTGATGGAGTCAGCACATCCTTTACCTCAATAGGTAATGGTTCTACCTTAGTCACATTTTCACATAATTTATCATCTGAACATGATAAACTCGACCTCGTCTCTTCTGACTGCTTCCTTTCAAATCCTTTTTCCTCATAGATGGCCAACAAAGCAGTTTTAAATTCTTCTTTGATGAGCATTGATGGTAATGCTTCATCCACCACTTCGTCGATCTGATCGATGTAAAAACATTCGACCTCATCCTCGTTAGGGAAATAGTTCATCGCATGGAATATGTTCAATCTAACCTTCATGTTCCCAAAAGAAACGTCCATGACTCCCATTCGACAATTAATGCAAGCATTTGCAGTGGTGAGGAACAGACGTCCAAGGATGATGGAGACTTGATTAATGGATTTAACAGGTGATTCCATGTCTAAAACAACGAAGTCCACTGGAAAGACAAACTTGTCTATTCCAATCAAAACATCCTCGATGATACCCCTAGGTTTTCTTTCTGACCTATCGGCGAGTCAAAGTGTAACCGTTGTGGGTTCAATTCACCCAATCTTAATTTCTCATACACTGAGTATGGGATCAGATTAACACTTGCTCCCAAATCCAGTAACGCTTTTCCAATTGGTTGTCCACCAATGACACATGGAACAGTTGGGACTCCAGGGTCTTTCAGTTTCTGTGGGGTTTCCAATTGCAATATCGAACTGACTTGATTAGTCAGGAACACTTTCTTTGAAACATGAGTGCGTGCCTTTCTCTTACGAGTGCACAAATCTTTGAAGAATTTGGCGTACTCAGGAACTTGTTTGATTGTCTCAAGCAATGGAAGATTTATCTTTACCTGTTTGAATGTTTCAAAGATTTCTTCACTACGTCAAAAAAGTCGAAATAAGACTGCCCAAAGCCGTCTTATTTTAGAAATAAGACGGCCTAAAGCCGTCCTCACGTCCGTTCTTTTTTTGGGCATCTTAAATTTATAAGCCGGTCCTAAACCATCTTATATTCTACAAATAAGACGGTAGAGAATGACTGTTTTCGGCAGTCCTTACATAAGACGGTCTGACGCCGTCTTATATTATCCGCTAACGACGGTCACTGACCAATAAATAAGATAGCTCCTGACCGTCTCTATTTGAAAGACCGTTCAAATAAGACGGTTTGGAACCGCCATATTTTTAAAATTTTGGGAAAAAAAAATTAAAAAATAAGACGGTCTTAGACAGTCTTTTTTTTTTAAATCGTAATAAAAAAAATATATTTATAATAAAATATCATAAATAAGTATAATAAAAATTTTTACTACTATAAATTTAACCCCCACACACACACAATGGACCAAGTTCTCACAAGATGGAAGCCCACATCCATAACATATCTGAATTCAAGTTCAACCTGAAGGCCGTAGTTGGTGAAGTGTACATATCATTATGGTGACATTATTATTTTTTTAGTGAGCGTGAGAAGCATCAAAACAGTAATGAATAAAAGAAAAGTTAATGAACATCTTAAAGTTCATTGACATGTGCATTAAAGCAATTCACACGTGTTTGGGTGTGTATGTTTGGTGAGACCGAAGTGCCACAAGAAATCATTCAGCTAGGTGTCTTTCATTGCCATGCTCAACAACATGCTGCTTCAAAAGTAACCTTATGCATCACATGCGGCAATAGGGAATCCTGCAGCAAAGTAAGAGATTTTGAATACCGTATTGTTGTAAACAGCTGTTATATACACTATAATTTACTTCAAGCAAATGCAACTAAGAGAAAAGAAGAAATGTGGATGCTTGTCAGATTTCCACAGATGCTTCTATATGGATACGATAAAGCATTGACTTAAGAAGAGGATAGTGTTGAATCAGAAATTGATCCATTCAGAAAATTGAAAATAGCTTATGTATGCATGTATCACATATATAGCAGTTGCTATAGAACTACTTAGATTGTAGGAGCTGCTAGAAAACTATACGTATATGTAGGTTCATAGCAGACCATAGCAGTTTGATATAAAACTGCTCAGATTATAGCAGCTGCTATAAAACTATATGTACGTATAGGTGTATAGCTGATTAGCAGTTTAGTACCATGATTTACTTATGGGTGCCTATAAAAGCAGTTTGGTACCATAATTTAACTCAATCCTACCCAATAGTTGTTTAGAAACCAATCAAACAGACACGCAATTTTAAAATAATATAAATAACAAGAGTCACTCACTTCAAATGAATTTGGGTTGGTATAGCTTGTTCTACTTATCAGGTTTTCTTGTTGTAAACCATCCTCTGAATTATTTACAGCTGTTTGCATTAAGAGAAGCAAGTTAGTTTAATCCTCATATAGATGGCATAAATAATCATTAAAAAAAAAAATTACACATTACAAAGAGAAAATAGAAAGTAAATAATGAATCCAATGTCATAAGTCATTACATTCCAAAAGGAAAAAAAAAATTGTGCAAGCTTATCCGCGCTAATGCACTTTTTGATATAAAGCCATAATGATACATAATGTATCATAGAATAACAGCTCATTTCATGTTTCCTGAGGTAAACCTTCAAGCTTTAAAACCTTCATAAATAGGAAGAATGTACACAACAGAACAAATAATAAGAGAAGCAAGTTAAGGAATTTCCCAATATTGAGTCCATATTTAGTGTGGTGGCAGTTACAGATTATAATAGTGTGAAGTGAAGAGCACCAAATCAGATGATCCTTGATAGTATGGTTTTAAAGCACATAATCTGAGACAATGGGGCTTTTTCTTTGTACATGACGGACCAACAAGAATAAAAAACACAGCTAACTTTGCAATTAGATTCAAAACTCAAAAGAAAGCTCGGAAGTCAGTCAGTGTTCCAAATCGAGACATCTGAGTTTCTGAAAAAAATAGAATAAATTTGGTATTCTTCCCTTAAAATCTAGCACTCAGTAGCCTTTTTGGACAAAACATGCTCTATTATTGCTTAAAAGATGCACGAAAAACAATTGATGCCTAAGAAGTAATAACAGCACATACCAACCTACCAGACCACAACATAAATCTTTGAACAAAGTTTACTTCAAGAATATATAATTCCTACCATAAACCCATTGGAATAGTAACAAGGATGAATTTTTTTTTTGAAAAAAAACTAAAAAAGCAGGAAGAAAGCAAATTGCAACCAATATACCATAGGCCTAGGCATTCAATGTTAGGTATTTTGCTCAGAAATAAGAATGAAATTTTATGAGGTTGTCTTGAACAAGTTCCTACCATGATTATATGGCATAAGAAGCAAATCTGAATATTTGCATAAGGTTAACTAATATTTAACATCATAATAGACAAAGGCACCTTCTGTTCTAAGAACAGTAACCAATTAGACAGTAAGGAATTAATACCTTCTTGCAAAGCATCAATTGTACGCTGCAAATCCTGACGCTCTTTCTCTAGGCTAGACACTTTCCTTCTGCATGAGTTCAAAAATAAAGGATTCCATTTGATAACAATCTTTAAAATGCCATCAACATTTGAAATAGTCTGATTCAAAACATAAGACGCTCATCAAAAAAGAATCTACAAAAAGGAAGTCTGGAGATAGCGTTATGCTCATTACGCAAATTTTCCTGAACATGTATGCTCATTATGCAGTATGCATGAATCACTTTTGATATAACATAAGTACTGCTATATGATGGTGTTTAGCACGTGATGTTGGTACCTGCCATCTCCGCTAGCAATTGGAATATGTAACCTCCAATCCAAATTGTCAAGATCACCTCTTAGACGAGCCATATGAACGAAACAGTCACTTCAATTAGGATGGTAAATAAAAACATGTTCATCAATCCACAGAAAGCTCAGTGATGGACGTTATGACCATTCGATCAGTGCAGTTCCTGGGCTAAGGGCCATTAAGATGTGACTGATTAATTGATTTGGTTAGTCTACAACAACATACAAATATGGACATTAAAGGATAGAGATTGGATGGACCTTCTTCTTTGACGATGCTAAGCACCACACTGTATTTTGATTCTAAAATATGGATAAATAAGTCAATAGCACATGTCTGCACAATATCTCAACTTAAGCAAACACCAAAAAATTGCACTGCAACCCCAGCTAGATTGGATAAGGCTGTAAAGATGATGATGACCAAAACAATTGCACAGGCTCACTCAACCTGATAATCCATTATATAATTACTTAAATTTGAAGCCAAAGATAGGAACCTATGATTATTCAATATATCATTTTTATAAGTAATGGCTATTGATATCGTAATCAGAAGCCTCTTAACTCCTTTCTTGGACAATGGGTGACCATCTAATTGGCTTCCCAATGACGTTGACAGAAGGATAGATCAATCAACTGGTAAGACTAATGCAACTCTTCCAAAAGAGGTTTAAGAGTAAAGCTCTATATTACTCTAGCAAAAAAACAATGAAGAAAGATACGGACTATGGACAATTAAGCAACAAGATACATCACACAAGTATTTGCGAATCAAAGTTCCTTATGCTGAAGATGTATTGACAGTGTTTTCTCAATTCTGAGACACCAGCGAATAGGGCAGGCTCTAATGAAAAAGCAACTCCCAATATAAACTACTAGTGACTTACCACTTGCTTAAGAGGGAAAAAGAAAGCTATGATAACTAGGATTTTAACAGTATTAGGTATGTTCACTATAATAATAGAGGTCAATCCACATCTCTATTCCCCCATTGCATCATGAACACTAGGAAAAATCCACAAGATCACTGTATCAGGACCACTAGGAAAAATTCACAAGGTTTTATTATTCTGTTTGTGGGTCCTAAAATATAATTATCACACAGAAATTCTAAATTTAAGTTTCCGAAACTTACGACACGTTTTTACACGTGCACGCGATCCTCGATTCAACCGTTCCCAATCTAACTCGAAAATTGACTTTTAAAAATATTTTTAAAATCCCAAACCATATGTTTGTTTCTCAGCTTGGAATATAGCACATATGAGGGGAAGTTACCCTCAAGAACCATGCACCACAATTCCCTCACGAACCAACAATGAATGGATAGATGGCTGGCAGATTCCTCTTCGATTAGACACAATGCACACCTGTTTTGCAGCCTTTTACCACTCTTTATCAATTGAGTAAAGGCCACTATCATAAATTATTAATAGATTTAAAACAACATAAAATACAAAGGCGTGCAAGATTATTTTCTTCTAAAAGAAAATACATATCGAAAAGAAAATATGGAAAGAAAAATAGTAAAGCTATTTCTTTTTTGTTGAATTTTCCCAAGTAATAGTCTTCATATTTAGTAAAACCCAGGATCCCAGATCCTTTTTCAAGCGGGGCAAGTAAATATTCTCTAGCTCCAACATGTCATGACATATTTTGACAAGTTAAAAATCTGTGATGTTTATCTTAGGGATAATAAAAGGAAAAATTGCTAATTTTTTCTCACCAACAACACAAAAATGGCCACAAAAAAAATCACCTTCAATGTCAAAGTAAGCTTGATGCAATAAGCAAAAAGCAACCCCTTCTTATGGCTGCTAAAAAGAATTAGAGTTTAGTAAAAGGGGGAGAATACCAACTATGATGCTTTGTCTTACGCCGAATTTGCAAAATGTGCTTCAAATCTTGGACACCTTTTTTCATTTCTCTGCAAAGCATGCCCACAAACATATCAGTAGCAATCAAAAAGTTAAAGTAATATTTATCAAAAGGCAGAATAGATAAGGCACCTCTCTGGTAGAAATAAACAATAAGGTAGCATATAGGCAGCAACATCAAAGTCAATTGATGATGCCAAAGTGAAAAGGAAAGGGTCCCATTGCATTAGCCCAATTAGTCCAGCGTACAAAGTGTAGTTTCACCTATCATCCTTATTATTCTTTTATGTATGGGCTGATGCTCCTATAATCAATACCATACAAATATTAATTTGATAATTGGAGTACTGTTTTAGGAAAGCATTGGCTGAAACTAGGAACACCATATTTCAGGGGCATTGGCTGAAACTCCTCTGTTACAGACCAATACAATATACCAATGCCTTTTCACAAATCTATATAAAAAAATTAATAATTTACTAAATTTAAACAACTAAATATATTTATATGAAAATACAAAATCGATAAGACAACACCAAAAAATCTCCAACAGATCCAACAAGAGAACAAAAAAAAGGAGGGGAAAAGAGATTGCAACATCCAATAGAGAGTGAGCAGCACAAAGAACATCAATCTTCATATAAGTGGAGGCAGCCGACAACAGTCTCTCCAGGAGGGACATCAACACTATCAGCTTTGACACAAACATTTTTACAAATAGCTACTATGCAATCTCCATATTACAGGAAAAAATATTAAATAGAAATGCAAAAAAAAGTAAGGAAAAAATATAAAAAAATTACAGGAATCTCCATGGATTGGAGAGAATCAACATCATAATCGAGGACTTCTTTGCGTCGGCCCATGAATGCTATGGAGGTGCCATGTTTTCCGAATTGAGTCGATATCTCGAACCCGATTCCCTAACTGCCACCCGTTAACAAAGCCACCTTCCCTTTCAACAAATCTAACAACAAGAAACACATATCAACACAGATCCATCAAAATGAGTTTAGATCTATTAAAAAAAAAAGATCAAATAACAAAACGAAGACTACTTTTCAATGGGTGGCAATCGAAGCAAAGGCAGCGACAATGGGGAGTCGTCGAAGCAAACCTCGGGGTTTTTTTATTAGAGAGATGAGAGAGTGGGAGAGACTGGATGAGATACAGGGAGATAGGAAGAGACGATTTACTTTGGGGTTAGGGTTTTTTTTTCTAGAGATTTTAGAGAGATGAGAGGAAGAGGAAGAGGGAGAGGGAGAGGGAGAGGGAGATAAGGATGAGACAGTTTACTATGGGGTTTATTTTAGAAGGTTTAATTTGGGCGTTTATTTTTTATTTCAGAAGGGTAACGGGTAACCATCGTGAAAATAAGATGATTTGTACCATCTTATTAACCGTCCTTAAACTTCGTGCCATTGATTAGTATGAGGCCGTCTTATTGCTAAATTTAAGACAGTTACAAACTGTCTTATTTAAAGACGAAAAAGAACAGTCTTATTTATGTCTTTTTTAAACGTTTTTGACGTAGTGCTTCCATTTTTGCAGGTCCCTTCCTCATTCTGGATGGAGGAGTTAGGCACTCAGGGAATAGTGCCTTTGGGACATAAGGTGCAACTTCAAGTTCCGGTTCTCTTTCTCGTCCTTGTTGGATAGTTAGAAGAGACACTTCCTCTATTTCTTTTTCTTTTCCCTTCTCTCTTCCTTGCTCTTTCTCTTTCTCTTTTTCTTTCTCTTTCTCTTTTCTTTTCTCTAGCTTTTTGTCTCTTTCTTTCTCTTTTTCCTGATCAGATTCCACAGGCATTTCCACTTGATTATCAACCTCTCGTCCGCTTCTCAGCACCGTAACAGGTTTCAACTATTGACTATTCGATGGTCCTTCATCAAGTGGTGCTTGGCCTCGAGGATTGTTGATAGGCTGGCTGGGAAGCCTACCTTCCTCTCGTTGACTCAATTGATAGGTCAATTGGCTAACTTGGTCAATTATCATCTGCTGAAAAGCTTGCATGCTTCGCATCACCTTTTCTTCTAAATCAAAATCTTTCGAAGTACTAGGATGCGATTGATTGAAATTCTGATTAAAATTCTAATTTTTTCGATACTCAGAATTTGGATGATAATAAGGCGAATTCTGCTGAAAGTTAGAATTCTGTTGGAAATTAGAATTCTGATGTGGGCAGAAATTTTGTTGAAAATTTTGTTGTCCACTCATTAGATTGGACATGTACTGCTGGTTTACCTGGCCAGTTTGGTTTGACCCTCCCCATCCTAAGTTGGGGTGATTTTTTCATTCCGGGCTATAGGTATTTGAGTACATGTTTCTACCCTGCCGCTGATAAGATTGAGTCATATTGACCTGCTCTTGAGGAGTAGGTTCATCAGGGAAGAATGACAAAGTAGTTGGGCACTCATTAGCCATGTGACCTGGGTGGTCACAAATTGAACAAACAGTGGGGGTGATTGGAGTTTTAGCTTGCTTGATTGCAGCTATCAACATGTTCATTTGCTTGGATAACATGTCAACTTTTGTTGACAGATCTGTGGTATTATTGTTGACCTCATACAATCCATCTTTGGTCAACACATGAGATTTAAGTGTCATATCTAAGTTCGCCCCAATGTTACATTTTGGATTGAGGTTTGATACAACTTTTCACATGATGCGCATAATTCGTCGGCTTCTTTTGTGGCACAAGATCCACCACAAGATGCATCTACCATGCGTCTCTCCTCTGGGATCAGTCCATTGTAAAAACTTTGGACCTGTTGCCACCCTGGGACTTGATGATTAGGGCAACTTCTGATCAATTCCTTGAAAAGTTTCCAACATTCATGAAATATTTCTGTAGGTTGTTGGGAGAAAATTTGAATTTTCTGATGCAACTCAATGACTTTGGTCATGGGAAAATACTTTTTAAGGAACTGACGATGTAGCTCTGCCCAACTTTGGATAGATTGTAGTTCTAAGGAATAGAACCAAGTTTTTGCCTTATCTCTTAAAGAGAAAGGAAAAAGTCGTAGCTTAGCTATCTCATCAGTGACATTGTGAACTCTGAACATTTTGCATACCCCAGTGAATTCATTTAGATGAACGTGCGGATTTTCATTGGCCAAACCATGGAAAATTGGCAACATTTGAATCATCGCAAATTTGAATTCATAGTGGTTCCCTGGAATGGGAGCGTGCATGATACTATCCTGATCCTCGTAAAAACCAAGATCATTATAATACTCCAATATTCTTGGGCCTTCATCATAATTATTGTTCCCATTATTTCCATTATTGACATTCCCATTATTGTTGTTCTCATTTCTCTCTTGCCTTTGGTCTGCCATGGTCTCAGTATGATGATATTGATTCCTCTGGATTCTACGATTCTCTCTATAAGATCTTTCGATCTCAAGATTAAACGATTGCAGATGCGGGTGATGAGATCGAGTAAAGCTCATGCACCAACACTCACAACACAGTTTGATGAATCCACAACAAACCCAAATTATCAAGTTCAATCGATTGAAGCGAAGGTCTCAATCGATTGTCACAAAGCACACACAAATATTCAAAGAAAGACTTATCAGTCAATCGATTGAAGATATTGTCTCAATCGATTGAGGTTCAAAAGTCAAGATCAGTAAGCCCAAAAATGTCAGCCGAAATGGCCAGCAACAGAGGCCTAGTGAATCAATTGACAGAGAAGTGTCAATCGATTGATAGAGAACCAGAATTTTCACAGAAAATGATATCCCAGTCTCAATCAATTGACAGAGAATGTTCAATCGATTGAGTTCTATGATAAACAGTAGCCAATATCAAAAGAAAAGAAAAGAAAAACAAGATAATTTTATTTTTTTAAATAAATTAAATTAAAATTAAAATTTTAATTAATTAATTAATTAATTTTTTTAATTAAATTAAAATTCGAATTTAAATTAATTTTTTTTTTAATTCGAATTAAAAAAAAATTAAATTAAATTAAATTCAAAAATTAAAAATTTTAATTTTAATTATAAATTCCATAATTAAAAATTAAAAATTTAAATTTTAAAACCTAAAGGCAATCCTACAAAATCCTATAAAATCTTACCTAAAAGAGAAAAAGGAGGGAGAGAATAAAAAGATTGCTACAAAGCCTAAAGCAAGTAGTCCCACAAAAATCAATAACTAGAATTTAGAAAATCCTGCAAAATATTTTCTAAAAGAGGAAGATAAGGAAAAAAAAAACTCCTACAAAATCTAAAATAAGAAGTCCTAAAAATCTCTACTTCCTAAAAGAACTCCACAAAATCTTGCCCAATGATAACAAAATAGAAAAATTAAGATTTTGCAATTTATGGATCAACAAATGTTAATTTCAAATTTCAAAGATCTAAAATTAAAATTCAATATTCGAAATTAACAATTTGGGTTTCACACAAAACAGTCGATCGATTGACTCTTTTGTGTCAATCGATTGACAAAGTGGCACTCTCAACCACAGAATGCAGTCGATCGATTGAGGAAGAGGTCTCAATCGATTGACTGTCAGTTATTTCACACAATATCTCTTTCCGAATTAATCAAAATTTTGCCAATTCCCGGGCAGCAGCGCCAAAAACTTGATCGATTTTAAGTATAACCCTTGCAAGTGCACAAGATCTATTGTAGTATGGCAAGAACAAGGGTGTCGAACCCACAGGAAAATGTGAATTTTAATTAATTCTTTCAGATATTTAAAAACGTCCCCAAGGAAGTACCAAAGGGCAGATTCAATTTGTCAAAAATTTATCACACTTTTCCTAAATGCAAGAGAAATAAATTAATCTAAACAACTAATTACTGATGAATCTAAGAACAATATTTAAATATGATCAAGGAATATGCTACCTCAGATTAGTACCCCTTTTCTACTATTAAAACCCACAGTTTCATTAAAGCATCATTCACACCATCATTCGTCTAGAAAAATAATTCATAATAAAATGTGATCATCAATCCGGCATACCCTATCTAAAAATAATTACTCAGTCTATCATTGCGGTATGAGTCATATAAGAAGCATAACGTATCTCATGATGTTTAGATCACAACAGTAAGTACATAATCGCTCTGCAGCCTAGATCAGCCTGCAGGTCCAAATCTAGCGATTACGGCCGTTGATATGCGCAATCAACGGTCATAACAAAGCATTCAATATATATTTAATTACACATACTTTGGGTAAAACGATTCCATAATGACATAAATAGACTGTGGTATTAATCATAAAAATAGTTACTTATCTGGGGATCGCATCTTCCCTGATCAACTGATTTAGCTGCTCATCTTTTGTGTACGATCTCCTTGTTCATTCAAAGTCATTCCACTTTTCATTTCTTTTCAAAGATCTTTATTTACAATGTCTTTTCCTAAATACAATCTATGCTTTCATGAATGTAAAAGAAAGATAATGCAAATCCTAAGTACAATCTACCCAGATGAAACCCTAAAAGAAGAAAAGAGGAACCCTTCAAATCCCAAAAGAGATGGAGACCCAAAAGATGAAAATAATAAATTTTTTTAATAATTCCCCTTCTCGAAGTGTTGGTTCGGCTTTAAATACTCTCTAAGTCATACAAGTTTCCTGGCTCCAAAGTCAGGGTCGATCGATCGACTCCTTAAAAATCTGCGTTAAGAAGCCTTTTCTGTCTCAAACTCTATCATTTTGGTCGCTTGATCGACTGGAGGGTCGATCGATCGACCTTCCCAGATTTCCGTGAACTCCCGCCAAGCTTTGCATCAGATACTGCCTCAATATTTCGACCATAATTTTCTATCCTGAACTCGGATTGAGGTGATTCCTGTGGCGTTGGAAAGATGACGACGAGCTCTACAACTTTTGTGTTTTAGAAATTTCACGAATCTGCCGTCTTGAAGGTCCAAATTGAACTGCAAGTCCCACTAAGTTCTCGATGACCCAAGGTTGCAGTGTTTTGACATTATTTTCGGAATTCTTGGCCTGTTTTATGCACTTTGATTGTATTTTCCTGAAACACTTCAAATCTAATAATTCTCATCAGATAACCTTCATCGGACGGCTAAATATAAGTATTTATGGGTGAAATATCATCATATTTTACTACTCATCAGGAGGAGGGGGGGGGGGGGGAGCGCCCTCTTTCTGGACATTTTGGTTGAGTTTTTTCTCGGCATTTTGGTTTCCTTCTTACATGGGTTTTTCTCATCTCTCTTGTTTTTCCCACATTGGCCCTAGTACTTACTCTAGTATTCTCCGGGAAGTCCGATTTTTCATATAGTAATGCCTGCCTTTGATGCTATCATTTGTTTTTATCTGTCATTCTGAGGCATATGGCTAGCCTTCTAGAGTTAAAAAAATAAAAATAATATTTTCAAAAAAAAAAGAAAAATGATCTCTATTATATATATGGTTCAATAGATTCATCAGCCATGATAGTCATTTATTGCATTGAATCATATGATAAATCGAGTTAATGTCTTGTGCTAATTTTTTATACCAAAGATCTTTAGATTATGACAAATTAGTCGGCTTAGATGGTTTTAGCACATTGCACTGATCTCTAAAACACCAAGTTATTCTTTTAGATGGTGCGCTTGGGCGGTTGGGCCAACTTAGTGCATATGTGCACGTAATGACTCCCTTTTTCTAAACTGGAGTACAATTGTAGTCCAGTAGTCAATTATTCAAAATGTTTAGACTACAAATTTTAAGTAACATGAAAATAGTTTAGCCTTGAATTTAGTTAATTAGGATGCATTTGCTTTAGTTTTCTTGGGTTAAAGAGTGACTTTTTGGCTCTTTGGCTCCAACGAAGAGTTATACTCGCATTTGATAATATAGCTCTCTGCCCATTTGCTCTGACAGGGAGGAACTGTTTTAAATGGTAAAATAGCTCTCCCTATGCTCTCTCCCCGGGCAAATAACACCTGCCCTAACAAACAGCTGGCGTTCTCTAAATGGTAGCGGAGCCAAATACACCCTTAATGTCGATGCAAAAACATGACATACTGGAGAGCAAAAAGTAGGTTTTATCTATACTTATGGTCGATGCAGATACATTACCTACCAAAGAACGAAGAACAGTGACAATTCAACTAAAAGTGGGACAAAAGGACAATAGATTGACCAAGTAGTTTATCTAAAGGGATAATGGCTCTTGATAGACATCTAAACACTAAAATGGTGTTTACAAGAGTCATTAAATATTAAAATGGTGTTTAAATGATCTTACACCGTCAACATTAGAAGTTTTTTATCACACCATTGAAGTGTGTTTTATTACTATGCCATGCGGCACACTCTGTGATAAATTATCTAAATTTTTCAAGTGACAATCTATCATTGGAATATGCCTCAATATAATGAAACATGTCTAATCCGAATAATAAACTTTAATGTCAGCTATTAAAATAAAACATAACATTTGATATTATAGTCTACAGATCCGATTGTTTAAATCTCTTTAAAACTCTATTTTTGGGCATGTTACACTTCAATGTATGATCTATTACTTAGGCGGTATGGATCACCACATCTTAAATCATTGATGGTGTATGATCATTTAAATACCATTTTGATGTTTAAATTATGATCAGGAGAGTTAAGTCCTTATCAAAATTAATAGAAACAAATCTTTAAAAAGGGCTTAATATGAGTGTTCATAGGTCCAATTCTGTTAACCCTACATACTTCTCCCTTTACATCCAATTTTCATAAACTTGAGAGGAGACCATTCTTCCCACCCACCATATAATTGGAGGTAGGTTCAATTTTTTAATGTTGAAAACCCCATTTCATCAACGTCTAGTCTCTCTCCATGGCACACGCCCTCTTAATTGAAAAGTCAAAGAAAATGTAAACGACAATGAAGTGGGGTGGATCTATTAAAAGCATATCGTTTCAAAGGGTCCTCTAAATCCCTTTCAAGCAACTAGAACCAAGAACATAGCAACGGCGGGTACAAACCAAAAGATGCCTAGTTTCCGTCTATATGACAAATTTCATTGGATTCTCAATTATACTAGTGGGCTATTGTTAGAGAATGTCCAAAGCACTTATTGGAGTTATTGATTGAGTGCAACTAGTTATCAACTATAAATGCATGACAAGACAAAGGGTAGGCATAATATCAATTTTGGTTTATTATTATTATTGAATTAATAAAAAATTCTCATTTCATTAGTAAATATTTTAAAAAAACAATTAGTGCTCTATTTTCTCCTGCTATAGACCTTCTCAGTGATTAGTTTAGCAGAAGATGCATTATTATTATTATTATTATCATTATTATTATTATTTTAATGTTCATATTGATATAAGAGATTAGATTTGGTACCATTATATGGGGGCGTTGATATCTTAGACAGGTCGGTCCACATGCAAATTTTCCAAAATTATTGAAGCATAAGTCTGGCCTAGGTTGATGATGGACTATTAGCCTTGTGTCAAAACTTAGCCCATACGGTTTACAATCAAGATCATCAAAAGAAAAAACGCATGGTGTCAAATAGGAGGCGTCCGATCATGCAAGGCGTGGAAGCGATCAACTGCACGTCTCAGTGACCTTGTGGCATATTATATATATATATAATATATATATATATATATTATCACTAATGATTTGTGTATTTTATAAGATTCAAATTCCAGGGATGTGGTATAGAGCAATATCTTTAAAGGATCTTGAGGTTCAACGCATGGTTGGGAGGAAGGGGGCACAAAGCATGGGAATGTTGTATTTATTGACTCTAATTAAAAATAATTATTCAATAAAAAATCCCTGCTGCATGCACCTACATAAGTTCATGCACGCCTTATCTGAGTATTTTAGGTTGCTATCTGCTAGCTTGTCTTTTATTTATTGTATTACGAGACTTGTTATACGAATACTATGTTCATAGTATCTGGCACCGCAAATTATATGCACTAATTAGGTGCCATTTTTGTATTTTTTATATGATTTTTCATAATGTATATCACTTTCAAAACATGCATGCATTTCCATTTTTTATTGACTATAAGATTGACATACATAATATTATTAATTTTTTTAAAGTATTATAATTATAGCAGGTTATTAAAGAGCAACTTTATTAACTACATGGTGATTATAAAATAAAATTATGTAATTATATTTTTCAATATAGTAATTAATAAACTTCTCTATGGGTGCGGTTGGGAACTTGTATTTGGATTTGAGAAAATTATTTAAAATCCAAGCATTTAAAATAACTCCTTTTGCCTGTCATTTATAATTAAATTTGCATATATAGCCTAAAAGATTATATTTGCAAATAACTTGGATTTGGCCAAATTCAAATTATCCAACGCTCCAAATAAATTTTCAAACGATGACTTTAGATTTGGATTGGCCAAATCCAAAGCCAACAGGCCAAATACGTCCCAATTCCCAAAAGTGCCCCAAGTGCATTGATCTTCTTCATGGTATGAATTTGGTAAAATGAAATTATTCTATAAATAAAAACTAATATTAATCATTGTGAAAGTTTTAAGTTAGAGAAGAAGAATGTTAATTAGTGGTGTAGCCACATAAAAGGGTTTAACTCGAGTTTATATGAAGTATGTATCTTATACAACCTTCGTTTATATATAAACCCTCAAATTTGTGATGTAGAAGCCCCTAAATGGATGGTAAAATAACTACTAATATTATAATTATCATTTGTAATTTCTACCAACAAAAATTCTTTGCTACGCCGTTTATGTTAATAGAGAGAGAGAGAGAGAGAGAGAGAGAGAGAGAGAGAGAGATTATAAGAGACTATATTGTGATAAAGTTTATACTATATATGATCAAGATAAGCAAACTCACTAATGATCCTAACCTTAACATACGCTAAATTCCTAACATAATATTAAATCGTAATATCCTACCTCTCTAAACAACCCTATAATATAATGTGAATTAAATGTTGAGATTACAAATTATTTCTAGTGGTAGCCTTACATATGAGCTGTTCAGGTACCTACTTTCAAAAGCAGGAGATTTGAGTTTCAATTCCCTCCCTCCCTTGAGGTCATCCTAGGGATTTATATCTTGTGCTGACTCGGCATATGTTGAATCTAGGGTGTGTATATGTCCTTGAGTTTACACATGTGCTCTAAGAGGCTCTGATATCCAGATTATAAAAAAAAAAGTACATATGAAAACTAATGATATGATTGAGCTGGAACAGCATTTTTCTCGGTTTAGATAAATCAGGAGAGAGAAATTCATTAAAAACTTAAAAGGAGAAACAACCCTTGGCAAAGGGCGAGGAGCCGAGAAATAGATACAAAGGATATATCTTAGCCAATACTCATAGGTCCCAGACCACAACACCCTTTTAGCTAAGGAATTAGCCGTCTGATTCCCTGATCTAAGGACATGAGAAAAAACAACAGTCTGTTTACCAACCCCGAACAGCTTTTAACCCCAATAATGAGCTAAAGTTGTAGAACAGCTGTAGCATGAAATGGACCAAAATCCATGATAAGAGAGCATCATGAGCTGTCCCTAATAAAACTGGTTGGTTGGCTTGTTTGTTATTATTATTTCCTCATATTCTCAATATCTGAAAAAGTAGAGAGAAGAGTGGGGCGCACAGAATATATAGTCAAATATTCATATGAATCCCACCACAACGACCATATTTATTATTCACTCACCTTAAGATATGCATGTTAACGGCTGTCTCCTTAAGTGATTATTTGGCATCATTCAAATAAGGGCATTGTTATATGGAGGTCAGATTGGCTGATGTGGCGCAATGTGATTGACTGTAAGTGCGGTCGGCCTCATTTAATGCATGTCAGTGCAATCAATCATATTAAACCATGTCAGCTACCTGCCCTTTATCCTTAACAGATTTGTCTTATATTTATAATTTTCCGTCAAATAATGAGAAGGGATAGGGATGCAAGTATGGAACCGAAAACTGAAACTGATCGAAAAATTGGTGACCCAAAATTGAATCGGACTGATTCTAAGTCAGTTCGGTTTCGGTTTTGAGAGGTGGAAATTGGATCCGATTAGGTAGGATTAGAAAATCCAAAATAAATAAATAAAATAAAATATAAAAAAATTTAAAATTTGACAAAAAATAAGTAAATCAAACTAAACATCGATGCCATCGGTATTAGAAATCGGAAAAAGAGATATGAAAATAAAAACCAAAAATATTTAAAAAGAAGACAAAAACTGAAAAAAATTAAACCAAAAAATGAATACAAATTTTAAAAAACATGAATCGGAATTTGAAAGAAAAAACATTAATCGCAACTGAACCAATTCGTTTTGATTTGGTTTTGTTTCAGGCTAAACTGAACCAAAATTTTCAGTTTCAGTTCGATTAACCGAATCTGCATTCCTACCGAGCATAGTGACAAATTTTGTTTTCGGTAACATTTCGGTATTCATTTTGGATAAATTTCGAGAAAAATTCGAAAAGTTTCGAGAAAAATTAGGGGAGTACAAAAATTATTAAATATAAATTATATTTAAACTTCATAAAAATTTTATTTATTATTTAAAAAATGATAAAAATTAAAAAAGATTTATTAATTTCGATGAAATTTCGTTAATTTCACCGAAATTAATAAAATTTCAGCGATTTCGGAGAAATCATCGAAATTTCACCAAAAGTTTCACCTCGGTAAATTTCAAAGAAATTTTGAAGAAATTTGTCACTATGCTACCAAGGTGCCATTGAATAAATTATGTTGAAAAAATTAAAATAAAAAAATGTGAAAAGTAATTTCTCATGCATGATTTTTGCATTAAAGAGAGGACGGTTGAAAAAGGTTTGCTCTTACTACGGATTTTTTAATCCTAAAATCAGAAGATTAAAAAAATTATTATTACCAAAGAGTGATTTATATAAGGGAACCTCTGTTCGCGTCATTAAGTGTCACTTTTATTAAATAGACGTTCCCCTCACTGCATGCAGCACTAAACCTATATTCTAATCACCACGTGTCACTGTTTTGAAGGCCGGTATGAGGGTCAAGGCTAGTCTTCCGTACCATACTATCTTTTCTCAAAATAATAGTAATAAATAAATAAGGGTACCATTATACTCACTCGAGAAGACTTCTTTATCACCCCACCTCCACCGCCTTGTATGCATTGACCCCCTTTAAATCAAATTGTGGAGGTCATTTTTCGCTCCCATCTTTTGTACAATAGATCTATGGATCATGGGTGTACCATCAAACAGTTAATTTTTTTATTATATATGACACACATTTCAAAAAGTGACGCTAAGCATGATGGAAGTCATGTGGTTTTAGGGTGACTTTTTGAGATGTGTGTCATATGTAATAAAAAATCGACTGTCTGATGGGACGCCCATGATTCATAGATCCATTGTGATGAAGATGAGCACGAAAAACGACCTTTACCATTTTACTCAAAGACGATCGAAGAGGGTGGGATGAAAAAGCAGCCAAATGGAGTGAGTATAATGCAACCCAATAAATAAAGGGACTTACAACTTAGAAACGAGATTTGTACTGTGGCTGTGTCAAAATAGAAAGACTTAAATTTTTTTTATATATTTGTCACCTAGAACACCATTTAAACCCTTTGATTTGAAGGCTATAAGGTAAAAATCTTTTAGGCCAAAGACTGTCAGTTAAATGATCTCTATCATCACATTTGTCTCAGGCAACCATTAACGAATTAGCATTGAATCAAATGATGGTCTTTGACCACATAGAATCAAACAATAGAGATCACATTTCGTGTCAATCTTTGGCAGTTAAGATCTTTAAATCATGGCCATCAAATCAAAAGTCTTAGATGGTCTTTCACATAGCCCATATCATAAAAATATCAACTCTTTCTTTTAAAATAATATCCCACGATACAAATCTTGTGTGCGAGTTATATCTCCCACAAATAAATATATCAATATTTTATATTTTGCTTGGTAAGACATAGAGAACGCATATCGTAGGTATCTAGTGAAGGCTTGCTCTCTTAGTTGCCTAGAGAGAATCTCGTGAGGGCGCTCTAAACCAATTCTCGTAAGGCGCCTAACATTTCGTCCTATAGTTTGTTATGTTCCATTTTTCTTTAAAGGAAACAAATATTTTTAAATAAAATTATAATAATAATAAATAAATAGATCAGAAGATAAGTGACTTCTAAAAAAAAAACAAAAAAAAAAGACGATTAGTGACTTCCAACATAGGGTATGCCCTTACTATCCAGCAGAAACAAACCCTTCATCCGGCCAGGGAAGTCAACCAAAATTGGAAAAGTAATATTATGGCCATTGGAAGAGGCCAATCGAGCAAGACCATCCGACACCCCCATTAACCTCACCAAAACAGTGTCTTGCCTCCCAACATAAATTTTGTAGCTCCATGTGAATTTGATCAATGACATGGGCAATGACCCAAGAAACTGATCCTCCCATGAGTGCCTTGATTATTACTAGCTAGGGAATCAGATTCAATAATCAATTTTTTTATGGAAGCCTTTAGCCATCTTAACACCATCTAAAATAGTTCCCGCTTCAGCTTCATTGTTCGAAGCACATTCGGAAGCATTCCTAAAAGCACCAATAAAATCACCATTATCATCCCTGATGATGCCTCCACGGCCAGAAGGGTTAAGATTTCCCAACGAAGAATCATCTTCGTTGAGTTTAATACAATATATATCCGGGCGTGCAGTGCCAGTAAACCACCATGGCTTTCTTAATTTTTTTAACAGCCAAAGGCACTCCAAATCCACGACAAAGACTCTTCTTCCGCTTCACTTTTATACGATTTTGGCTTGACCTGAGAATTAGGGTCTATCTACCACTTACAAACGTTCCTAAATATATCATCTACAGAAACAGTCTTGTCTTCAAATCTAGCTGCGTTCCTGTTAAACCAAATCTCCCACCAGAGAACCATAGGGACCAATCCTCGAATAACATCATATTGGGAAGAAGACTTCCTACACCAAGTATTGAACCTATCAATCAAAGCCTGATAGTCCCGGAATAGGATATTAAAACATCCTGATAGTTTTTTCCAAACCTCCGCCGTGATGGTACAAGTGGAGAAAAGATGGGAAGACGTCTCCACATCCCTATTGCACAGAGAACATCTCAAAATAATAGGAGTTTTAATTCTACTATTGTCATCAGTAGCCAAGCACCCTTGAAGAACTTTTCAAGAGAAAAGTTCGATCATAGTTGAAGCAATTGGTCGCCATAACCTCTTCCAAAACATCAGCGGTTCCTTTTGGTTCCTCACATGGTTCCATGTAGACTTAAAATTAAAGTTACTACTATTATGGATTTTCCATAAAACCTTGTCATCTCGGTCATACGACAAAGAAGATGATAAGATATTAGATTGAATATGAGACGGAAAGAAGCTCAAAGCATCACTATTCGTTCTAACAATTATTATTTCGGATGCCTATTGGACAATCCAATAGAGGATAATTGGGAACTGAATCACCCAATGGAGGAGACTCAAGCGATGGCAATTTAAAGACAGAGAAAAATGAGTTTGCCCCTGGCTTCCAGAGACACAGGTTCATTATTTCTTTATTTTTCTTCACCACTCTCTTCCAAACATAGGAGTCTCTTTGATACAATTTAGCAAATCAGAAGCCTTCATTCCTAATATATCTCCTATTCACAAAAGAAGCCCAAACTGACTTTCATTCAATCCCCCGCCAAGCTGATCTAATCAGTCCTGCTTGATTAGCATCTTTTAAACTACGAATACCAACTCCTCCTTCAGCAAAATTAAAGGAGTCTCAAGATCACCCTAATTTTTCTAGTGATGCTTGATTTTTCCATCCCAAGTACCCCAAAAAAAGTTTTAAAAACAATTTTCAATATGGTCAATGATGCTCTTTGGTATAAGAAGAATGGAGAGTAGGTAAACCGGAATTGAGCTAAGAACATGATTAAGGAGAACCAATTTTCCCCCATCCAAAAGAAATTTTGATTTCCACCCCTCCCCCTTTCGCAAAATTTTAGTTACCAAATTCATACAATCCAACCTTCTCATCTGACCATGGAATAAAGGAACCCCCAAATAATTTGTAGGCAGAAGGCCTTGGTGAAATCCGAGTTTACTTCTAATCAAGCTAAGTCGGGGATTAGGAGAACTTTTAGGCACAAGAAACCTACTCTTCTTAATATTAAGGCTTTGTATTTCCTAATCAACTCTACCAAGTTAGAGAGCGACTTTTTGGTACCTTTGGTAAAGATCATCAAATCATCGGCAAACATAAGGTGCCTAACCAAATCACCCTCCTTCCTTGAAGAAAATTTTTCAATAGATCCTTACGCCATTTTTTCATTCAAAGCCCTACTGAATGTCTCCTGCATGATGATAAACAATGCCCGAGAAAGAGGATTGCCTTGCCTTAACCCGCTCGACCCTTAGAAGTAGCAAAAAATGTGGCCATTGATCATGACGGAGTACCAACACTAGATGCACTCCTTCACCTGCTGCAAAAATTTACTAGAGAAACCAAAATCAAGCAGAACAATTTCAAGAAAATGTTAAAATTATAAGCTAGACCGACCTATTTTGTCTTTTGGGCCATTGGCCCATTCGCAATTATATTGCTCAATCTTGGAACTTTTTTTTGTCATAGGAAATTGGTGTATTTAATGTAGTGTCTTGAGAATATGGAATATACTTTGAGAATGTAATTTTCTATCTTTTTCTAAGCTAGGTAGTTGCTTTTGAAGTGTATGTTTATTTATTCTCGATTTTGTATTGTGGGCTATTTTTATCACTTATGTATTTTCATTTTACAAGTCATATAAATAAAATTTGAAAGGTTCTAAGTAATATATCACTTTAGTCTTCATTTTTGATATTTTTCTACACAAGAGAACAACTTTCTTCTCTTTAGAGTGTCATCTTCTTCCAATCCTAGTTAGTGTAATCCAACAAAGTGGTATTAGAGCTTGAGATTCATGACTTCAAATATGTTGCAACCTTAACTTCCTTGTTTTACCGGTAAGAACTACAATCAATAGAGTATTCAAATGAAGGTTTTATATGGGTCTCAAGATTTGTGGGATATTATTGAGACCGGATATGTAGAACCGGAGGATCAAGCGGCATTCAAGCAAGCTCAACTCAATGAGTTGAAAGAAAATCGTAAGAAAGACAAGAAGGCTTTGTTTTTCATCTATCAAGCTGTGGATGAAATTATTTTTGAAAGAATTTCACCGGTATCATCGGCAAAGCAAGCATGAGATACTCTCAATATTTCATACAAAGACGAAGATAAAGTCAAATTGGTGCGGCTCCAAACTCTTCGAAGTGAGTTTGATTCTATAAGAA
Source organism: Chloranthus sessilifolius (assembly GCA_021018995.1). Lineage (NCBI taxonomy): Eukaryota > Viridiplantae > Streptophyta > Magnoliopsida > Chloranthales > Chloranthaceae > Chloranthus > Chloranthus sessilifolius. Next base: position 131,836,367 of record CM037585.1, read on the forward strand.
TGAAGGATTCGGAAGCGATTGAAGATTTTTTCAATCGAGTAATTTCTCTCGTTAATCAATTAAGGATTAATGGTGAAAATCTTCAAGATCAAAGAATTGTAGAAAAAATTCTTAGAAGTTTGACACGTAAGTTTGAATATATTGTTGTTACAATTGAAGAATCTAAGGATTTATCTACTTTTTCTTTGGAAAGTTAGTTGGGATCGCTTCAATCTCATAAACTTCGTATGAAGCAATTTGATTCTTCTCCTCTAGAGCAAGCTTTTCAAACTCAAATTTCTTTTAAGGAAAGTTCTAGAGGTGGAAGAGGAAGGCATTCTAATCGCGGACGAGGAAGGCATAATGAAGAAAGATATCAAGCAAAAGAAAGAGATGAAGATGAGTCATCTTCGTCATCAAGAGGAAGGGAAAGAGGAAGAGATCGATCTTCTCTTTCTAATGTTCAATGTTATCATTGTCAAAAATATGGTCACACCATAAAATTTTGTAGAAAAAGATTGGCGAAAGAAGAAAAAAAGAATCAAATTTTGTTCATGAGAACAATCAAAGTAAGGAAGATGATACTCTCTTTCTTGCTTGCAATGTTCAAGAAGTTGCATTCAATGAAGATTGGTATCTTGATAATGGTTGTAGTAGCCACATGACGGGCAACAAAGGCGTATTTGTCACTTTAGATGAATCTATTCAAAGTGAAGTAAGGACCGGCGATGATAAACGACTTTCCGTAAAGGAAAGTGGTGATATTCTTGTCCAATCAAAGAAAGGCATCAAACACATCTCAAATGTTTTCTATGTACTCCGCCTCAAGCACAATCTTCTAAGTATTGGACAACTCCTTTTGAAATGACACAATGTTTATTTCAAAGGAGATGTATATGAAATCAAGGATATGAACAATCCTCTCATTGTCAAAGTAAAGATGACTCCAAACAAGATGTTTCTACTTAAGTTTCAAAATGAAGTTCTTCCTTGCTTCAATTTTATCATTCAAGACAAATCACGGCTATGGCATCTTCGGTATGGCCACTTGAGTTTTAGCTCGTTGACTCTCATATACAAAAATCACATAGTGAGAAGCATGACAAATATAGAATGCAAAGATCAAGTTTGTGGATGCATATTCGGAAAGCATCAAAGAAATTCTTTTCCGATTGGGAAAGCTTGGAGGGCATCAAATCCTCTTGAGCTTGTTCATTCGGGCTTATGCGGGCCTATGCACACCACTTCTATTGGCGGTAATCGTTATTTCTTCATTTTTATTGACGATTATAGTCGTAAATCTTGGGTTTATTTTCTCAAAGAAAAATCAAAGGTATTTGACAACTTCAAAACTTTTAAGGCCTTGGTTGAAAAGCAAAGTGGTTTTACATTGAAAACTTTGCATACCGATCAAGGTGGTGAATATGTTTCTCATGATTTTAAGAATTTCTTAAAAGATAATAGCATTCGACATCAATTAATCACTCGATACACACCTCAACAAAATGGTATTGCCGAAAGAAAAAATAGAACACTTATGGAATTGGCTAGAAGTATGTTAAAAGCTAAAGGGATGCCAAATATATTTTGGGCCGAAGTCATTTCATGTGCCAACTATCTTTTGAATCGTGCCTTATCCAAAAGTGTTGAAGGCATGACATCACAAGAAGCATGGAATGAACACAAACCATGTGTTGCGCATTTAAGGATATTTGGTAGCATTGCATATTCTCATGTGCCGGATGAAAGAAGAAAAAAATTGGATGATAAATTTGAAAAATGCATTCTTATTGGTTATAGTGAAACTTCAAAGGCATACAAATTGCTTAATCCCATCACCAAGAAAACTATCATAAGTAGAGATGTAAAATTTAATGAAGAAGAAGCTTGGGATTGGGATTTCCAAGAAAAGTCATAAAAGTCTATTTGTGTCAATGAAGAATAATTGAAAGATGGTCAAAATTGTGAGCATGAAGATGATAGAACTTCCTCTCCATCTTCATCTTCACCATCTTCATCATCATCTTCATCATCAAGTTCTAATTTTCCTCCAAAGAAGACCAAAAGCATCAATAAAATTTATGAAGCATCAAGAAGACTTTTTGATGAAGATGAGATTAACTTTGCACTATATGCCGATGCCGATCTAATTTCTTTTGAAGAAGCATCTCAAGAAGAAAAGTGAAAACATGCAATGAATCAAGAAATTGAATCTATCGAAAGAAATGAGGCTTGGGAGTTAACGGAACTTTCAAATGGACACAAATCCATTGGTGTGAAATGGATATATAAAACCAAGTTAAATGAAAAAGGTGAAGTTGAAAGGCACAAAGTTCGGTTAGTGGTGAAAGGCTACAAGCAAAGACATGGCATAGACTTCAATGAAGTTTTTGCTCCCGTTGCTCGGCTTGAGACTATTAGATTGGTCTTAGCATTGGCGGCTCAAAGAAATTGAAAGGTTTATCAAATGGATGTCAAATCAGCATTCTTAAATGGCATTCTTGAAGAAGAAGTTTATGTTGATCAACCTCTCGGGTATGTGAAAAAGGGTAAAGAGCACAAAGTTTGTAGATTGAAGAAAGCACTTTACGATTTAAAGCAAGCACCAAGGGCATGGTATAGCCGTATTGATGGGTACTTAATGAAGAATGGATTCAAAAGGTGTCCTTTTGAACACTCTCTCTACATCAAAGAAAACATTTAAGGTGAGTTTTTAGTTGTTTGTTTATATGTTAATAATATAATCTTTGTCGACAATAGTTCAAGCATATGTAATGAATTTAAAAAATTCATGATGCTTGAATTTGAGATGACCGATATGGGTCTCCTACATTTCTTTCTTGACATTGAAGTAAAACAAAATAAATATGAGATTTTTGTATCTCAAAAGAAGTATGCAAAGGATTTATTGAAAAGGTTTAGAATGGAAGATACAAATCCTATTTGCACTCCAATGGAGGTTGGTTTGAAACTTAACAAAAATGATAATGAAAAAAGAGTTAATGAAACTCTTTATCGGAGTCTTGTTGATAGCCTCATGTACTTGACCGCCACAAGACCAGATATTATGTTTGCGATTAGCATGATTAGCCATTTCATGGAATCACCTAGAAGAAGTCATTGGAATGCCGGAAAGAGAATTTTGCGATATATATGTGGTACCATTAATGATGGTATACATTACCAAAGGATTCAAAATTCATGTTTGGTTGGATATTGTAATAGTGATTGGGGTGGAAGAGTAGATGATGGCAAAAGCACTTCCGGTTATAATTTTAATATTAGTTCGGGTTCAATTTCATGGACTTCAAAAAAATAAGTTGTTACTCTCTCTACAATCGAAGCGGAGTACATTTCATTAGCATTGGCCGGTTGTCAAGCACTTTGGTTAAGATGGGTTTTAGAAGAACTTAAGCATCCATCAATTGAAGCTACAACTTTATTTTGTGATAATCGTTCAGCCATTATACTAACCAAGAATCCCGTTTTTCACTACAAAAGTAAGCACATTCGAATTAAGTATCATTTCATCCGTGACTTGATCAATGATGGTGAAATTGATGAACCTTACAAATCACAAGATCAAATAGCGAATATTTTTACAAAGGCATTGAAGAAAGAAGCGTTTATCAAGATCAAAGAAAAGCTCGGCATTTGATCGTTCTAGCTCAAGGGGGGTTGTTAGAATTATAAGCTAGACCGACCAATTTGGCCCATTTTGTCTTTTGGGTCATTGGCCCATTTGCAATTATATTGGTTAATCTTTGAACTCTTTTTTGTCATAGGAAATTAGTGTATTTAATGTAATGTCTTGAGAATTTGAAATATACTTTGAGAATGTAATTTTCTATCTTTTTCTAGGCTAGGTAGTTTATTTGGAAGTGTATGTTTATTTATTCCCGATTTTGTATTGTGGGCTATTTTTATCACTCATGTATTTTCATTTTACAAGTCATATGAATGAAATTTGAAAGGTTCTAAGTAGTATATCACTTTATTCTTCATTTTTGATATTTTTCTACACAAGAGAACAACTTTCTTCTCTTTAGAGTTTCATCTTCTTCCAATCCTAGTTGGTGTAATCCAACAGAAAAGACCAGCTCACTCTATCATAAGCTTTTGACATATCCAACTTTAGAGCTAGATTAGCGTCAAGCGTTTTCTTCTCAATGTCATTGATCAAATCATGTGTCAAAAGAACATTGTCAAAGATATTTCTACATTTGATAAAAGCCCCTTGCTTCACAGAGATGATAAAAGGGATGATACTAGCAAGACGGTTAGCAAGAATTTTGGAAAAAATCTTATAGAAAAAGTTACACAGACTTATGGGTCTAAAATGAGAGAAGGGGGAAGGATTATCTATTTTAGGAATTAAAGTAATAAAAGAAGAATTAATAGCTTTAGGAATGATACCTTTGCGAAAGAAATTGTGGGCCACAGAGATGACATCAGGGCCAATGACATCCCAACAAGCATAAAAAAGCAATCGGAAAAAAAATCAAGGACAGGCGCGCTATCTCCACCCATGTTTTTAACAGTATCAAAAATCTCGAATTCGTTAGGTATCATAGTTAAGAGGGGGTTTTGAAGATCGTCAATAAGTCTAGGAATAGTGCTGGTGAGGCCAATATCTCCAATAGGTTTGCTAGTTCCAAGGAGATCTTTGAATTCATCAACGGCTAATCCACTTATATTCTCTTCACCATCAAGCCAAGTCCCATCTTTATTCATGATTTTTTCAATTATATTCCTGTCATACCTTACTTTAGTCGAGGTATGAAAGAAAGAAGTATTTCTACCCCATCGGACAAGCATTTTTCTCTAGACTTCTGCATCTAGAAGGATTCTTCATCCTTCAAAAGATTTTGGTAAGTAGCATTTTCAAAATGTAGACTAGCTTGAAGATCGTCCGACCACCCATTCTACTCCATCTCATGCTCAAGATCCATAAATTTTTTTTCTACTAAATATTTTTGGGTGATGATATCTCCCACCTGAGATTTATTCGATTCCTTCAAGACCATTTAAAGCCTTTTTAGTTTAAAAAAGACTTTGAAAATGAGGGAGCCATCCATGTCCTGCAACCAACTGTTCTTGACCACCTGAACAAACCCCTCACGTTTCAACCAAAACTTGAAAATTTTACAAGGCTTCGGGAATGAATTAGGTTGGATAAGGGAAATGGAGAGGGGGCAGTGATAAGAGGAAATACGGGCTTCATGAACAATAATAGGGGATCCAAAGGTCCTTACCCAAGAGGGGGAGAAAAGGTACCTATCGAGCCTTTCCCAAGTCCTATGAATCTCTCGACGATTATTACACCAAGTAAAAGTGTTCCCACAAAAACCGACATCAACAAGGCCTAAACCATGAATGAAAGCATTAAACTCCTCCATAGACTCCAAAGAATGAGAGGATCCCCCAAGCTTCTATGTGGGATTAGAAAAACAATTAAAATCACCACCCACAATAGCCAAATAAGATGGGGCAATGAGAGAGAAGAGTCGGTCTCAAAGGATTCTTCTCTCAAGACAACTACAATTACTATTGTGACATTAAATGTGTATAACTCGCAAGTGCACTAATCGGAGTATAGCAATTCGGTACAAAGTGTGAGTTCGATCCCACGAGGATTTAAATAGATTTTAAACATGAAATAACAATCAATCACATAATTTCTCACAAATCTATCACAATATTAACCTAGTTTACCAAATTTGAAGAATATGACAGGAAAGAAATACTAAACAATTAAATGTAATTAAATTCGGGAGAAAAAGATGAGGTTTAGGAAGCAAAATCCTCCCATCCTTAATTTATCATTTATAATTACAAATCCAGTTGGTTGGAATTTTAAAGAAGCTGCAACACATAAACATCAAAATCAATCAATAATTTATGAAATATAAAACATTAAATCCACAAAATAATCCTAGATTATATTCTTCTAAAATCATAAAAGAGAGGAAGCAAAACATTTATTGTATTAACGAATTCCTTAATCACAATAAATAAATACCTCAAATTTTTGCTGTGAAAAATAGGGTGTGAATTCTAGATCACAGATCCGAGATCACGGGAAAAGCTTGACTAGTTCCCATATCTTAGAATGATGATCGATATTCACAATAATAGGTAGAACAAATAAGCAATAAAATCTCAGAGCATCAAAAGAAAACATCCCAACCACAGATCTATAATCATAAATGAATTCCTCGAATGGGATTCCTTAGATCCCAAACCTCAAGATGATTTAGCCAGACATTGCTAAGGAAAAACACAATATTAATGAAATAAAATTCAAATATTGCACTAATATAATGTTAAAAGCTTGAACAATTCCAATGTATGCTCGAATCTACTAGCCATAATCCTTCTCCAAAACAAAAAATGAAACTAATCTACTTTCTAAAGCTAAGAAAATGAGAAAAGTGCTTAAGAAATTAAGACAAGACCTAGGAAAAATGTAAAAACGGCTAAGAAAATGAATAATAATCAAACCTAATTCTAATTTTCCCTTAAATAGGGTCTTAGTTCGAAACCCTAAAATTTAAAATCGATCAATCGATTCCAAAAATCGATCATTCGATTTTGAGCCGAGATTTGCCGTGCTTCAATTCACTTGAAATCGATTGATTGGCCCAATAATTTGATCGATCTAATCTGGACAGAGGCTAATACAAGAATTATTTTTTTAAATTCGATTAATCGATTTTATAGTTCGATCGATCGATTCTAAACAGAGTCTTGGTGTATGGAAATTCTCTTCACGTCGATCGATCGAACACAAACAATCGATCGATTGATTCTAGATAGTGGCTTCTGCTGAATTAATTCTCCTCATCTTCAACCGATCGATCGATCTGAGGTTTGATCAATCGATCTTTCACAAATTTCTAGGCTTGACAATTCTTTTGTTTAATATTCCAGTGTTGGTTGTTCTTATGCTCTTTTATGCCATCAAATGCATTCAATGATCAAATTTTTCTAAAACCATCAAAACTCCACAAAAAGTTGTCAGATTACTCTCATCGGATGGCTAAGTTGACAATTTAGGGTGTGAAATATGATCATATTTCAACACTCATCAATTACCTCTGACAATCGTGTATTTGATAGAACAAACATTGACACATACATTAAAAACTAGGAATTGGGGATTAGATTCAATAAGAGAAATATGATCAGGGTTCCCAAACCAGAAAAACCAAACATATCCGAATGACGAATCTGAACCATTTGAGAAAGCACAGGATGGTTTGAAACAATGAATCATAGGGTCAAAGCTACTAGGATTCCTAGCCATAGGCTTTAAGATGGCAACATATATAAGGTTAATAGACTTATGAATGAAATTTTTGAGCCGGCATTGGGTATTTGAATGAGAAGGGACAAGTGTCAAAATATTCAGATTTATCGGAATAACGGGAAAATCCTTATAAATGATTTGAGGTGATGAAAGAATATTGTTAGAAGTTATTCGGTTCAGTTTGGTCGGTTTTGGACCAAAACCATAAACCAAATCGGTCCTAATCGGTTTCTAGATTTTCAAACCAAACTGTCCAACTCTTAAACTAAACCAATCCGATTCAATTTGGTTTGGCCGGTTTCGGTTTTCCTATAAGTTGTACTTGCACATCAAAATTTTCTCAACTTCTCAACCGATTTTCCTATAAGTTCTACTTTACCGCTTTAGGATTTAGGAATAGACTAAAAACAAGGGTACGGTTTTATATAAAAATATGCATTTTACTTAAATGGCCTTTAAAATTAATCAAAACTCCCGCCTATATATATATATATATATATACTTACCAACTACATTTGATTCGGTTTGGTTGGTTTCCGCTTGGGGAGGCTTGGAAGTTGGAACCGAAACCAAACTAAACTTTTCAGTTTTCTTTTTTTCCAAACCAAACCCAAACCGGTACCCGTCGAAACCAGACCAAACCCGGCGGTTCGGTTCGGTTCGGTCGGTTTGGTCGGGTTAATCTAAAAAATGCACACCCTAATGAGAAGTTACCAGATTTGACGTGGTTCTGAATTCACAAATTTTGAAGCAATGTGATTACCTTTTGATAAATTCAATGAAGGATTACATTGTATATTTCATGGCATCACTAAAACCACAACGAGCTCTCAAGTTTATTAATGATATTAGTGTCTTGATCATGAAACTATCATAATGAGATTTGAAGAAATGATACATTATCAGCATTCATGATCTGACATGAAGATTGTTACGAAACTTGGGAGAATGTACGTTACGTCGAAGTCTCAAAAGTCAATGTTTTTCACAAAACTTTAAAGGATGGCCATCCGTTTTTTAACTAAGTCAATCATGATGTTTTCCTTGTTTTCCTTTTGTTTTATTAAAAAAAAAAAATGTATTAAAGTTAATGTGTGGTTCAAGTGAGAGATTATTGAGTATTTGTGACCCACACAATAACTTTTACCTTTTTACATTGATTGAGTTTTCGTTGGTAATGAGATCTCACTCCACGCGACTTTAAGAGTTGGTTTCGGCATGATTGATTTGTGATAAGTCAATCCCCTTTATTCTAGTGATACACATGTCCCTTGAATCCTTAATGGGTAAGAATTCAAGGGCATGCTATAAAAGAGGACAATGTCCCCTCTTCATCTCTACTCAGTGTAATCGTGTCTATCGAATAGAGGGTGATAGAAGCAAGGTAGTATTGTCCTCAAGTTCCAAGCAAGCGGCTTATCAGAATATTGGAATTCTCTCATCGGCAATTCTCATCGAACAAGGTATGATCTAGCCTAGTATTAAATTGTTTTGATTGAAATTAATTGACTTTAATTAATTTTATTCATCATGTGGTTCATAACAAAAGCCTTACATTCCCCTTTGATCTTCCATTCTTTCATCTAGCTTTGCACGGAATCAATATCTGGTCGAGCTCCTTGAGCCTTAGTCGGAAATTTGATGAACTTTCCAATAAGAGCAAACTGAAAGTTTTGAGATCCTTCTGCAATATCCTACCCATGGAAATAAATTATCGTTCCCCAAATCTGATACCACCTTGAATTAATGAATGTGCATATGCAATGTCCACTCTATTTTCACCTTTTTAAAGCATACCGAAAGGATTTAGGTCTAGGATGACCCATCATTGCTACTTCTCGCTACTAGAGAAATAGCACCGACGAGAAAAAATAGATCGAAAAAGGAAATTTTTGGCTACGCACTCTTTTTTTTTTTTTGATAAGAAAGATTTCATTCATAAAAATTAGAAAATATCTGAGGAAATAACATCATGGATTTGTGGAGGGGCTTTCTCACACCAAATCTCATCACAGCCAGGTCGCAAGCCCAATTTTGCTAGGGTATCAACTGCCTGATTACCCGATCGTTTCACATGCGAACATAGAGAAAATCTAAAAGACTTTAAAATTCTATAGATATCAGCAAAAAGGAAAGCTAGCTCCGAAAGATCTTCATCCTTTTCGGAAACGGCATTTAGCACCCGAAGTGAACCGCCTTCTAGAATAACGTCTTGAAATCCACACTGATAAGCAAACCACGTAGCCTTGAGCATTGTTACCGCTTCACAATGATCCGAACTAACAATATAATCCATGGATTTTACCTTTGCTGCCATAATCGCACCCTCGGTCTCTAATTACAACTCCTATGGTTTTCTTTGATTGTTTGACTCCACGAATCTCTGATGGTCGGATGAAGTTTCCAACGAAGGTCCTCACCCTAAGAACGAAAAATTGTTATTCTTCAATTTAACCTTATAATTATAATAAAATTATAAAATTATATTTTCTTCATTTTTTGAAAAATAAAAATATTTAGATAAACCTACGAAAAAGGAAAATTATAAAAGGTGGACAATTTTTCATAGATAATGTTGAAGACAACTTATGTGGCACGACGTGACTGGTTGTAGTACTTGAGCGCCAATATGTGTGTTGCCACTCACATCGCATAACATAAATTGCCTATAAAAATTTGTCCATTGTATAATAGTGCCCCTGACAAAAAATTGTGGTTAATATTATTACTTATTATTAGATTTTGTCTCCAATGTGTACGATCAATGATGGGTGAACATCTTGAACGACACTCTTGCGGTGTGTGCGAAATTTGAAATGACAAACAGCAGGTAAATTGTGCAGGCAAACAACAGGCAGCTAATGTGGCGCGATGTCATTAGCTGCCCCAATCTGCAGTGATTGGGTCCCACTGCACTTGCAGCCATTTGCGTTACGGCACATCAGCTGCCTATACTTTGCCTACACAAAACTTGCCTACCACATAATACTATCCAAAAGGGAAAATTGCAAATGGCAGTTTAATGTTCTATCTGGGGGTGTTTTCGGGTCGGTTTTCATTCTAAATCGTTACTGAACCGATAACTATCAGTTTCTAGTTTCTCAAACCGAAATCGAACCAATAAGCCTCTAAACCAAAACCGAATCGATAGTTATCGGTTCGGTCAATTTTCGGTTTCCAAACCTCAGTTTTTTTATTTGTAAATTTTTTTTAAAAAAAAAGAAAATTTTATAAATAATATCTATTTTTTTAATTTCCTTTTTACTAATAATACCTATTATTTGTAAAATTTTCTTTTTACAAATAATACCTATTTTTATAAATAATACCTATTATTTGTGGAAAAAGGAAAATAATACAAATTACTTAGGTAAACCTTATTATATTTTTTTTTAAAAGGAAAACCTATTTTTGTATGCACCTAAGTAATATCCTATTATCAATTTCTTATCTGTTCGGTTTTGGATTTTTTACGTCAAAATCGAAACCGAACCGATAACTCGATAAGCCACTTTTCTAAAACCAAATCCAAACTGTTATGCCCTAAAACCAAAACTGAACCGAAATTTCGGTCGGTTGGGCCGATTCGGTCAATTTTCTACACAGCCTGCTAGTTCCATCATGCTTGATCGGACGCCTATCATAAAAGAGCTCTTATTATTATAGCCAACTAGTAAGTGACACATGTACAGCAAGTGAGGATAGAGATTTTTTTTTTAAAGATGAGAGATTAAAGAAGTGTAAGAGGGGGCATTTTGAATAGTATCTCTTGATCTGTACCAATACTATTATTTGCCATTGGGAAAATTATAAAGGTAAGACAAATTTTGTTGAGGACAAAGTGCAAGCGGTTGATATGACGCGACATGATTGGTTGCACTGACCTGCATTAATTGAACCCCACAGCTCTCACACTAGAAAAAATAAGATTATTAGCGGCAGTCAAAAACTACCGCTATTAACAAAAAAACAGCCGCTAATACCTTTGTCGCTAATAGTCTTAATGGCCTTTTTGTTAATAGCGGCAAGTTGTCTAAAACTGCCACGAATAGTCTTATCTTTTGTAGTGTCACTGCACCTCCAGCCAATTGCATCGCGTGACATCAGTCGCTTGCATTTTATCTGCATAAAATTTGTCCTCCATATCAAGATGTCAAATCGGTTATCGGTTTGCCCGATGCCGATATGAATCGGCTGATACCGATACGTATTGGCCAATTAAAAAAAAGCAAAAAAAAATTAACATCTCGGTTGAAACCGAGATGTATCGGCAATACCGATATGTATCGGACCGATACGCATCGGTTTGACCGAAAACCGATTCGTATCGCCAATATGTATCAGTATGAGCCGATTTTTTATACCTTGCTCCATATAACACTGTCCTTTGAGTGCAAGTAACTGTACCCTTTAATGACTATATGCAATGTCTAAAATGCTATAAAAAATCTAATATTATGGTCCCCCATTTCATTTTCGGCGTTCTGGCTTTAAACTCGTACAAATAAATTAAAGTATTTATCTGCTTTATATTATATTGTAAAGATAAATTAAAGAATTTATCTATAAGTCATGTTGATTATATATTTTCAAATAAATAACATAATACAGCCGTTGCCATATTGTTTCATGATTAATGGAAATATTAATAAAAATTGGCTTAATAATTTAAATAGAAAAACATAATTCTTTCATGTTTTATGGTACAAAAACATAAAAGAGTTATTTTACAATGGGTGTCCTCTCAGTATGGGCTGTCAAAATAGTTGTGCCATACACGAAAGTCGGTGCACGTCACAAAGTCAAACAAATATGTGGATTACTGTGTCCACCCATCACGGGCAGTGCGCGACTTTGTGTACAATTTTAGTGGAAAATATAACTCACGATGAAAAGGGTCGTTTCGATATACATGTGTAGTAAGCGAGGGTAATTTCGTCCTCCAAACATTTGCCTACACGCGCTGAAAGCGACTTGAAACTAGCAACCCTCATTCAATGACAATATTGAAGAATTCAGTCAATCAGATACGCCAGGTTGGCATCTCACGAGCAACCACTAGTTAAAATTACTGAATTGCCCTTAAATATTGTGCCACTTAATTTAAATCATGCACTGCCAAAAGAATTAAAAATTATTTTTTAGAAAATCAGTGATTTAAAAACCGATACCACAGATCAATCCGGTCCCAAGCCGATACTTATCCGATTCATACAAGCTGGCCAAACCAGCTGATAGTAAAATACCTTTCTTATTTTTAGATAATTATAAAATATGTGCATACTTTAAAATAATAAAAAATCATCTATAATACATTTGTGGTTTTATGTTGGATTCACATTAGTTACATATCACCCCATATGACCCTATATAATCCAATATGCACGATTATTCGACCCCGTATCAAATCGGGTGTGTTATATATAATCTGTGCAAACCTCACCTTACAAGTGAGGTTTGCCCAAGTTATATATAACCCAAGGCCTCGAGCCTACAATCGATGTGAGACTATTCTAACCCAATGCCTCTAGTTCACAGCGAATAAATCTTGAATACAATAGATCTTGAGATCATGACCCACCAATCGGTCCAGGATCATCGGTGTACCATGAGAAGGACTTCTCAAGTCATTTTTGGGAATGTATGCCAGATGCAATCAACATCTGATGTTCCGATGGGTGCACCATGATCTTAACAAAGGTATCAATGCGGGTATTGGTTTCAAGTATCAGTCCATGAAGGACCGATACGTTTCAGCCGATACCGAAACTGATCTCAATACTATACTAAGGATGATACTTGATACCTTGATCACAACATCAACTGTCTTGAAGATTAGGATGGAAAAAGATCTTCATTGCCTGATTCAAGGCAGTCAACGACAATTATGAGAGAAAACTGTGGTTGTAGGTATAGAATATTTGGTTGCAAATACCGGTACCCATAGTTTATATTGAACATGATAGAGAGACCACAAATCTTTAAGGGTTATTCGGTCATTTAGAAATTAAACTTTTTGAGGATAATTTTGTCATTTCGAAGGCTGAAATCTTATTTGTATTTTTTCGGGTACCAGTCCTAAGTCTTTCGTTTCTCCCGCCAACCAATAGCACCTAATTTCGGTATTAAAATTTTGAAATAAACACGTAAAAAACAAAATCTAGGTCTTTGGAGTAAATCCAAACCGTCTGATCTCCCACGTCATACAACACCCTAATCAATATAGTTGTTGTGATTGATCTGGAACCAAAGTCCCTCTCAAACACTTTATGAGGGTCTTACTTAAGCCTCTCTCCTCTACACCTATATAAACACCATCTCATGCACCACATAAAATAGTAGGAGCAAAAGCAGCCCTTAGCAATTTTGTTAACTTGTTTCTCCAAACTTCACTCATTTTTTCGGCTATGGACGAAGCCACCTTTGATCCCGAAACTCGGGTGCCTCTGCCAGTGCCAGTGCCAGTGACGGAACCCGACCACGAGGGTGTCGTCAAACTGCTTTATGTAGCACTGGCACGTGGCGAAACGGAGACCATTGTAAGTCTCCTAGCCACGGACCTCGAGTGGTGGTTCCATGGTCCACCGCGGTGTCAACACATGATGAGGGTTCTCACGGGTGATTCCATGCATACCGATTTCGCATTCGATCCACGTAACATAACCGTCATTGGCGATCGAGTGATCGTCGAGGGTTGGGAAGGGGCCCACGTCTACTGGGTGCACGTGTGGACCTTGAAAGACGGCGTGATCACACAGTTCAGGGAGTACTTCAACACTTGGGTGACTGTGTGGGAGGGGAGGCAAGAGAGGTGGACGCTTTGGCAGAGCGAACCTCGACAACATCCAAACCGTTCTTTGCCTGGGCTTGTCCTTGCCGTCTGATCTCTCCTCGCTATAAAAACAAGGATTTTATATTTGGATCACTTTTTTCATAGTGAAATGTGATTCTGTCCTCTCCATTTTATAAAATTATAGCATTTCATCTCTCTTTGGTCTAATTTGGGTTCAAATTGAAAGATGAAACCACAACACAGCAAACCGGTTTGTGGTCTAATTTGGTCTTAGTTAGCGAACTGGTTCGCATGTCTGGTTTGGGAAACCGGCTGGGCGTGCTTCCTTTCGCCCTGTTTGGTGATGCTCCCACTTCCACTTATAGCATGGCCTTAAAACAATTAGCTCCAAATCTCCAACGCAATTATTGGTTCAAAAATATATATATATATATATTTCAAATATAATACATTTTCATTTGCAAATCATCCTACCCTTAGTGAACTAGGTTCGCTTGACAATGAGAAACCCGCATACGACAAACTGGTACTTCATATTGAAAGTTATTGTTGCCCCTAAAATCACACTACTGTAGATTTAAATCACTCAATCTATGCACTCTAATATAGACAATTGTGCATATTTTGTTTTAATTGCTGATAGGTATTTAAAAATCTATCGGAAGCATGAATCATTGGCTAAGATGTGCAAACAATGGTTTGCTAGTTGGACTACTTGGGCATAAACTCGGTTATCATGTCCATATGTGCGTACATGTGGTTAGCAAAGGCGTTCTCTTATTTTCATACCACATGCTGTATGTTCTTAACCAATCTAATTAAGTTATCAGGATGGTAGCACATATATTGAATTAAAGTGGGCCAATTATTGCCTATTGGTGGATATGAGCCGATGGATCTATATACTCTAAAATGGGATGGTCCAAATCCTACGTGTTTTTATAGTCGATTATAGTCGAAACTGGCACGTACACAATAAGACAATAACTTTTGTGGTGTACTTCAATCATATAAAATTCAAAACTTTTAGGTCAATTTTCTCATTTAGAAAGTTGAAAATTAGAAATCTCATTTGGATTTTTGGGAAACTATCCAAAGCCTTTCAGTTCTACCCCCACCAATAGCACCTAATTTCAGTTGTAAAACAAACACATAAAACAAATCTAGATCATTGGAGTGAATCCAAACCGTCCGATCTCCCACGTCACACAACGCCTCAGTCAATATTGAAGGTTTCACTTTATTCTCTCTCATCTATATCTATATAAACACTACCTTAGCACCATCTCATGCACCACATAACACCGTAGTAGGTGCAGGACCTTAGGCCCTCTTGGATGTAGCTCCAAGCCTCCAAGTTTCGGGCTTCCACTTAAATTAGATTCCACAAAAGCCAAGTTGGAAGTTAGTTTTAGCCACTTTTAACTTTTGCCCATTTTTAAGTGTGATTAGGACAAGAAGCTGTATTAGCTAAACAATGTCTACATCATTCGTGTTGCTTTTTACCATTAGAAGCTCGGAGCAGATCTCTGGGACCCACCCCAAATGGGGCCTTCCTAAGTTTCTTAACAAGTTTCTTCAACAAATTCAACATATATGCAATCTTCTCAAACTTTACGAAGACATCTCAGACCAGCTGGTTAATTACGATAATCAAATATTTTTTACATTGATATTAATGAGTAAGTTCTATTCTCGTGGGCCACTAATTTCAATCTAATTGTAGCTTACTTTCGACTCAAATATCTCGCCTTCCCATTGGAATTGAGAAATTAAAAGTTAATGCTTGGGATCCGATTATCTCTAGAGTTAATAACAGGCTCAATGGTTGGAAAGCCAAAATGCTTTCTAAACGAGACAGATTAACCTTACTACATTCAGTTCTTAGCGTCATTCCTATCGATTGTCTATCGATCTACAAGTGTGTCACTAAAGTAGCTCAAGACATAGAGAGATTAGAACGAAACTTTTGATGGGCTTGGAGTCACCAATGCTCTACCGCAAGTTTGATTAAATAAGGTTAAGATTTGGGTTTGAGTTTTAGCATTATTTGAGCTCGATCGTTTTCGTGCTCAGGATTTGAGATGTGTCCAACACACACACACACACACGCGCGCGCGCATATGCCTCATATAGATGTTCAAGTTGGGAATTAGTATGCTTGAGTGCATACACCCTATTGGAGTAGTTGGGCTCGAGGCCACATCACATAGGTCAATGATTTGACCAAAGTCAAATTAGTCAAGTTGGTCACATTCTCATCAAAGGTCAACGATTCAACGGTAGTAAAAATCAGGCTCATAAGATTCTCCCCCCCACCCGCCCCCATATAAAATTTTTATCCTCAAAAATTAGACATACAATTAAAACTGAAGTCACCGGTTCTTTGTTAATCTCAAATGACTCGCAAAGCTTCAATATTTGTGACACCTAATGTTTGATATCATCAAGGTAGGGTCCTCCCCTCCTTATAATAGTGGTCGACTCTAATTCATCAATTTATAATATATTCTTGACCCCTCTCATAAATTTATTCGAAATGTGGTATGTCCAAATTTTTATAAAATATTTGCTTGAATTTTTTTTATTTTTTTTTTTTATTTCTTAAATTTACCCCCAATCTTTGTCAAATTTATCGAATCAACACCCTACTACACTACAAAAAATAAGACTATTAGCGGTAGTTTTTTGCTGCAAAAAATTGCCGCTATTAACAAGAAAACTATTATGACTTAGCGGTAATTTTTTTGTTAATAGCAATAGTTTTTGGCTACCGCTAATAGTCTTATTTTTTATAGTGCCAAATAATTCTTCAAGTTCAAATCTTCTTGCTATGGTCTCAACAACCTTTACCGACAAATCAACATGTAATTCATTATAATGGATTTCAATAAATAGATCACGTGGGGAACCAAAACCAATGTCATGCTTTCAAGAGTTTTACAAAAACGTTTATTATTATATGAACACATGTACATAGTCGTAGTGTTATTCAAACACAAATCTCATACACATTTGATTTTATTTTATTTTTCTTATTATTATTATTATTTTTTGTTTGATATACACGCAATCGAGTCAAGTGACATTAAACTCAGTCACAGAATACCTTCAATGTTGTATCTGGTGATCCCAAAATATTTCATTCCTATCTAAGGTTAATGATCACTCCTCAATTAATTAGAATTCCTCAAAAGGTATTATTTTACAGATGAGGAGCGTGAGTTCATGACGCATATTCTCTATACGAGTGCGGTTGGCACTACGTGAAAATGAGGGAAAAACAACATTAGTAGTATGAAAAAAACTACGGTCAAAAGCAGTGATAAAATAATCGACAGTCTAATGTAGTCGTTTAGTGTTTTATAACCGTATTTTTTTTAAAAAGGATAAGCGGGTAATTAGACATGTTTTTAAAGGGCAAACTTGCCCATTTAGTAAATTTATCATATAAATACTAAAATGAAAAAACTAAAGGTGAAATAAAATTGGACACCTTAGCTCATATCGGTCCTTCTTCCTCTCTTTTCAAACCCTAGCTACTCCCATTTGGTGTTCTTGCTACACCGGAGAAGAAGAAGAAGAAGAAAACGAGGACGACGGCATGGGATTTTCTCGCAATGGCGACCTCATTCAGTGCACCGCAATCCAATCTCTATGCGCTGAATGGATCGCATATGGCAATCCATAGCCTCCAAAGGCCAAAAAATCTCTAGAAAAGGTACACAATTTTTTTATCTTTAGATAGATGAATGGTGATGTCTCTTTCACTACAAAAATAGTGCGTTTTCCCCAACCCTAGTTGCCGTTTTTGCTGCACAAAAAAAGAAGACGACATGGGGTTTCTTTTCTTGAAGGATCAGAGTAAGATCAAACACTTTTCGATGTCCATTCTGGTATAGAAATCTCATCTTTCTTTTATTTATTAATTGTTTTTTAATTCTTCTTGATGGGTTTTGATTCTTGATAGATTTTTTTAATTCTTCTTGATGGGCATCGAAATATGACTTACAAAACATAAGCCAAATAGGTAGGGCTGGCGCAATGTTGTTGATGCACAAATGCTTTGCCAAACTTTTCTTGATGAAGGAAATAATTTATACTTTGATGCAAAACTTCACCCTCTCTTACCCTATTAACTTGTCTTATTTGGTCCATTTCTTGGGTCTTTTAAATTTCAGATTTTGTAGACATTAATTTTATATTTATTTGGTTTGATCTTTATTAATTTTATATTTATTTGGTTTGATCTTCGAAATTTTGGGAATGGTGGTTTCTAAGAGAGGTTTAACCATTTAGGGTTTTGCTTCTCTTATTTTTTATTTTATTTTTTGCTTGTTGCTTCTTGTTTTTCATTTTATTTTGTTTATTTCTATAAGATTTTATTCATTTAATCAGTTTTTTTTTTTTACTATTTGCTTTTATGGTTTCTTACTCTTCATGGATTTAGGGATTGATGAGGTTACAGATTTAAGGTTCCTTCTTATTTATGAACTCGTTATCCTCTTTACATTATCTTGTTCAGTTTCAATCATGCTTCCCCAAGCGGGCTTGACTTTAGTTGTGTTGTGCTTATAGAATGATCTCTGTGGACAATGTCTTATTTTATAACATTTGTCTTGCATATGTTTGAAAGTTCACCTTTTTTCTGAGTTCAATCATGTTTTTTTATTTATTTATAAATTTTAATATTAGTATTTATAACAATAAACCCATGAACCCAGCCCAGATGGCTGGTGCCACTCACATTTGGCTGCCACGTACCCGATAACTTAATCACGCGATCAGGTGCTACACGAATGAGCGCCCTGATGATCATCATCATTGAAAAAGTAAAATATAAAAAAATGTCCATGAACCACACGCCAAATGAACGGTGAATAAGGTTTCACCATCCATTTAATCACATGATTGCATGGTTTTATTTTTTTGATCTTTTGCCATTGGTTTTGTTCAAGTCCCCACTCGTTCACGCGACACCCCTATGAGAAATGAACCAGACATCTTGGTTGGTCCATGAGCCCAGGCCTCCAGGGTACCCCTATCGTATCTTTATTGTTTATAATTTTCAACGATTATTATTAAGAATTAAACTAATGGAATCAAAACCAAAATGTTTCTTAGAAAATGGTAGACTATGCACCTTTGATTCCACTATTATTAGTGTCATGGGTTCAACCCCTATCATCCAATCGAGAAACGATGCAAAGCATGCATAGAGATAATTTGCTAGTGTCGGGTAATACCATCAGCTCTATCTAATCGGGTGGTCACCTAGTACTTTCAAGAGAAATTTGAGATTAAAATGGTGCATGTTGTTTGTTTGTCTTTTTTTCTTTGTGACATGCCTCACTTTGTTGCGATAAATGAAGTCGGAGCGTTCTCTATCACTTCCTTTTTTCTGAACTTTGAAGAGAATACATATTCCATAGGTAACTTTTTGCCTCACAACTAAAAAAAATTGATATAGCTACAATCATGAACATTTCAATTGCTACTAATTTTATGATATATGGATATTGCATGCATCCTAAATGATATATGGATATTGCATGCATCCCAAATGTCTCCTGTTCTTGTAAAAATAAGGGAGCGACTCTCGTTACTGCTTGCACACAGAGAGGGCCATGTCCGGCCCGTTTGATACGTGACACATCTTTGATAAATCCCAGCAGTCCAACTAGGAGCCCATCATTGCCACAACTTAACAATGAATCATGCCTAAAGAGAATTAACAAAATGAATTGCTTCCTACTACTGGTGACCATCATGTTGTTGTAATTATTGATTATTTCAAGCAGCACAAAATGAATTGCTTCCTACTGTTGTTGTGTTTCTATGCTGCTTGAAATAATCGACAACTACAACAGCATGATGGCCCCTGCTTGAGACAGATTCGTGTGCAAGTCCTATGAGTGGTAAGCAGGAGAGAATTGACAAAATGTATTACTTCCTACTACTGGTGTCATCAGCTAAGTACAGAGTACAAAAGTAATTGAGTCTAAAATTCAGTTTGCATGGGATGTCATTCATTCTAGATTTGTCTAAAGCGTATGATATATTGGAATCACCATCATCATCTTTACCCGTAGCTTTATCCCATCTGCTATACTATAGTGGAATGGGCTCTGTGTTAGATATTTGGGTGGCTTATAAGGTTTTTTCAGAGTCGAGAGATTGTTGTTGCCATTATATTAGCAGGAGATGATTTGTGGTCCCCGGTCCTATTTTGGTTTCTTCTTTTATAGTACCTTGGACAAACTAAATGGTCGCTCATTATTTGCATCTTATATTTTTATTCTTCTACATTTGTGAATAAAGCGAGTGCTTGAATAAGTTTTATATATATATATATATATATATATATATATATATATATATATATATATATATATATATATATATATATATAAGTTAAATTGCATTTATTTCTTTAATTGCTTCGGTAACCTGATGCTTTCAGGACAATAATGCATGTGTTCTCAAAGTTAGTTGGGGATTATCCTTCAAGTTCTTGTTTCCATCATTAAATGCCTTAATCTTCCCTATTAGAGTAAACGAAGAAGGCCAAAAAGTAGTACACTATTGTCAATTTATTTTGGTGTGTTCCATTATCTTTAAGACAGTTGAAGACTGTTTTAATTCTTTGATATTCATAGTTTTTTGGTTGGACCTAAAGCATTTCCACCGTGTCTATGATCTGCTACTCCACTAGAAACAACAGATTCAGATAAAGGCAATCAAACTCAGGAGGCTACCCGTATATTTAGATCATTAGAAAATTCCGTCTCCGTGCCTGTAGTGCCATCAACTACCCCAAACAACTTTCCATATGTTTCTTATGCCAATTCAAATCTAGCCAATGATTTTGTAAATTCCAAACCATTTTTTGGTACTTCAACACACCTTATTTCCTCCAGCAACAGTGTTGGCAGCACAAATGGCGGAAATAGTCCATCTTTATCTGCAGTACTACCTACATTTCCTCCGGTAATATCTCAGTTTGGATCCAAAACCTTTGCAACAGTTGCTGCTTCCAATTCAGTTCTCCCACTTACAACTGCTTCTGAATTAGAAGACTTTGGACCAGAGAAAAGTAAGCGTTCACCAGTCACGATAACCGGCTCATTTCTTCCTTCCACTTCATTTGCAGTTACAAGCATGGGCAGTACCAATTTTGGGCCTGTCTCTTTGCCCGTCTAATACTACAAATACTTCAGCTGGATCGTTGTTGGGCACTACAGCATCTCCTGCCAGAGCAGGATTATGTCAATTGCACTAAGTACTCAGAGTCAATTTAGTTCATTCTCTACTTCGCCTTCTTCTTTTGGATTGAATTCCTCTTTCAGCTCTAGTAGTTCTCTATTTGTGCCGCCAATTCAAGGAGCCAAAACTGTTTGGTTCAGGTTCTTTTGCATCTGGCAGTAGTATTTTTTCTAATTCATTTGGTTCAAATTTTCAACCAACCAAATCATCCAGCAACTAGATCTTCTTTTGGAATACCCTTAGCCGCAGCTGCTTTACCAACCAACCCATTGTTTGATTCATCCTCTGGCAATGATCATATGAATTTTGAGGACAACATGGCTGAGGATGCAATTACTGCAACCACGCCCGTGGTTCTGGCATTTGGCCAAACAGCAAATTCAACTCCATCGTCAAATTTCGTGTTTGGTTATGCCTGGAGGGATGTCACTGGTTTCGCAATTCAATGTCGATCAGAATCCGGTTTCACAGATTCCTGCAACCAGTAGTACAAGATTCTCCCCTCGAGGGAGCTTCTCATTAGGCTCGGGGGGTGGTGACAAGTCGGGCCTGATTTTATCTTTAATTACACAAATTTTCCCACTTCAATCTAAGACAAAATGTTGTAGAAAGTTTTGAATGTGCAATTCAGGATTTTGATGATTCTCTGTTTTTGTAGTGGGTTCGACGAGAATCTTATGCACCAATCTCCCATGCATTCTCATGTGAGAGCCAGTTAGTATACGTCAGCTTTCAGGTGCAAATTTGCGTCCTGCTCCATTAAATCTGTCATAACTCCATCTTTTAACCTTTAGAGAGAAACTCTATCATAATCTTCTTCCTTTGTAGGGATTCAAAAGGTATCCTAGTCACCAATCAGTCTTATTTAATTTGCTATTTTAAGTAATATCCCTATATGTTGCACAAATAGAACCTTGCTTGAAAAGCTCAATCGATTGAATAAATCAATCAGCAATTTTTTTTCCTTTTCATAGAATCTTACTGCCATTGCAACTGGTCCAGTTACGTGATTGTTGTTGTTGCCCCATTCTCTCATCGGCTCGCTTTTGAGAACATGGCAATGGAAATTCAACGCCTATGTTGCAAAGTCAACTTTCAAGCTTTGGTTTTTGTTCCTCACATCAATGCTATGGGAGAAGCCCTTGTCAGACGCCTGAGGTATCTATCTAGCAGAAGAGAAAGCTTAGTCAGGAGACAACTGATGGAGCTGGAAAATTTGTGTGCTACATCTTCGATTTGATAAGGTATTCTCAAGTTTTTAACCTTCTAATTATTTTCAGATGCCTTTACGTTTAAATAACCCCCTTTATTAAATATGGGATAATGGCTCCTGAGTCCTCACCAGCATTTAAACACGAAAATGGTGTTTAAATGATCTTACACCATTAAACTTAAGACTTTTTTATCCCACGCCATTGAAGAGTGATTTGTCATTATGCCATGTGGCACATATTGGTCATCAATCTCAATTGTCCAAGTAGTAATATAACAATGGAACATGTCTCAGCCCAAAGAAATACACCTATAAGTGGATGTGAACCATCCGATTGATGAACTTTAATATCATCCATTAAAATTAAAAACAATGATTAATATTATACTCCACAGATCAGATGGTTTAAATATTCCTAAAATGCCATTTTTGGTTTTGTTGAACTCAAATGTATGATCTATCAGTTTAACTGTACGGATCACCCACATGTTAAACCATTGATGTAAGATCATTTAAACACTATTTTGGTGTTTAAGTGACGGTCAGGAGAGCCGGTTCCATTAAAATATGCTTTGATTACACAATTCACCTGCTGAAATCTTGTTCTAATTTGCTTATTAGAAATTACATGCTAGCTCATAGGGCTTATTAAAATTTCTAGGACTATTCACTATGCTAAGTGATTTCAGCCATGAAATACGACAGCAAGCAGACTCGGCACTTTCTGAATTTCTCCTAACAATTTCCCTACAATTTCTGGCAGATTTGGTAATTCCATTTCTCCTACAATTTCCCTTATGTTTAGTATCATTTTGTATTTTGATCTGAAACTAGAGTTTAATCTCTACAACTCTGCAACTTCGATTAACAGGATGGTAGCGACAATGTACGCGAAGATCAACATGATGAAGCTAATCTGGTTAGATAGATCATCGATCGTTTAACTCTCGTAATTTCATATGTTCTCAATTTTCAACTAATAGATTCTCGATTTGCAATGACGAGATCTTGAATCCGCCGGTTCTGATGGCTCTGAGACTCCCCGACATTCTAGCATGTAAACGAAATAGTAAAACTAACTAATTATACTTTCAACTTCTTTTGTAGTTACAGATTTTCTGTAACTCTGTTTCTCCCTGCTTTGCAGATGGTGGGGTAACATTTTACAAAAGGGCGAAGCTACTTTATGGTATTTGTTCTCTCTCTATCACTCTTATATATTCGGGTCTTTTAGCCATCTATAATGCAGATCTGATAGTTTTTTCTGTTGGTAGGTAAGTTGGACTTCATGCACTCTTTTGATATGTTACTTCCCATATTTTGTTTTATGAATATTTTGATAGTATTGCATTCATCATTCTCATACTTCTATTTACTATGAAGAAGTGATAAACCTTTTGTCTCCATCTTCTGTTATGGACCTTACTACTTTGGTGAGTTTTGTAGTGTTGGCTGATAATTTCTTGGTTGAATTTTTATAGGCTTCAAGCTGGATTTTTTGTGTCTCAGTTCTGTGGACCTTTTTGAGTTTGATTGCTGGTTTCAAGAGCAACTAGGTAGTTTTCTCCTCTAGAATTCAATTGGCAATTAATTTTGTTATGGATCTTTAAGGAATGTGTGGGCATGAACTATGGGATTGCATTACACACTACTTTGATATAAATGATCAAGACGTCGAGCAAATTTTTATTATTGTTGTTGCTGCTGGTTTTATTCTAGAATTATATTTTCACACTTCTATGGAAGAAATGTCAGTTTTATTGCCTTTTTTCTTGCTTCAGTTTAGCTTACTAATTTCCTCCAAATTATAGTTGAATTGTCTTTTTTATTGTCTTCTTTTGGATATTTTTCTGTTATTTTCACGAGGGTTGAAGTATTCCTACTTGTGTAATAATAAAAAACCTAAATTTGTTGATATTGTGAACTGAGTTTGTTACTTTTGTGAAACAGAGGATGGAATGCCTAATTCAAACAAGGAAGAGATGGGTATGCGAGGATCAGACCGTATTACGCATGGCAGATTTGTTTGGAATTTACAGTCCACATTTTACTAGATTTTCCTTTTTTTTTTAACTTTTCTCGATGCTACAGACCAGTTGAACATCAACACCGACGACAATGTTAATATTTTGGCCTTATATAAGTCGAAATGATATAATGTAGGTTTGTTGAAAAGCAAACTTGATGGAGATAATTGGACTTGGAAGGTCTGGGACATGGTCGCACCTAGTGCTGAAAATCCTTTCAAAGGATGGGTGGGTCATATGTGTTGAGTTTTTTTTTTTTTTTTTTTTCTTATATGCATTTCTCTTGTTAAAGTGGTGAAAGTATTCGAAATATTTTTAAGTCTTTATATTATGTGGCAGTTTTAGGTAAAAAAAAATGCTTTAGGTGTAAAAATTAATAGAAAGTTGGGCAACAGAGTGGGAGTATATATTTGGGTTTAAGTGATGCTTAGGATTTCTGAAATATATATATTTCAGTTTCTTAAATTAATGTGTTATTTTTTTTTAAATATATATATATAAAAACGACAGCCTAAAACTGTCGTTTTTCTTCTCATCTATGACCGTTGTTGTATGAGAGAAAAAACGACAGTCAAAATAGGTCGTAAAAAAAATGGTATGAGTGTATTTTTTAAAAAATTACGTGTAAAAACGACAGCCTAAAACTGTCGTTTTTCTTCTCATCTATGACCGTTGTTGTATGAGAGAAAAAACGACAGTCAAAATAGGTCGTAAAAAAAATGGTATGAGTGTATTTTTTAAAAAATTACGTGTAAAAACGACAGCTCAAAACCGTTGTTTATGGTCGACAGTCGAAGACAGTCGTTATTTTCATGAAATAAACGACGATTTAAATCTGTCGTTGAAAAATACTACTGTTTTTTCTATGACAGCTCACTCGACGGTCTAAAACTGTCGTTTTTTAGGAAAACGACAGTCATGGACTGATATTTTTTTTGGATTTTCACGTAGTGTGGTAGCTTGATGTATGCTATGATGTACACTCGATCAAATATTTTATAGGCCGTTAGCGTGGTTTAGCAGGTATATGACTAATCCTAGCAAGGATCATTGGCAAGCGGTGAAATGGATTATGATGTACTACACGGTACCATAGATGTCGGGATGGTTTATCGCAGTAGTAAAGATCATCAGTTATGCGGTCACATAGATTCAGATTACACGGGTGATTTGGATAAGCTGTCTACAACAGGATACATGTTTATGCTATCAAGTGGTCTGATTAGTTGTAGGTCGATGTTACAAGATACGGTCACTACAAAAAATAAGACTATTAGCAGCGGCCAAAAACTACTGCAATTAACAAAAAAAGTATTAAGATCATTAGCGACAATGGTATTAACAGCAGTTTTTTTGTTAATAGCGACAATTTTGACTGCCACTAATAGTCTTATTTTTTATAGTGAGTGATTTTGTCTACTACAAAGGCATAGTATATGATAGTAATAGAGGCACTAAAAGAAACATTATGACTTCAGGGCTTAGTTGGTGATTTGAGGATCGCACAGAAAAGTTCTAATATATTTTGCGATAGTCAGAGTGTCATTTATTTAACAACAAATCACATATATCATGTTCATATCAAGCACATTGATATATGATATCATTTCGTACGGGAAGTAATCGAAGATGGCAAGATATTTTTGAAGAAGGTGAGTAAGAAGAACAATCCTGCAGATATGATGACAAAGGTGACACCAGTGATTAAGTGTAAATATAATTTAGATTTGATCAATATTCAGTAGGTTTAAGTGCCCTTGAGGCGCTGGTGGCAGCGGTGATACAAGTTTATTGATTGTCGGTAGAAAGAGTACATGGTGAAGCTTAGAGTCTGGTGGAGAATTGTTGTATTTAAGCTCTAACTTTGATTGGGTCACTCAAGTGACCTTGGTTGTCTCTCAAGCGAGATGAAATGATCTTTAAGGGAAAACTTACCGGCGTAAGTGGCTCGAGCGACTTTGGTTCCCGCTCGAGCAACCATTGTACTATTCGAAAGGCGATGTCTCTTGTCTAAGTCGTTTGAGCGACCTTGGTTCCCGCTCGAACGACCAGTGATGACCCAATTTCATTTACACTTCGAATTTGACTAATTTCTCTTTTAGTAGAAGTAGGATTTGTGTGTTCTATATAAGGGAAAGCTATTGGTCGAATTAGTTGTAATAAAAAGTTTTGATTAACCTATCTAAGGTTTTGTGGAGAGCTTTGGTGAGAATTAAGTGTTCTTATATTCTCATGAAATCATCAATATCGTAATCATCATTGTCGGTGGACATAGATATATTGTCGAACCACGTAAATATTATCACTCATGTGTTTGTATTTGATTTTCTTTTTAAAATGCGTTCTCATTTGATCCTTCATGAGATCATTGGTTAATTTGATTAGAGTTGTCGCGGAGCAGCTGAAACAGATCACTATAAAAAATAAGGCTATTAGCGGCAGCTTAAAACTGTCGCTACTACTCTTACTGTTAATAGTCTTAATAACATTTTATATTTTTTTTGTTAATAATGGCAGTTTTTGACATTTTGGCAGTCGAAAAATGTCGCTAATAATCTTATTTTTTGTAGTAGATCCACCTCAAAGCGTGAACTCGTGGCATGGTATGAAGTTAATTTCCTATGATACGAGTGGCCTCCCCCAAAGGTATTATGGATACTATCCACGCAATTTTATGCCAATACCTTAATAACAGAGCATTAAGTGTTTACTACCTTTCATGTACTTAGTTATATCCTTCTCACTGCCTGTGAGCTTGTCCAGGGTAGCCATGGAATCAGCGATAACGACATTCCATTCTATTCTAGAGGCGATGTGACTTGTAGACTCTACGAAGCTTCGTAGTTGCTTCCCATGGCCTCGCCATGCCATATATGTAGGACCACACGCTAAAACAATTTTAACATGTATTTTAAGAAATATTTTCCATCAAGCTCGTAAGACTGAAACGCATCTTCATCTCTTTGAACCTTAAAAGGATAGAAATGTGACCTCTACGGGTCCCGAGTGCACAACAATGAGTTAGAAACAGTGACAGTGTAGTTGTTTGAATAATCAACATCTTAGATCAAGGAATTATAATATACCAAAGAGAAAATTTGTGTGTTTATTTCGTAAACAAGTAGTCCGTTTCACAAAATTTGTGTGTTTATATCGATGAATCCTTCGATTGGAGGATCAAGAGCAACTGGTCACTTTTAGGGTTATGTCACATCTAAGAGAGTGATTGATCCAAAGATCTAAAAGCCTGCACCATGCATGTACCCGAGTTTCACGTCGAGCTTAGGTGCATCATTTAGATCAATTTTAAAATAAAGCTTTCAAATTATATTTTTCAATTAAAACAGTTCAAGTCAAATATTGGGTAATTTCAATGGTCCAAATTTTAAGCCTTGTGAAATATGTTCCAAATTTTTGTTTCTTTTAATTGATCTAAACTTTCATTCACAATGTATCGTGATTTTAAATATCGATCGGGACGAGACATCTGATGCGATATGTTTTGCATCTCGTGGCTAGGCAAAATGATAAACATACCACGACTTGCCCCTGAGACGCTAGAGAGAAACTCACTTTGTTTTCACATGTGGAGTGTTTTGACTCACCATGTGGACTATTTTCATACTATGCTAATCTATATTCATTCCATGTGACGCTAATATTTGTCATTGATAAGAAGCTCAACGGGCCAAACTCAACCTCACAAAATCGGCTTGTAAGGTGAAGTTTGTTAAGATATAAAGAGTCCAAGAAGGGCCTGCCCACGGTCGATATGGGACAAATCTAACACACACCCGCATGTGTTTATAAGATTGAGTCATATCACGTATATAAGAAATAAGTGACTTGAGAAGAAAAAACGATTCTAATACCATAATAAGAAATCCAACTGGCCTAATTCAACATCACAAAACCGACTTGTAAGGTCTGCCTAAAATATAAAGAACCCAAGAAAAGTTAGCCTACAACCGATGTGAGACAAATTCAACATTATTTTTATTTTTTAACGGCTAAATAAGACAGCTTGCATCCTCCTATATGTGTGATTCTTCTTTAATGAAGAAATATTCTAATGATGGACAGCCAATTAGATTATTTTGATTAGTGGCCGCGTAAGATCAAATACTTATTTTAATGGATTAGATCCTTTAAACACCATTTTCGTTTCATACCATATCCCCAACATAACTTGCGTGACGCCACTAGCCGATACATTTTTGGATGTCCGGAATTTTAAATCATGCAGTGATCACATCGAAGGTACTAAATATGTTTATTTTTGGAAGCCTTAAAATAAAAATGCTGAATCAATCAATTCATTTGACCGAAAAGGTTCTTATTTATTCAAGCGTGGAATAGCGGTGCTCTATGAATGACCAGGAGGATGGGATGGCGAGAGGACACCCTACCAACGGGGGGAAAGAGACTTGTTTTGGCTATTATTGATTTATCATTGGACAGGCCATAAAGGGCCTGAGCTGGCAGGACAGGGTGGCTAATCTAACTAGGTTGTAATTCTCAAAAATCTGAGACCTATTGGGTCATCTTTGTACCATTGAAATATTTTTTTGATTTTACACCATTAAACAATACTTTACGGTTATGCTATAGGACCGAAATATGTCATCAACCTAAATAGGCCATGGGGCAGATTTTCGACTCTTCAAAATTTTAGAAGTACTAAAAAATTGTTTAAAAAACATTTTTTTTTTGTTTACAGTGAGTTGGCTGAAAATTTTTTGTTTCATTTTTAAATAAATTTTTTGTGACCTTGTACCTAAAATTTCTTTATTTTTGTTAAAAACATATTCTTTTTTAAATATTTTTGAATTTCGAATACATTGGTTACTTTTTCCCGTGTTTGACTTTGCAACTATGACAGCGGTTTGTAATATATAGATCGCATTCAAGCATGGATGGAGCAGGGGATTAGGCGAGGTACCTATTAAAAAACTTTTTAGAAAAAAAATTAAAGAGGGGCCAAGCTTATTTAACATGCGCCTCCGCCCTGCCCTCATCACCATGAAGAGTGTGGCGACTCAAGCCCCTAACTAACTCTAGAGTTTCTATTAATTATGGTTCTTATACAACCTTTATTTGTATATAAGCCCCCGAATCTATAATGTAAAAGCACTCAAATCGATGATAAAATAACTACTAATATTATATTTACATTTATAGCCCTCACCAACAAAAATTCTTGTCTACACCACTGCCCCAAGCAATTAGGCCCCAGCCCTAGTTGACAATTGGCCCCACCCCATCAAAGTTTCTGGCCCTGTCCTAGCATTCAAGCTTTCAGAAGGGGTAGTGGCCTGGACTTTGTTTACTCTAATTAACAAGGAGCGGACTCTCTTGGGCATCATTTATGCCCTAAAATGGTGTTTAAGTGAGTATCAATGGTCTAAGATGTTGGTGATCCACACCATCATAGTGATAGATCATAACTTGAAGTGTAGCAGACCCAAAATGGTATTTTAGGGAGATTTAAATAATCTGATATGCGGACTACACTGTCAACCGTTGTTTTTGCTGATATTAAAGTTCATCAATCGAATGGTTCACATTCACTTATAGGCATGTTTCTTTTGGTTGAGACATGTTCCAATGATAGATTTCCCTTTGGGCAATTTAGATGAGTCACATATGATCGCCACATGATGATACCTCACAATACCTTAGTGTGAGATAAAAAGTCTTATTTTAATAGTATAAGATTATTCAAACACCCACTACAAAAAATAAGACTATTAGCGGCGGCTAAAAACTACCGCTATTAACAAAAAAAATATTAAGATTATTAGTGATGATGGTATTAGCGGCACTTTTTTTATTAATAGCGGCAATTTTGACTGCCACTAATAGTCTTATTTTTTGTAATGACCATTTTGGTGTTTGAATGTCAGGAAGGAGCCATTCTCATTTAACAACCATGGCTGCTAGTGCACATCAATTTTTCATCCTGCACACCCAAATGAAAATAAAGTGATCCGTAGATAGAAAAGACTAGCGTGTGTCTAAAAAAATTTATTTTATTTTATTGATAAAACATAAAATTAGGATAATTTTGTGTGCTCCCAAAACTAACTATAAAGTATAATCATGCATTTTGAAAAGTGACATATGCAAGGTTGTGTATGGCATAGCTCTCTACTAGACCTTGCCACAACAGAGTTCACCTGTTTTAGTTAGTTTTCATTCTCTTTTCTAACTCCCTGTAAATGAGGATTTATGTGCTCTAGCAACAACTTCCTTGGTCTTTACTAACACCTATCAAAACAAATAAAATCTACTATGACAAGGAGTGAGTAGAGAGAAGGGTAGAACTGTTGAACAGGTAAATCTTACATAAAATCTTGCTATGCAATGAGTTATCAAGGAGAGGGGGTATCTACTAAAGCAGGTAGCAGAATGTTAACAAAGAGGATGCGAACCTGTTAAAGCAGATGTACACTGTTATAGCAGAGGCTTGCAAAGAGCTATGCCATACACTGCCTTAAAAATCAATACATATCAGCATATTGGCTAGGTGTGAAGTGACCAAGCTAATACCTTAGTAGCAAAATATTAAAAAATCTATAAATAGTTTATATAATAATAATAAATTGCCTAAAAAACATTTTTAGTATTATGTCCGGTTCATATCAGATACATTGCGGACAAGATGATCCAATATGATCCCGGTATGATCTGATACAACTTATATTTGACCCAATATATATCAAATGTAATATCATATTCAATGAGGGCTAATCTGATACATATTGACTGAAATATATCAAATAAAGCAAATATTTAAAACCTTAAATATATGTTTTGAATGTTTATTAGCAATAGTAATGCAAAATTTATCATTATTTTTTTATTATTAATTACGGTGCAGTAGATAAAAATGGTGTGACTTAAAAATATGTATAGGAAGGAAAAAGTAGTGCCGCATGCCAGCCCTCTTAATAACGAGTTTGCATCGGCTAAATTCTGATTTGAAGTTTTATTGTTTAAAGATTGGGGAAAAAAATAATGGGAGATTTAGGTGATTGTTGTTAATTTTAAAACGTGTTGACTACTTTGAATAGCATTTCGCCTCATTCTTTGATAACATAAATCTTTAGATCGTGGTATTTTTATTAGAGGACTACGTATTTGGAGATTTATGTTCTTTCATGCGGCCTGCGTCCCCAAATGGAACTGCAAACCATGTTCCATGTAGGGGTCTCAACGGGCTGAACTTGAGCCTGGCCCAGCCCAGCTCGCAATGGGCTGGGTATTTGTTAAACTCGATATATGAAATGGGATGGCTCAACCCGTGGGCCCGATTGGTAAGACAAGGAAGGTATAGGCTAATTTCAAATGCCTAATTTCTATTTTTATTTTAAATTTTTTGATAACTTAAGGTTGTAAAAAATTGGCCCATTTAAGCCTTGTCGGACTCGACCTATTGGGTTCTTTTATATAGAAACTATCAAGTCAGCCCAAACCGACTTGCAATGGGCTAGTATTGGCTAACGTAAGTAGAACTGATTCACAAACAGGTTAGCCCGCCAAATTAATAATTGGGCCAGGTATGGGCTAGCTCCAAGACGCTCAATTTCATGCCTGACCCAAAACCCAACCCAGCACGGCCCATTGAGAACCCCATTCTCCTGGTGGTCAGACAGCGTCACTAATAGTTTACCTCTATTCGTGCCTAAGCTTTTACTGAAAGCACCTATATATGGAACCCCTCCACCCATTGATCGGTGCGGATCACACGATGGAGGTTGTTTTTCAACCCAATCTTTCACCCAATGGATCTTGAAACCATGATCTTTTCATCATACTATCTTTTTCTCAGTCTGTGTCATAGATCCAGAAAATTTTTTTCCTAAAACCAAGTTTGAGTGTGATGTATGAAATAAGATTTTAAGACCACTTTTTGGGTATCCGTGTTATGTAGAATCAGTTTTGTAAGATTATGGTCTCAAGATCCATTGGGTGAAAGATCGGGGCTAAAAACGACCTCCATCATATGATCCGAAGCAATCAATGAATTTGTTGGCACAAATAGAGGTATCCGTGTTATGTAGAATCAGTTTTGTAAGATTATGGTCTCAAGATCCATTGGGTGAAAGATCGGGGCTAAAAACGACCTCCATCATATGATCCGAAGCAATCAATGAATTTGTTGGCACAAATAGAGGTACCCTAACCAATATCAACTGATCGATTTATGAGATAATGGCTCTGACCCACATTTATATATACACCAAATGTTGTTTAAATGATATTACACCAATAATATTAGATTTTTTACATCACTCCATTGAAGTATAATTCATCACTATGTGTGGTCAATCTAAATTTCCCAGCTGGAACCTCTGAGCCCAAAGAAACATGTCTACAAGTAGATGTACCATCCGTATTAAAAGTAAAAAAAGTAGATGTACCGTTCAATGATGAACTTTAAAATAGCCATTAAAACTAAAAACAACGGTTGATATGGTAATTAACAGATCGGATGGTTTAAATCTCCCTATATCACCATTTTTGGGCCTATTGCACTTCAATCTATGATCTATTTCTTTAACGTAACGATCGCCCACATCTTAAGCCAATGATGGTGTAAGATCATAAAACTACCATTTTGGTGTTTAAATGACAATCAAAAGAGTCGGGTCCCTAATTGATAAATGGATTTTTTACTTGAGAGGGTCCCAAACTATTACATCATTACATGATAGGATCCGAACTTTTGCTTATTACCTAACAAGACCGAGTCCCTCTAACTTTTCTAAAAAGCATATGCATATGCATTTTGTTCACTTTTAATGTGCGAAAATACTCTTCAACTAAAAGTACGTGCACATTTTTTTTGAGATCAATCGATCAGATCTCGTATATGTAGAGATTTTAAACACGGAATAACACCTCACTACAATAAACAAAAAAAGAAGAAATCGAACATTCCACAAATATTTTACGTGAGAAACCCCCGAGAGGAAGAAAACCTACAACAGTCACACACAGAATCCACTAGCTCAAAGGCACAAAAGAAATTAGGGTTTTTACAATCTCTCTCTCACACTAGTCAATACAAATAACTATGCATATACGATGACACCTTAAACCTAGGACCATCCGCAACTATTAGATGAAACATGCCTCCCGAGACAATGTGAGTCGTCCATAGAGTGAAACCTCATTTCCAAAGACCCCCCCCCCCCCAAAACTCCCAGGGCAAGGGGAGTGCTGCCCCCTTGGAACGCCAAATGAACGACCATCGGTGAACAAGCGGGCTTCAGTCGCAAATACTTCGGGCTTCGCCCGACAAACCACATACCTAACCCGAGATGTCAGGCCCACAAACCTAATAGTATAAGACAATAATTGAATTTAGGGCCATTGTTTGAGAATTTGTGACACATAAAATTAAAAACTGGCCTTCATATAGGTGCGCCATGATCTCAAGATCTATTGTGTGGAAGATAGGGGTGAAACACAATCTTCAGCATCTTATCCGAAGCAATCAATCGTTTCTAACACATGGGCGCTTTCAAAGCATGTGTCGGCGCAAACAGAGATACCCTAAAGTGAGTGGCGTCGAGTATATTATTTATTATTATTATTATTATTTTCGCCACATAAGATACATGTTTGATTATTTGGTGTTTCATATTCACGACTATTACTGCTTATTGATGCCTCATTTAGCCTAAAAAAAACTCACATATCAAGGTATTGGAATCAAAGTATCAGAACCAAAGTATCAAATATTGGCTGATAACGATACGTATCGGTGATACATATTGGTTTTTCAGCAAATCGATACGTATCGGTATCCAACTCAATTCGTATCGGTCCTTTAAGGACCGATGCCCGATACCGATTCCGATACCGATTTTGTTGCCTTGATTGGAACTATTCGAATGTGAGCCGTGAAGTACATTTGAACAATAGCCAATATCTCCTGAAAGGTATTAAACATCATATACCGGTATTTCTCAATTTTTCGGTAAATTGATATGTATCAGCACTGATACGTATTAGATATCAACTCGGGTATCGGTTTCAGTATTTGACCAATACAGGCTCATGTCGGCCGATACATATTGGGTATCAGCCGATACAGAACTCATATCGACCGATACCTCCCATTTAAAAAAATATATATATACCAATACAACTCTGTATCGGCCGATTCGGATCGCTCCTTTCACTACAAAAAATAAGAATATTAGTGGCATTTTTTTGCAGCAAAAAACTACCGCTATTAAGAAAAAAACTATTAAGAGTATTAGCGTTAAGGGTATTAGCAGCAGTTTTTTTATTAATAGCGGCAGTTATTGGCTGCCGCAAATAGTCTTATTTTTTGTAATGTCTATGGACCAATACCCGAGTTGACACCTTGCCCCTGATGGAAGGGTTGCAATGCTCTTAGGTAGGTAGTCTTTAGATGTATAGATATACGAATGTACAAGTGATAAAATAAGTACTTAGGCTATGTTTGGGATAGCTCTTTTGGGGCAAAGAGCAGCTTTTTTACTTTTTATTTCCGACAGAAAATTACTTTTACATTTAGTAACATAGATCTTCACCTTATTTGCTGATAATTGTTTTTAAGTGATAAAATTATTCTATGTTTGTTCTATCCTGAAGCAACAGAGAACCAACAAAGGGCTACTTCTACTTTTATAAGAGAGCTAACCCAAACACAGCCTTATTTATGGAACGTAACTTGTGTAAAAGTCGTAGAAGCTATGTAAAAGTTGTATCAGCTGGTGGATCCGACAATTAGGCAGGTTAACAAAAAATCAGCTGGTGGATCCAACAATTAGGCGGGTGAGCCAAAAATCAGGCCCAACATGAAGCATTTGAAATTATAAATGAATTAATGAAAAATGTCCAACGTTTGCAACGTTTTGGGATGTCCAACGCACTTTTAGGCTACGTGGCATATCTTCTAGGAGATCCAAATAATCGAAGTGGTAGGTTTAATTAGGAGCTATCATGAACCACAAAATCATCGTCATTGGATCTAAGATTATATATATATATATATATATATATATATATATATATATATATATATATGAATTGTATTAAAAACAAAGAAAAAAAACAACAAGAACAGAAATACCCTCAACCTAAGAGAGTTTCGGTAAAGTCATTACTCCCTCAAGCAAGGACAAGAGAACACCCAAATCCTAAGACTAAATTACAAATGAATAACAATAGTAGGAAGACCAATCCTATCATCATAGAGACACAGGTGGGTAGGTAGAGGACAAACCCTTGAAGTCATACAAAATGTAGAATTCAAGTTGGCATTTGCAAAACCAGCAGCGAGGGAGTCCGCAACCCTATTCTCTTCTCTAAAAATGTGATTGACCGACCATGATAAAGAAGATAGGAGCGACTGACACTCTCTAATGATAGGTTCAATCTCCAAGGATAACTGCTACAAAAAAAAATATTCACCAAAAGCTTTGAATCAGGCTCAATATAGAGAGGAAAGAGACTCATATTGCTCGTCATTCTTATTCCGTCGAAAAGAACTTTCGCTTCGGCTATGTTATTGGTACCAATTTCATAGTAGTTTGTAATGGCGCAAAAAAAATTCACCAGATGCACCACGAATGATCCCCGAGTGCTATTAGACGAATCGCTAGAACTAGAGCCATCGACATTGAGCTTGTATCTTTGATCCAAAGGAGTCCATTTAGTCCAAGTAATTTTGGGTTTGATTGGGAGCCGACGAGATAAGCTGAAACTAAATAAAACGTGCTCCAAAGAAGAGGAATTATTCATGATTGTCAAACTGATACCATCCATTTCGTGTATCTATTGAATTACGGAGCGGATCAAAGTTTCTTCAAAAGCTTTAATCCCCTCAAATCTAGCTCTATTACGAGCTTGCCAAACACACCAAAGGATAATTCATGGAAGCATACATCTACTTTTATCAATTTGATTTTCTTCTTGAAGTTTAGTCAATATTTAACTTTGAGGAAGATGTTGGTACCAGGATTAAGAATTTGAAAAATATTTGTAAAGTGGTCCCACACTTTAGCAGTAAGAGGGC
The DNA here is from genome assembly GCA_021018995.1 of Chloranthus sessilifolius. Classification (NCBI taxonomy): domain Eukaryota; kingdom Viridiplantae; phylum Streptophyta; class Magnoliopsida; order Chloranthales; family Chloranthaceae; genus Chloranthus; species Chloranthus sessilifolius. The sequence continues at coordinate 131,873,018 of CM037585.1, forward strand.
AATGGAGAAATAGATGTTGAAGAGTTTCCTCATTCCTAAGGCATAGATTGCGTCTGGAGGCAATGGAAACTTTGCGAGTCTTGATCATGAAGTTCATAGACATTGCAGAATTGAGGACTTTCCAACTAAAAACCTATATTTTCATTGGGATGGGACATTTCCACAAATCTTTCCAAATTTGACTAATGTCATGGTTGGCTCTTATGGAGTTCCAAGCGGAGGCTGAAGTGAATTGGCCAGAGTGAGTTGCCAGAAAATCTTGTATTCACCATCGGTCCAAGGTTTGCAATTGATAATTGTGGCACCCACGGATGCCCCAACTATTCTGACAACTTCATCGACGTTTCAATTTCCATCAATGGTACAACTATTAATAGTTTTATCCAAGGGGATGTTTTGTGGCACCAATGTTATGAGGGGATCAGAAGAGCACCACAAGTCTTGTAGAAGCATTATTTTTCGGCCATTTCCAATACACCAGAAAGAGTTTTTCATAGTGAATTGGATCATAGGACGGAAAGCTGACCAAATTTTCAAATCCCTTTTTTGGGGGGGCAATTCCATAGGCCAGTTTTGGAGCAATATCTTTTGTAAAGAAATTTCATCCACATTCCTTCCCTATTAAGAAGTTTCTAACAAAGTTTATACATTCCGGTCTTATGGATGTCCTTCATTTTATGAAGGCCCACACTTTCTTTCGCAAGTGGCCTAGAGATATTGTGACAGTCCGGATTTCGGCACTCCGAAACTCGTGCCATCGGCACGATCATCTTGACCATACCCCTTGGCTAAGCACGGAACACTGGTATATCAAGCAATATAAATGAACTGAAAATGATAATAATGATTGCGAAAATAATTTACTCTTTAAATACTGATCAAAAGACGGTTCTACCTTCATGCCCCTACATGGATGGAGAACCGATCCGAACCATCGATGATTGTCAATCATCACAGATGGTTGCCCCAAAAGAATAATCCCATAATTCAATTACATTGTTTAACAAAAACAAGGCTTGACATACCAAGCCGTACCAAACAAGCTCACAAAAACTCTCAAAGATGCACAACGGAGTCCTCTAGAAGAAGTCCTCAAGAGGTGGCTCCAACTCGTCACCAGGCGCAAGGTCCGACCCACCAGGGTCAACGTCCCCGAAAGCCTCAGCAGCTGCTAATAGTGGACCTGCGACGAATAGTCTAAGGGATGAGCTACATCCTAGCTCAATAGGGAACAAAACACAATAAACATATAAATTAAAACTCACATGTATTCCATGATATGCTTATGCATGATGTGTCTATGCAGTTACTGAGAAACAGTTGAAAAGGAATCACATTTTACTGGTGGTTTACACATGTCTTTTAATTAATCATGAATGACACTGAATAGGCCTAAAACAAAACTTAACCTTTCAACTTAAGTAATCTCCGAGCAATATAGCATCGAGCCCTGATGAAATACCCTTCATCATCATCTATATAGACAATTTTAAACGTATTCCCTGAGAATACAAATAGTACCCAAGCCCCTTTTCCCTGAGAATTGGTGGCGGGGTTTCAACTTATCTCAATTCAACATCCCTGGGGTGTGCTTACTGTGTACGGATAAGCCTCCACACTGGCTTACGATTTTGCCGCCGTATCGGTCACAGATATCCTGCCGCGTCAATCGTGGGTATCCCGCCACGTCGATGGAGTATCCTATCAAACCTCAAATAACAAAAATATCAAGTGCTTTACATATAGTTATTCACCGTGTAAGTGTGGTATCTTATATCAGTTAGGCCCTATCAGACATTATTCAATCTTAGATACATTCCTAGGATGTATCTATTCACTTGCATCCCACCTGATGCTCTTATTACTTCACTTCCTCATCCCCTGGGAATGACTCATAATTAGATGCTCTTATTAATATCACTCACACACACTTTACATAAAACTTTAAGCAATAAAATAGTTTTCAATTTAATTCTATATCACTACATACATGCTCTTGCAAATTAAAGTACATGTTCAAGGTGTTCCCTACCTCAAGTCTGATAAATCACGCATCAAGGTCCCACCTGGGTCCTTGTGCCCAAGTTTACATGTACCACCTAAGGTACACATAATACATGCAGTACATCAATAAAGATGTAACAAAGAAGGTCCAAGACCCTCCGAGAATCTTGAAGTCAAACTAAAAAGTCAACTAAAACTAAGTCAGTCGATTAATCGAACTCCAAAGTCGATTAATCAAATCTGATTCGATTAATCGATTCCCAAAATCGATTAATCGAAATTCAAAATCGATTAATCGTTTCCCAAAATTGATTCATCGAGGTCCCCATTCGATTAATCGAATCCCACATCGATTAATCGAATTTCTCTACTCTATCAATTCGATTCTCAATTCGAGTAATCGAATCCCTAAAATTGATTAATCGATCCCAAATCGATTAATCAAAATTCGAAATCGATTAATCGAAATCCCATTTCGACTAGTCGATTTCCCCAGGTCACTTTCCTCCGACCTTTGAAGTTCCTTTGGAGGCTCTACACCAAAATCGATTAATCGAAATCCAAAGTCGATTAATCGAAACTCAGTTTGATTAATCGAATTCGGGTCATTTGACTTTTCAACTTCTTGGCGAAAATCGATTAATCGAAACCCAATTTTGATTAATCGATTTGGTCAGATTCAGCCCCCTTTTGGGTTGTTCTTCCAAATCTTTTCCTACTCTAATTTCTTTCTTTTTCTAAGCCTTTTTCCTATGATTTAACCCATTCCTAACTACAATTAAACTCCCATAACCTATGCATTGAATTCACAAGGATTTTACCTTCAATCAATCTCAAATTGATTAGGTCAAGGGGTTGGAAAAGCAAGGGTTCCAGCTTTGGCTTGAACGGATCCTTCGAGTCGAATCGGCCTTTTTAAATGCTTGAATCCCCCTTCCAATCAGCTGCAATAACTCCTCTCTTTGCTCCTCTCTCTGTCTCTCTCTGTCTCTCTCTCTCTCTTCTTAACTCTTCTTCAACAACGAAACAATTGATTTTAGGGTTATTAAACCCTTTTATACTCCTTTTCCATATGTGTTGAGCACATACACCAGAAGTAGGTGTATGTGACTCCAGATTTCGTCACATTCTACACATTCACTTAAATTCTCTCATCTCATCCGTTCATCTTAACCTACGTCAACTCGTGAATTCTTACATGGTCAAACCTATGACCAGACGGGAACGGATCCCGAGGTCACTGTTTAATGCGAAATTTTTTTGGGATATTACATCCTCTCCACCTTGGTAATTTTCGTCCTCGAAAATAACCTAAAGGTGCGTCGGTCTAGGTCTCCCCCCCCCCACACTCTCAGGTGAGGTGGCACAGCCAAGTTATATGAAATAGAACAAACACACAGACATAGCATAAAAATTACAGTCGTAGAAAGTTAACAAAATCAGTCGTAGAAAGTTAACAAAAGATTTATATTGACTAACAAGATTTTTTTTTTTTTTTTTTTACAAAATGTTTTTTCTTTTTTCTTTTTTTTTTTTTTTCGAATTCTCATTGAATATATGGACTGACTGGTCATCATTGAATTACATGGACGATGAGAATCCGCAACCATTCTTGCGGTGTTACAATTTGGTACTTAGCTCGTTGTAAACAAGCTCGGATAATGTTCTTTCACGTCGGCCTCTCGTTCCCACGTAGCCTCTTCGGTCGGATGATTCTTCCGTCGAACAAGCACTAAGGGGATCACTTTAGTGCGTTGTACTTGTTCCTTTCGATCCAAAATCTTCGCCGATTCTTCTATCATGCTCATGTCCTCATACATTTCCAAAGGTTGACTTCCTAACATATGAGATGGATCATTTACGTACTTCCTGAGCATCGATATGTGGAAAACATTATGTACCCGATCGTATAACGGTGGTAATCCAATGCGGTAAGCAATTTTGCCTACGCGACCCAAAATTTCAAATGGTCCCAGATAACGGGGACTTAACTTCCCTCGCTTGCCGAACCTCATCACGCCTTTCATAGGCGACACTTTCACAAACACGTGTTCACCCACTTTATAGTCGACACTAGTCCACTTGATGTCGGCGTAACTTTTCTATCTGCTCTACGCTGACTTCGGCCTTTCTCTGATTATACGTACGACGGTGGCGTTGTCTTCAAATAGTTCTGGCCCCAAAATAAACTTCTCACCCGTTTCTTCCTAGTTGATGGGTGATTTATATCGTCGTCCATACAGAGCTTCATACGGTGTCATACCAATGCTCGTTTAAAAACTGTTGTTGTATGCGAATTCGATCAATGGTAGATACTGATCCCAATATCCTTGCATATCCAGCATGCACGCTCTGAGCATGTCTTCTATTATTTGGTTCACTCGCTCAGTCTGCCCATTAGTTTGAGGATGAAAAGCTGAACTAAAATCTAGTCGCGTTCCCATTCCTTCTTGAAATTTCTTCCAAAACTGAGATGTATAAAGTGGATCACCATCTGAAACTTTGCTGTTCAAAATCCCGTGTAATCTTACGATCTCCTTCATGTATAAGTCTGCCAGTCTTCCTGCCGTATACATCGTATTGTAAGGTAAAAAGTACGCTGATTTGATCAATCGATCCACGACTACCCAAATGGCATTGTGTCTCTTAGCAGTACGCAGTAATCCGACAATGAAATCCATAGAGATCGATTCCCACTTCCATTCTGGTATTGGTAAAGGCTGCAATAGTCCAGCAGGATGCCTATGGTCAATCTTCACCTGCTGACAGGTCAAACACCGTGACACGTATTCGGCCATGTCTTGCTTCAAACCTCTCCACCAATAGTTCTTTTTCAAGTCTTGGTACATTTTGGTACTACCAGGGTGGATAGCATAATTTGACTTGTGGGCTTCATCAAGAATCGTTCGTCTTAGATCGGCATTGTCTGGAATGCAGAGAGGGCCCTTGAACAATAAAGAACTATCTTCTTTCACTGAGAATTCCGGCCTGATGCCTTCAATCACGTCTTGATGAATCTTTGTTAACGTCGGATCTTTTATCTGTAGATCGTGGATATGCTCAAATATCACTGGTCTCACTGATATGTTAGCCAAAAAGGATCATGTAGCTTTCGACTCAATGTTTGCATCATAGAGTGTCAGGTCTTCCAATAATTTCTATCGGTGCATACCCAAAATCAAACAAGCTAACTGAGCTGAACTCTTCCGACTCAAGGCATCGGCCACTACATTAGCCTTGCCTGGATGGTACTGTATAGAACAATCATAGTCCTTGAGGAACTCCATCCATCTGCGCTGTCTCATGTTGAGCTCCTTCTGTGTAAACAGGTATTTAAGGCTCTTATGATCAGTGAAAATTTCAAACGTCTCACCATACAAGTAATGTCTCCAAATCTTCAGCGCAAAAATGACTGCTGCTAGCTCCAAGTCATGAGTCGGGTAATTTTTCTCGTGTTCTTTCAGCTGTCTTGATCCGTAAGCTATCGCCTTCTTGTATTGGTTGAGTACGCAACCCAAACCATTGTATGACACATCGTTGTACACTGCGTATCCTCCACTGCCTGAAGGAATCGCTAGCACTGGAGCTGAAGTGAGTCTCGTCTTGAGTTCTTGAAAACTCTTCTCGCATGCCTCACTCCACTCAAACCTTGAATCCTTTCGTGTCAGTTTCGTGAGAGGTCCCGATATCTTTGAAAACCCCTCGATGAAATGTCAATAGTAGCCTGCTAACCCAAGAAAGCTTCGGACATCGATCACTGTCTTTGGTTGTTCCCATTTAACCACTGCTTCTATCTTTGCTGGATCTACAGTGACATCGTGCTTTGAGACAGCATGTCCCAAAAAGCTAACCTCTTCCAACCAAAACTCACATTTGCTGAGTGTGGCATACAATTGGTGTTCACGTAACGTCTGTAGAGCAATCCTCAAATGTTCTTCGTGTTCCATCTTGGATTTGGAGTATATCAAAATATCATCAACGAATACAACGACGCAGGAGTCCAGGTGTGGTTTAAACACCCGATTCATCAGATCCATAAACGACGCCGGAGCATTCGTCAACCCAAACGGCATCACAAGGAATTCATAGTGTTCATACCGTGTCCTGAAAGTTGTCTTCTGGATGTCCTCTGCCTTGACTCTCAACTTATGGTATCCAGATCTCAAGTCGATCTTGGAAAAATACCTCGCTCCTTGCAGTTGATCAAACAGATCGTCAATTCTAGGCAAAGGGTAGTGGTTCTTCACAGTGAGTTTGTTCAGTTGTCGATAGTCAATGCATAGATGCATTGACCCATCCTTCTTCTTGACAAACAAGACCGGTGCTCCCCACGGAGACGCGCTCGGTCTGACAAATCCTTTGTCCATGAGCTCTTGTAGTTGCTCTTTCAACTCCTTCAACTCAACCGGAGCTATCCTATATGGTGCTTTTGAAACAGGCTCCGTTCCCAGTGTTAAGTCAATGGCGAATTCTACTTCTCTCTCTGGAGATAATCCAGGCAATTCCTCTGGAAAGACATCGGCGAAGTCTCTCACAACTGCTATCTCAGAGATGACGTTCTTTTCTTCCTTGTCCTCCTTTAAGAAAGTCAAGTATCCACTGCAACCCTTCCTAATCATTCGCTCGGCCCTTACTGCTGAGATCAGTGGCATATGTGATGACCTCACTCCTTGAAATCGAAATGATCTTCTTGTGTTGGGTCTGAAAATGACAACTTTGTTCTTGCAGTCGACTGTTGCACAATGCTGCGCCAACCAGTCCATGCCAAGGATCACATCAAACCCTTGCATGTCCAGCAGTATCAACTTTGCCTCCAATTCATGCACATCTAGGTCTCGAATTGCTACGATGACGAATTTGCAAGCTAGCTCCGTGTCCGCTAATTCTCCAGTCGGAATAGACACAGATAGGATAAAGTCCAACGCCTCTGGAATAATCTTCATCCTCTTGGAAAAATGTGGAGTGACGAATGAGTGGGTAGACCCTGGGTCTATCAACACTCTAGCGTCATATCCAACGAAACATCCTTTCTCATATACAGTTAGCGTACCTATAGTATACATACATACATACAATAATTTACATATCAATTTACACCCCTAATTCACATATAAATTCAGTGTTTAGAAAAAGAAACTACATTATTTCCTAATGAATGCACCTTCTCTATCTAAAACTTTAATGAAATTAAAATTTCCTTTATTTAAAAGAAATCTCACCTTGGATGACGTCATGCACGTTCCCTGCTTCCTGAGCAGTGACTGCATAGGCTCTTCCATGAACGACCGGCTTCTGTGCTTGAATGGGTCATGGCGCTGCAACTAAAGCCGTCTTCCCTTTATCAACATCGGGCAATCCTTGATCAAGTGGCCCACCTTGCCACATCAGAAACAACCCCTAGTTCCTATTCTGCAATCCACGGTCCTATGAGGCTTGCCACACTTGGCACAAGTCTCTCGAGGCACTGCAGTAAGCTGTCACTGAGAACCGTGACGGTAGTGTCGATGAACATGGCAGGACTCATAGCGTAAAGGTCTCCCCGAGGCAAGTAGTGGAAATCTCATTGGTTGTCTTCTGCATGATCTTTGAAACCCCTTTGGTCTACGATTTTGGGCTACGAACCTCGGCTTTTTATTCACCAGTTCGTAGTTCCCCATTCTTCCTTGATCTGTGTTTCCCTTCTGTTGCTCTCTCTGCCTATATCTATTATTGTTCTCCTCTTCTACAACAAGTGTTTTACTCATGACCTCTTCATAGGTCCTCAGCTGAAATGGAGCTACTCTTCCCCTAACTTCAGGCTTCAAGCCTTGCTGAAACCTCTTCGCCTTCATCACGTCGGTAGCGACGTAATCCGAAGCAAAATGGGTGAGTCGTAGAAACTCCACTCCATATTCTCTCACGCTCATCCTCCCTTGCACCAATTGTAGGAACTGAATCTCCATCTGATTCCTTATCACTTCTGAAAAATATTGTTTGTTGAACTCCTCAACAAACTCCTCCCAAGTCCAAGGCAACTCTGGGGTCTCCTGAGCCCTAGTCCGTATCACGGACTTCCTCCAAGGCCCAGCCTCCTCATCTAGTATGTAGGTTGCCCATCGTACACTCGCATCCTCCGTGCATGTCAGCACGCTGAATACTTTCTCCATCTCCATTAACCAAATTTTCTGCTGCCATAGTGTCTGCTTGCCCAGAAAACATAGGAGGTATTATCCTCCGGAACTCAGTAAAAGATGAAAGCACAGGCAATGTAGGTCCTACAAATGGTGTAGGTGGTTGCTGCTCTCTCGCTGCATGAGCTGCAAAGGATGCGGCTTGTTGTGCCATGGCAACTGCCATGGTCTCCATGGTGTGTGATGAGTACTGAAATATGATAATATTTCACCCCTAAATACCTATATTTAGTTGTCCGATGAAAGCTACCTGATGAGAATTATTAGATTTGAAGTATTTCAGGTAAATACAAGCCAAGTATAGAAAACAGCCCAAAAATTCTGAATATAATGTCAAAACACTGTAACTTTGGGTAATCGAGAACTTGGTGCGACTTGTGGCTAAATGTGGACCTTCAAGATGGATGAATTATAAAATTGTCAAAACACAAAAATTGTAGATCTTTTCGTCAGCTTTCCAACGGCGCACGAATCCCCTCAATCCAAGTTCAGGACAAAAAGTTATGGCTAAAATACCAAAGTAGTATCTGATACAAAAAATGTGCTGAAATTCACGGATTTCTGGGGGTCGATGCATCGACCCGTAGGTCGATTAATCGAGGGGAAAGCAGTGTCTGACACGGAACTGACACTTTAAAGCTATTTTTTTTGGACTTTTTGGAGGCTCGATGCATCGACTATATAGGGTCGATTAATCGACCCTGAATTTGCAGCTTGGGAGACTTGTGCGACGTGGGTTCTATTTAAAGCGACTCAAACACTTCGAGAAAGGGGGAATTTTGGAGAATTAATTTTTAGGAAAGAGTTTTAGTTTTTAGTCTTTATTTTTCATAGTTAGACATAAAAATAGGGAAGTTTTATTATTCCTTTTTGAGAGCTTTGTTCCTTAACTTTTCAGTACTCATCCCTTCAGTTTATAAATTTTGTTCAAAGTTTATTCCTGCATTAATTTCGTTTCTGAAGATCATCGTACTTTTGGATCAAAGTAATTTCTTTTAAAGTTTGAGGTAATTTTAATTTATTAAATTAATGTTATTTTCCCGTCTTTATTTATTTATGTCATTTAATTACAATATGTGTGGCTAAATTTATAGGGATGGGGATCTAATGATTCCCATCCGAGGGATGTACTTTTAATAATATAAATTTAGGATTAAAATATGAGATCTTATTTTATGTTTGTTGTGCTACCATGAACGGATGAAATCCCCGCCACTAATCGGGATCGCGTGTGCCTAGCCATGCCCGGGATCTCAAATCCGTGACGGTAATTTTACCCAATCATTGTTATGGTATTTTTGCTTTCATCATGTGGATCTAATTACGATTATGTTCTGGGATCGAGTGTGCCTAGCCATGCCCTGGATCTTGGATCTGTAATGGTAATTTTATCTTAAATACTCCCTAATCTGAATAAAGTGTGCCTAGCCATGCCCTTGATTTCAGATTTATAGTAGTATTCTTGTTGGAATTTTCACCCACTTTGGGGATAATTTTTATTTGAACCTGAGATCATGTGTGCCTAGTCATGCCCTTGATCCCAGATCTATATATGAAAATCATCTAAGTCCTGATTGCAGGGATGCAACGTGGAACCTATTAGGGTGTTGACCATTGACCTTCCATAAAAGATGTTTGTTACCAATGGAATATCTCATAATTTAATCCTTAGATTTATATTATGGGAAGAACGGACCAAAGATGGGAGGATTTAGTATCTTCATCTTTATCGTTCATCTTTATCGTTCATCTTTATCTTTATCTTTTAATTATCAATTAAATTTTAGTTTGTAGTCATTAATTACTATCTCATCAAATCATTTAAATCATAAGACTGGTAGAATACTGTTAGATCTTAATAAATTTCTAGAATTGCTTGTCCTTTTTAGATCTTTCAAAATTAGTCCTCGTGGGAATGATCTCGTACTCCGCACCCACTATATACAAACCGATTCGTGCACTTGTGAGTAAAACATCACATTAAAAATATCACATCTGTGTGCATCATCCTTTGGCGCTCCTCTCTATCTTCCTGTCTTTCTCTCACCCTCTCATGTTCTCGCTGATCTCGATCCTGACGATCTCGATCCTCATCCTCAAGTTGTCTACTACTGCTTCCCCCTGTGGCCTCATTACCTCCTAAGGGTACTCGATTGGTAAGAGAGATGTAACCATCTCCACTACGCAAACTTCTCTGCTGGCCTCCTCTGGGTCAGCCTCTTCCCCTAGATAACATTGACGGCTGCATTTGAAACTAAAGTTTCGTTAGCAGAAGTTCCTATGTTCTAATAAAAAGAATGATTGTCAGAATTGCTAAAAGAAATTGCTTTGATACCAACTGTGACAGCCCGGATTTCGGCACCCCGAAACCCGTGCCATAGGCACGATCATCTTGACCATACCCCTTGTCTAAGCACGGAACACTGGTATATCAAGCAATATAAATGAACTGAAAATGATAACAATGATTGCGGAAATAATTTACTCTTTAAATACTGATCAAAAGACGGTTCTACCTTCATGCCCCTACATGGATGGAGAATCGATCTGAACCATCGATGATTGTCAATCATCACAGATGGTTCGCCCCAAAAGAATAATCCCATAATTCAATTACATTGTTTAACAAAAATAAGGCTTGACATACCAAGCCATACCAAACAAGCTCACAAAAACTCTCAAAGATGCACAACGGAGTCCTCTAGAAGAAGTCCTCAGGATGTGGCTCCAACTCGTCACCAGGCGCAAGGTCCGACCCACCAGGGTCAACGTCCCCTGAAGCTCCAGCAGCTGCTAATAGTGGACCTGCGACAAATAGTCTAAGGGGTGAGCTACATCCTAGCTCAATAGGAAACAAAACACAGTGAACATATAAATTAAAACTCACATGTATTCCATGATATGCTTATGCATGATGTGTCTATGCAGTTACTGAGAAACAGTTGAAAAGGAATCACATTTTACTGGTGGTTTACACATGTCTTTTAATTAATCATGAATGACACTGAATAGGCCTAAAGCAAAACTTAACCTTTCAACTTAAGTAATCCCCGAGCAATATAGCATCGAGCCCCGATGAGATACCCTTCATCGTCATCTATATAGACAGTTTTAAACGTATTCCACAGGAATACAAATAGTACCAAGCCCTTTTCACAGGAATTGGTGGCGGGGTTTCAACTTATCTCAATTCAACACCCACAGGGTGTGCTACTTCTATCTGGATAAGCCTCATGGCGGCTTACGGTTTTTACGCCGTATCGGTCACAGATATCCTGTCGCGTCAGTCGTGGGTATCCCGCCACGTCGGTGGGGTATCCTATCAAACCTCAAATAACAAAAATATCAGGTGCTTTACATATAGTTATTCACCGTATAAGTGTGGTATCTTATATCAGTTAGGCCCTATCAGACATTATTCAATCTTAGATACATCCCTGGGATGTATCTATTCACTTGCATCACACCTGATGCTCTTATTACTTCACTTCCTCATCCCCTGGGAATGACTCATAATTAGATGCTCTTATTAATATCATTCACACACACTTTTCACAAAACTTTAAGCAATAAAATAGTTTTCAATTTGATTCTATATAACTACATACATGCTCTTGCAAATTAAAGTACATGTTCAAGGTGTTCCCTACCTCAAGTCTGATAAATCACGCATCAAGGTCCCACGTGGCTCCTTGTGCCCAAGTTCACACGTACCACCTAAGGTACACATAATACATGCAATACATCAATAAAGATGTAACAAAGAAGGTCCAAGACCCTCCGAGAATCTTGAAGTCAAACTAAAAAGTCAACCAAAACTAAGTCAGTCGATTAATCGAACTCCAAAGTCGATTAATCAAATCTGATTCGATTACTCGATTCCCAAAATCGATTAATCGACATTCAAAATTGATTAATCGATTCCCAAAATCGATTAATCGAGGTCCCCATTCGATTAATCGAATCCCACATCGATTAATCGAATTTCTCTACTCTATCAATTCGATTCTCAATTCGAGTAATCGAATCCCTAAAATCAATTAATCGATCCCAAATCGATTAATCGAAATTCAAAATCGATTAATCGAAATCCCATTTCGACTAATCGATTTCCCCATGTCACTTTCCTCCAGCCACTGAAGTTCAATGGAGGCTCTCAGTCGATTAATCGACACCAAAATCGATTAATCGAAATCCAAAGTCGATTAATCGAAACTCAGTTCGATTAATCGAATTCGGGTCATTGACTTTTCAACTTCTTGGCGAAAATCGATTAATCGAAACCCAATTTCGATTAATCGATTTGGCCAGATTCAGCCTCCTTTTGGACTGTTCTTCCAAATCTTTTCCTACTCTAATTTCTTTCTTTTTCTAAGCCTCTTTCCTATGATTTAACCCATTCCTAACTACAATTAAACTCCCATAACCTATGCGTTGAATTCACAAGGATTTTACCTTCAATCAATCTCAAATTGATTAGGTCAAGGGGTTGGAAAAGCTAGGGTTCCAGCTTTGGCTTGAACGGATCCTTCGAGTCGAATCGGCCTTTTTAAATGCTTGAATCCCCCTTCCAATCAGCTGCAATAACTCCTCTCTTTACTCCTCTCTCTCTCTCTCTTCTTAACTCTTCTTCAACAACCAAACAATTGATTTTAGGGTTATTAAACCCTTTTATACTCCTTTTCCATGTGTGTTGAGCACATACACCAAAAGTAGGTGTATGTGACTCCAGATTTCGTCACATTCTACACATTCACTTAAATTCTCACATCTCATCCGTTCATCTTAACCTACGTCAACTCGTGAATTCTTATATGGTCAAACCTATGACCAGACGGGCACGGATATCGAGGTCATTGTTTAACGCAAATTTTTTTTGGGATATTACAGATATGATCTCAGTCCGTCCAATGAACTTTATTCTTACCATTGGAGGAACCCCATAAGAAATTAGCAAATGTCTTCTTAAGAGCTTCAATCACATAATTTGGGACCGGAATAATCGAAAGCAGATATACGGGAATGCTCACAAGTACATGATTAAGAACAGTGAGTCTTCCTCCATTCGAGAGAATCTTAAATTTCCATCTTTTAACTTTTCTAGAGATTTTGTCAACCAATTTTGAGCACGAATCTTTGATTAATCTTCCTTTAAATAGAGGAACTCCCAAATAATTTGAAGGAAGCAAGCCTTTAGTGAACCCAACAATAGAATTAATTCTTGAGATTTTGTTTGATGGGGCTTTTTTAGAGATAAAATACGAGCTTTTCTCCATATTAATTTTTGCTTCCTCATACAAGGATAAGAAATTCAAGAGGTTCTTTAAATACTTTTTGCTACTCTTAGTAAATATAAGAATATTATCCACGAATAGAAGATGGCTGAATGGGGTGGTATTTCTACCGGTGATGCAGGTTCCCAAGAGATCACTTTCGTGCATGTATCGGAGGCCTCTACTGAGAACTTCCTCAGCTAGAGGATCACCTTGTTGAAGGCCTCTAGTACCATGAAAGTAACTGTTGTGAAAATAAAGTTATACTCGCAAGTGCATGAATCTATTGTAGCAATTGATCAATGGAGTATGAGATCGTTCCCACGAGGATTAGTTAGAGAATTAAATAGAGGAACCAGTAATTAATCACAAGGATAACCACAAATAGAAAGCAATATTTAACTAGCTTACTGATTTTTTAGAGTGAAAAGATATTAAAACTAGGCAATGAAATTGAATTAAACAGATATTAAAGAGTGAGGATTAAGATACTAAATCATCCCATCGTTGATTTATCATTTATAAAATACAGATCTATTGATTTATATATAAGATTATTGCAAAATGTACTACATGTAAATACTTAACCCAAGCACACGTAAATTTCAAATTGTAGGTCTGAGATCATAGGGGTGCATGATTAGCACCCATGAATGCATGATGAGCATTCATACCTTAGATACACCAGGTAAATTTCACATTACAGATCTGAGATCATGGGGGTGTATGATTAGCACCTATCAATGCATGATTAGCATCCATACCTTAGATGACAAGCAGAATACACCCCAAGATGGGCAAGAGCATTAGAGAAAGAATTCAGAATGAAATCACCATTGCAGGTCTGAGATCATGGAGATCATGGGGATGCATGATTAGCACCCATGGATGCATAATTAGCACCCATATCATAGATAGCAATCGAATTTTACAAAATTCATAATGAGATATCACAACCTTAGATTTATATTATTATAAATGAATACCTCAAATGGGGTTTATTAGATCCCAACCCACAAAGAAATTTAGCTGCACATGATTGAAGTAGACAACAAAATAAAAATAAAAATTCAAAATGATATTAAAATACCGTAGAAATATTCCACAATACCCACAAAAGCTTTAATCCAATTGATATAATGCTCTTCAATTCAGCAAAAGAAACTAATCTAAATCCTAAAGCTAGAAAATTGAAAGAATGAAATGCTTGGAAAATGAATGGATAAAAGAAAACTAAAAATGTTAAGGAAAATAAAAGCTCCCCAAAGGGAAAGACCTAAAACTAATCCCCAAGTTTGCTTAAATAGGTCATCAGCTCTATATTTGAAATTCAAATTCAAATTAAAATTCAGGATCCAACAGTCCATTTGCTCCAGTGTTCTAGTGTGAGTTAGTTCTATGCTCTTCTATACTTCTAATTGCATGCAATGGCCAGATTTTTCCGAAACACTAAAAATATTATAAATCTGTCAGCTAGCCTTCATCGGATGGCTAAACGTAGACTTTAGGGGGTGAAATATCATCATATTTTACCACTCATTAGTAACCATGCGGGATACCCAGCAACTTAAATGGAATACCAACAAGAAGAGATGCACCCAGAAATAAACTTAATCCAATGATAAAAAAAAAAAACAAATCTTTTCATAACTTCAATCAAAAAAAGCCATTCAATGTGATCATAGGCTTTAGACATGTCAAGTTTCAAAACAATATTACCTCCCTGAGAGTTTTTATCCAGATCTTGAATGAGTTCATGGGCAAGTAAAATATTGTCATAGATATTTTTACCTTTGACAAAGGCTCCTTGCTCCTCGGATAAAATGGAGGGGAGGATGAAAGAAAGGCGAAACGCTAAGATTTTGGCAAAGATTTTATAGAAGAAATTACACAAACTAATGGGTCTAAATTGGGAGAAGTTGACGGGGTTTTCAACTTTAGGGATGAGAGAAATGAAATTAGAGTTGACAAATTTGAGAATAATTCCTTCCTTAAAAAAAAAATTCACAACTGTCAGGATATCACGTTTGATAATGTCCCAACACGCAGTGAAAAAAGATCCTAAATATCCATCAGGGCCAGGGGCACTATCTCCATAGACTGTATAGTCTTGTAAACTTCAGCTTCAGTGATTTTCTAACTAATTAAAGATTTCGAGCCGGGAAGATAATATTGGGGATGATGTTCAAGAGAACCAAGTTATTATGTGAATCGGAGGACTCTAGGAGCTCATAAAATTCTTTAGTAGCAGCGTTACCAATATTTTCAGATCCGTCAACCAAAACACCATCCTTGGAGGTAAAAACACTAATATTTTTCAGAGCCGCTCTCACCATGGCAGTAGTGTGAAAAAACTTAGTATTTTTATCTTCATCCTTCATCCATTTAACTTGAGAGTTTTATCTCCAAAGAGATT
Organism: Chloranthus sessilifolius; assembly: GCA_021018995.1. Lineage (NCBI taxonomy): Eukaryota > Viridiplantae > Streptophyta > Magnoliopsida > Chloranthales > Chloranthaceae > Chloranthus > Chloranthus sessilifolius. Next base: position 131,888,881 of record CM037585.1, read on the forward strand.
CCTCATCTTTGAGGAGATTATGATGCTCCACATTGGGCTTTATGAAGATCATTTTGGATTTAAGCATACCAACCTTTATCAATCATTTCTTCTTCATATTTGATGACCACCTCTTCAATCTTTCTAATGTGTTCATGAATATACCGAATGTAATTTCTATTCCAATCTTTTAAGGCACTCATAAGCCTCTTCAATTTTAGGAATACGCGATATATAGGGGAACCATCAGCTCTTTCCTTCCAACTCTTTTCAACAATGTCCAAGAATTCAAGTCTATCAATCCAAAACTTCAAAAATCGGAAGGGTCTAGGGGGATTAGGTATAGGCAACATGGAGATGATCAGAGGAGAATGGTCAAATGAAAGGCGGGATTAATGGGCAACTGAGGGGGTGTTAACCGACGCAATCCAAGATTGAGAAAAAATACATCTATCCAAGCGAGCCCATATTCTACGACTACCCAATTGATTATTGCACCAAGTAAATTTATTGCCGAAAAACTTACATCAATGAGAGAGTTTGAATTGATGAAAGAATTGAAATCACACATAGAACTCTGGTTAGTAGGATCACCCCACAATAGGGAGCAGATGGCATTGAAATCTCCAGCTAACATAACCAGGTCAGAGGGAAGGATATTTGATGAGATACCTCCCCATAGATAAACTCAACCACTAACCGAGCAGGCTCCCCTAACAATGAAAGTTTTGAAGCAGAGATTATCAAAGCGAATTTCAAAGCCTAAGAATTGAGGATCACTACAAATCAACTTAATTTCTTTTTAGTCACCGAACCAAAGGAACTGGATGGATCCGAATGATTCATCTGTGGAATTATTAAAGGCCATTGAAGGTTTGAAAATATTGGTGATTTTATGGAATCCGTTAGGAGTTTTAGACATGGGTTCTAAGATTGCAGTGAACATGGATTTGTGTTTGAGCAGGAGGTCTTTCAATCTTCTCTGGGACGGTTTATTGAAAATCCCCCTAATATTTCAGATAATCGATTTCATCGGATCTTATAAACAAGGTTCTCGATATCGTCCTTAAGGTACTTAGCTCTGGTACTAATTGGAGCCCCTAGAAAGTCCCAATTCCTTATGGTTCTTCGTTTTCTGTTTTTGACAATCGTTAATTGCACTTCGTCAGTGGAGTTGTATTGAATTCGCTCTACTTCCGAAGAGGAGTGATTATCTTCACTTTCTTATTCTGGCTCACTACTCAAAATATCGGCTTCAAAATCACTTTAGTTTTTCTGATTTTCCAAATCACATAGCATTTTTCCTTCTTAGGATGGCCCAAAAACGACCCTCTATGTGGCCCAATAGATCAGCTTGTCCTTGGGTTGGGCCAGCATTCACAATTCCCAATTGTGGATCTCACCCAGACCATGGGACTTGGGATACCATAGCTTTTGTGGAAATTCCATGAGGATTAGGAATGCACCCCGAATTGGAAAAACCGGGCAGGAATGGTAGAGTAAGAGATTGAGAGTCATTGGGTGATATGATAGGACTTAATAGATTGAGAGTCATTGGGTGATATTATAGGAATTGAAAGGGGCATTTGGGTTGGCAAAGGTATTAGGAGAGGAATCTTGGGTAGGCAAATAAACATGATTAGTCTTGTTGGAATCGTCCAGAGTCTTGTTGGAATCTTGGGGTAGGCAAATCAACAATTGGGTTCTCAGGATCCCTCCTCGACCGTTTTTAGGCATCTAGAGAAAAGTGTCCTTCATCGTTTTGAGCTTTTATTTAGACGCCCCATATTAAAGTGCACGAATCATATTGTTGCAATCCTCTATATTCTTTAGTTAAGATATATACAAATGATGAGCTCTAAGTTGGACCACTAAAAACACACAATTAATTTATCATAGGCGGAACAAAGTATAGTTTCAGAGATTTTTTATTTATAAATTACGAGATACATCACCATCCTTATTGATTAAAGATGTGCATCACGTGGTACAAGTTGAGACTGTCAATGCCCTCTATGTGTAGTCAATTAGTAAAGTCGGATCTTAGAAATATGAACTCGACTCTCCTGATTATTGTTTTAGTTTTAATGGCTGATATTAAACTTTATCGATTGGATGATTCAAATCTACTTACAGGGATATTTCTTTAGGCTGAGAGATGTTTCAATGATAGATTGTCACTTAAACAATTTAGATTAGTCCAAATGTGCGCCACATGATATAATGACAAGTCACACTTTAACGGTGTGAGATAAAAAGTATAAATTTAATAGTGCGAGATCATTTAAACATTATTTTGTTGTTTAAATGTAGGTAAGGAGCCATTATTCCTAAACAAATATATGCCATGTGAGAGTGCTTATCGTGGATATATCTCTAAATGTTTCTCATATACCATTATTTTTTATTTATTAGTAGTAAATTATATTTCTTATATATCATTATTCCTTTATTATTTATTAATAAACTTTATTCGAAGTTGAAACTTTAGAGAGGTATATATTTAGATACCACAAGTATTTTTCATATTGGGAGCTTAGAATATAGGAATATAAGGCAAATTGCATTACACGTTCCCAAGTTTCTAATTCTCACCACTGCCATTTTCATCCCACTCGACACAACGTATCATAGCAACAGGTTTTTCTACGGTCTTATCTTCTTATCCTTAAATGGCTGATGTCGCCCATTCTTAAAATGTTACATCTTTCTCTTCAAAAAAAAAACAAACCTCAAAGGAGGAATTATCCCATACCAACTCCAGAGTCAGAGTCATCTTATGGTTGTTGAATGTTCTACAACCATTTGATGGAGATCTAATGGGCATCCCTTCAAGGTTTTCATTAGGAGTGTTATCGGGTTGGTTCGGGTCAGTTTTTTTGCTAGACCGAAATCGAATCAATAACTATCGGTTTCTAATTTGGCAAACAGAAACTGAATCTATAAGCCTCCAAACCAAATTGAAACCGATCCAATTGGTTCGGTCGGTTTTTGGGTTCTAAACCACAATATTTATCATCTTTGCAGCATATAAACAAAACTTCCAATTCAATTAAGGAACCCATTACTTGCACACGTATTTTAAGTGAAAAATCTAAAATAAATTGTAAAAATTAAAAACTATAAAACTAGGAATGCTACAGAAAATTAGAACGTCCAATATCCCTAAACCCTTAACAACCTCTTATCGGTTGCTTGTCGATTTGGTTTTGGATAACATAACCTTAAAATCGAAACCAAACCGATAACCCGATATCCCAAAGTACTCAACCCAAAACCAAACCGAGAAGCCCTAAAACCGAAAGCAAACTGATATTTTGCTCGGTTTTCTACACAGCCTTAGTTTTCATCGTTGGCGTACGTTGCTGTAGAGGTAAGGACCATGGGGTACAGTTGGGTCTTCACAGGATGGTGGTACCACCATAATACTCTGCATATTATTACCATGTGATCATTTCTTAGTGACTTTCGTGCAATTGTTTGATTAGGAATAGGAACTAGTCATTGATTGGGTGCCTGTAATGTTGTTAAGGGTACGGGTGCTCCGCAGCCAGCTAAGGGGTTTATGCCTTTTTGGTCCCAATTTTTCATACAAAAGATCTTGAGTCATGCCCCATCTATCTCACAGTTAGAGAGTTTGATTCCACATTCACACAAATCCCAAAATTTATCTCCATCAACTGATTCAGTGCGGTTGGGGATTTTAATAGTGGAAACCCTGGCTGTAAAGAGAGAATCTTCGGGTGTCCACCTTATCCGGGGACCTGCTGTGAAGCGTCTGGCCTGTGGATTAATTTAATAGTTAATCGGAAACTAGATTTAGCCGTTCATTCTAAAGCTGTGTGACCAACTTAAATCCCATGGAGACGTTTTTAGATGCAATCTTTCACCCGCTACATCATTACATCCGGGACTTCGCATCAAGTGGCTAATTTTTATAAAAATTAGTATCACATGTGCCTAATCACTGATCCGTTAGATAGTAACTCATCAATTTTGTTCTTTATTACCTTTTAGAAGGGTAGGTGGGGAAGTGACCAAACAACTGGCTACCACCGTACATGTGGCACCATATGTGTGGCCTAATCCCTTCCTTCTCCTTCTCCCTCCCCGTACCTCTCCATTGTGAGCCTCCGAATTCGAAAACCTAAAACCACCTTCTCAAAAACCACATATCCAAAATTACTCTTCCATAATCAATGAAAAATTAAGCTAGAAAACCAAATAAATAAATAAAGAGAGACCAAGCAATATTAAAACAAACCCACATAAATCTTTTATTAAGATTACCAAATGGCAAATCATCAGAAGAGAAACCAGGTCTCTTCATTATTTTACAAACCCTAGATCCACACATGTATATCTTACGAGTTACAAGCCTATATATATAATACAGCCAACCCTATTAGGATGGAACTTACACACAAACCAAAAGGACCCTACATCCTTCTATAGAGTAGACGACTTCAGCCCATTTATATAAAAGGCTGCAAATTTATTGAAAACTCCTAGGCAAATATTTTAATAATTAAAAACACAGATTTAGCCCCCAAGAAAGACTAAATTGCGAGGACGAAACCTGGCATTGACTTTCCGGTCCCTTCCGAAAGTTTGCTCTGCCACAGAGGCAAGCAATGAGATGATGAAGACGAAGATGAAGATGGTGATGATTTAGTTGAATTCCCAAGACGGGTAACGGTAAGGGATGTATTAAAGTACTCCCTCACTTGTGTGATTACCCCATCACACACCGTCCACACGTGGACCCAAAATACCGAATGGTTCTGATCGCGGCCCTCGACTATAACCCTAGGCCCAATTGCCGAGACCGATGAGGGTACGAATGCAAAGATTTCTTCCGATGGGACGCCCGTCAGCAATCGCATCATATGCTGGAAGGCGGGTGGGCCATTAAACCACCACTCGATGTCAGGCGCGAGCAAACGGTGCACCGTATCAACGTCTCTGGCGCTCAACGCTTCATACAGGGCGCGCACCACCCCTTTGTTACGGCCTTCTTCCTCCAGAGTTATCTCTAAATCAGAAGCCAGTTCTGGCACAAAGCTCTTGGAAAAATGGAGAGAAAAAGGGCTTTGGAATGAACAAAAGAGGAGAGAACAATTTTGAGTTTGAGCGATCAAAGGTGGTTATAAGGGTGGGGAAGAAGGGAGGGGGCGTCTTATATAGAGATTTTGCTAGGGGCGGTGGGCCTTGTTTGTAGGACCCGTCAATGGTCAAGCCACTCTTTTCTGACTGCCTGCCCTTTGGAATAGCGTATAAATTAGCCACTTTACTTTTGATAGACAGCTATCAAGGGTTTTTCTTCATAGGGTATGTATTAGGTACGTGGCCCGAGCACGAGGTGACTCGATACTTCAGTCACTTTTCCAAATATGTGTCACGTAGAAAGATCATGTGCCCTATTATAAGTGCGTTGCGGGTGATGTAGAGATCTTTGGGGTAAAAGATTGGGGGAAAAAAATTATCTCCATCATCTTTTCAAAGTAGTTAAACAATACCTTATTTGGAAATCCATGATGACATTTGACATGGAGATTAATTTGTAGGTAAAAGGGTAATGGGTTGGAATGTATGGAAAAATCTGTCTATTTTGCTATTGGATCGCGTGCCACATAATAGGTGATTCCAAATTTCACATCATGTGTCATTTGGCATGTGATTTAAAAAAAAAAAAATTAACAAGTTTTTTAATAGTCAAAATAGTGGTCAAAGTTTGCGGGTATCACCCCACGTACTTTGGTGCATTGAATTTTATTTCCTTAGACCACATTTTGGTTGGTGAATACGCATTGGGATCATAACCAAATTTTTTGAGTGATCTCTGATCATCTATGGACAAGTTTCTATCTCATCTGATTCCCTTGATACCCTACTTGATTGGAATGTATAAATCCATCATGCATTCCAACCCATGTCCTCGAGCATCTAATTTTTGTCCCAATCTTTTACATAAAAAAAACTTCAGGTACCTCTATTCCGGCCTTCGTGATTTTTGAGCGCGCCTAGGTTTCAAACCCACTGAAACCCGTTGATTGCTTGCAATCAGTGATAGAGATTATTTTTCACCCCAATCTTCAACGTGGTGGAGACAATGAGCATAGACAGATAGTTTTTTCCTGCCCTCGTGATTTTTGGGCGCCTACCCATTGAAACCCATTGATTGCTTGCAATCAGATGATGGAGATTGTTTTTCATCACATTCTTCAACACAGTGGATCTTGAGACAATGAGCATAGATGGTCAATTTTTTTTTACTTGTGGCATAGATCCCCAAAAAATGGCCCTAAAATCATATGGCACACATCACTCTTAACGAAATTTTTGTTGCGCGAAAGCTTTCAAATTAACTAACAATCTCACGGTGAACAATCAAATAAGAACGCAAAATAAAGGAAATCAAACACAATCACATAAGAGACAATATTTATGTGATTCGATAATATACCTACGTCCACGTGCAATGACGATTCACTATATTGATGATTCCACGAGAATACAAGAATACTCAAGCCTCACCGAATCTCTCCATAAAATCCTAAGTATACCTGCTAACTATACTAACGGCCTGTGAAATATCCGACTGAATGCATACCATAACGTACATCAAAGTACCAACTGCACTTGTATACAGAACATGAGTTATATACTCACGCTCCTCATCCGTAGTAGGAGACATGCTAGTCGAAAGACGAAAGTGAGCTGCCAATGGAATACTCACCACCTTTGAGTTCTCTATCTTATACCGTGGGGATACCTTCTCCAGATAACTCTTCAATGTCAAACACAACTGTCTTTTCTTTCGGTCTCTTTGAATCTCCATCACAAGAATCTTTCTCGCTGCGTCAAGATCCTTCATCTTAAACTTCATACAAAATTGAGATCTTAATTTGTTGATCTCCACTATGCTCTTTGCAGCTATGAGCATGTCATCAATATACAAGAGAAGATAAATATGCGAGTCATCTACTAGCTATTTGAAATAAATACAGTTGTCATATTCACTTCGAATATAATTTTGACTCATCATGAATGTGTCAAACCTCTTGTACCATTGTCACGGTAACTGCTTTACTTCATACAAGGACTTCTTCAGTTTGCACACTAGCCTCTCTTCTCTAGGAGACTTGAAACCTTCAGGTTGGTTTATATAGATCTCCTCCAAATCACCATGTAGAAATGCCGTTTATCGAGTTGCTCCAACACTAAGTCTAACTGTGCTACAATTAACAATAAAACCTAGATTAAAGTGTGTTTCACAACTGGTGAAAATACTTCATTGTAATCAATGTCTTCCTTTTGTGCATAACTATTTGCTACCAACCGTATTTTGTATATTGTACCACTACTTTTCAGATAACCCTCTTTCTTCTTATAAATCCACCTGCACCCAATCGCTCTCTTACCTTAAATAACTCTATCAGTTCTCAAGTTTGATTCTTATAAAGAGAATCCATATCTTTACCCATTACGGCCTTCTATTTTTGTACACATCTTCCACTAATTGCATCTTTGAATGAAGATGGCTAATTGTCATCCAATGTAAACGGATAGGCGATCATATTCTCGTAATCGTAACGAATTGGTGCTCTAACATTTCTTTTGGGTCTTTCACCTGCTAAGGATTGTCCTGACTGTCTCTCAACTGTTTCTATACTTAAAATTTCTGTACCTTTTTTTTATGTAGTAATTGTAAGAGTTTCTTACTTCACGTCAAACTGACCTTCTGCCACCTCTCTAATTTTTATGCTCTATTTGCTAGAAGTTCGCATAACAGATTCATCAAAGGTTATATCTCTGTTAATCACGACCTTATTTAACTCGGGACATCATAACCTGCATCATTTAACGCCATCTGCATATCCTAAAAAAGTTGCCTTCTTAGCACTTAGGTCAATTTTACTATCTCAGATATGATAGTAAGTTGTGGAACCAAAGACCCTCAATGCACTGTAATTTGTAGGCTTCCTTGATCACATCACAATCGAAGTCTTAGACTCTATTGTCGTAGACGGTGATCTGTTTACTAGATAGCACGTCGTGCTGACTGTCTCAACCTAGAACTCTCAACCCAATCTCGCATTGGATAACATACATCTTTTCTTTTCAAGTAGAGTTTTGTTCATGCGTTCTACTACCCTATACTGTTGCGGTGTATTTTTCACTGTGAAGTGTCGAGCAATATCGTTCTTTTCACAGAACTCCTGGAACTGTCCATTGGTGTACTGACCACCATTATCGATTCTCAACCGCTTGACCTTCCTTCTAGTCTGGTTCTCAAATAGTACTTTTCACCTATTAAATATTTTCAATATCTCATCCTTACTCCTTATCAAGTAGATCCACACATACCGACAATAATCATCTATGAAGGAGATAAAGTACCTAACACCACCTCTAGAGGGACCCTTTGAAGACCCCCATATATCTGAATATATACAATCCAGTGTACCTTTTATAGTGTAAGCCATTGTGTTGAATTTAACCCTGCACTATTTTCCGAATATAGAATACTTACAAAATTCAACTTTACCAGCCATTTATCCTTTTAACAAGCCCTGCTTGCTTAACTCTGGCACCCCTCTTTCTGACATGTGCCCTAAGCGTATGTGCCAGTGGTGTGTAGAGGACAAACTGTTATCATCTGACATAAATACTGTCGCTTTACCTGTTACTATACTCCCTAATAGAAAGTAAAGGTTCTTAACCTTTTCAACTTTCATCACAATCATAGATCCCTTTATTACTTTCAAAACTCTACCTTGAGTTGTAAACTTGAAAAATTAGAGTCTAGTGTATCAAGCGATATGGGGTTCTTCTGTTCCGGAATATAGCATACATCGGTAAATGTTCTCACAACCCCATTGTTCATTTTTATTCTAATACTTTCATTTTCAACTATTTTTTAGGCCATATTTTTATCCATCAAAATCATTCTACATCCTCTTTTTTATAAAACGTGAACCAGTCTCTATTTGGACACATGTGGTAAAAACACTATGAATAAAGTATTCATGCATTCTGTAAGTATTTATCAACAATCACTGACAATATATTCTCATCATCATCTGAAGCTTGTTTAGCTATACTAGCCTCCTCATCAACCACTTTCTGCTTCTTATCCTAAGCATCATTCATCTTAGCTTGTAACTGAGGACAATATCTTTTAATGTGACTTTTCTCGTGACACTTGTAACATTTTACAATCTTTCCATTTATAGATTTAAATATGAACTTTGATCTACCCCTTCCAGATTTACTGTCATATGATCTCCTCCTAACAAACAAGTCATCTACTTGTGTGGCACTATCCGAAACTTTTTTCCTCATGTCGTTACAAAACAGTACCATTATGACCGACTACAGTTCAATAGTCTCCTTCTCATAGAATAATGTAGTAACTAAGTGCTCATAGAAATCGGGGAGGGAAGACAAAAGTAATAGCATTTTGTCTTCATCCTTAACCTATTCTCCAACTTTAATCGTTCAGATATTATTCTATTGAATTCATTACGATATTCGTTGAGAGTAGTACCTTGTTTCATGTGCAACTTGTATAATTGCTTCTTGAGATACAGACGAATCGTCAGAGATATTTTCATGTAGTGATTCTCCAATTTGTCCCACAACATGGCCACCGAGTTCTCCCACATCACGTTGTATGTAATCTCCTTCGCTAGATATAGTGGAATCGTACTACACACTTGAAGTTCGAATTCTTTCTAATCACCATCAGACATATCCATCGGCTTACCTGTAAGTCCTTTCAAACGCCTTGTGCAGCCCTTGTTGAATCAAGATATCCCGGGCTTGTACTTGCTACAAGCCGAAATCAATCTTCATGTCGAATTTCTCAACCTCGAACCTCGCAGTCGAAAATTTTATGGACTTCAATGTCATCTCTGATCATAGAACAAAAACCTAATGGCTCTTATACGAATTTGTTGCGCGGAAGCTTTCAAATTAACTAACAATCTCACGATAAATGATCAAATAAGAACGCAAAAGAAAGGAAATCAAATACAATCACACAAGAGACAATATTTACGTGATTCAGCAAAATGCTTACGTCCACAAACAACGATGATTCACTATATTGATGATTCCACAAGAATATAATAACACTCAAGCCTCACCAAAGCTCTCCACAAAACCCTAAACAGGTTTATCAAAGCTTTACAATGATATCTCAACTCCTTAACCTTGATAGTCCAAGAGCTACTCCCTTATATAGAATTCTAAATCCTACTTCTAATCTAAAGGAAACTACCCTTATATAGAAGATCTAAATCCTACTTCTAATCTAAGAAGTTAGAGCCTAAAACAATAATTTTAGAGCCATTTTTAAGGTATGTGCCATGTGGAATAAAGCACAAACTGTCTGATAGAAAACTCATGGTCTCAAGATTCATTGTGTGAAAGATTAGGGAGAAATAATGATGCTCAAGCCGCTTACCTAGTTACAGCTATTTCCCCTAATGTGATCCCAAGTGTAAGAAATGTACCTAATTGTGTTATATGTATGGCTCATGGTTATAGAGATGTGCCCATTACTTATGGCATGAATGATCACCAAGGTTCAAACTCTGTCCTCTAATAGGCGTGATTTTGTGGCTGAGATGTGCCGTATGGACTACTGCACCACATGGCACGTCAGTAGAGCATTCTCTAACTATGTAAGTAGGGCTCCAAGAGAGCCGAGCTAGCACGACAGCTCGGCTTGGCTCGGCCCGAAAATGAGAGCTTTTGCTCTCTTAAGCTCGGCTCCAGAGCCAAAGCAGAGATTTATATTTAAAGCTTGATTGAAGTAGAGCCGAGCTAGAGCTGAGCTAGGATAGTTCGGCTCGACCAGGCTTGGTTTCATTAATAGTATATGATACTTTTTTTTTTATAACTTAGGGTAATCCCAAGGCTTTGGTTGGACTAATCCCTAAGGGATGCCCTCGCCCCCACCTTATAATGAGTATTTCACGATTTGCACACCCTACGGGGCATCTTGTTATCGCATAAGGGAGATGCCAACACTTGATCCCATGACCTTTTGGTAAAAAACCCAAAAAAAAAATAATATATAATACTTTTAATTATATGATAAAATATATTATATATAATTTTGAAAGTTTTTTTTTACTTTTTTCCCCTTATAATAAGATTCATCTAATTGTTACATTATAATGGATAGATATGTAATTACCACATAATCCTTATGATTCTCTCTCTCTCTCTCTCTCTCTCTCTCTCTCTCTCTGCAACCATTAAATTTTTTTCTCAATCGTCTCAATGAACAACCACTAATATGACAATTGACCAATCAATCAACACCTGCAACTAACACCTATGCTCTTAATCAATATTTAACATATTAAATTTAAACACCTTTTTACTTTTCAAAATTTAAACACATTTTTCTCCAATCGATCCGTTAAATCTAAAAGGACTAAGGGATTAAAAGCTATTAGAGCTTTCATTTATAAATTTTATTAACTCTTTCATCTATTAAACAAAAAAGATAATGTTTAAAACAACATTAGGAAGAAAATTTATAATAAAACTTATTTAGCTCGAAGCTCGGCTCGGCCCAACTCGAGCTTGATAGAGTCACGCTAGAGTTCAAACTTTTTAGGCTTGAAGGACCTAAAATCAAGTTCCAGCTCAGCTCGTATAAAGTAGAGCCGAGCTCAGGCTCGGTTGCAACCCTATATGTAAGACTAATTAATTAAAAAAAGTGTATATTAATAATGTAAGATCATTTAAATACAAAAATCTCGGTAATAGTTGGATCGTCCAATTTGGGTAATTTTGTGACTGATCTGGATTCATTGAAAAGTATTTTCTCTCCAAGTTATGGAAGATTAGGTCATTAATAAAGAGACCGACTCTACTAACCACATGTACACCATTAGAGTCATGAAAGCTCAATTTACGTTATATGGTGCACATCTTTGATCAATCCAAGTAGTCAAACTAAGTCTCAACTAAAGATTAATGGCGCTTATAAAATGATTGAAGTCATCTTATTAGTCAATTTTAATATCGACCATTAAAAAAATATGCGCAATCGCTCTTATTATGCATAGATCCGATAGTTTAAATCCTTCAATGAATAAATTTTTGCCCACGATAGTTTCAAATATAAGCTAACACTTTGATGGCTTCAATTATTCAAAAGAGGTGTTACCAGGCCCATAAGTATGACCACCTCTTTATTTTAAATTTTGCCCATATTAAGGTGTGGTTGCAAATTTTGAAGCAGCATTAGCACTGCCCTTAACGAATTAAGACTATAATTAGAGAGGTGGGATCTTATAACTGCCTTTAAATAGATTATTACATTACGGTCCATTTGTAGGCCACATTTCACATATGTTTGATAAATCTAATTAGGTCAACTAGCAAGCCATCATTGCATCACCGAAAGAGGTTTTTAAATTTAGCCCTTTGTGACGGCCTCATTAATCTGGGCGCCAGCATGAAGGTATGACGACCTTGGAGCTAGGCATTTGGCTAGTAAGAAGGCGGGCGGACCTTGTAGCTAGTTGTGTAGCGCGTGTGCGCAGAGGCACGTGGCCTTGCGACGCGTGCATGTTCCCCTTATGCGTGTTATGATCTAATATGGTGACTAGACGCGTGATGGGCTTGGAATACGGTGCTCTGCGTAGGGGCACACAACGTGGTGCCAATAGGGTATGCGGCGTCCTGCTGCTATAAGACACGTAATGCGGTGCGACACGTAAGGGCACGCGATATGGTGCCAATAAGGCACGCGACGTCCTACTGCCATAAGACACGTAATACAGTGCTCCGCGTAAGGGCACGCGACGTGGTGCCAAGAGGGCACGCGACGTCCTGGTGCCATAAGGCACGTAATGCGGTGCTTCGCGTAAGGACAGGCGACATGGTGCCAAGAGGGCACGCGATGTTATAGTGCCTTAAGGCATGTGAGGCAGTGCTATGACGGCACGCGATGTGGTGTCAAGAGAACACGCGATATCTAACTTGTACGACAAGCGATGCAGTGTCAAGATGGCACACGACATCCGAGTGCAATGACGGACCTGACATAGTGTCGAGTGGGGACGAGACACAGTCACGAATCAGATGTGATGAGGTGCCACGAGGGTAAGTCATGTGGTGCCACGATGGCACACGACATGAGGCCATATGGACCTCGCAACATGATCGCGACATGAACGCGACACATTACTGTGTGAGCACAAGGCCATGAGGGCCTCGCGAAGTGGCCGCGACGCAGACTCGACATGGTCGCATGTGACGCTGATGCGTGACCTCACAAGGCACGTGAGCATGGTAGATGACACTGTATGTCATAGACAGAGATTCGTGTGCCATAATTAATGCCAAACCTCTACCTTTGCAGGTGTGTGTCACGGGTAGAGGGTCGTGTGCCATGGTAGTATGTCAAACCAAGGGGTTTAAGGTTATTCTGCTAGATGGCCCAAGTTAGTGTTTAGACCATACTTTGGGGAAGGGAACTATGGAGCTATTCTCCCACATCTGAGGCCTTGCATTGCTGGAGGGACGCATAGGTTTTCTAGGTTAGGTGGGCCTAGAACATCGTTGTAGCGATGCAGCGCTACAGCGATGTCATGTATCACCCAGGGTAAGGATACCATGTGGCCCCCGACCGGTGTCGCGGTGCAAATGGGTGGCAACCTCATGAGGGCACTCAAGGGCTGCGTGGGTGCGCGCTAGCTGAGGGCCTGATGCGGACGTGTACTGGTCACATGGGCCACACACGATGCTTGGTTTGGATAGTATGAAGAGTTGCATGCTACTTCGAGTGTGCTGGTCGCGTAAGCCGCACATGATGGTTGGCTTGAATGGCATGAAAAGATGCATGCCACTGTCACAAGCGAGAAACTAGTGCAGTGCACAGGGTAAAACTAGGCAGGCCAGGCGGCACTGAGGTGCTGACATGTATGTCGCGAGTAGACACGATGCGTTGAGTGGTTTGCCTCGGGTGAAGGCAACCATGAACAGGAGTTCCCGTCCTCTAAGTGGGTGGTATCAGGGTGATAGCTGGACAAGTTGGTCTCGCTGTGCGCGACAGTGAGATGTTGCATGAGTGTGATAGGCAGTGTCAGGTTGTGCCTCGTGAAAACTGGTATCTAAGTTAGGTTGGCCTCGCTGTAGCGGCAGCAAGGCGCCGCACGAGTGTCGAAAAAAAGTATCCCGTGACACCTTGTTTTCTCCAGCTGGGACAAGAGAGGCGCTTCTGGAATCAAAGATTGGATTTGGAACCCCCTCCACATATTGATCCTTTAGAACATCTGGATCTCTCGTAACAATATAAGGTGCAAGAATGACGTTTTCAACGAGAAGAAGTTTATTCGTGATTGCATCCTTACTGTTTGCAATTGGGCCATAGCTGCTGGTTGAGGTGACTCTTCTCTCTTCAATGTTTGAAACTTCGAAGCGGAGCATCTTTTATCGTTTCTTCATTGTTTGTAGGGGTCTCTGCTTTTGTTATTGGTGATTTTGAAGAACCGAATTTTCTATAGAAGTTTTGTTAGTCCCCGACTCGAAAAATTTCGGATAATTTCACCAAAATTTATCACTGTAGTCATGTGCCATTATTTTATAATTACATGCACTTGTAATATATCTGTATTTTGACTTACGAAAGCTACAGTTTGGCAGAAAGAGCTTTCGCAACCTTTTATATTATTTCAGCTTGACTCTTATCTCGGCTTCTCTATTACTCTTCATTAATTAATTTGATGGCCGATATAACACGGCGCTTATCAGTCATCACCATTATCAATGACCAGGTGCACAACGATTTCGTATAAGGTGTAGAGGCTATGGACTAGCTATGGTGCGCTCATCATCAATTAACCCAGCTAGTTCATTAATTGACGTGTCCTGGCAGCTGACCAACTACTTCTGTCCAAATATATGATTTAGCGATCCATTTGAAGACTCCTGTAGGCTCTTGATCATCATCATTACAATCTTATCTCATCTATCCGAAATCAATTTTGTAAGACTTATTTTTCCACTCATTTCTGATTAGTACTAAGCTTTTGATAGTGCTCATCATTTCAAAATACGATTATGATTACTCCAATTTTGGGGTCCAAAATTGTAACTTAACCGTGACTAGAACAAAGGAATATACACTGATGGCTATAAGAGATGAAGAGCAGTACCACTCATGGTCATAGTGACAAATTTCAACAAAATTCACCGAAATAGGAGTCTGGCGAAACTTTCAGCAAAATTTTGATGATTTCACTAGAAATTTTCAAAATTTCTTTAATTTAGATAAAATTAATGAAATTTTTTACACTTATAACAATTTTTTCAAAAAGATAAATAATTTTAATATATGATAAATCTGTAATGACGGAATTAAACTAAATCACGTGGACAATTGAACTGAGTGATGTGGAGTAGAGAAGAACTTGCTTTGATACAATGATAAATTTATACATCCAACTCAAAACTAATTGGCTATGAGTCGAGGGGCCAGAATAATAAAAGGGGGGAGACAAGGCTACAATTCATCTAATGTGAGACTAAACTTTAATAATATAAATATTATATTTAATATTTATTTATATTTTCACAAAATTTTTCCAAATTTCTTTTTGAATTTTTCAAAAATTTATCAGAAATAAACGAAAATGAAGATTGTCATAATCGAACCTTAAGATTGTCAGAAACGAAATTTGTGACCATGTTCATGGCCCTAGTGCACCATTGTATAACAATTAATTTATCTATCTGCTGTCTACACGCGATATTAAATTAGGTGAGCTTCTCATAAAATAAAATAAAAATTAGGTGAGATGAATTTTGGGTTTTGCTTTGAAGGCATTCAACTTCATCAGAAGCCACCAAATTAAACTACCATTTCCTGAAAGTTTAATTTTAGCGGATCATGCATGGACCCATTGCAGCTACGCAGGCCAAATGGATTAGATGCTTTGACCTAATCACCATCAATGGTGCTAGATTAGGATCTCAATGGTGATCCGGACCGGGCCTGGCGCAGCGCATGCCTTGAACGAGCCAATTATAGTCGGGCTTCTTGAAGCTAGTCCATACCCGGCCCGATTATTGAATCGTGTTTACCTTACTATAGCCCATGGATTGAAGTGGATCGGGCCATGACAGTTCGTCCGACAATCTCTATATAAATGACATATTCTAATAGAGTCGGTGGAGTTTGAGTCGGGCTTAAATGGGACAATTTTCAATAAAACTTTTGGAACTAGCCCATATTGACCTAGCTTACTAATCAGCCAGGCATAGCCCAAACTTAACCCATTGTGGGCCGGGCCTAGCCAGACTCAAGCCCTATCCATTGACACCCCAATGGTCATCATTCTGAGATTGGCAAGTAGAAAGCCATCTTGTATAGGACATAGACAATAATCAATTCGACAGGAGAATTCTAGCCATTCAATAGAACACCTTTTATATATATTTTTTATTATTTTGAGGATGTCATACGGCATAGACAGCCCTGCATGCAGTTCCTACACAAACTTGCAGGCATAGAACGCAGCAGTGGGAGGAGACCTGCACACAAGGCAGGAGCACGTGGGGATTTTTTATTTTTATTTTATAACCTGCATATCTAGGCAACTTAGAGCACTCGTCTAATCTTAGGACCACATGCACACCTCAAATTCAGCACATGTCGGGTCAGTACAGGATATAAATCCCTAAGGTGGCCTCAGGGGGAAAGAGATTCGAGCTCAAATCTCCTACTTTCAAAAGAAAGTACCTGGCCAGCTCGCGTAACCCCTTGAGGTTCACTCAAGGATTATAACCAAACCTATTGCTTCCACTAGGGAAGAGGATACCATTTCCGTGCATTATTGTCCACTAGCAAGATGGCCTCGCGGACATCTTGGGTTGGTGACTACTGACAACTAATCGTCTATGTCAGGTTTACAACAGCATGCAAAATGAAGGATTGAAACCACTTTTTCCCCGATTAGAACTTTTCGGTATTTCTGAGAGGTTAAAAAAAAATGTTCGTTTTATCTAAGAGGATCCAGACTGTCTCATCTTTTTAAAATAATTATTTGAAAAAAATCAGTTTCTAAAAAATTCATAATTTGGATGACAAAAATGCCCCTCAATTATGAGTTAATGAATTAATGCATCTGCAAATAGATCTATCTCTCTGACCAATTGCTGTCCCAACAAATTGATGGGTCTGATCGAAGACTTATCAGTCTCTTATGATAACTTAAGGTAACATGCCTCTTTCGCTAATTTAACATTGAGGGGCATTTTCATTATTTAAAACATAAGTTTTGAGGAAATTGACCCTCGATAAATATATTTTTTAAAATAAGACGCCTGGACCCTCTTAGGTAACTTTATTTTACCTTCTTAGATATATATAAAAAAGTTTGGTCCTTTTCAAATACTTTAAAGTGTTGAAACTATACAAAAATGTAAATGCCACAAATAGAGGCCAATAAACAATCATTGGAAAAAATAAAAGAGGCATTAGCCTAGTTGGTATGCTCCATCCAATGTGAGAGAGTAGGTCATGGGTTTGATTCTCATCGTCCAAGTTGTTTCTCACCCTTGTCTTTACAAGATGTGAGTTGGGTTCTGTTAGGTCCTCACCACTACACTCAGTCTCCCTCATGCCGCTCCACAACTGTCATATGTGTATGCCCTTTTATGAGATGTGACACACATCTCATTGTCACATCTCATAAAAGTTTGCCTAAATAATGTTTGGGTACCTCTGTTCGCGCCCATTCATTCTCTGAAAGCGCCTACATCCCCTGAAAAAACGTTGATTGTTTCGGATCAGATGATGGAGCTCTTTTTTTAACAAAGATCTTCGACAAAATAGATCGTTGATTCATGGATCACTAATCTGACATTCAATTTTTTATTCCCTGTATCACATATCCCCAAAAAATGGTTCTTCAATCATATGGCACACATCACGCTTAAACGTGATTTTAGGGTCATTTTGGGGGGATTTGGGACACATGGAATTAGGAATTGACCGTCTGATACGTGCTACATGATCTTAATATCCATTGATCTGGGTAAAAAATTGTCAACATCATTTGATCTGAAGCAGTCAACGGTCTTCAAGGGGCCTGAGATGTGGGCGCTTTCAAAGAACACGTGGGTGTGAACAGAGGTACCCATAATGTTTTCACATGGTGTGTGCCATGTGATTTTTTAGTCATTTTTGGGGATTTTTGCCACATGGAATAGGAAACTAACCTTTTGATGATAGGTGCACAGTCTCATGATCCTTTGTGAAAAGGATTGGAATGGAACATTATCTTTTATCATATGATTCACCACCGTCAAAGGCCATTACTTGATTCAACAGTTGACTGAGTTGAATCATATGATAGAGATCAAATTTTATGCCAATCTTTACATTATAGATCTTTTGATCGTTGCCTTCAAATCAGACAACTTAGATAGTATTTTCACATTGCACAGATCACAATCAGTAAATCTAAAATCACGTTTGAGTATTATATTATATCACATAATTTTTTAGTTAATTTTTTGCGATCTGTTGTGGAATTAAAAAACTGATGATTAGTATGATCTCAAGATTTGTACTATGTGTGAAAGATTAGAATAAAAGCTGGCTTATCTCATGTGATTCAGCTCCAATACGACCTCACCAATTAGGTGCCTGACGACTATTTGCAGATTTGAGGTGTTTTAACAGCACCACTAAATAACCAAGTCATTGATTTTTTTTCTTTTTTTTATTCCCAAATGCGGGAAAAAATAAGAAATATCGCTCATGAGAAAATTTCACTTTTAGAACTTCCCTAGTTTTTTAGGGGGTTTTTTTGCATATATCCCCCCTAGATATGCCGATATTGCATTAAACCTCTTGAGTTACGAGTATTTATTATGCAGCCCTTACTTTTGTGCTTATGTTTCTTATACTCCCGTTGCCCTTAACTAGCCGTGAGTTTATGGATGGAAGGACTATTTTGCCATTAATAAAACCAATATCTAAAAATATCACCATTCTAAAAGGCCATTCATTCATCCATATTTACAAGTCATGTCATTAAAGTTTACCACCATTGTAAAAGGACCTTCATTCACCTTTATTTACAAATCATGCTATTATAGTTTACCACCATTCTAAAAGGAGTACCTTTAAATCCACCCACAAAATTTTTGAGTTCACCCACGTTGAAACACATCGACTGCATTGAATCAGACAATGGAGATTGTTTATCGTCCCAATCTTTCATAGTATTGATCTTTAGATCATAGGTGTACCATCAAACGGTCGATTTTTTATTTCATATGGTACACACCCATAAAAGTCACCTTAAAATTAATTTTAAGCCTGCACGTGATGTTAAGGTCACTTTTCTGAGATGTGTGCCATGTGAAATAAAACAATGATCGTTTGATGGTACGCCAATAATCTCAAGATCCATCGTGTGAAATATTGAGAAGATAAATGGTCTCCATCATTCGATTTAATTCAATCAACGTGTTTTAGCGTGGGTGAACTCAAAGATTCGGTGGGTAGATTTAAAGGTACTCTTCTAAAAGGCCCTTTATTCACCCATCAGATGGGTGATTCCCCCATTAAAACATGCCAACGTTTGGACGATTACTCAACCAATGGAGGATTTGTGACAAACAATGCAATTATTCTTGTAAAAATAACCTTCAATCTATCCACTCAAAATATCCGACCCTCCAATTTGCTATATGATTCTAGACCCATCAGGATAAGTATTGCTCAGTGTTTTAATTCACATGGCGCACATCTCAGAAAAGTGACCTTAACATCATGTGCACGTATAAAATTGATTTTAAGGTCACTTTTATGGGTGTGTACCACATGAAATAAAAAATCGATCGTCTGATGGTACACCAATGATTTAAAGATCGATATCATGAAAGATTAGGACAATAAACAATCTCCATCGTCTGATTCAATGCAGTCGGTGTGTTTCGGCGTGTGTGAACTCAAAAATTTTGTGGGTGGATTTAAAGGTACTCCTTTTAGAATGGTGGTAATCTATAATAGTATGACTTGTAAATAAAGGTGAATGAAGGGCCTTTTAGAATGGTGGTAAATTTTAATGGCATGACTTGTAAATATAGATGAATAAAGAGCCTTTTAGAATAGTGATATTTTTGGAATATTGGTTTCATTAAGGGCAAAATAGTCCTTCCGTCCATAAACTCATGGCTAGTTAATGGCAAGGGGGGTATGTGAAACAGAAACGCAAAAGTAAGGGCTCCAGAATAAATACCCATAACTCAGGGGGTTTGATGCAATATCAACATATCTCAGGGGGATATATGTAAAAACTCCTTTTTTTTAAGTCATCCCATGGGAAGTAAAATAAAAAAATTTCAGTCGCTTTTGCCAAACAAAGCCTAAGTGTGCGATAAGACTAAAAAAACACAAAAAAGACTCACAAAAACAACCATGAAATAAATGAGACGAGACCATGACGACGACAAGGATGATGATGATGCCAATCTTAGCGGAGATGTAGATTCCATATCACCCATGCATCACGATGTTGGTTCTCTTGATCCTGCAGCCATATCATCGATGATCCAACTATACATGTTACAGAAGATTAGATGTCCAAGTCGCAGGTTTATATACAAAAATTATAAACGGTGGGCAAATTTGATGCAAACAAAGTGCAAGCAGCTGACGTAGCGCATCGTGCGTGGCTGCACCAACCAGCATTAATTGAGTCCCACCGAACTTGCAGCCAATTGCATCGCATTACATTAGTCTCCTGCACTTTGACCACATAAAATCTATAACAATGTCCATATATATATAGGCCCAAGACTATACGCCCAGGCATGGAGATATCTCTGCAGCTATTGATATGGGTGTGACATGTAGTGTATTTTTGTAAAGTGACCGGTGTTGCTTTATAATCGTTTAACCATATTTTAACTAGGATTACCTTTCTTTTTAAAAAAATAGATAGTTTTTTTTAAATACCCTACGACTGACCACGTAGGTATCAGAACCCCACCAACCCACCTCTTTTCCACTAAAGGGCTATCAGCACTTCACTACTGGGTGTCAACTTCTCGCTCTGCCAGCCCTTCTCTCTCGAGGTGCCAACGCTTCGATAGTGGGGTGTCAGCGCTTCTCTCACGGGAGCACAACTTGACACCAGCTGTCACACCGGTGCGACGCCTCGCTGCCACAACAATGAGTCCAATCTAACCCTCTATCAACTCTGATACCACCCACCTAAAGGACGAGAATTCCCGTACATGATTACCTTATCACCAAGGCCTACCATACCAACGCATTGTGCCTCTTCGCGACACTCATGCCCACACCTCTGTGCCTCACTTGGTCTGCTCAAGCTTTACCATTTGTCATGCACTAGTACATCACCCGTGACAGTAGCATGCAACTCCTCATGTCTTCCCATTCCAACATGTCTAGTCATCATTCTGAACCAAGCCTACCATCGTCACAACCAGCACTCAAGCATCTGGCCCTCAACCAACGTGTTCCACAGAGTTTCACATAGCCCAAGAGTGCCTCCCTCCTAGCCAACCTATGTACACCGTGAAGCATAGCTCAAGCACATAGCAACCTCACCTTGGATGCACGGCATTACCAAAGCAACGCTCTAGGCCCACCTTTATAGACCTAGGAGACCACTGTGCACCCTCTATTGTCACAAGGCCCCATGTATATGGGAGTAGTTTCACAGCTCCTCTCCCATATATATGATTTAAACATCATCTCAAGTCAAATAGCAGGAATACCTCAAGCGTATTAGTTTGGCATACTGCCCATGGCACATAGACATTGTCCATGCACACGACCTATGCAATACTAACACATGCAAGTCAATTATCCACACCCACACGCGTCTAGTTACCACACTAGCATGTCGCATAGCTCGAGTAGTCATCTTCACCATACATATAGGGAGTACACACGCGACATAAGGCCTACACGCCTCCATGCTAGCGCGTCACACACCTAGCTCCAAGGCCCAGACGCCTTCCTACTAACCAATTAATCAGCTCCAAGGCCCACACGCCTTCTTGCTAATACCCAAAGTAGTGACTCCGTCACATCCTCCCCCACTCTATAAGGTCAACATCCTCGTTGACGTCATATCACAAGGGATTGACCACGCCACTTCCTCCAACCTGAAAATGTCAATACCCATGCTGACACCCAATACTCTGCATCAGTTCCTCAACCTTCCTCTTCACCTCATGCAAAATCTCCACAAATACCTCCCGGCTAGTTCAACTTGGCCTAATCCGCATTCCACTCGGTATACGAACAAGAAACACACTGATTCTTCACACAGTCCAATGGTAGATCTATCCATCATCATGTCATTCATCAAACATTTGTGATCACGGATCACTCTAGTACCTCAACACAAAGTGTCTTCACCAAGGTATTAAAATCGGTATCAGTCTCGAGTATTGATTTGCCCGAGGCTGATACGAATCGGCCGATGCCGATACATATTGGCCATTAAAAAAACCCTTATTACTGAATAGTGAATACTGACTATTCACAGTGCATGGGAAACCAGCAAATTCAGATCTTTTTTTTTTTTGACAACTTGGCCCAGTAGTCTAACTCTAAGGCGTTCGTCCAATAGGGTGTCACAAATCCCCAAAAAATAAAATTTGAATCCTATAGCACACTAAGTCACGCTCAAACAAATGTTAGGGCATATTTTGAGGATCTATGACATGTGGAATCAAAAACTTACCATCTGATAGGTGAGACATGATCTCAAGATCCTTCTAGTAGAAGATTAGGGCAAAACACGATCTACATTATTTGATCTCAAGCAATCAACGGGTGGTGCATTCAATAAACGCAGTGGTGCTTCAGTAAACCTGGTGGTGCGCTTAGAGAAACCAAAAAAAGTAATCGGATGCTTTTTATATGATGTGATAGCTTGTCAATAAAAAAAATAGTAAAACGGATGGTTTTTTGGTGATGTGACAGCTTGTCAAAAAGTAACATTTAAAATGCAATAAATGTATTCATTGGATGGTTAGGATCGTCCATAACTCCAGATCCAACGGTGCAATTACCTAGCACTGTCAAGGCTACGAATTGGTCGATACGTGATATGTATCGCCGATACACATCGGTATCGGCTGATTTTTAATACCATGGTCTTCACCCAAGTGTTCACCCACAACTCGTTCTAGTACCTCAACATGAAGTGTCTTCACCCAAGAGTCCGTCCACCCAATTCTGCCTTCAAAACACTATAGTACCTCGATCATGCCTTCACATCTCTATTTCTCAAGCTCTCATTTGGCTCAACCTAGCTACAAGGTCCTCACAACTTCCTGCTAGCTCAATAAATGTGCATCTCCATGCACCAGGGTCGTGACCACGTCACATCCTCCCCCACTCAAATGCGTCAACGCCCTCATCAATACCCGAACTCCTACGTCAGTTCCTCGACACAAATTTCAGTCTTCACCCAAATACAACCTGTGTTTGAACGACAACTACTACCCTTCGTTTATTTTCAATTGCAATTTTGTGTTACTACATCGACCATTTCGCTGCCCTTTGACCCATGCAACTGTGTCAGTTCCTCGACTATTCTCATACATCTTCTCCCAGACATCATCAGATTAGCAAATGACATGCAACACTCATCAAACTGCATCTGCACTAGGACATCAACTACTGTCATTCATTTTCACCCAAGCATATTCACAACAGTACTTCGCGAAGAGTTACATGCATCTTCACCTCATACCTCTACATCAATTCCTTGATGACGTAATTGATTTTCGCCTTATGCCTCGGCATAACAGCTCACCCATTTTTTGTGTCTTCATCCCACACAGTGTTCTGAATTACTTGGCACTGCCTGTATTTCACTCAGGCAATCTGACATACCAATCCCTCATACAACCAGAATTAAACCAATCCTTAAAATAATTTCTGTCAACTGTCTAAATCGACTGCTGAAACTAAGCAAAGCATGCCTTTGATGTTCCCGTCGTTGGCTCCAAATTCATGCAACCCATTACGCATCGTAATTGGCAAGTTTCTCAATATTTTCTCTTCACCCAGGAGACTAACTTTCATCTAAACGGTCAGACTCTAGCACCTCAACACCTTTGTATCTTCGCCCAAGAGTTCGACTCTCATCTGACTTGTAGGCCTCCAATACCTCAACATATGTTTTCAACCAAAAGTCCGCTACCCAAGCTATCTCAACATGTTCCTATTTTGCAGTGCTCTAGTACCTCGACGATCTATCTTCACCTAAGAGTCTGCCGAAGAGCTATCACGCTCATCCCAATGAAGCACTTGCCTCGCATTACTGTAGTCCGCAACACTACATGTATCTTTTAACTATGGCATCCAATGAAATTCAAATGCCTTGGACCTTTAGACTTCATCTCCATCACAAGCCTTCAACTGTCCTGCAGCGCTCTAGTACCTCAACACTTCTATGCCTTCACCCAAGAGTCTGTCACGAGCACTTTGCTCAACCAATGAAGCTCCACGCTTCACACTGCTATAATACCTCGACCTTTGTCTTCACCCATAGTGTGCCCCAAGTCACCTCTTGCATCCCAATTTCAATTCAATTCTCGACATTAAAATATGCTTCAAGTGTCCTAACTAGCACACAATACCTTCACTTTCTAGCGGCTATCATGTGTTGGTACCTATGACATATGTCTCTTCACCACAAAATATAACACATTTGCCTTGAACTGTTCTGATCCAATATTCTAACCACACTGCCTTTGTCATTCTCAAAAACTGCCTTCAGCCCTTTCTCGTAGACCAAAGATCTCAGCAACCACATGAGACTCGCTTCCTCTGAAGATATGCATCTAACTATCGCATTTGTTTCCTCTGAAGATGCATTAGATCACCTGTCGTCATTCATCTCTCACAGACAACCAATGCCTTGTCGTCTCATAATAAAGCAATAAACTTCTGACCACTTCTCTGGTTCAACATAACTCATTCTAGTTCTCGCAGTATCTCGCTTAACTGTAACGGCCCATCACAAAACTAATCTTTCACATATTCCATATCAGCGGTCTCGACTATCATGTCATGTACCAGCAACCGAATCAACAATCTTAACCTCCTCATGAAGTGAGAACGGAGCATCCTCCTTGCTCCATGCGATCCATGGCAACGATGCATATCCTTGCGTGACCCAACGTCTCATGTCGGAAGTCACCAGCGTTTGTCCATCTCGAACCAACCCGCTTTCTCAATGTGTGGCTCTAATGGCCAACTAACATCAAACATCATCAGATTTTCGCAACAGCTTATCTTAGTAGTAATATCTCTACGTGCGAGTGAGCTCTAAAACTCACTGTATCCGATCGCATCTCAATCACATACATGCAACCCTGGCTCTAATACCAACTGTCACGGGGCACAACCAGACACCTGTTGTCACACCCTTGTGGCTACCACAATAACAAGGTCAGCCTAACCCTCCATCAACTTTGATACCACCCGCCTAGAGGACGGGAACTCCCGTACATGATTACCTTCTCACCAAGGTCTGCCATACCAATGCATCGTGCATGTGACAGCCCGAATTTTGGCATCCCGAAATCTGTGCCATCAGCACGACCTTCAAGGCTGTGCCCTGAGCTATTTACCACACATTGTATATATATACAAGCCAAAACCGAAATTTGAAGCACGCGTGGCTACTCTAAATTGAAAACTCAAAACCATTATTTGGTCTCGCAAGGCTATCCTTGTCCCATGCCACTTTCATGGACATAAGAACATACCCAAAAGTTTAATGAAAAATATTCATCCTATATGTTTTATCAAGAGACAGAAATTAAAACATTCGAAATAAAGAAGCTCGATATACCAAGCCATACATCGTACTCTCTCAACTCACTCTCTGAGTATGCAGCGGGTTTCCTAGAAGAATTCCTCAGGAGGAGGTTCTGACTCTTCTGTGGGCACGAACACCGAGGCCCTTGGATTAACTTCTCCCTAAATCTTTGCTGCCACTAGTCCTGGACCTGCGACGTATAGTCTAAGGGATGAGCTACATCCTAGCTCCGTAGGGAAAACAAAAGAACATATAGATCATCCTTCACACATATGTCAGTAACCTAACCAGCATAGAAGTTTCAAGAAATCACTTATGTACAACAGTTTGAGTAACAGGAATAACCCAATGGTTCCGACCAATACTTAGCATATTTGTGTTTATTCTCCTTATAGGTTTGGTTGTGAATTTGGCCTAATCACTTAAATATTAACTTAAGTAGTCCTCGAGTAATATAGCATCGAGCCCCGATGGAATACCCGCCATCGTCGTCTAACTAGACAGTTGTTATATGTATTCCTTGGGAATACTACCCGAGCCCCTTTCTCATAGGCGGAGGGGTCTATTCTCAATCTACATCCCTGGGATGTGCTATAAATGTACGGATTGGCGCGTGCATCACGGGTATCTGCCGTGTCGATGTGGGTATCCCGCCACGTCGGTGGGGTATTCTAATCAACCTTAAATAATAAAAATATCAATGTGCTTTACATATAGTTATTCACCGTGATTGTGCTAAATATATTACATTAGGCCTTATCACGTTACCTTTGTTTCTCTGTTTGTTTTCTTAAGCATCCCTGGGATGCCACTTGCTTCTATTTTATTTCTCGTCCCCTGGGGACCTCAGGATTTTTCCACATTGTAACACACACACACACACACACCCTTATCATGAGGGTTTATGGAATATACACTATTTACATAGATTATACTACGCATATGAGTTCACAGAATAATGCACATGTTTCGAGAATATTCCCTACCTCGACGAATCTCAAGGCACGCCTGCCCTTAGAGGGCTATAATGCATCAACCTACATTTGAAAAAGAAATAGTTTTAGAATGATCTAAGGTCATTGGGGTGTATGACACCCAAGTTTCTTATATTAGAAAACCAAGATCTGAGTGGTCACCAGACCTCGCTCGCGCGGCTAATTATCCTCGCTCGAGCGGTCACTTGACCTCGCTCGAGCGGCCTCTTGACCTCGCTCGAGCGGTTAAATCGAGGTCGCTCGAGCGGTTAAATCGAACTTTCAAAATATGACCGTGGACCCTCGCTCGAGCGAGCTCCCCTTTAGTTTTTAGGGACCGCTCGAGCGAGCCCAGAGTCATATTTTTCTCTGTTCATCCTCGCTCGAGCGAGCCTTTTTAGACCGCTCGAGCGAGGAACAATGATTTGTCCGTCGATCCGATCGAGAACAAGTGTCCATCCTTCATTTAACCTTAATCTTATACAAAGTAACGTTTAGCCAACATCCTTCCTACTTATTCAAAACATTCCTAGTCATCTATCATGTTTTTAACGTACCTCTGACGATGAATCACGCATAGTCTGATTTATGATTTGAATATCTACTAGGCTATCCGGCCTCCTTGGTTCTTCCTCCCGTCCTTTCCTCTAATCTCCTTTGCCGACCTAAGTCTCGACGAACCCTAGTTCTCTACTAGGCTCTTTTCTCCTTTCTCTTTATATTCTCCTTCTCTCTATTTAGGTTAGAATAGAGTTACGTAAGGGCTCCTCTCTCTCCTTCACTTTTATATCTATAATTTTAGGGATATACTAGTGTGTTTCCCACGTACACACTTAATGTATTTGGGTCGTTTTGGTCTCCTTGTGAAACACACATACCTATGTGTGTATGCGTGCCGTGCACTCATCTCAAAAATCTGCGGTTGTGACAGTGCATCTTCGCGACACACATGCCCGCACCTTGGTGCCTCACTTGGCCTGCTCAAGTTTCACCATGTGTCATGCACTAGTATCTCGCCCGCGATAATAGTATGCAGCTCCTCATATCGTCCCATTCCAGCATGTCTCATCATCATACTGAACCAAGTTCACCATCGTGTGTGATTCTCGCAACCAACACACATCAAGCATCTAGCCCTCAGCCAACGTGCTCCACAGCGTCCCACGTAGCCCACTAGTTTCTCTCTCTTAGCCAACTTATGTGAACCGCGATGCATAGCTCGGGCACATAGCAACCTCACCTTGGGTGACACACGACATTGCCGAAGTAACATCCTCGGTCCACCCTTACAGAGCTAGGAGACCACTATACATCTTCTAATGTCACAAGGCCCCATGTGTATGAGAGTAGCTCCACAGCTCCCCTCTCATATATATATAGTTTAAACACCACCTCAAGCCAAACAACAAGAATACCTCAAACGTAGTAGTTTGACATACTACCTATGACACACAGACTTTGTCCATGGCATACGACCCATGCAATACCAACACATGCAAGTCAGCTATCCATGGCCACGCACGTCTAGTCGCCACCTAGCTCGAGTAGTCATCTCCATCATACATATAAGAAGCACACAGTCGACGCAAGGTCTGCACGCCTCCGCGCTCGTGCATCACACACCTAGCTCCATGGCCCACATGTCTTCCTTCTATCAATTAACTACCTCCAAGGCCCACACGCCTTCTTGCTAGTACTTAAAGGAGTGACCCTGTCACATAACACTTAGCCTTGCTATCGGGGTGTCAACGCTTGACTAACGGGGTACCGGTAACCGCTAACGGGGGTACTAGTGCCTCTTTAATGTTAGCGCTTAGCTATCAGGCGTCAATGCTTCGCTATCGAGGTGTCGGTGTTTTGTTACCGAGAGCTCACATTTTTGAGTAAAATAGACCTGAAAAAGTAAGTCTAACACTTGGAAAAAGGGAGAAAAGAGAGAAAAAAAAAATTTCTAAAAAAGTCAAATATGACGGCTAAAAGGGAATAAAACTTTTAAAATATTTTAAAAGTGCTAACCCTAGTTAGTAAAATAGACCTCGTGGCATATGTCATTCATAGAGCAATCTCAGCGTAGAAAAATCTCTACGCTCGGGCGCATTCTCGCCTTAGCCATATATATATATACATATATGGAAATGATCATATGACTCGAGTTATGAAATGTACTTCCATGACTAACAACCATTGACTGCATGTCACATCAAGTTGACTTAAGTCACTCGATATGACATGCAGCCAATGGTTGCAAGAGTCATGAAGGTATATTTCATTACTCAGAGTAAGAGAATCATTACTTATATATATATATATATATATATATATATATATATATATATATATATATATATATATATATATATAAGGCTAAGGACTATGGGTTCAAACCAAACCTAACGGAGTGTGTTGGGTTCGAATCAGTTGAGGCTCTTGTGGTATCCATCCCAAGGATTGAGTTCAACGGCCAGTTGCCCAAGGATGATTAAAGGCCACCGAAAAAAATTTGAGCATGATCCAATACGTATTCACATCTATAGTGTGGTCAAAGGAAGAAACTTTTCCATACACCAAGATGTGTGGGCGGTGATTTGAGGTGCGAACCTATTGTCCCATTTACATATATATATGAAAAAGGAAATATGGGTTCGAATGCATGAATGAACCCATGTGTTCGAACCCTGGATTAGGTGCCATGTGGCACATGATCCTAAAACAACACCTGTTTTTGGGAACATACACCATGTGGTATGTGATCTATAAAAAATGTAGTGGTCAAAACCTTAGTCAAAGTTTGGGTACTGCCTCAAATATCTTCGTGCATTGATTTTTTCTCCTTTGACCGTATTTTGGATAGTGGATATACACCATTTTTATTTATTATTTTTTTTGTATGGACTTGATCAGCCTTGGCAAAGTTGTCGTGGAACCCGATCTCTTATATGGGTGTCATGTGGACCCTACCTTATTCGAATGCATGGATGCACCGTATTCGAACCCATATCCCGGGGTCTCTCTCTCTCTCTCTCTCTCTCTCTCTCTCTCTCTACATATATATATATATATATATATATATATATATATATATATATATATATACTACAAAAAATAAGACTAGTAGCAGCAGTTTTTTGCAACAAAAAACTGCCGCTATTAACAAAAAAACTATTAAGACAATTAGCGGCAAGAGTATTAGTGATAGTTTTTTTGTTAGTAGCGGCAGTTTTTGGCTGCCGCTAATAGTCTTATTATATATATATATAATGGGTAATGATAAATTGACTCGAGTCACGTATAACTTGAGCGGGTGACTGTCAGATCACGTTGTGGTCAACATTTGATCGTGATCTAATGGTCACCCGCTCGAGTCACACGTGACTCAATTTTCACTAACTCTCAATTTAATTATGATTTCTCTATTTTATCAACTTGCTAATTTTTATGTCTTTATTATTATTATTATTATGAAAATAATTTCTTCATGAGCTCTATATGGCTTGTGACTTTAGCTGTGATTGGCTACATGTCAAATGTAACTAATGTGATATTTAGCCAATATATGGCGTAGGCTTATGACTTTAAGTGTAATTGGCTACATGTCAACTGCAACTAATGTGATATTTAAGCAATCCCAACTCGAGTCATGCGCTTTATGCCTATGACCAAAGTATAAAAAATTGGACGGTATTAATACGTATTTGTATACTAATTCGGGGATCGGATACCGTATTAATCGATATGTATCGGATATCGGCCAAGACGTCTCAGTTTTGGTCAATTCGTAGACTTTTATTTTTTAAGGCCAATAAGCCAATCTCAACTTGAGTCATGAGTTTTATGCCTATGATCAAAATATCAAAAACTGGCTGAAACCGATACGTATCGATATACCAACTTGGGTATCAGATACCGTATCGGCCGATACATCTCGGTTTCAATCGAGATATAAATATATTTTTTTTTATGGCCGATACGTATCGATATCGGCCGAGTTGTATCGGTCCTCGACAAATCAATACCGATTTTGATACCTCGCTTATGACTCGTGTGAGAGGATCCTTATCAGTATTATAAAGAAGGCCTGATATCACAATTAGTTTCATTTTAATAATTATAATCAAAAGTTATTCTATATTTCAAAAAAATTTAGTAATGAACTAATGACAAGTGCAATTATTTAAAGCTTACCAAAGGAGCTAAGATCGGCATCTCAAGATAAATTCTTCTTTACAACTATACTTATAATAAGGGTACTTCTGTTCGCGCCTATAGGGTAATTGAAACTTTCAATTTGAAAGCGCCTACGGCGCCTATACCGCTGAAACCCAATTGTTTGCTTGGACTCATACAATGGAAATTCTTTTTCACCCTAATCTTTCAGACAATAGATCTTAATACTTTGAGTATACCATCAAACGGTCAATTTTTGGTTTCATATGGCAAAGATTTTAAAAAATTATCCTAAAACCACATGGAACACATCACGCTTAAACATGAATTTAGGGTCATTTTTTTTGGATCTGTGCCATATTAAATAAAAAACTAATTGTTTGATGACAAGATCATGATCTCAAGATCCATTGTGTGAGAGAATGGGGTGAAAAATATCTTCATTGCCTGATTCAAAGCAATCGATGGGTTTCAATAGGTTATAGATGAAGGCGCTTTTAGTTTTCCTATAGGCACGAAGAGAGGTACCCTTATAATAACGAGTCATCCCTTGCACACACAAAGTTGGCCCTTGCACACATTATAAAAGAAAGACTTAAGTATTTTTTTGGGTACCTTTGTTTGTTCTCACGCATTCTTCGAAAGCGCCCACATCCTAAACCTCGTGAAAACTATTGATTGCTTTGAATCAGATGATAAAGATCATTTTTTCACTCCGATCTTTCACATAACAGATCTTTAGAGCATGGAGCACCTATCAGATGGTCAATATCTTATTCCAAGTGTCAAAGATCCTGAAAATGGGCCTAAATTCACGTTTGAGCGTGATGTGTGTCATATGATTCAAAGGCATTTTTTGGAGATCTGTGACCCATTGAATCAAAAACTCACCGCGTGATATATTGTGTGGAAGACTAGGGTGAAACGCGATGTCCCTGATCTGATCCAAAGCAATCAATGATTTTCAAAGGGTCTGAGAGAATCGGAGGGCGCAAACTAGAGGTACCTTTTTTGGGGGCCTGTGTTATGCAGATGCACATCTAAGCCATATGATTTGGAGATCATAATCAAAAGGTGTGTTGCAAAAGATCGGCACGAAGCATGGTCTCTAACATTTAATTCAATGCAGTCAAATGCTATGATTTGATTGAACGGTTGATTGCATTAAATCATGTGATAGAAATTGTATTTTGTGCCAATGTTTTGCATCAAGGATCTTTAGATCATGGCCTTCAAATCATATGGCTTAGATGGTGTTTCCACAGGACACTGGTCCCTAAAATATCCCGTCTTGTCATCGATAAAAAAAATATTTTATCTTTCCTTTGAAGTTCATCCAAAATGTAGGATGCTTTCACTCTTGCAACCTATGCCATTAGGAATGCAACTCTCCTGACCGTAACTCATACATATTAAGGTTAATATCAGCCGTCCCTTTTTTTATATAGTAGTGAGCATAGTAACAAATTTCATTTTCGACAATATTTCGGTAGGGGGTAATTTCGTAGAAACTTTTGAAAATATTTTGAGAAAATTTCAGTGAATAGAAAAAATATATAAAATTATTTATTATTTAAAAATGATAAAAAAAATTTAAAATTTTTCATTAATTTCGGTGGAATTTAATTAATTTTACTGAAATTAATGAAATTTCGGTCGGTGATTTTAAGATAAATTTTAGAAAATTTCAGAGAAATTTGTCACTATGATGATATTGAGAAATATGTCAACTCGAGAGCAAAACTGGCACTTACGGTATGATGGTATAGACGGTGTAAGATGCATCTAAAAGTGACTAATCCTTGGAACTTATTGGAGCTGGATTGATGTTAAAATGATCTCCCACTTTGTTGTCTTAGATAAGAATTTGTATAGGACCCAAACTATCCTGTCAGCAGGTATTTAAATGATCCCACACCATCAAATTTAAGATGTGAGTAATCCATACTATCAAAGTGAGATCATACATTGAAGGAAATTGAGCCTAAAAATTATGCTTTTGGGAGATTTGAATCATCCGGTCTGTGTACTCTAATATCAATCATTTTTCTAAGTTTTTCAATGAATGATATTAAAATTAAATAATCCCTTGTGTCCACATCTTCATGAGATCAGATAGCAGATTGGGTGCTACGGCAACTTAGATAAGAACAATTAAGTGTTAAATGAAAATTTTGGATATGATCCAATACATATTCATTGATGAAAATGTAGTCAAATGGGATCAAATTCATTGCACCAAATTTATGGGGTGTTATGGTATTTTTAATTCATCAAATGGATACAGAAAAAAATTAAAAATAATATAATTTTTTTTTAAATCACATGTCTTATAACTGATCAATCCAAGTGGGATTCTACGTTAAACATATCATGTGGCATGCGATTTAGCTTCCGGGTGCAGGGATCCTGCCACGCGTCTGGAAGTGTTCTCCCTCCTCTCATAATAATAATAATAATAATAATAATGCCATCCTATATGTTGGAGGATTAATTGACGTATATGATGTGATGCCTCACAAGTCCCCGGCCGCACCTAGTTTGTTAGATAATGCATGGACTAAATCAAATGGTATCTTTCTTTTTTTTTAATTGTTCAACTGAAAATTTTTCAGTCATTTGGATCTTAGCTATTTTAAGCCTGCAGATGAAAATTAGATGTATGACGCGTAGACTGTGTAGATGTGACACAGCTAAAACACTTCATCTTAGGCATCTCAACAATAAAGGATACCATTTTAAAAAATTCATTTTCATCTCACGCCACTAAATTGTCGAAGTGGTAATCATTATTAAAAGTTTAGAACATATTTCAGCCAAAAGAAGCATGCTTATAGGTTAATTTGAACCATTCCGTTGATGAACTTTTATATTAGCCATCAAAATTAAGTGATTTCATAATCAATAGACAAGATGCTTTAAATCTCCCTAAAACATCATTTCTTGGTATGTTGCACTTGAATCTATAATCAATCAATTTGACAGTATAAATTACCCACATCTTAAATCATTAAATGTGTAAGATTATTTAAACAACATTTTAATCTTTAAATGACGGTTGGAGATCTACTTGGGTCTTTCTTAATTGCTTGTTTATAAGCAAATAGTCTGTAGTCTTACCATTTGCAGCAAAGGATTCAAATTTTAAACACCATCCAAGTAGGGTAATTTTGTTCAACATCCCATTTGCAAAACATTTTGGCTGAATCACTTCATTCATGCATGTGCTGACTATAGGCACTCTCTTGTAAAACCTGGTATACATGGCCATAATCCAAATCGTCCTTTATTAGGGCTCTCAATGGGCTAGGCTGGCACGGATTTTAGCCCGCACCCAGCCCAAAAAAAGTGATACTTTCTATCAAGTAAACTCGACCCGATATCCGGATCGAGCTAAACATGTTGCAACCCGGATCAATCCGGGCCGGGCTTGGGTTGAGTGTTCTAACACCCGACCCAGATATATATATATATATATATATATATATATATATATATATATATATATATATATCCTTTTAAAGTTCTAATTTTTTTTTATTTTAATTAAATATAATTTACTTAAATGCCCTGTGATTAATCATTGTCCGTTATAA
The DNA here is from genome assembly GCA_021018995.1 of Chloranthus sessilifolius. NCBI lineage: Eukaryota > Viridiplantae > Streptophyta > Magnoliopsida > Chloranthales > Chloranthaceae > Chloranthus > Chloranthus sessilifolius. The sequence continues at coordinate 131,923,465 of CM037585.1, forward strand.
TCATTACCGTTGTCCGTTGTAATTATTGTGCAACAAACTAAAATGAAATATTTGAATAAAAGCATATTCCTTGAGCCTCTATAATGTTAAGCCTCTATAATATTAATATAATTATTTTATTAAAATTTTAACATTCTTCAAACTTTTACTAGAGAAAAAAAAATAGCCAAAGGCCAACCAAATTTTATTTTAAAAAAAAGCCCCAAAAAAATAGCCCAACCAAATTTTATAAGAACGCCAAGCCCCGCCCAACTCGATAGGGCTTTGAAGATTCAGTTCATTGCAGCCTGGGTTAGGCTCGGGCTGAAAATTTTGGGAACCCGGCCCGGATAGGTTAGGGCCGGGTTGAACCCCAACCCGGCCATAATCCGGCCCATTGAGAGCCCCATCCTTCATTGATCTCATAAATTAAAATTGGCAGGAGATTTCAACCATACAATCAAAGCAGTTTTGTAAACCACTACTTTTTTTTTTTTGATACGGTCATTCGGCCAAAACAGCCTCGAGAATCGAGGAGCAGACACGCATACACATATGACAATTGCAGAGCAGCCTGAGGGAGAACCAACTACAATGATAAGGATTAACATATGGAACCCAACCCACACCTTGTAAAAACAAGGGTGGGAAACCACTACTTGTAATGAAGATAAAATTAGATTTAAATTATAATAAAAGGGAAATGCTAACCTCACCTTTTTTAGTGTAAGGTTAGCGTTGGTAAGACATGAAAGGAAAACTTGTTCACTTGTTCTTTTTCGATAAAAAATTTATAATTTTTATTTTTACAATTATAAATTTGTAACCAAAAAAAGAATGCAAAAAATCTAAGTTTTAATTTTTATTTATGGGTAAATACTAGTACCACGGAGCAGGTAACTTACCTGGTCCCACAGCCACGTGACACCAATCAAATGGTCATATGCCATGGATAGGAGCGACTCGGTGATTATTATTATTTTGTGAAAAAAATTAAAACAAAAAATATAAATCATGCGATCAAAAGAGTTAATTGCACGTAAAATGAACAGTAAAATCAAATGTGATTTTACCATTCATTTACGTGCAATTGACTCTTTTGACCGGATGATTTTTATTTTTTATTTTTATTTATTTTTACAAAAGAATTAAAATCATCGAATTGCTCCTATCTGTGACATCTGATAATATGATTGGTGTCAATTGGCTGCAAATTAGTATGAGACTAAGTACGTTACTTGGTCCATAGTGTCGGCCTACCTTTATCCTTTCATTATGTTATCAACCTGTCATCACATGAGGACATTTTGGCGTCGTGTTGGTGTATATATTTTAAACTTTGATTTAAATTTTTTATTTTTAAGCCTTGTTTCTTAACTACACAAGAGTAGCCTACTAATTTTAGTCCTACATTGGAAAAGGCATAAGAACAAGAGCCTTACTATCTAGTTTTGTGTAATCACTAGAAGGAACCGTCATGAGCCGGCCCATTCTGGGAGGGCTGATCTGGAAACCATTTAACTTAATAGGGGATGATATGGTGCCTTGCTAGACAAGGGGAGCTTCTTTCGATTCATTTTGGTTCCTATTTTTTAGGATTTTTATGATGGTTGCTTAGAAGGAAAAAAAAAAAAGGATGGTTTACCACTTAATATTCGGATCATGGTCTATATAATCTATTTTCGAAACCCTAATAACACACACATGAAAATACTCTTATCTTCATCTTGCTCTATGTTGGTTTATTCTCTTATTTTTTCTATCGATAAGTTTTATCCAAGCAAACAAACAATATGTGGTGTGAGATCTTTTCCCTGTGCTCGAAGAAGGATCAGTGTATAGTGGTGGGTTGTTGAATCCCGGAGGTAGCATGCTAGTAACCATGTGCACCGATGGAATAATCGAGGGGGTGTGAATCGTTTTAAAAAGCGACCTGATTTGCGCCTCAATACATTTCTTTCATCTTCAAGTGCAACAATTAACGATTAATCAATCAATCTTCACATTTTTTATTTGGATACGCCCATATATTTTACATATTTTAAGAACAATTATTATCTTGTTACCAGAGTGGCCTTATTATTCTCGATAATAAAAAAATAATTAGATTACAACTATGGTTGAGTTGTGACTTGAAACTCGTGGCCAAGACCCCGAGTTCGTGGCCACGAGTGCACTACCTTGAACTTTCGGGTTCAAGTCCGTGGCCATGAACTTGAATTCATGGCCACGACTTCGAGGCTCTTCCATCTACGGATTCGAATTCCGTTGGGGTTATTGAGGGGTATTTTGGTCATATGTGAATTGGGTGATTATACTTGTATTAAATATAAACCTAATTAGAAATTTGGGTTTAATATTATAGATTAAAAAGGAAACTTGATTTTTGTATTGAGTGAGGTGAGATCTGAGAGATTTATAATCCTAGTTTTCACAGATTAGTGAAAGAACTCAGCATCACCTGTGGACGTAGGCAAATTGTCGAACCATGTAAATCGTGTTTGCATTTTGCTTGTTGTGTGTTTAATTTGATTGCCATATTTTCTAAAAATAAATATCAGAGCCAGGTTTTCATTTTTCTCTTCATGATGGCAACAAAATCTATAAGCAGGTTTGAAATCGAGAAATTTGACGGAAAGGGTAATTTCGGATTATGACAGAGAAGGGTTAAAGATCTGCTCGTGCAACAAAGTCTCCACAAAACGTTACATGAAAAATCGAAAAAGCCGACAAGCATGGATGATGATGACTGGGAGGAATTAGAGTAGAAGGCGGTTAGCACGATCCATCTTTATCTCGCGAATGAGGTCATGTACAATGTGATCGATGATGAATCAGCGCTCAAACTTTGGGCCAAACTTGAAAGCCTATACATGCTCACAAACAAGTTGTTTCTAAAACAACAATTCTATATGCTTCGGATGAATGAATGATCAAATCTGTTGGAGCATCTCAATACCTTCAACAAGATTATATCTCAGTTACTTAGCGTTGAAGTTAAGGTGGAAGATGTGGATAAGGGTCTCCTTATTCTTACATCTCTTCCTTCTTCGTATGAGTATCTTGTTACTACGTTGTTCTACGAGGAGGATACTTTCGAAACAGAAGAGGTTACGGTGGCTCTTCTGTCAAACAAGTTGAGGAAGAAATCAAGTATTGAGGAACCACAGGCGGAGGGACTTGTGGCACAGGGAAAGAACCGTAACAGAAGCAAATCAAGGGAAAAGGGTTTCAGCAGCGGAAACATACCCCGATCAAAATCAAAGGGAAAAACGCAAAAACCTTTTATTTGTTATCATTGCAAGAATGAGGGACACATGAAGCGAAACTGCAAACTGTTTATTCCTGAACATGAAAATAAGAAAATTGAAAAAAGGAATAGCCTCTACATCAGATCAAGCGCGTATTGCAGAAAATAATGAAGACGAAGGTGATGGTGGCGTTCTATTCGTCACCACAGGTACGAATTTACTTCCTAATGCATGGATTTTAGATTCTGATTATTCTTGGCATATGTGTCCCAATAAAGAATGGTTTAATACATACAAACCGTTCAATGGTGAATCTGTGTTGATGGAAATAATGTTTCATGTAAAATTATTAGAATCGAAATCGTAAAAATTAAGATGTTTGATGATATGATTCGAACTCTTACTAATGTAAGACGTGTATTGAATCTAAAGAAAAATTTAATTTCTTTATGTGCATTAATTTTCAGTGGTTGTAAATACACTGCAGAAGGTGAAGCGTTAAAAGTTGTTAAAGGAGTCATGATCGTTATGAGAGATCAGATTAATAGAAAACTATACATATTGGTAGGGAATATTGTTGTAGGTGGAGCATTTGTATCTAGTACAGAAGATAATAGTGCGGATGACACAAATTTGTTGCATATACGCTTAGGACATATGAGTGAAAAATGGATGATGAAACTTTACAAACGAATTTGTTGAAGGGTATTAATAACTACAAGTTTTGAGTTATGCATGTATTATTTATATGGAAAGCAGTGGAGGGTCAGATTTAGCACTAGAGCACATAACAGCGAAGTAGTGTTAGACTACGTACATTCAGATGTTTAGAGACCTACAGTAGAACCATCAAAGGGAGGTGTAAAATATTTTGTCACCTTCATTGAGGACTTCTCAAGAAAGGTTTAGATTTATTTCATGAAACACAAGTCAGAAGTGTTCATAAAAGTCAAACAGTGGACAACAAAAGTTGAGAAAGAGACTGGAAAATAGTTGAAGTGTCTCAGGTCAGATAATGGGTTGGGGTACAAGATACATAATTTTTGGAATATTGAAAAGATGAGGGTATTGTTCGCCACTTCAATAATCCAGGGACTCTACGGTAGAATAGAGTCATAGAATGAATGAACAGAATACTCTTGGAAAAAAAGCAAGGAGCATGAAATTAAATATGAGCCTAGAAAATAGTTTTTGGGCGGAGGCAGTGAATATGGCTTGCTTTATCATAAATCGGTCACCATCTACGGCGATCGATTTCAAAACACAAGAAGAAGCTTGGACAAGAAAAGTTATAGATTATTTTACTCTTAAAATTGTCGAATGTCCAACATACGTCCATGTACAAGCCATGTAAAGATTTAAGTGAGATCCAAAGTCGAAAAGGTGTATATTTCTCGAGTATGAGAAATGGGTGAAGGGATTCAAACTATGAGATCCCTCAGCAAAGTAGACAGTAGTCAACAAAGATGTGATCTTTGATGAAGCCTACATTCAAAAAGTCAGTAAACAATGTGAAGGAGAAATCAGATAAAATAATCTCAAGGGACCTAGCACAATTGAGGTGGAGGTAGATGATTCAAAATCTCATGAAAAAGATAATTTGTTACAGCCTTCACATGAAGAATTACCTAGCATGGAGCACCACCAACAACATCAAGTGTCGCAAGGCATTCCAAAGGAAATGAGCAAAATAGATAAAAGGGCACCAGTTAAGTATGGCTTTGAAGATATGATTTCTTTTGCACTATTTACTGAAAATAGAGATCTATCTTATTTTCAGGAGGAGATAAAATCAGTGAAAAGGGATGCATGGGTGACATCTATGATGGAAGAGAGGAAGTCTCTTCAGAAAAATAAGACTTGTGAGTTGGTGAAACTCCCTAAGGGAAAGAAAGTCATTGGGTGCAAGTGGGTATTCAAAAAGAAAGAAGCATCATCAGAATGGGAAAATAAATGGTATAAAGCATAGTCAAAAAATCGGGGTTCGGTAATAATTCGGCAAAGTTAAAATCTGAAAAAATTCGACAAAGCTCGGGAAGTTTGGGAGCAATTCGGGAAAATAAAAAATTAAAAAAAAAATTATCAAAATATAATTAAAAATAAATAAATATATATAATAAATTTTATGATATAGATATATATTTTTAAAATTTTAATATACTTTTTTTTAGTAAAATAATAAATTACTAAGGTCCACCGTCGGTTTGAGAGAGAGAGAGTTTAGCTTTTACTTTTACTTTTTAAATTTTAAAAGAGAGAGTAAAATAATAAATTATTAAGGTCCAGCCGTCCCTTTGAGACTTTGAGTGATTTGACTCTGAGAGAGGAGAGAGAGAAACTTTTACTTTTACTTTTTAACTTCTAAGAGAGAGAGGGGGAGAGTAAAATAATAAATTCTTAAGGTCCAGCCGTCTGTTTGAGTGATTTGACTTTGAGAGAGGAGAGAGAGAGAGTTTAACTTTTACTTTTTAGCTTTTAAGATAGAGGGTTTTTAACTTTTAAATCTATATAAAATATTTAAACTTTCAACTTTTAAGAAGTAATAGGTGTTGCGCCTACATGCCAAGGAAACAAACTTCGGCATACTTTGCAATTTTGCCAAATTATTAGCGAACTTTGGTGATTTCGACAATTTTTTCAAAAAATGCGAATAGTTCTTGTTTTGTTCGTTTTCACAAAAATCGTGAATTATTCAATAATTCATCGATTTTTGTAACTATGGTATAAAGTGATGAGTAGTGAAATATGATGATATTTCACCCCTAAATACCTACATTTAGTTATCCAATGAAGGCTATCTGATAAGAATTACTAGATTTGAAGTGTTTCAGGTAAATATAATCCAAGTGCGTAAAACAGCCCAAGAATCCCAAAAATAATGTCAAAACACTGCAACTTTGGGTCATCGAGAACTTGGTGCGACTTGCAGCTCAATTTGGACCATCGATACGTCAGATTCATAAATTTTCTAAAACATAAAAGTTGTAGAGCTTTTCGTCATCTTTCTAATTCCGTAAGAATCATGTCAATCCGAGTTCGGAGTAGAAATTTATAGCCGAAATACCGAAGCAGTATCTGATGCAAAGTTGAGCTGGAGTTCACGAAAATCTGGGAAGGTCGATCAAGCTGGGAAGGTCGATCAATCGACTGAAAGGTCGATCAATCGACCAAAATGATGGAGTTTGAGACGAAAAGGACTTCTTAATACAGATTTTTAAGGAGTCGATCGATCGACTTCCTCTAGTCGATTAATCGACCCTGACTTTTCGAGCCAGGAAAGTTGCGCGACTTGGAGAGTATTTAAAGCCAAACCAACAACTCGAGAAAGGGATTAATTTTTTAGAGCTAGTTTAGATTTTTCTTTTTCATAGCTAGACGTAGAGATAGAGATTTTTTATTCTTTTTTAGAGTTTTTGTTCCTTTAATCTTTTCAGCATTCCTTTCTTCAATGTATTATTTTTGTTCAGTTGATTCCTAGTTTAAATTTAAAGATTAGTAGAGAGTATTGTTAATTTCGTTTCTAAAGATCATCATACTTGTGGATTAAGCTTGGATCAAATAATTTCTATTGAAGGTTGAGGTATTTTTAATTAATTAAATTGATGTCATTTTTCATTCCTTATTTGTTTATGTCATTTAATTACAGCATGTGTGGCTAATTTCTTAGGGATGGGGATCTAATGATTCCCATCCGAGGGATGTACTTCTAATAATATAAATCTAGAATTAAAATATGAGATTTTGTTTTATGGTTGTTATGTTATCACGAACGGATGAAATCCCCGCCACTAACTGGGATCAAGTGTGTCGAGCCATACCCTAGATCTCAGATCTGTGACGGTAATTTTACCTCAATCATTGTTATATGGTCTTTTTACTTTTATCGTGTGGATCTACTTACGATTATGATCCGAGATCGAGTGTGCCGAGCCATGCCCTGGATCTTGGATCTGTAATGGTAATTTTATCTTAATTACTCTCTAATCTGAAATCAAGTGTGCCGAGTCATGCCCTTGATCTCAGATCTTTGGTGGTATTCTTGTTGGAATTTTTACCCACTTTGAGGATGATTTTTATTTGCATCTGAGATCAAGTGTGCCGAGCTATGCACTTGATCCCAGATCTATATATAGAAATAATCTCTGAAATTAAGTTCTGATTGCAGGGATGCAATGTGGAACCTATCCGGGTTTTGACCATTTATCTTTCATAAAAGATATTTTTTTTCAATGATATATCTCATAATTTAATCCTTAGATTTGTATTACAGGAAGAACAAATCAAAGATGGAAGGATTTAGCATCTTCATCTTTACTTTTATTTTTGAATTATCAATTAAGTTTTAGTTTATAGTCAGTACTGTCATCTCACAAAACCGCCTAAATCATAATATTAGTAGGTACTGTTAGTCCTAGATAGATTTCTTAAATTACTGTCTCATCTTTTTAGATCTTCCAAAATAGTCCTCGTGGGAACGATCTCGTACTCCGCACCCACTATATACAATCTGATTCGTGCGCTTGCCAGTAAAACATCATAATTAAATTCACATCATAAAGCCCAGTTGGTGGCTAAGGGATATGCACAAAGGGAAGGAGTAGATTACAATGAAAATTTCTCACTGGTATTAAAATGCACATCGATTCAGATATTGTTTGCTATAACGGCCTTCTTTAATTTCGAGTTAGAGCAACTTAACATTAAGACGGCTTTCTTACATTGAGATTTAGAAGAACAAATTTATATGGAAAAGCCCGAATGATTCAAAAAAAAGAGAATGGAGGAGTATGTGTACTGATTAAAAAAGTCGCTATACAATTTGAAGCAATCCCTAAGGCAATGGAACAAACGCTTCAACTCCTTCATGGAAAAGCCACTATGTGAAAATGCAAAAAAAAACAACTGTCCAAAACAGTCGTTTTCCAAAAAATGACAGTTTTTGTCCGTCGAGTGAGCCATCCTAGAAAAAGCAGTAGTATTTTTCAACAACATATTTAGACCGTCGTTTATGTCATCAAAATAACGACTATCTTCGGCTGTCGACCACAAACGACTGTTTTGAGCTGTTATTTTTTATGTCGTTTTATTGAAAAAGACATAACGTATTCCCTGCATAATCGACATATTATGACTGTCATTTCTCTTTAGAATAATCACGTTTATGAAACAACCACGGTTTTGAGCAGTCGTATTTATTTATTTATATATTTTTAAAAATATTTAAAATTTAAAAAACGATGATTTTTTAATAATTTTCGTTTAAAATCTAATGAAATCTATAATCATCAAAATACATAAATTTCTAAATTCACCATAAGAAAATTCACATCTTAAAATAAATAAATTCATAATCATCATCCTTAATTACAACTTTCAACTTTCAATTTTAAAATAATCATAAAAAACATAAAACTTAAAATTCCCAAAAAAAACTACTAAGCATCCAAATCTATTAAATGTCTATAACCAAATAAATCCAATTTATATTATGCCTAACAATAATCATATAAATTGGATAAGTCTCTTTGGCCAGATAATTGTATCCCCAATTGTAATATCTGCTAATGTCCCTTCACTTGCATACAGCTAGGTGGCGATATCATAAATATCATTTACTATGATGTTAAATGAATCTGTTGATGTTATCGCCTCTCTATTAATATGTCCCAGTGCAATAAGTTTTTTTCTGAAGTTCTTTAATAAACAGCGCGTAGATGATTGATCCACTGGTGAATCAGGAATAACCGATGAATGTCGTTGTACCTACAAAAATAATGATAATTGATTAGTATTAAAAAAAATTATATCAAAAAATTATAATTTTGAAAAGAAATTTGGGCCTTCATGAGATTGAAATTTGTACCTGAGAAGAACCTGAATCTGACATTAGTGTTCCTTGAGAAATAACTTGACTCGATAATGCATTGACTTTTTCCTCAAGGGTCTTGCGTGCCTTACGGTCCTCATCAGATTGTTAAATAAGTAAATCAAACTTCGATTCAATGTTTTTACGTGCTCTTTTCTCCCATTGAACGTTCTCTCTGCAAGGTGCTGATGCTTGAATAGCGGTCTTAGATACACCCCTACCCATGCCTTGTACACAACCTCTTCCATCACGGCCACAAACCTAAGCAACAAAATATTTTAGAACTATAAATTCCTTATAAGGAAAAGAAGAAACAAAAAAGGGAGGTGAACATCATTTACTTTAGCAACACGGTCAGTATCTAAATCGTTATCCCCTAGAAGAGGATCGTTCATAATGATTCTTCTAATATCATCCTGCAAAGAATAAATATTAATTAAATATTTCAATACTAAAATTCTGATGTAAAATGAACTAAAATAATAGTCTTACTAGTTGATTGCTCATAACGGGAAAAGGACAAGTCCCATCTTTCTTGGTATGAAAGGCTATATATATATTTGTGTCCTAGTGACTCTACCATCAGAACTCTATTTTTTCTGTACAATAAAAATTTTATGTAAATATTAATATTTTAAATAATTATATACAAATAGAATATTGGATATATATTACCAATTCCTCTGCCAAGTTTTCCCTGGAAGACTTTCCTTTTTCTTGACGTGCTTGCTCTTATTGTTCCGTCGAATACATATCAACAAAATTTTCCCAGTCTTCTTTCTTCACACGATTTGGTATATCATTTTTTCGTTCCACATTTGTTTGATATTTATCGTAGTGTATGCGCAGGTTATGTTTCCACCGTTTCCAAGAAGTATTAGCTTTCGATAAGACCATGCTTTTGTGACTTGTTGAAATATCGTATTTAGCCTGTGATAATAAAAAAAAGAATAAAAAAATTATTAGTAGAATAATTAAATTTGATTTTAAATGATTTACTTCCACTCGTAAAGACTTTACTCCATATAATAAAAAAAAGATTAAAAAAATTATTAGTATAACAATTAAATTTGATTTTAAATGATTTACTTCCACTCACAAAGACTTTACTTCATATTTGCTCTTTCACGACAATTGGTATATCACGCCAAGTACTATATGTAGGTGGGCAATGTGCCCTCGCCATTCGACCTACAAACATAGAGAATTCTGTTGAACCTTCTCTAACAGGTTCCCCATATTCATTGAAATGGAGTGATTTTTTAGGCTGACCTAAATGAATAATATCTTGTTAGTAATCTATTCATAACAATTATTATATAAAAAAGAAGAAGCAAACTAACCAGTCCCTTGAATATTTGCTTTGTTCAGACAGATTTTCTTGAGCGTCGTTTTGTTCAGACCCATTTGGTCGAGACTCAAACCCACTTGTTTCAGATTCAAATTGTGCCATCAATTTTTTGCTAAAAAAAAAATATATATATATATATATTTATTCATTGGTTGCTTGCTTCATAGTCGCAAACAGAACACGGTACATTCATTGTCTTCACAATAAATATTTCAGAAAAAATGCAATTATTCTTTTTAATATTGAATAAACAATTATATTGAATGATATAAACCCCATTTATGGTGCAGTTGATTCAAACCCCGAATTAGTCCCACCCTACTGCTGGTGTGGTTGGGTTCAAGCCCCATGTAGGCCCAAGGATATGGGTTTGAATGCATGGTGATCCCTTACTAATAGACCAAACAATTGTACATAAACAACACCACAATTCGCCTATAAAAAAATCATAACATGAGATTATAAATTTGCTAGTGTTCCACAAGAACTAAAAAATGGAATTTTTAGAAGAAGAAAAAATGATTGTTGCATAAAAAATGACCAAATAGAATTATTATGTTGTGTAGAAAACGTAGTTATATCTCCAACTTTGATTTCCTTAAAGATTATTGCTTTCATAAGTAACAAACACCAAAAGAGGGAATGAAAATACAACGTGAAAGGTCTCTTCATCATGTTTCCTTGGTCTGTTAGATGATCCAATGATGGATCACCACTTGGACAATTTAGATTGGTCACAGATTTGCGCCACATGACATAATGATAAATCATACTTCAATGGTATGAAATAAAAAAGTATAATTTTGACGGTGTAAGATCATTTAAACGCCACGTTGGTGTTTAAATGTCGGTTAGAAACAATTATCCCAAAAAACTATAGTTCTTGTGCATTAAAAATTCTAATTTCAACAAAAAATTGAAGGAAATGGGTTGGGCAGGTTTGCTAGCAAGTTGACTCGATCCATTAACATCCCTAGAAGTTGTGCTCGTTAATGGCATCAATAACTTAGATTATAATGCAGCAACACAATCAACCCATTGCGCATGCGTTGTGATTTGTGATGTATAGCTAGGAAGATCATATTAATTGTTAATATTAATTCAACAGGCCAACTCATTCCACCAATAAGAGCCTTGAATTGGGAAAGTGTGTAAAAATTATTACAGAATCTTTGATTGGCAGTCAGTTTGAAGCTTCCAAAATATCAGCAATAGTGAAGCTAGCTCATTCAGCACAAAATCCAAACCTACCTCTTATTTTGACCACCATGAAACTTCAATTAATACTGGAAGCTCAGCTTTATAATTGGTCGTACTTCATCCAATTAAACAAGGAAAACACCAGCATACTTCTCAAAATGATGCAAGCGTTCTAGATTTGCATTTATGGAGCCTACATTTAAATCCCTAAACTGGGATTCACCATTCTAAAAGTCTTTGAAAAGACCACTGGATGGTTTTTAGTCCATCTCTAAAAAAGCTAACTGAGATTATGAGCTATGATTATCACACTTCAACGGTGTGAGATTAAAATATAAGATCATTTAAACACTGTTTAAATGTCGGTCAGGAGCCATTATCCCTAGGCAGTAGGAGCTTTTAAAGTTTAAGGGTTGTTGACGGGTTGGGTTGGGTGTGTCCAATAAAAAAATCACATATGCCTGACTGAGATTGTCAATACTATTGAAGAAAAGCTTGAATAAGCCAAACAGCTATATCCATATTTCACTATGAATGGCCATTGGATGAATGTGATCTTATATATCTTCACACACTCCATGAAGAAAGCAAAAATTACAAGCCAAACCCATGGAAATGCTCCATTGTATAATCAAATCAGTATCAGTTGGTAGGTTCCCCCACCACCAAATTTCCATGCAAGAGCTTATCTTGATGAAGGGATAACAGTAGTGCTCTTCTTTAGGGCAGTTGATAAATCCACCAAAACAAAATGATAAATCCACTCCTTTTTGGCTGTTTAGTTGACTTTAGAGGAAAAATTCCCCATACTTAAAAAGGAGAGGAGTGTGATATTATTTAAAGGATTAATATGGGATCAGAGGCATTATCACTGATGAAGCTATTTCAGCCACCGAATATTAGCAGAAATTAACTCAAGTTTTTTGAGCATTGAAATTTGTGTGAATTGACTTTTGACTAAAAGGTGCTTCATTACTGTAATAACCTTATGGTGCTTCGGAGGTAGAATCCCTTAATTAAAATGGATATTGGGGTATTTTTCTCACAAAGTAAATTAAAAGGCAAATAGGGATTGATTCATCATTTCATGGGGCTAGATCTATTTTATCAATAGCTCTGTTTATTTCCTTTACAAGTTATGAATACAGTGTGTGGTACACAACTAATTATACAGGTAATATGGTTTTAGAGATTTTGCTTATATAAAATTGACTAAATAGATAGAGGTGAGGTGTGTCCATCCCCAGAGGGCGCCTTTACGCCTATTTAAATGGAGCACTCTCGCTCCGATTTTCACTCACTTTGTATCCTCTTTGTTCTTACTGTCTCCGACATTCTGACAGTGTAATCATGGATTCGACCTCTGTCACGCCGCAAAGACTTGCCCAACGTCCTGCAGGTCATCCACGTGATCAGCCAAGTAGTCGCTTCGCGACTCGGGACCTGTGTTCCGAATATGTTTTCAATCTCGCGGCATTTCAAGCACTGCTTGTCTGTGCCGTTTCCCTCGCCTATGCGATGGCTCTCAACGTCCATTTTCTCCTCACTCCGCTTGTGATCAAAGTGTCCGAACGTGTTGTTCGGTTATTCTATCAGAACATGGCATGGGTGCCCGCCTCCGTCGAGAATCAAGTCGCCGCCCACTTCACTGTTTCAATCGATGGATGGTCGCGCCCAATTTATCCGCACACCGTTGCGGAGGTTTTTAACGTTTCGTGCGATCGCCCTCACAATCACACTTTGGGTGAAGAACTCGACGAGTCTCAGGAGGATATAATCAACGAGAGGTGCCGCGGCATATTTTCTTCTGGGATCGCCACTAGGCGATCAACATTGCCGCGCCCGCTTTTGTTCTAGGATAGTGTGGTCTGCAACAATCTCTACCCCCGTGGCCACATTTCTGAGCGCACCGGTGATCGAGTTCAGGCGCTTTATGGTGTCCACCGAAATTCATGGATCAACGTGCCCAAGATTCTTCATGATGGCATGTGGCGATGCCATGACGAACTCACCAACCCTGCCACTGGTGAAGCCCCGTTGATCTACTTCCCCCATTATGTTATGAAATTGCTTAATTTCCTTCGTTTCTCGTTCTATCGGGATGATGATATCGAGGACCTCGCATTCTATCGTTATGGTGCAACCCAATGGAACCGCAGTATGCGTCTCTTGGGAAATGTCCCGGATGCCCCCGCTGATGTGCCGGCCCAACCTGCTCCACCACGCCAGCGCCGCCGCGTACGCCAGGATGACCATCCTGCCCCTGATCAGGGCCCCGAGGAGGGTGTGTCGCTTGGTTCGCTCCAAGCCCAAATTAACTCTTTACAAGAGGAGTAGCAGCGACAACATGGTGCACTCATGCACCGTAGCTACTATGATCGTTCCTTCCTCCATCAGATCGGGCAGCGCATGTGGCCTGATAGTTATGAGGAGATGCGCGCCAGGGCCCGCCAGGCCGAGGCGGATGGGGATGATTAGTTTGTTTAGTCTAGGATTAAGAGTCCAATCATAAGTGTCCTTGTAATCATCGTGCTTATCAATGAAATAGTGTGTTCTCTAATCTGTTTGGGATTGCCATTGCACATTACCTGTTGCATTTAGAAGAGTGAAAACCAATATTAATATAACAAAATATGTAAATTTTCACCTCTCTGCTGACTTGGTGTCGATTAATCGAGGTTTATACTCGATTAATCGACCCACAGTTTTCGAAAAAAAAAAAACAAAAATGATGATTTTGGGTGTCGATGAATCGACCACATAGTCGATTAATCGACCCCACTTTTCGGAACCGAATCCTATTTGGATTCTTCTTTGTTTTTTTTATTGTTTTACTTTTTTGTCCTTGGGATCCCTTGAGCGTAAACCACACTTTTCATTGTTTTTTTTTTGCGGGACACCTCTTTCCACTCCTACTCCAACTCTATAATTTTTCCCTTTATATTTACCTTTAGGCTCACTTTTCATTAAAACTTGCACATCCTTCTCATGGCCCGCCGATTCTATCTTACCAGAGCTCGGTTATCAAAGATGGAAGAGACTGCTAAAAAGCGAGAGCGTCGCTCTCATCGGACGGTCCCTTTTGCGCCTAGCAATGTTGAAATCATCGACCTCGATCCGATGATCCTTCCTTCCTGGGGAGAACCATCCAGAAAGAAGGTAAATCGTTCCAAATCTCCTACACCGTGCATCAATACTGATATCGAGATAATTGATGTGGTTCCGTCACCATCTCCCCCATCTCCATCTCCTACTTTCACCTCACCGCCTCCATCCATACCATCGGCGGTGTCTCATCAATTTCCCCTTGATCTTTGGGAGATATTGTTCCCTGTGCCTACGAACATAAATTTAAGTGAACCGAGGTGGATGG
This sequence comes from Chloranthus sessilifolius, assembly GCA_021018995.1. NCBI lineage: Eukaryota > Viridiplantae > Streptophyta > Magnoliopsida > Chloranthales > Chloranthaceae > Chloranthus > Chloranthus sessilifolius. The sequence continues at coordinate 131,938,485 of CM037585.1, forward strand.
GTCCGCCTAACATTGATTAACAAAGTTGGATTCATGTTTAGTTTAGGATTTAGGTTTTATTTTATTTTTTGTATTTTTCTTATGTTTATTTCTAGCGTATTAGTTTTTTTTTAGTTTATGTTGTTTTTAATTCCCTAAAATAGTGTAACCATATTTCCTTCAATAAATTTTTGGTCATGTTCCAATTTGATGCATATATTCTCTGCACCTGGTCTTTGTGTTGAGGTACTTTTTCAAACAGGTTTGAGGGTGCGCTACTTCTTTCAGTCAATGCGGCCATTGTCATCTTTAGGTTTGAGGGTATGATTATCTATTTTGCGTCACTTAATTTTTATTGCGTCACTTATTTTTCTATTAATAAAATAAAATAAAATAAAATAAAATATTTAAAAAATTTAAAAAAAAAAAAAAAAATTTAGCTTTTTCTCGATCAATCGACTCAAAGGAGTCGATTGATCGACCTACCACTCTCGATCGATCGACTCCTTTGAGTCGATTAATCGACAGTACAAAAAAAACATATATATATATTTGGAAAAAAAAAAAAAGAAATTTTTTATCTTTGAAGTCATCATGCACATTATTTTACGATTGTTTTCAAACTTTAGTTGATGATGCATGTGAATTTAATTTTGAGAATACTGATGTCATATTCTAATTACTTGTATCTAAGATGATAAAGCTTAATGTGATATTTTGTGGATAATTTTGATATTCATGCTTAGAATTTTTACACTTATACCAAACTAAGACTTAGAAATCGATGAACTGGTTTTGAACGTTGAATCTTAGGTTCTTAGTGGAGACAAAACCCGGTGAGCTTTAGAGCTAATTTCTCGTCATTGATGAGTGAATACATAAACTCGGAGTTTTCTTTGAATACAAATTATTTTGCATGATCTCATACACTTTACTTTGGCTTGTGACTTTGCATGAAATCAAATTCATATCATTATGTTAGAATGTACTGTATATCTACTCAAGACAAATAGGCAAGGTTACCATCTTTTAAGGATATGATTGAAGGCCATCTTTGGCTCGTTTATGCTTAAAATAACCTACCTTATATAAATTTATCCTTCTAGTACTCCTTTGAGCCTATTGAAAAATTTACCTTTATACATTCTTTGATAAGCCACGTTAACCTTTAACTCTTCATCATTTCTAAAAATTCAGCTTTACCCTTCTTATTTCTGAGAAATTAGGAACGAGGGATGAGAGTGAATGAAAAGAGAGTAAGTGGAGAGTTACTGAGTTGTGGTGTTTACTGAGAGTGTATGGTAAAAATATAAAAGAAAAATGGGGGAGAAAAAGAAAAAGAAAATTATGAAAAATAATGAAAAATATGAGGTGCTTCAAGAAAAGGAAATTCAAAAGAAAAAGAAAGTTGAGAAAAATAGAAGAATATTAAGAAAAATAGTGAGAGATTAGAAAAGAAAAAGAAGAGAAATAGAAAAATTAAAAAGGTGTTTCCTTTCCGATTTCTCAGAAATTTTGAATCCCAACTTCCCTTTTTTTCTTACCCTTTCCTGAGCCCCATTATAACCCTACAAAAAGACCTTCATGATCGGATCTTGCATTGGTAACTGCCTTGTGGAGAGTGAATATGTGATACTTATGACACTTGATATGACATACTTAGGATATACAAGTATCTTCTTATGAGATTTATTTTTGTTCATTGATTGCATCGTGTTTCATTTATCATGTGAGACCTTTTTATTTGCTTTGTATTGATCTCTCACATGTGTGCGAAAACTTACCCATCATCGGAGTGATTTTATTTTAAGAGTATACCTAAAGTGAGGATTGAGTCTAAACAACAGGTCTGACGGTTTCCCGTTTGAACTAGTTCTGAGATGAATGAATTTTGGTTTGGGTATGCACACACTTCACGATTAAGCATGAATGGATGAGTTATCTAACGATTTGAGCATTAGACTAATTTGAATGGATGCTAGTATGATTAGTATAACATTGTTAATTAAAATTGAGGATTCGCATGTTGAATTGATTAATGATTTTGAGTTTTGAATGGTATATATGTTATCAAAATCATATTTTGAAAACTTAATTTTATCGATGGTTTCAAAAATGTATTGAAGTTTGGGGGTAACTTCACTGTAAACCCTCAGAAGACACAACTCCTCCACTAGGGATCACCTAGGAGTTTAAAGGCTTGTTGCGCATGCTAAGTGCAATCGTGTTCCCTACGAAAGTGGCATTTATTTTCTTTAGTTTGCTTTGCTTGAGGACTAGCAAAGTGTAGGTTTGGGGGTGTGATGAGTAGTGAAATATAATGATATTTCACCCCTAAATACATACATTTAGCTATTTGATGAAGGCTATTTGATGAGAATTATTAGATTTGAAGTGTTTCAGATAAATACAAGCCAAGTGTGGAAAACAGCCCAAGAATTCTGAAAATAATATCAAAACACTGCAACGTTGGGTCATCGAGAACTTGGTTCTACTTGCGGCTAACTTTGGACCTTCAAGATGGCTGAATTATGAAATTTTCAAAACATGAAAGTTGTAGATCTTTTTGTCAGCTTTCCAACGGCGCACAAATATCCTCAATCCGAGTTCGAGACAGAAAGTTATGGCTGAAATACCAAAGTAGTGTCTGATACAAAAGTGGGCTGGAATTCACGGATTTTTGGGAGCTCGATGCATCGACCCTTTTGGTCGATTAATCGAGGAGAAAATAGTGTCAAACACGAAACTGGCATTTTAAAGCTGATTTTGAGCCTCTTTTGTAGGGTCGATGCATCGACCCTATTGGGTCGATTAATCGACCCTAAATTGTCGAGTTGGGAGACTTCTGCGACCGGGAATCTATTTAAAGCGGCTCAAAAACTTCGAGAATCAATTAGAATTAGAGAGAGAGGAGATTAGAGAGTTTTAGTTTTTAGTCTTTATTTTTCATAGTTAGACATAGAAATAGGGAGTTTTTAATTATTCCTTTTTGAGAGCTTTGTTCCTTTAATTTCCAGTACTCATTCCTTCAGTTTATTATTATTTTTGTTCAAGTTGATTCATGCATTAATTTCGTTTCTGAAGATCATCGTACTTTTGGATCAAGTAATTTCTATTGAAGTTTGAGGTATTTTTAATTCATTAAATTAATATTATTTTCTCTTCCTTATTTATTTATGTCATTTAATTGCAATATGTGTGGCTGAATTCATAGGGATGGGGATCTAATGATTCCCATCCGAGGGATGTACTTTTAATAATATAAATTTAGGATTAAAATATGAGATCTTATTTTATGGTCGTTGTGCTATCACGAACGGATGAAATCCCCGCCACTTCTGGAATCGCGTGTGCCGAGCCATGCCCGGGATCTCAGATCTGTGATGATAATTTTATCCAATCATTTTTATATGGTTTTTTTGCTTTCATCATGTGGATATAATTACGATTATGATCCGGGATCGAGTGTGCCGAGCCATGCCCTGAATCTTGGATCTGTAATGGTAATTTTATCTTAATTACTCCCTAATCTGAAATCGAGTGTGCCGAGCCATGCCCTTAATTTCAGATCTATGGTGGTATTATTGTTGGAATTTTTACCCACTTTGGGGATGATTTTTATTTGAACCTGAGATCAAGTGTGCCAAGCCATGCCCTTGATCTCAGATCTATATATGAAAATCATCTAAGTCCTGATTGCAGGGATGCAACGTGGAACCTATCGGGGTTTTGACCATTTATCTTCCATAAAAGATGTTTGTTTTCAATGGTATATCTCATAGTTTAATCCGTAGATTTATATTATGGGAAGAACGGACCAAAGATGGGAGGATTTAGTATCTTCATCTTTATCTTTATTTTTGAATTATCAATTAAATTTCAGTTTGTAGTCAGTAATTATCATCTCATCAAACCGCTTAAATCATAAAACTGGTAGAATACTGTTAATTCTTAGTAGATTTCCTGAATCACTGTCTTGTCCTTTTAGATCTTTCAAAATTAGTCCTCATGGGAACGATCTCGTACTCCGCACTCACTATATACAATCCGATTCGTGCACTTGCGAGTAAAATATTACAATTAAAATTCACACCAATAAGGCAGCAGTTCAAGAAACACATTCATGAAGGATGGAGAAGTTAGAGAGTTCAATGTCGATCAGAAATGAATGGAGAAATAAAGCTCGCAAAGCCGACCCCCCAATAGATGGAATAAAGTTGCCTATGATGATGATGATGATGATCCACATCATATTGGCTATTGAATTTTTTTGTATGTATCACATCAACTAGATCGTATTTGGTTACAAAACGAATTTGGAGTCAACCATGACATGATTGACTCATGCTAGGAGCTTCCCTAAGGGAAAACAAGTCATAAAACTTGATTAAGTCGAGTTGATATGGGAAAGGTTTAAAGAATACGTTTTCAAGAATTTAAAGCTAAAATAAATAAGATAATAATAAACAATCAACATATTTTGAGATCTGAGATCAAAACTGACACAATCATCCACAAATACAGGTTGTAAGCACAACTTACGTGAGGAGGCATACCCACTCCATCTAGATTGGCATATCTAGACACTCAGTCATGGAACCATCATAATCTGCAAAACCAAAACCCAACATTATCTCAAAAATATTTGACCAATTCATAAAAGTGAATTTTGAAACAAATGATAACAATACAAAACAACATTGATTGGATGGAGCAGAACTTGTAAGGAAATTTTGTAAAGTAAATAGATAAAGCACTCAGCAGCAAATAAATGAGTAGTTTAAAACCAACTTCTTATGAAGAATCAAACCGTTCAACTACTCAATATGGGGAAAAATCACAAAGAAAGTTAATGATCAAAACTATGATGAAAATAAGCTTACTTCCATAGTAATAGGCAGTAGACTATTATCCGTTAAGAAGATAACACATATTTGGATCACAAAACTCTGGAAGTAGAGGAGTTGTAGACTGCTCAAACGATGGGACTTGCATAGTTGCAACTTCACCAGAACCAGCACCCCCATATTGAATAACAGAGGGCTGTTTTAAAGAATCGAGAGCACTTAGTCCGAGTAGATTTGCAACGATTGCTTCATAGATTGGGAGTGTTGGTATTGATTCAAGGAGTTTTAGGATCTTGTGTAGGGCTCCTGCTTTAACGATGGCTGATCTGTTCCTGTTCAAAGAGAGGCATTGATCGATTAGTAACCGAGAGATCAAGGTTGAGTAAAGATCATAGACGAATGGAAACCACAAAAAACAAAGCCAACCAAATCACATAACACGATCATCATTTGATCTCAAACTGTGGAGAGAAAATTAGAAAAAATGCCACATTTAAGGTATAAGAAACTAAAAAAACGATTATAGAAAGAAAACGACCAGAGATATAAAAAAAAATCAACAAAAGATTAAAAAAAAAAACTTGATCCGAAATCCTAAACTTACATATCGTTTCTGATCCCCAAATTGAGTAACACATAGAGCGATGCGATCTGAAAATCTGGACCGTCCAAATCTAGCATTCCAACAAGAGGCAGAATCGCACCTCTGAATCCTCCTTCGTGGAAGGGAGATGTAGGGGAGTTCGTGAGAGGAGAGGACGATCTGAGGGAAAAGACTCGACGATTATATACAAACGGAAAGAGAGAGGGAGAGAAAAAAGGGGGAAAAGAGGGAGAGAAACTTACAATTTTTAATAAATCTATGCAGAAATTTGATTTGTATCGTCTTCTTCTTCTGTGCAGCAATTTTGTCCGATAGAAGTAGCATCCTAGCTGGTTTGGTAATAGAGGAAGAAAGAAAGGAGAGACGAAGAAAGAAGGGAGAGAACCTTAGGGTTTCAAATTAGGTTTCAAGTATTTTTTCACTCACGGTTTATTATTTATATTAGACTTTTTTTAAAAGGATAAGTTTGCCCTCTTAAAAAAAATCAATAATTACCCGCCTGTCCTTTTCTTAAAAAATCACAGTAATAAGATACTAAACGACTGCTTTTGGCCATTGATTAGTTTACGACTGCTTTTAGCAGTGGGTTTTTTCATAATGCTAACGTTGTTTTTTTAGCTTTTTCACGTAGTGAGCATGATTATATTCACAATGGGCATGATCATTGTATTTACTTTCGTATTCTTCCTGATAGTTCATATATATATTTGTTTCTTTAAGTTGATGGCATGCTTATTGCTGCTAAGAACATGTCACATGTGAATCTATTAAACCGTCAATTGGCAAGTGAGTTTGATATGAAAGATCTAGGTGCTGCAAAAAAGATTTTTGGTATGAAAATCTGGCGGGAAAGAAAGCATGGAAATTTGTGATTATCTCAAAAGAAATACATAGGAAATGTACTAGACAGGTTTAGTATGGACAATGTTAAACCAACTAGTAAATTTGTATCCCGCCATAGAAGAAAAAGTGGAAGATACGTTACATGTGTCATATGCGAGTGCAGTTGGGTGTCTTATGTATGTTATGTTGTACAGAAAGCCCGACATTGCCCAAGTGGTCAGCATTATTAGTAATTACATGAGAAATCCAGGAAAAAAGCATTGAAATGTTGTAAAATGAAGTTTGAGGTATCTGAGAGGAACAGTGGACTTGAGTATTTAATTTGAAAAATATGAAGCAATAGATGATGTTGAAGGATATATCGACTCAGATTTTGCAGGGGACTTAGACAAGATAAGGTCTACTACAGGCTATGTATTCACACTTGCAAGTGGAGCGATTAGTTGAGAATCAATGTTGCAATCAATAATTGCTTTATCAACTATAGAAGCAAAATACATGACAGCTATAGAAGCAACAAAAGAAGCAGTTTAGGTAAAGGGTTTAGTCAAGGAACTTGATTTGGACTAAGAGAGGACATTGCTACACTGTGATAGTTAGAGTGTCATGCACCTAGAGAAGAATCAGGTGCATCATGCACCGACAAAACATATAGCGATCCGATATCATAAGATACGCGAGTACATAGCGGAAGGCAAGATTCATCTTTTGAAGGTGAATACTAAAGATAATGTTGCAGATATGTTGACAAAGCTGATACCCAAGGAGAAGTTCAAGCATTACTTGGACTTGATTAATCTCACTAAGTGTTGAAGATTATGTTGCACTCCAGGAAGGGTGCAAAGCCTTGCATTCTAGGTGAAAGAATGTGGAAGGAGAGAATGATGGAAGTAGAGCGAGAAGCACTACGTTGGTATCTTCAAAGTGACTTGTAACGATTCAAGCCAAGGTGGAGATTGTTGAGTTGTGACTTGAATCTCATGGCCACGACCACGAGTTCGTGACTACGAGTGCACTACCTTGAACTTTAGGGTTCAAGTTTGTGGCCACAAACTTGAGTTTGTGGCCATGACTTCAAGGCTCTTCCATCTACGGAATCGAATTTTGTTGGGGTTATTGAGGGGTATTTTCGTCATATGTGAATTGAGTGATTATACTTATATTAAATATAAATCTAATTAGAAATTATGGTTTAATATTAAAGACTAAAAAGGAAATTTGATTTCTGTAGTGAGTGAGGCGAGATCTGAGAGATTGTAACCCTAATTTTCACAAATTAGTGAAAGGACTCAGCATCACCCGTGGACGTAGGCAAATTGCCGATTCACATAAATTTTGTGTTTGCGTTTTATTTGTTGTGTGTGTTTAATTTGATTGTAATAATTTTTACATCTACTAATTATTAAAATAAAATCATTCTCCCTCCTCCCTCTCTAGAGTAATAGTTTTATAAAATTTATAAACTTAGCCGTTGTCAGCCATTAATTTTTAAAATAGAATACCCTAACTCCAATGCCTAATTATACTTTTGTATCTACCACCATAGTTTCACATTTTTTAGCAGTTGACTTCTAATTTCACATTTTTCATAATGGGTCAGTTTGAAGCCAAGTCAAGTTAAAAAGCCGTAAAACCCCCAAAGGCTGTAAAAGATGATAAAATCAAGTTTTTCAGTTTGGACGATTCTAAACGCCTTAACATCATTGACTGCTTGAATCTCAAGATAGAGATCATTTTTTATCATGAAATTTCACAGGATTGATCTTAAGATCACAGGCGTACCATCAAATGATCCATTTTACTCAAATAAGTATAGCTACTATAGATGAGTGTTGGAGCTCCCCTAGAAGAGCATTAGAGGAGCATTGGAGCTCCTTTGTAACAGTAATATCACTCTCCTATGGAGGCGACATCGCTCCTTAGTGGCAGCGATATTGCTCCCCTATGGAGGCGACATCGATTCTTGATGGTAGCGACATCACTCATCTCGGAGTCCAGTAATTCTGTGTTGATTTCTATCTTCGTTTTTGAGTAAAACGGACCGTCTGATGGCACGCTCATGATCTCAAGATCAATCATATGAAAGATCAAAACAAAAAAAAAAAAAAAAAAAAAATTTAAAAATCATCATGGGATTCAAAGCAGTCAATGATGCTAAAGCGCTTAGACCCATCCAAGGCGAAAAATTTGTTTTTTTCACCTTTTATAGACTTTAGAGGTATTTAGTAATTTTTGACTTGGCTTGACTTCAAACTAGTCACTTATGAAAAAGGTAAAATTCGAGGTCTACAGCTGGAAAAGAGGTGAAACTATGGTGTTCCATTCCCAAAATATTACCCTTAGTAATTTTCGCAGCCACTGCAACACGACGCCTTTTGAAAGAGAACATAGTGCTCCCCATATAACATCTTTTATATATGGCAAAAGCTAGTGCTGAATGCTGAACTTGTCAAGAAACCAATGAAAAAGTCGAAAGTGACGTCCACCGATTAGTGGGAGAAACGAAAATGTTCAAAAAGAGAGATGAACGAAATCATATTACTTTTTTATTCATCAATAAAAAAATGTCCACATTACCTTTTGGACGGTTTCTGTGGTTGTTATAATGAAAGTATTACAGAGTGTATGTGATGCGACATGACTAGCTATACACTTGGAGGGCCTCAAATACTACAATCAGTCGCATCATGCTATATAAGGTATCTGTAACATTGTCTATAAAAAAAAATTGTTTATTGTTTATAATTTTTCATTATTATAATTCATAGCAAGGATCACTAAAATCAGATTCCCTTTCGATTTCAGTGGGGATCCAAATCAAAATTTCGGCCAAAATCTTCCCCCACAGTCTCAAAATTACCAAAATTTGGAGTTTTTGTTTCAGTTTCAGATTTTGGCCGAAATTTTAAACCGTGATTTCAAGAACAAAAAAAATTTCGCTTTCAGATAATGTAAGAGTCAGTGTCTATCAATAGAATATATATATATATATATATATATATATATATATATATATATATATATATATATATATGTGTGGCATATGACAATATGGATTGCTTTCGCTGGTGATGTAAGGGAAGTTATGGTTGAGTAATTAGTATTAGGTAAAGCGGCACTAGAGTCCTATTTTAGAGAAGTACGACATGTAATATATATATTATTTCATGAGTGCCGCATGTGTTACAGATCTTTAAAATGAAAGATTAGGATGAAAATGGAGATCTAATCTTTTGATTCAAAGCTATCCGATGACATCCAAATTTAACTTTTATTGATTTTAAATGGTGTTTGAATGCATTGAATCGCCATAAATATTATTTTCATTCTATTCTTCTACAAAATAAATGAACCTATTAAAAAAAGGGATTGACTCTCCTAATCGTCATTTCAACACCAATTTGTTAGATGATTTCACACCATTAATGGCTGAGTATGTAGATAATCCACACCATCAAAGTGATAGATCATATATCAAAGGGAAATGGGTCAAAAAATCAAACTTTTTGAGCAATTCGAATCATTCGATATGTTGACTATAATATCAACCGTTGTTTTTAGTTTGAATGACTAATATCAAAGTTCATCAATCAGATTGTTCATATTGATATATAGGAGTGATTTTTTGGGCTAAGATATGTTACAATAAGGAATTGCCAATTGGAAAACTTATGCTGGTCAAGATTTGAGCCATATGGCACAATGATAAATCACACTTTGGCGGTGTGAGATAATAATTACAATTTTAATGGAGTTAGATCATTTAAACACCACCCTAGTGTTTAAATCATGGGTTAAAATCTCAGAAAAAACGATACGTATCGTCCAACCTTAAAATCGATACGTATCGAACGATACGTATTGGTATCGGACCATACATTCCAAGGCATCGTCCGTAATTTTGGACTTTTGTATGAGAGACACTGATACGGTACCTTGAATATACCGTATCGGTGAGGTCTAAAATCGATACGTATCGGTATCGGACGATATTTTAACCTGTGGCTTAAATGTTAGTAATGATCCATTATCCCTTTTTTTTTTTTTTTTTTAAATTAAAATCATGAGTTGTCAAATCAAAAGGAAGAGATGATGATTTCATGCTACACACTTTCAAAAAGAGTGATCCAAGTCATCCATTTCTAAAATTGTCATGTGAGCTGATGTTTAGCATTAAATGGGTGACCAGAGAGAATTGCAACCATTCCATTAGGGAACTATAACATAAAGTTGTCTACAATAAGTCACACTAACTTTACTACATGGTTATTAGTTCGAGTCCCCTCTAGGGCCATTGGATTAACCGATCGATAGCTCTAAGGCCTGTCAGATTAGTCGAGGTGTGCTCAAAGTAGTCCAAACACCCACGATTATCTAAAAATAAAAAATAAATAAATAAACTTTGCCACATGCTTGAATTCTATTTTCGTTTATTAGTCTGCCCCAATCTCCACTCACTGCATGTTTGCATTGATGACAAGACGCAATGCGGCTTTATTCCAGCGATTCGATTAATTGAATCGAACCAAAGTCAAAAATCGGTTGAACCTAAATCGAAATTGAACCAAAAATCAGTTTACCCACTGACAGTTGGTGCAGTTGGTAGGGGAATTCGGTTTGCTACCAATAGATAATGAGATTGAATGTTGGAATCTTCCTTCTCCGATAACAGGATGTCCCGTAGGGTATATAAATTGTAAAATACTCGTCACATGATTGGGGTGAGGGCATTCCTTAGAGATTAGTCCAAGCGTAAGCGTGAGATTACCCTAAGTTATCATAAAAAAAAAAATTTGATTCAATTTAAGTTTCTGAGAAAAGATCGGAACCAAAATCGAGTTGAGCCGCAAAAAATGTTCGATTTGATTTTGGTTTTTCGAGTTTTTTTATTTCTTCACTTTTTTCATATTTTCGGTCAGCTTTCTATACCTATCCAACCGGTTTTCAGTTTTGGCCACCGAAAACTGAAACTGAACCGATTGGAGTTGGTTTAATTTTTCCAGTTGTGGATCCGTTTTGGCCAGATTTCGAGTCAGTCTAGTGGGATGGTGTTCGATTCAAAACTTACACCCGTAACGGTAGTCAAATTCTTTAATGTAGATAAATGTAGTTGTTCATATGCAATATACGGTCCATTAAGGTGGTTGGATTGGATGGCACCAATCTGATGATGAGATAATTTTTTTGTTTTTGGTGAAGTGAAGTTCATATAATGAATGCCCATTCACTTGATGAAATAGATTGGTTAACAAATGTGCACCATGTGGCACAACATGGTTATCTATTAAGGAAGGTAACCAAAATAAATAAGAAAATTTATATTTTTGACCTTATAAATTTATTTATTTGTAGAAACGATTTTATAATTTGAAACTTTATAGAATAAGTCAGTTTCAAGCCAAGTCGTTTTTATTATATATATGTTTATTTTCTATTATTTTTTGTTGTCACTTTTTTTTAGTTCTGACTCCAATAGGTAGCGAACCAATTGTAATTATCTAAATCAATTGTAACCGCTCACAATTATATTTGTAATCTTATTAAAGTTATCTCAACTAATTGTATCTATCTAAATCAATTGTAACTTATGAAAGAAGATTAAAAAAAAAAAGATAGAAATATAAGTAGGGGGCCTCTATTTTAAAATAAGGCGTGAACAAAGAAGATTAAAAAGAGGAAAAGATAAAAATATAAAACAAGATAACGGCACGCTATCTTAAAATAACGATCGAGTGTATCTTATTTGATAACTACCACACATCCATTATCTCAAACAATTGTAGTTATCTAAATCAATTAAAACATGTTAAAATTCTAAAATTCAGAAGAAAATAAAAAGAAGATTAAAGAGAGAAGAAAAAGATAGAAATATAAAACACGAGCCGCTAGCAACACTTTTGTTTGATCTATATATTTTTATGTTCTTCTTCCTTTGATATATATTTTTTTTTTCTTCTGTATTTTAAAATTTTAACATGTGTTACAAATGAAACAAACAAAAGCGGGTGCTATCTTAAGATAGCGGACCGCTATCTTAAGATAACGATCGCTTTTTATTTTATAATAGTGCATGTTATCTTCTGACGCCACTATCTTATAATTTCTGATATTTTATCTTATGTTTGCTATAAAGGATTTTAGATTATCAGCACTCGATTGTCATTCATTGGGCTACCTATTAGAGTTGGAACTGAAAAAATGAACGACAAAAAACAACATAAAATAAACATATAACAATGAAAAAATAGGCCGGTGCTAACATGAAAACGACTTGGCTTGAAGTTGACCTATTCTACAAAGTTTCAAACTATAAAATCATTTTTATAAATAAGTAAACTTATAAGGCCAAATATACAAATTTTCCAAATAAATATCCTACCCGACTTTGTGCATGAAGAGCTTTTAGGGGCCCAGCTGATTTCCACGTAACTCGGGGTCACTAGATGTCTGTACAAGTCCGGTTTTGACCAGATTGGGTAGCTACAAGGCAATGTGTAGTAGCTATGATTACTCAACAATTGTGGACTCGTTGATTCCAGCATGTGCATATGTGACTGATAACGGTTCTACTTCTTGAAAATAGTGTTTTACATAAGCAACCCAAAGCTATTTCTCAAAATTTGATTTATTAAAAGAAGAAAATAACGCTGTTACTTCTCTTCCAACATTTTTCTCTTGAAATGTGCTTTTGGGAGAAGGCTCTTTTCAGGGTAAAATATTTGATGCAAAATATTTTCCATCCAAGGATATGACCACCTGTAGTTGAAAATGATGTGTTCGGAGAAGCGGCCTCAGGCTGCTCTTCTATTTTCAACTAGAAGTTGCCAAGTCTTTGAGATAAAAATGCTTTTCACCTAATATTTTACTTTAAAAAATACTCTTCAAAAGCAACTTTGCCAAACAATGTAGCATCCCGACTCCATCGTAGCTTCGGCTTGTTTGGCAATGCTCTTAGGAGTTTGATTCCCGCTCATAAAACTAGAAACAGGGTAATAGTCACTCACAAAATTAGCCAATTTTTTAAGAATTGATAATTCCAATTTCTGCAAACTAAATACAAATTATTCACTAATTTTGTGTTTTCTAAAAATTCAAGAAATTTACTATTAAATTGCAATTAGTTTGCGACATTTTTAATAAAACATGACTTTTTTAATATTTAAAAACAAAAAAATTCATACTTTGGATTTTACTTTTTTATTTTTTCTTCGATTTTTTTTCCTCGGAACTTACCAAATTTTTTTGAATTTTAATTTTGTTGAATTATTGTCTAACCCCAACTTTGTAACTATGGTAAGAGTTACCCTTTGGTCACTTTAAGAGATTCTAGCTTCTTCACTTACAACTGATTCCCACTTTTAGATTCTGCTTATGCAGGAATAAGGAATCAATTTTAAGTGGAATCAGCTCCTTGAGCATTTCCTAGAGAAAAAATTAACTGGATTGCCATCTAATTGTAAACTGTCTGCGCTTTGATTGAAGTTGACGACATATGTGTCATTGCATTTGGACGTACTGTTTTTGTTTAATGGCAGATACTCAGCAAACTAGATAGACCAAGTAACAAATACACTAATTTTTTTATTTAGAGAAATTTCCCTAATATTAAACTCTCCTAAATCGTGCTTAAATGATCGTATGCCATTGATGGGCTCAACCTGTGGTTAATCCATACTTTCAAAGTTATAAATCATAAATTGAAAGGTAGTCACCCAAAAATTAAATTTTTTGAGAGGTTTTAACAATCAGATCTTTGTAGTCTAATACCAACCGTTGTATATAGTTTTAATGGCTGATATTCAAACTCGCTGCGGATGGTTCACATCCATTGACATAATTCCTTAGCTAAAACATTTTCTAATAATGGAATGTCATCTGAACCATTTAGATTAATCATAAATCGGTGCCACATGACATATTAGGAAACCACACTTCAATAGTGTGAGGTAAAAAATTATAATGTAGTAGATCGTTTAAACACCATTTGGTGCTTAAACGCCAGTCAGTAGCACCAACACAGAACACCATTTGGGTAGCTCAATGTGCAGCAACCGAATCTCCGAGGGCACCAACATTGAAAACCATTTAGAGCTTTGAATTAGATGATGGAGATCATTTTCGTTCCCAATCTTCTACATAACAGATCTTAAGACCATGAGTGTACCATCAAATCGTCAGACTTTGATTCCATTTGCCACACATCCCAAAAAGTGATCCGAGAATGATCATCTAATAAGAAATCTAACTATTTAATGGATGCCCATGGTCTCAAGGTCCATTGTGTGGATGATTGGGACAAAAGATGATCTCCATCATCTTATTCAAAGCAGTCAATGATTTTCAAAGTTGGTGCTCTTAGAGATTCGTTAGGTAGAAATACAACCCTTATAGATTCAATAGATGGAAAGAGAGCTACCCTTATATATTGCAGATATATTTAGCATACTACTGAAAGCCCCACAAATAAGTTGGAAGAGATTAATCAAGAAAAATAGACCCAAAAAAAAAAGTGGCAAAAGGAGAATTCTCTCACTTTGATTGGAATGACGGCCAAATGTTCGAGAAATTAGATCAAAGTTGTTTGTTAGCTATCACTATCTGATCAAGTTATTAACTAAAACTCAGGAATCTCACTTTGACTAAAATCAACGATCAGAGATTTAAGAATTTAGATAAGAGAGTTGTTTGTTAGATGTCACTATCTGATCAATCTAAGAGCCACCACCCTTAGCATCTAATGAGGCATATTCAACTCAAAATGTCATCACCACAACCATTGGATATTCAACTGCAAGTAGAGCAACTACCAAGAGGAGTGAAGAGAGCTTTCCAGGTATCTTTATTGGGCAACCCATGTTATGGCATATTTTCAGATTCTCCACAGTCCACACATCATATTCTTTCTATTTATTAAATGGAAATAGAAAAGTAAAAAACCTTTGGGAATTCTATAGATGAAGAGAATTTGTGGAAGACCAAGGATGAATTTCCAAATGTTCCACTATTAAAACTTGAAAATCTTTAATATAGTTTCGTATCATTATATCTCCGAGATTAAGCAAATCCTCTTCGACGAATTAGAAAATAAGCATTATCTAAGCCATGTAAGATATGAGATTGTATGAGTTCCTGGTGAAAGTTTATTGTTGGGATGTGGAAGATACATTTAATTTAAATATAGGAGCTTAACGACAATAGAAAAGAAAAATAAAAACAAAGAGCCTGAAAACCAGCCCCATAGGACAGGAACTTTGGCAATGCCATCAACCCAAACAAAGCAGGCATCCCACGAGAGCTAAAAGCAAACCAGAAATAGAAAACTAAGGCAATCTGAATCAAAGAGTCCTAAGTCTCATCAGCCGCCTTGGCAGACCATCCTTTGCATGCTTTGGAGAGTGAACCCAGCTAAGGAGGAGCTTTTTACCTCATTGATGACCAGAGATTCGTGCTTGAATCTTCCCTCAAAAGACACTTACTATGATCATTCTAAATGGCCTAGAATATAGCCATTGGTAGGAGTTTAATAAGAAAATGAGCCTTCAAATCTTCCTCATGTCTGATTGGGCTTTCGGTTAAAGAATATTGCAGAGATTATGATTGTCATTGGCATGGAACGAATGATAGAAGAATGTCCAAATAGAACAGGCAAAAGGGAAGTGGATCAAAAGGTGATCAACAGTTTCTACACGAAACGACATAACTATTCAGGATAGAAATGCCACGGTGAATAAGATTTTTAACCGTTTTGATTTTGTTCGATGCCACATAACAAGTGATTACGGAGATCTTGAATGGTATTTGAATTCTCCAAAATTGGACCAATCTTGAGATACCAACAGTCTCCTATTGAGGGCTTCATACATGAATTTAGCCAGGAAAACAGAGATCATGAATGGCAGTTCTTGCCATTTTTTATCCTATAGATAGTAAATATCATACAATCACAAACTAATATAGTTTTGTTATTAATTTGATATATATATATATATGGAGAATGAGAATATACAATCGAGTGTAGCGTGCAAATGAGACACTTGATCGCTAGATCATGTCCCCTGTGGCCGTGATCGCGAGTTACACCACATCCTCAAGGGTGTTAGGAAAAAAATCTGACTTGTTTGCTCTTCATTTCACAGATTAAAGATACGGTTTTTCCACCCAAAATTTTTCCAATCGAAAATTTTGGCCTTTGACCAAAAAATTAGCAGTTGAAAACTACACATTTTTTAAATCCTCGGACGGTCGTTGATCCACCTTGAGCATGTGCATGTGACACCCAATCCTCGGTTGCTTGCCATGTGGCACCCAACTGACTTTAGTGTAGCGTCCCAGGCTACACTCAATTCCCAGGCCTATATCAACATCTCAGTATTTATAAAAGCGCTTCTACCTCTCTCTGCCCCACTTGGTGCAACTAAGACACTGTCAGTGATTCAGATCTCACTATTAACAAAACCGTGCTCACCCACCAAAGGGATAAATATGACCTCATTTATTTGGTTTGGGGGTCCAAAAACTGCCTCAGCGTTACCTTTTTGTGAGGCCTAAAATCCTAAATGCATCTGTGTTTGTCTATATAGATAGCTACTTAGATGACCTTATTATACATATCCCACCTGCTCTCCGTTGTAAGTATGCTTGCATCCATACTTCTTTCCATTGACCCCTCCCCTAGGCCAAAAAAATCCATTAAAACTTTTCAACTGTTGCAACCAATGAGGCAAGAATCTAGTAGATTTAATATGGCGTAGTTGGTTCTTTCAAGGGGTGGCTCTGCTCTACATGATCATAATGACTGAAGTTCATATAATTTCCAAACCCTTCAATGATTTTACTTATAGAAAACCTACCCCTTAATGTAAAGATAATTTCTCTAAAGGTGTCTTCCAAAAGATTTGGAAAACTTAAAAGGATACAAACTAGTTGGTCTCAAACCTTCAAGTGTTGTCTACCCAAAGCAATGCATTGAGGGTTCGAGTCCAGCAATCAGACTCTCCATCTACCTCTCCCAGACCCCCCCTAAAAGCAGTACCTTGTGTAGTGGGTGCGACCTTTTGTATGTATCACTGAAGTCTAGTTCAAGAGTCATAATTATGGCACTTTAGAAAGGTCAACACCTAGGAGCAAATGGCATACCATGGTTCAAAAACCCGAAAACTCAACTCGACTCGAAAGTCAGCCCGGTTGAGTATACTCGAAGACTCAAAAAAAATTCGACTCGGTCTAACTCGGTATATATATATATATATATATATATATATATATATATATAGAGAGAGAGAGAGAGAGAGAGAGAGAGGCCCGGGGATATGGGTTAAAATGCATGGTGGAGCCATGCATTTGAATCAGGTGAGGTCCATGTGGCACTCATACAAAAGATTGGGTGTCACGGCAACTTGCCCAAGGACGATCAAAGGCCACCCAAAAGATTTGTACATGATCTAATGCATATCTACCGTCTGAAACATGGTCAAAGGGAAAAATATTCAATGCACCAAGATGTGTGGGGCAATACCCAAACTTTGGCCACAGTTTTGGCCACCAAAAAAAATTTATTATTTTATATTTTTCATAAATCACATGCCAAGTGGCATATGATCCCAAAATGGGTGCTTTTTTGGGATCATGTGCCACGTGGCATGTGATATAGGATTGGAGTGCGCGGGTTCATCCATGCACTCCAACCCATATACCCCTTTTTCATATTATATATATATATATATATATATATATATATATATATATAGAATTTGAGGTTGGATATCATCCCTCCCTGCTTTTAACCCCAAATGACTTCCCCAAATCCTTGTAACAAATATTCCCAATTCCCAATTCTAGTCTTAGTTTGAAATTCCAATTAGATGGGCTATAACATGGAGCTAGAATTGGGATACCATCAATCACTTATGTTTGTTATAGGAGGGCGTTGCCTAGATCAGGATTCAGCCCACATTAAGAACTAAACTGCTAAAACAGATTTGGGCAGTCACATATTATGATTTTAAAATCTCTTGATTAGAGTCATCATCTTCTTTTTCTTTGGCGAGGGCCGGTAGCTGTGACAGCTTAGTCTTCAACTATCACATAAAAGAATAAAAAAGAGCAAATAACCCAAAGAGAAAAGTAGGTTGGCGTCTTCCTCTTCTTTCTTCTTTCTTTATTTCTTCTTCTTCTTCTACTACTATGATGTCAAGGACGTCGGATATTAAAGTTTCATGAGAGAGGAGACCAAAGAAAAGGAGGTAGAATACAAATTAGTAGAGGATCCAGCAACTTCCATTCAACTCATTAGCATTCATATGATGTATTTGTTTAAAGGGCAAGCTTGCCCCTTTAACAAATACATATTGACCCGCCTTATCCCTCTGTCTCAACAATACGAATAATAGCAAGTTAACTCGGCCGAGTTATCCGAAACTCGACCGAGTTACTCATTCAACTCGAAAAAAAGAGTATGTATACGAGTTTACCCGAAATGTTGTCGCATCGAGTCAACTCGGCCAAGTTTCTAGTAACTCGATCAAGTTTTTAAACCATGGAGCATACACCTAAAGGTGAGGTGATCATTTGACTCAAGGCCTACATCCCCTAGGGTATGTAGAGGGGAAATGTTTTGAATACTGAAATAGACACACAACTCGTAAAGGGTACAATTATTGTGAGGATTCATATGAAGATAATATATTTCAAATGAAAAATTACTCCCAAAAAAATTAAAAAAGGAAAAGAATAAAACTATGCAAGAGTTGTGTTTTAAGGGATTTTTTTTTTATCAGTAATAGAAGATTATATAAAAAACAGCAAGGCGCTGAAACCGTATACAATCACAACATAGATCAGAAACATAAGGCCAAAGACTAAGGACAACAAACGCTACCCACAACCCACATCTAGCCGCCAAACAGGCCCCCTTAGCCCGGCTCCCAAGGGAAAATAACGGTTCGGTCCCCCTGAGCACCACGTTCTCCCCATAAGGTAACGAGCTCCAAGACCGCCCTAATAACCATTTCGACAGGTTTGGTTTTACCTTCGAAGACTCTGCGATTCCTCTCACACCAAATGCACCAGAAAGCGGCGAACATCGCTGCCATCCAAGCTCCCTTAATGTCTCCCTTCACCTTTGCCACCTCCCAGGTCAGCATGAACGCATACGGTGACTAAGGCATGACCCAGGATACCCCGAAGGCTCTAAGAATGGCTCCCCATACCTCGAAAGCCACACAACAATGAAGGAGGAGATGAGCAGTGGACTCCACCCCGTCAGAACACATAGAACAAGCCGTAGGGACATCGATTCCCCTCCGAATCAGCTGGTCCCTGGTAAGAATTTTGTCCTTACAAACAGTCCAAATGAAAAATCTGATCTTGAGAGGAAAAGGTTCCTTCCATAACCATCTACCTTCGAATCTGATAAGCGGGCGCCGTGACAGCCATCGGTATAAGGCTTTGACACCGAACTTCTCCCCCCGGCTCAAGTCCCAAATTCGCTGATCAGCCCTTAGAGGGTTCCGCTGAGCCGCGTGAAGCCTACTCAACAACTCCTCATAGCTCGCCCTCTCACCGTCCCTAAGACATCTTCTGAGGACCACATCCTAGGTACATCTATCACTGACAAAGCTCACAAATTCATCAATCATACCACCCTGATTCAACGAAAGGGCGTAGATTGCCGGGAACGTAACTCTGAGCGAACTCACATCCAACCACGAGTCTTCCCAAAAACGAATACGGGACCCACACCCCCAGCTGTATCGCACCCCTCTTACCCATATCTCCCAGGTACGTGAGATATCTCTCCACCACGGCGCAGTATTCCTGTGGGTAGACACTTCTATCCCCCAACTCCCCCCTGAAAGGCCATACTTGTCGCGCAAGACCACCCACCAGAGGCAACCTCTCTCCTCCACCCTTTCCGCTCTCCAAATCCACTTCCCGAGCATCGCCAAATTTGTTCTCCTGAGACTCCGAATCCCCAACCCTCCGTTAGCGATTGGCAGCTGGCAAGTGTCCCAATTGACTAGGTGAACCCGCCTATTCAGACCAGCACCCTCCCACAAAAACGACCTTTGAATGCGTTCCAATCTGTCAATAATTCTAGCGGGGCACCTATACATGGAGAAGCAGAAGATGGGGATCGAAGAGAGCACCGCCTTAACCAAGACCAACCTCCCCCCAGTACTGAGCAGCCTGCCTTTCCAAGCCGACAATCGTAGCTCAAATCTCTGCACAACCGGTAGCCAATCACGGCACGTGGGCTTTCTGATCCCGAGCGGCATGCCCAAGTATCTGATGGGCAACCCCTCTATGCGGCACCCAACCGAACCAGCCAAGGAAGTCAGCACCTGATTCTCCACCCTTATACCCGATATTGTGGATTTGAGGAGATTAACCCGTTGGCCCGACACTGCCTCGTACACTGAGAGCACATCAGCCATTACACTTAATTCCGTCCCATCAGCCTTCCCAAACAAAATCGTATCGTCCGCATACTGAAGGTGCGTAATAAACCTCCCCTGGTCGCCGACTCTGATGCCAGTAAGCATACCCAATCCCCGAGCCCGCCCGATCAATCCAGATAAAGCCTCCCCCACCATATTGAAAAGAAAGGGGGATAACGGATCACCCTGCCTGAGGCCCCTTGAACTCTTGAAATACCCCGCCGCAGTCCCATTAATCATTACCGAGAACCATGTGGAAGAAAAGCACCCGCGCATCCATTTCCTCCAAATAGCACCAAAACCCAACCTTCTAAGCATATAGTCTAAACACTCCCAACTAACCCGGTCATAAGCCTTCTCCATGTCCACCTTCCAGACCACAGCCGGCCTACGAAGAGCATAGGCCGAATGGATGGTCTCGTTAGCAACTACCACAAAGTCCGTCAGCTGCCTCCCACAGACAAAAGCCCCCTGATAGTCGGAGATGATAGAGCCCATTACCCACTTAAGTCTATTAGCCAGCACCTTCGCGATAATCTTGTAGGCGCAATTGATCAGACTAATCGGACGGTAATCGGAGATGTTTTCCGCCCCATGAATCTTGGGGATGAGGGTAATAAATGTAGAATTTAGAGCTCTCCCAATAAAACCAGAAGAGTGAAAGTCGTGAAAAATCTCCATCAGATCCGCCTTAATACACTCCCAGAACGCGAGATAAAATTCCATGGTAAACCCATCTGGCCCCGGTGATTTATTGCTCCCACCACTCCTGATTGCGGTCCACACTTCCTCTTCCGTAAATGAGCTTTCCAACCCCCTACTAATCGGAGATAGACGCAAACTGAAGCTCGTCCAAACTAGGCCTCGGACGCCCCTCATCCGTGTACAATCGTTCATAAAAATCCACAATACTATCCCGCACCTCCTCGTGTCCCGAGTACGCCACTCCATCCACTATAATGTTCCCCAAGTACTTTGCTTTGTTGCGGCCATTAGCAACCGCATGGAAATACTTCGTATTGGCGTCCCCCTCTTTGAACCACCTGGCCTTCGCTTTCTGCATCCAACAAAGTTCCTCAGCCCTACATCTCTCATTGAACTCCGCCTTAGCTTGCATTCTAGCCTCCCTCTCCTCCGTCATGAGAGTTCCAATTTCCTCCAAGTTATCAAACCCCTTCAACTTCAATAGCAACTCCTCTTTTCGAACGTGCACCATCTCATACACCTCCCTATTCCACGTCTTGATTCTATCCTTCGCCCGTCGTAGCTTATTGATAAAACGATAGGCAGCCGTCCCATCGGGCACCGGTTCCGCCCACCACCCCCTAACCTTCTCCCGAAAAGCGCCGTCCAACAACCATATATTCTCAAATCGGAAAGGGGACGGTCCCCTTCCCCGAGTCTCACAAGTAAGAACAATAGGTCGGTGATCCGAAATGGCACGCGCAAAAGCTTCCAATCTGGCACCCGGAAAGCACTGGAACCACTCGGTAGTGCAAAGAAACCTGTCCAACCGGCTGAGAGACAGCGAGTCCTGTAAACTAGACCACGTAAATCTGGCCCCCATCAACGGTATGTCAATCAGACCCCAGTCCGCAATGAAGGAGTTGAAATCTCGCATGACCCGAAGGTTGGCCGTACCCCCCTGCTTCTCGAAGTCCCACCAAATGGCATTGAAATCTCCCGCGAAGCAAATTGGGAAATCCCATCGACCCGCCAAAGCGTTCATTTCAAACCAAAACTCCCCCCTCTCGCGATCCGACACTGGTCCATAAATACCCACAAAACTCCAAACTTTCCCTGATCCTTTGTCCCGCAGCACCACAGAAGTCGAAAAAACCCCCAATTCCTCATCCACCTTATCGAACAAAACTGACGACCAAGCAACCAGTATCCCACCAGATGCGCCGATAGAGTCAATACCGATCCAGTCCCAAGTGCCCCCCCCCCAAAATCGATGTAACCTTCCTTTCATCACAACTTCCCCACTTGGTTTCTTGAAGGGTGACCACGACAGGCTTGTGCACCCTGATCGCCTGCTTAACCCCTGACCGCTTCAGCCGATCACTAATGCCTCTAACATTCCAAGATAACATCTTCATAAGGAAACTAATTAGCACCCTCCCAGACCGAGACCTGCCAGTCAAAAACCCCCCTCCCTTCTCCCATCCGACATACCCCAGTGAAGACGAGCCAACTCCCGCGATCCGCCTGTCATATGCGCTTACAAGACCGTTTACCAGAATAATAGATCTAACACCTCCAAGCTCGCTCGAGAACCCTTGAAGGTCATCTCGAGGTTACGCCCAACCTCGATCAGCCGATCTATCTCCACCACCAATTCTGGATCCAGGCCATCGCCACACTCAAACTGATGAGGAAGAGGTAGACTTTGCATTCCATCCATCGCCGACACCTTGGTCGCTGCTTCCGTGACTAGCCACGCCCCTATATGCAAAGACCAGCCATTCCTCAGATACCCCACCTCTTCCTCATCATAAACGAACAACTCGCCCTCCCCAGCTGAGTCTCTGCGCCCCTGAAGGTGGTCTGAGAAACTCCCGGTAGACCCATCCCGCTTCAGCAACTCGTCAAATCCTACAGATGGTCTATCCCCCTCTGCAACAATCTGGGAAAAAACCAGCGTTCCCGGGTCTGTCCAAGGGCGAGGACCAGATCTCAGTAGCCCGGTTCGGATCGGGTTGCCAGCAGGCCCACTCGGCTACCCGTTCTTAAAGGTCGAAACGCCCCACCCCATGAAACCCCCACCGGGCCTTGAATAGACCGTACGACCCGCCTGGCAAAAACCTTCCTCTGGTAGCCCGCATCGGACCCACTAGCCATCGAAGTCAGTGGAGGCCACGCGTCCCACTCCCCATAACCTGTTTAAATACCCTCCCACGCAAGCCCCCGCGGTCAAAACCCCTCTCCGTATACGGAGACCTTCCAGGTTCTTCTAGTGTCAGTCCACGTGTCACCTTCATATGCTTTCCCGCACCCCGATGCCACAGCGTCGGTCTTCTCCTTCTAATATACACCTTCGCAGGCTTTAAGCAACCAGTGGAAGCAGACCTCGCAGGAAGGCCGACCATTTCGAGCACCATCGGATCCCAGGTACGATCTCCTTCCTCGTCCGACACCGCAGTCAGACCCCTTACCTACCCTCTGTTGTTGCAAGTGTACGAAAATAGGGTCGTAGTACGATTCAATCAAGACCGTAGATCACCCCGAGGCCGCCAACGTGTCGTCCGGAGCACCGACCGGCGGCAGACCATCAAAAACCTTCTCGAAACCCTCAACAGGAGCACCAAGCGACACCAGACCATCAGAAACCTCCTCGGAGTCCTCGACCGGAGCCCCGACCAACATCGCACCGTCTGACACCTCCTCCAAACCCTCTGCCGAGACCGAAAGAGCGAAACTGGTTCTATCCTCCATCGGCGGGGTCGGAGAGATGAACATGCCCAAGTCGTCGACCGGTAGATCCTCGACAATAGCCCTCCCCTGCCGGGCGAGCTCTACCAAGAGCTGGCAGCAGCGGCCATCAATCCGTACTTCGATGACGCGAGGAACCGTATCGATCCTCTCAACCGCCACCAGAATACGAACATGGGAGGTGAACCAGAGGTCCGCCGATCGCCGATCGACCCGGATAAAGCGACCGCATCGGTGTCTGATCCGCCGGAACACCTCCGGGGACCACGCGTGGAGCGAGAGACCGAAGATGTTTAGCCACACCCCCTCCTCTTCGCAAGATTGAACCTCTCCCACGCGAGGTTCCCACCGACGGCAAACCGTCGGGCAACCGTCAATGAAGAAACTCTTTTGAGGCATACATCAGCGGCCTCCTCCTCCGACCCGAAGCGCAAGAGGAACGAAGCAGGGGAAATAGAAGAGACCATGGGCCTTTTTGAAAAACTCCAATTGTAGTTAATCCATCTGTGGATGTTGTAAAGAGCTAGTGTATCACTGTTAGTATCCATGACCACCCAATAAAGTCTCAAGTTAACGGCTAGAGATCGAATGTGGGAGAAACTACTTCGAGAACCCCGGAGCCTTCCGACTTATCCATCCTCACAGGCCCCCTGAGAGGCGCTAGACTTGGCTCCCGACCCACCCCACCGGCAAATAAGTCTGGTGGGTTGAAAATAGGATCCAACGAGGGCAGAGAGAGCGGACTGTTCTTCCTAGTGGCAATCGACCACCCCTCCTTAATATCACGTATCTGCGACCCGCCGAGCACCGTCTGCCTCTCATTCCTCGAAACCAGAATTCGATCGTCTGCGGATGCAACAAATTTCCCTTGCGAGCGGGAGGCGTCACAGCCGCGTCGATGGCACGTCGACCGACGCCGGAAATTGACATTGCGACACCTACTGCAGATCCAGTCGCCGACCCTAAGCACCACGCACGGCTTATCCGTCACGACCCTAAGCACCATTCTTTCTCTTCCTGTTTTAAGGGATTTAAAAAGTTCATTTGTGTAGACATCACAAAAGTTTTCACAAAATGTAATAGAACTTTTCTTCTTCAGTGAGGAAACATATTGGAGGAGAGCCAATATGATAAAAAGGAAAGTTAATTGCAGAGAGGGAAGCTACTACTTGGGGCTTATAAGGTCTCAAATAACTTTAAATAACAAAAAGAGTATAGAACAGAGTTTTAGGGAGTCAAAGTTCTACCCCAAACCATGACACTTGTTTGCCCATCAAATCGTAAAATATGAGTGCATTGTACGATTCAAATCATGAACAGCAATAATCACCCAAAATTTTAGATTAAGAACAAAATAAAAATTCGCCAAAACATTATAGGATTTCTCCTGAAAAAATCAATTGTAGGATCTAAACTGTAAGGGGAAGGATTTAAATCAAACCATATGATATCCACAACGATGTTGAGGAATACGCCTAAGGCCTCTTGCCTCAAGGAGAGTTGCGACATAGACCTAGATATGTCATGCAAATTACCTTCAAATGAGATATAAAAAAGTGTACATTTTTTTCTTTTTTCCAGAAACTTAAAATAGTATTATTATAGTTTATTTTAATTAACTAAAGGCATCAAAAGAAAAAAGGGAAAGGAGAAATTCCTAGTTACTTTAAAAACCTTCTTGATGGGGGACAAACGCTAAAACCCTAATTATGCAAGTTTGGGATTAACCTCGGATTAAATTGAATGACGAAAATACTTAAAATATCCCAACACATAAATTAATTTAATGAATTCAATAAAATAACTAGGTTAATTCAATTTTAGCACTCACATGCATCGATATTCCTGATCTAGAAAAACGGATCCGATGAAGGATTCGAGTTTCGATCCAGTTTAGGACATCCAGCGACAATTATGGTGTCGTCTCTTGCCTCCTCTAAGGTTTGGGAAAACGAAGGCTCAAGGGATTAAATTAATCAAAAAGGGGTAGATCAAAAGATTTAAACTAACAATATTTTGGGGTTTTGAAATTTATCGAAGCAATGGAAGATATTACCAGATAATAGATAGGGAAAAGATAAAAGAGAGATAGGATCCAAGGCTTCACACCAAGGGTTTTAAGGCTTCACACCAAGGTTGTACGTCGACTTCGCACCAAGTGGCACAGGAAATGATTGCTCACTCCTCGGGTTTCGAAAGATTCGCTCCTTCGATCAAAAACTCTTCACAAGTCTTCTAGGGTTTGTACAAAAGCAAGCTCTAAAATTTTCATTCAATAATCAACTCCCTTTTTACAATGTAATAATGACCTTATATAAGAGAAAATTACGAAACCCTAAAACAGGAAAATTATGAAACTACCTTAAAAAGATTAATTCGCATCAAAGAAACCTAAAAAAAAAAGACTAAAATTGTCAATGCTCGACATTGACTTTCTCAAGCGGCAACCGATGCTCGCTCGAGCGACATGCTCCAGAGAAGGTTCTTTGCACTCTTCGATGTCTCGCTCGAGCGATAACGAAACTCGCTTAAGCGACTTTCGGCCAAAAGTTTGGCCTTATTTCTAAAGCCTTCTCGCTCGAGCGGGAATGGTGATCGCTCGAGCGAAAATAGGTAGTGAGCCTATTTGTCGCCCTTTAGAGCCATTTTTCCATTGCTTCTCATTATGCTGGAAAACTTGTTGCGGCCCAAATCCAACGCACTCGATCTTAATGTCCCCATCAATTCTCCCCGAGTGGGAGAAACTCATCTCCGATGAGTTGTAGAACCCACGTATGGTATGCATTGGGTGCTCAGCTCACACCTTGTCCTTCCATGTTGTGAGACATGCTTGAATTTTATCCGCATTGGTAGTGAAGTGTGGACACTCTAAAATCTCCTCATTCAACCTTTTCTCATATGGCACAAGTAGGGTACAGGTTATGAATTGGTTAAATATGCTTGGCTCATTTGGTCGAGTAGGAAGGAATGGATCAAAGAGCGTGGTTGTTGGACCTAGAATAGGTGTAAGATTCACTATTGCAGCTATCAGATGGTTGCCCTTGTCTAGAGGAAGATCTAGACCTCCATCATTACCCCTTTTCAAGATTGGAAAAGGTTCCACATGCTCAGGACTATCATGAATTAACACAGAATAGGTATTATTAAAATCATTAAATAAATTTGTTGTGTTAGCGACATGTGTATTTTTAGCATTTAATAAAATCAGATGGTCAATCTCATGCAAGCTAGTATGTTGACACGCTCCTATCGACTCTAACAAGTCATGTGGGATCGAATCAAGGGGCACTAATGGCTCATGTACAGGCGGCTCGAGTAACTTGTGCTTACTCGCTTCAATCAAAACCAAAGACTCTGGGGTACTTGATTCAATCGACACTAATGGTTCTTGTGTACCCGGTTCGATGGACTCTGGTGTATTCAACTCAACGGACACCAACAAGTCGTGTGCACCCAACTCTACGGATACTAATGACTCATAGGCAAGTGACTCGACTGGCTCGTGTATACTCAGTTCGACCAACTTTAAAAACTCTAGACTCTACCACCAACAAGGAATCGTGCACAATCTCTTCCACTTTCCTATTTTCCGGCTCCTTAGGACTCTCTTTTAGTCAATAAATTCGGAGTGGAAAATTTTGTAGGGCACTGGTATGCAAAGTGGCCACGTCATTGGCACTTATAGCACTTGTTATGATCACAAGGTTTAGGACTCAATACTTGCTCCTCATTGCTTTAGCAATTTGGGGATTCGGAGGGGTACTCAAGGGTTTCGATGGTGTAACCCAGAACTTAGAGCTCCCTTTAGTGGGGGTGCTCCTTGACTCAACTTGGGAAGTCCAACTATGGGTTTGCATACAACTGATTTTGATGAATTCAATCTGAGTTTACATTTGGGCCTAAAGGGCGGCTTGACCCGCGGTGAACTAGGCCGCAAATTCATTAAGCGTTTCTATCCTACTAGGATCCATGATGATGCAATACAAAAACGATATGACGCAAAACAAATTTGAAATAAGAAATAAACCCTAGAACCTATATGAATACCGACAACCCTAAACTAAAACAGTGCTTTAATACCAAATTTGATGTGGGATAAACGCTAAAACCCTAATTATGCAAGTTTGGGATTAACCTCATATTAAATTGAATGACGAAAATACTTGAAATATCCCAACACATAAATTAATTTAATGAATTCAATAAAATAAATAGGTTAATTCAATTTTAGCGCTCACATGCATCGATATTCCCGGTCTAGAAAAATGGATCTGATGAAGGATTCGAGTTTCGATCTAGTTTAGGGCATCCAGCGACAATTATCGTGTCATCTCTCGACTCCTCTAAGGTTTGGGAAAACGAAGGCTCAATGGATTAAATTAATCAAGAAGGGATAGATCAAAAGATTTAAACTAATAATATTTTGGGGTTTTGAAATTTATCGAAGCAAGGGAAGATATTACCAGATAATAAATAGGGAAAAGATAAAAGAGAGGGATAGGATCCAAGGCTTCACACCAAAGTTGTACATTGGCTTCCCACGAGAAATGATTGCTCACTCCTCAGGTATCTAAAGATTCGCTCCTTCGTTCGAAAATTCTTCACAAATCTTCTAGGGTTTGCACAAAAGCAAGCTCTCAAATTTTCATTCAATAATCAACTCCCCTTTTACAATGTAATAATGACCTTATATAAGAGGTCTCAAAACATAAGAAAAACTCTAAAACTGGAAAATTATGAAACTACCCTAAAAAGATTAATCTGCATCAAGGAAACCTAAAAAAAACTAAAATTCGCT
Source organism: Chloranthus sessilifolius (assembly GCA_021018995.1). Lineage (NCBI taxonomy): Eukaryota > Viridiplantae > Streptophyta > Magnoliopsida > Chloranthales > Chloranthaceae > Chloranthus > Chloranthus sessilifolius. Next base: position 131,967,429 of record CM037585.1, read on the forward strand.
TGAGCGACTTTTGGCTCGACAATGACTTCGCTCGAGCAACAACCGATGCTCGCTCGAGCAACAACCGATGCTCGACATTGACTCGCTCAAGCAATGTCGACATTGACTCGCTCGAGCAACAACCGATGCTCCAGAGAAGATTCTTTGCGCTCTTCAATGTCTCGCTCGAGCGACAACCAAATTCGCTTGAGCGACTTTTGGCCGAAAAATTGGCCTTATTTATGAAGCCTTCTCGCTTGAGCAGGAATGGTGATTGCTCGAGCGGAAACAGACAGTGAGCCTATTTGTCGCCCTTCAGAGCCACTTTTCCATCGCTTCTTCTTACATCGCTTCTCCTTGTGCTGGAAAACTTGTTGCGGCCCAAATCCAAAGCACTCGATCTTGATGTCCCCATCACTTGTTGAGAGAGAAAACCCTACCTATGGTTTCTTTGTACTCAGAGATCAGTTTCTCTGAGTTGTGGAAGCTTGCCTTTGAGGAAGCAAATCATTCAATACCAACTAAAAGCTTATTATCTCCTCTTTCTTCCTTTTAACAGTTTTGTCTGAAAAGTCAAAAACCCTTTTCTTAGTTTCTTTTGGTACATTTTTTTATCTCCATCAGTGATATGGTAGGTTTTATTTATTTCATCATGACTTGGGATAGAGAAAAGACAGCACTATGAAAATCTTGATAACAGGCTATCCGACCTCTTAGAGAGAAGACGGTCCTACGAAAATCAACATGGCGATACAGATATTGCATGGAAGTATGGGGATGCAATGTCTGATCCAACGGAAGTATTATTTAGAATTCAACATTTTTGTGATGAACAAACAAAAGGTAGTAGTAATATTCGGTTGCAACAAGATCTTTCAAGCACATATAGAAAATTTCTCCACCCTAAGTTGAAAAGGTAAAGGATTTTTTTACTTCAAGTGCAGTCGATTAAGCTTAAAATCAAGGAGACAAGGATGAACTTGTTCAATTAAGATCATTTTTTAATCAGAAAGAGGGGATTCTTTCAGTGGCAATGGTGCTAGTCGGAAGAGAACTAGGGATCCTATGGATCTCTTTGTGAGTGCCAAAGGAGAATGACAACAAACTACTTAAAATAATAGTTGGAAAGAAAAGGAAGGAAGAAATATCGTTGTAGTAGTAGAAAAAAAAATATTTGAAAATCACATTCCTTTTAATGTATACATGAAATGAGCACTTTGATGTTAAAAGGGGATGTTAAAAATTTCACTAAGATGGAGGAAATAAGGAAGTGGCTCTACTGAACACCGTGCATTATACATAGCACTTATTCAAAGCATTTATAATTTTTTTGTACATGCATATGTGATTAAACAGGCAAGAACTGAGACTAAATATATTTATGACAAATTGAGAGCTTACATGGCAGCCAAAGCGTTGTCACCTACTAATTGCATTTCGATATCTTATAGATTCAAATCAACCACGTGAAGCATGTTTGCATTGAAACAATGGGCGGCAATTTCATATGCAAATAAAGCCAAAGTTTAAAAGCATACAGTTTATGTTTGTTTTCACGCTTATGCCTCATCATGTCAGACCCATACCGATCTGCCTCTCGCCTTTTAACATAGAAAGTGATTGAATAGACTGCTCGCAAGGATAAACACCAACATTACCTAGAGGTGGAAAGGAGAGAAAAGGGATAACCATTCCCGATGTCTAATTCTAGTGTTGGAAGTGCCTGGTTTCAAGATCTCTACGTTTGAATTACATCATGAGATAACTCATATTAGTCCATAAAGTTTCAGTCATGTTTAAACATGTAGGGACAACCTGGGCCGTAAAAGGAAAATTTTTTACTTTCCATGGGTCGTGCTACGGCCCAAGAAAATCAGAAGGCTTAAGAAATTTAGATGGGGCCTTCTTAGTTTCACAAATACCACAACTGTTACATTAATAGACAATAGGATAACTCATAACTATCCTTGAAGATTAATTCATTTGAGCCAAATTTGGGACCCAAATAGGCAGGCAAAGTGGTGACAAAGATAATGACTCTCGATGGTTCAAGATCCATAAATATTTTTGAGTTTTGAGCAACCAAATGATTTAGGTGTATAAAATTTTGGCGATAATCACTGTATTCACGAGTGTTTCAGTAATTTGAATAAAAATGAGGGATTAAATTGATGTTGGGAGAGGGTACAAGTTTTAAGATTGATTGTTAAGGATCTTTTAAGCCATCGTAATCATTGTTATCCTTTAATTATTGAAAGACAAGAAAGAAAAAGAGCACTTTTTGAGTTTATTGCTTTTTATTCTCTCTAGTTATATGCATATTGTGGTTTATGTCAATTTGTATCAAAGAAAGCTCATTTGAGGGCTACTTCAAGGTACAGTTCTAGTTGTTATTAAGGTCTAAGGAGAGTTTTTGACTGCTCAAGATAATGTTGACTGTTAGATCATAATTAGAAGTCATTCAAAGGCTAGATTGACTCGTGCATATAGAAATGTATAGAGAGGAACCAGAGAACAAAGGTCATGACATAACGAGATGCGAAGGGTAGAGAATTGATGATCTTCCCATTTATCAGCATAGATCTATAGCATTATTTGGTGTGTTTGTGTGTGTGTGTGTGTGCGTGTATTCGAGTTTACATATATTTGTGAGTGTGTGAGTATTAGTGCAGCATATGGGATCCTATTCATTTGTGAGTAGTATAAATACTACTGTTGAAGGGGTGTGAGAACATTTTTTTCACAACCCTAATTTCTCCAATATCTCTCTCTTCTCTCCTCATCTCCTCCTCCTCCTCTCCAAAACCTAACCCAAATTATCTCAATCTTAGTTTGGTATCAGAGCGGGATATTGAGGGACTCCGGCCTTTCTTAAAAGGTCACCCATGCATTGCCAACGTCAGCATAATATCATGTCGACGACAACACCGATCAAAGTTTGACCTCAAAACTGAGTTTTCTCTACCTAGAAGTGATCAGTTAAGGATCAACTTTTGTTCTTGGCATTTTGTGATTTGGAGCCTCTGGATGTGTTTCTTGAAGCAGTTCCTGTAGCCACACTGAGACACGATTTTCTGAAGTTACTGGTTCTGTGAGACCAAAAAGGAGTAGATCTGTGGTTGGTTCTTGATCGGTTCTTCCCAGAGAACAACTTTGTGTAGCTGGAACCCCTAATTATCTAAGATCTGATGGTTTTTTGTTGAGTTTTTTAAGTTTGAGGGTTTATCTTCTGAATCACAAAAACTTGAGATCCAGATTTCTATGAAGGTAATCAATGTTGCTTCTGGAGTGGATGTACACCAATTTGGAGTTGGGAATCAATTGCTCTTTGTCCTATGTGATTTGGTTAAGTAATGAAGTCATAGTGATGATTTTCATGCAGTGTTATCCCAGCCTGATTCCCAGGTATGAGCAGTCTTTTATGCTATGTTCACCTCTAAGCTTCAGAAATTTGTAAAATTTGAGTATGCCTGCTTTTCTTTCATGCCAAAAAAATTGAATATTGGCAGATCAGTGTTGGTTATCACTCAGAGTGGTCGGAGAAGATTGTTGTTTAAAGTCCCTTGGTGGACCAATCAATAGTACTACTTGCATTTGTGGTGTGTTTACGGCTGTGTAGACGGGAGTTTCGTGACAGATGTTGGTGGCTGTTTAGCCTGTATTTGGATCCTTATTTGCTACATAGCTGTGCAGTGCCAAAGTACTTGGCGGTTGTGACTGCAGTATTCCTGTTTTGTTTGTTGAAATGCTCTGGGGCTATGCAGCCAGTGTTTAATTCCATGTTGTGAGTATCGTAGTGGAAGTTGTGTGGGAACAAGTCTGGTGTTTGTCTACTTGGCTGCATTTCTGCGATAATGGAAGAGCTGAAGGGTAATGTGTGTCGTGTTGGTTCTGGAAAGTAAAGGTTTAATGGGGACTACACTTTGATGCAACATGCCCATTGTAATGAAGACATGGTGTTACCTTCCCATTCCTATGCAGTTGAGGCAAGTATTTGTTGGATCGACGCATGCCTTTGAATGTCCTCGGTCCTCCTAGATTATCGATGCTAGAGCTACCGATCACATTATTAGTAGATCCTCACTATTCCATTTTGTATCTCTTTTTGTCTGCACCTTGTAACGTTTGTGGCTGGTGGATCTCATGTCTCAGTTGTCAGGAAAGGAATTACTCATGTTAGTCATTTACCTTTAGATTCTACCTTGCATGATCCCAAGATGCCAATTATTCCTCTTTCAATAAGCAATAGTACTAAACATATTAATTGCAGTGTGACCATCTTTCCCTCTCATTGCGTCTTCCAGCACGTTGACAGGAAAGGTGCTTGATTGCAGTCGTGGGAAGAGAGGATTGTATTTGGTCGAAGATCAACATATTCAGAGCCCTATAGCTATTGTTGTTGTTGTGTCCACTAAGGAGGTTCGACTATGTAATACCCATTTTGGGCATCTTCCTCTACAAGTTTACATCTTGTTTTTCCACAAAAATTTAGTTCTTTTGATTTCACGAAGTTTCAACGTAATGTGTCAAATGGAAAAGTAGTGTAGCACATCTTAGCCTTCCAATGGTAATGGGAGGATTACCCCTTTTCATATTGTGCATTCTGACATTTGGTGGCCATCTATAGTTGTTGTTTTACGTGTCCATCGCTATTTTGTATCATCATTGATGATTATACTCATTTTATGGTACTATATTTATTGAAATCCAAGGGCAAAGTTGCTTCTATTTTCCCTGTCTTCCACAAGTTGGTCCAAACTCAATATCATGCCATTATGACGATATTGAGATCTGACAATGGTGGAGAGCCCACCATCTTGAGTCCTATCTTCACAGTTATGGAATTGAGCGGCAAACCACTTGTCCCTACACCCCACAATAAAATGGGGTAGTTGAAAGAAAAATTGACATTTTCTTGAATTTTTACGCGGTTTATTGATTGGTATGCATGTTCCCAAACGTTTATGGGATGATGTCCTTCTTACCGTCAACTACCTCATCAATAAAATGACAACTCCTGTGCTTGAGGGTCAGTCTTCCCACCAACTGGTGTGTCCTCAAACTCGTCTCTTCCTTGTTCCTCCTCGAGTCTGTGTCTCTCTGTTTCGCTCTCACTCCCTCCTCTCATAGTGACAAGTTATCTCTAAAGGCTGTCGAGTGAATCTTCATTGGTTGTCCTCCCATTAGAAAAGGATATAAGTGCTATGATCCTATCTCTAGGAGAGTGTTACTATGCATGTTAATTTTTTCAAATCCACTCTTCTATACTCTCCTGTCTTATTCAAGAGGAGAGCTCTAAGGAAGAGAGCACTATTTCTGGTTCTAAGGAAGAGAGCACTATTTCTGATTCTAAAGAAGAGAGTACTATGCTTGTATTACCCTATCTCCCAAGTCATATTGTTGTAAATGGTGATGAAGTTGAAGTTGAAATTGAAGTGGAAGATCAAGAGATCTCATTCTCAACAGGGTAGCAAAGAGAGGGTTTACTATAGAGAAACAGGACGAATTTAATAAGTTTGAAAAAGAGAAAACCTGCATCTGAGGTGAGGCCTTTAAGAAAATGAAAAAGAAGATCTCTGCTAAAGCTACAGATCATATGTATTCGCCTGAAGCAAGTACACCAAGCAGTGATCCCTCTCCACAACTTGAATTAGACCTTCCTATTATCCTATGTAAAGCTTTCAGGTTGTGTACTCGTCTTCCGATTAGTAAGTTTGTATCATATCAAAAAAAAATTGCATCACACATATCATTCTTCTCTTCACTAAACTCCATTTCTATGCATTCTAGTGTCTCGGATGCCCTATCTCAGCCATAGTGGAAGGAGGCTATGATACAGGAAATGAAAGCATTAGAACAGAATGATACTTACAAAATTATGAAACTCCATGAGAGAAAAAAGTTAGTTGGATGCAAATGGATCTATATAGTCAAATATTGACCAGATGGTTCAATTGAAAGATATAGTTGCCAAGGGTTTTACGCAAACACGGGGTGGTGATTATAAGGAGACGTATTTACCAATACCAAAGTCAAATACTATTAGGGTACTTATCTTGCAGCATACAAAGATTGGCCTTTGTACCAGTTAAATGTGAATAATGTCTTCTTACATGAGGATTTGAGGAAGAAGTATACATGGCTCTTCCTCCAGGTTTCTCCCTTAGGGAGAGAAAGGAACAATGTGGAGGCTGAAAAAGGCATTCTACGAGTTGAAACAACCTCCTTAAGAAATTCAGTGATGACATAATGTGGTGTGGATATCAAAGGAGCCATTATGATCACACTTTATTCGTTAAGAGAGGAGTTCATCTCGCCATACCAATGGTAAATGTTGGTGACATTATCATGGTTCAAAAATCCAGTTTTCCGGTACGTATCGTTCATGGCCTCTAGCCGATATGTATCGGCAGTGGTGGAGCCAGTTTTCTGATGGGAGTCCCTAATAGTCATCAGATATTAATAAATAGGGCTTTGAAGTTTTAAAAAAGATTATAAAAAAAATAGAGCTTTTATCATTACCATAAGATCCAATCAATCAAATAAATAAAGGGACTTACTCTGCTGACCGTCATTTAAACACCAAATGGTGTTTAGACGATCTTACACCGTTTATTGGCTTATGATCTTGGAAATCCATACCGTCAAAGTGACAACACATCATCAGTTGAAGGGCTATGGGTTCAAAAATCTCACTTTTTGGGAGATTCGAACCATCCGATCTGTGCACTCTTATACCAATGGTTGATATTAAAGTCCACCGATCTGATGATCTACATTCACTTATAAGCATGATCCTTTGGTTGAGATATGTTCTAATGATGAATTGCCACTTGGGCAATTTAGATTGATGATAGATGTGTGCCACATGGCACAATGATAAATCACACTTCAATGGTGTGACGTAAAAAGTGACAATTTAATGGTGTAACATCATTTAAACACCATTTGGTATTTAAATGTCGATCAGGAGCCATTATCCCATAAACAAATTATAGAAAAAAAAACAAAAAAAAAAAAACTCGAGTATGGAGCCTACAATCTCGCAAGAGAGATTAGCTAGCAGTAGAGAGAACGAGGGAATGAGAGAGAAAGAGATGGGGATGGGAAGAGAGAGAGGGAGGGAGAGATAGAGAAATGGGGCTGGGAAGAGAGAGAGGGAGGGAGAGATAGAGAAATGGGGCTGGGAAGAGAGAGAGAGAGAGAGAGAGAGCGAGCTGGAGAAAGAGAAAGAGAGAGTGGGCATGGGACTTGGAAGAGTGCGCTGGCTGTTGGGGACTCTCGGAGCCTGCGAGCCAGGGAGTTGGGAGAGTAGAAGAGAGAGAGAGAGAGAGAGAGAGAGAAAGGGAGATCGTATTTGGGGCGTCCCTCTTAAAGAGTTGTTCGGCCTCAAGGCCCTACCTTAAAGGACCTTTAAAAAAGAAAAAATAACGATGCGGGATCCCAGGACCCCCATTAGTCAGCGTGGCTCCACCACTACGTATCGGCCGATACATTCAATGTATCGGTCTAGTACGTTTTTATTTTTATTTTCAAAAAAGTTTTAAAAACATCCAAATAATATGGAAAAATGTTTTATAGTTTTAAATATATTTCCAAATTTTCTTAAGGTCTTCGTAAAGTGCCTTATTAAGGGAAACCATGCGGCATTGACGCATTGTTTGTTCTAAATAGATAAAGCCTGTATCATATAGGCATATATATAGCTGACTTAAATTCCAAAAATTACAATAAGATTAAAATCATAGGATCAATCAGAAATCTAAAGCCACATAGAGTTCCTTGGTGGTTCTTCGTCGTCGTCATCATCATCATCATCAATACGCCGGTATTGCCTATAGTGTTGGCCATATTGATATACATGATCATATGTCAGCCCTTCAAACTGAGGCATAGGATAATAAGGATATATAGGTTGGTTAAGGGATTGGGTATGGGTTAGTGTAATATGAATCTTCGGTGTTTTGCAAACCAAAAATCCTCCAAAGGTAGAAATAGTATAACCCCAAAATAATAACACTCACCTTCTTGCCTGAATCCCGAGAGAAATTAGCGATCCTGACTATTTTCGGGTGGTGGAATCCTACAAAATTAGGTGGCCCCTGGTCAAAGAAGAGAAGGGGGAGTTTCTAGAGAAGAGAAGAGAACAAGGAGAGAAAAAAAGTGGAGGAAAGAAAGAGAACTCGAGTCTTTGTATAGGGGGGGGGGCCACTTAAAAGCATCGTTTTTACTAGGCAACAATTTCAAATTATCGTCCGAAAAGAACGATAATGTGAACGAAATTATCGTTCTTTCCGGATGAAATTTTGAACCATGGACATTATCGTTGCTGGATATGATAGTGAGGAGATACTCAAGGTGAAATGTTACCTAAGCAAAGTATTTCACATTAAAGACTTGGATCCGCTTAAGTATTTTTTGGGAATTTAAGTGGTCAGGTTTTAAACGGGGATAGCTCTGTCACAGAAAAAAGCATACCCTTGATGTTCTAAAGCAAACCGGTATGTTGGGTTGGAAGCCTATTGTAACTCCTATGGAGCAGAATCATCGGATCAATGGGGTAGAAAGTGACCCTCCCAAAAGATGCTAGAACATATCAACGACTCATGGGAAAACTCATTTAACTCATCATGACTCGCCCTGATATTGCTTATCTTGTGAGCGTGTATATGCATGGACCTAGGAGATGTTTAATGGGTAGTCCAGGGATAGGATTATTTTGATAGCAACTATAGACATTTTAACTTTGAAATATTCACTAATTCAGATGGGTAAGATATCTAAGTAACAGAAGATCTACTTCAGGTTATTATACCTTTCTTGGTAGAAAGCCATCTAAAGAAGTAAGAAGTAGCATGTGGTTTCAAACTCCAGTACAGAAGGAGAATATAGGGTCATGACCCAAGGTGCCCATGATTCATTTTGGTTGACCTCGGGGTTAATACGGAACTCCCCATTGCTTTCTGGAGACAACAAAGTCGTGCTACATATAGCTGAATATCGTGTATACCATGAGCAGCCATTGAAGTAGAGTGTCATTTCATAAGAGAAAAGGTTGAATCCAAGGAATTTTGTATACCTCAAGTTATTATTAAAGATCAACTAGCGGAAGTATTCACTAAGGCTGTAGTAAAAATTGATTGCAAAACATTACATCCAAGTTGGACATGATCAACATCTATACCCAACTTGAGGGAGAGCGTTATTATGTTGTTGGTGTGTCCATAGCATTGTTTGGTATGTGTATAGTGGGTTTACACATATTTGTGTGAGTGTTAGTGATTCACATGGGATCCAATTCATTTGTATGTAATGTGAACACTAATTCGAAAGGGTGTGAAAACAACTTTTTCAACCCCAAATTTCCCCACATTCCGCTCTTTTCTACTCATCTCCTCTTCTTCCTCTCCGAACCCTGACACTAATTATCTCAATCTTAAGTTATCAAATATATAAATATATATATATATATATATATATATATATATATATATATATAAAATAATATTTTATGGATAAGGTTTTAGAAACCCTATCTTGTGCAGCTCTCTTTTTTTCTCATTTTGGAATGAAGAGAAGGGAAAGAAGAAGAGAAGATGATGTGGGACGGGATGCACGCTAACCCAGACAATAATTAGAGAAAATGATAGAAGAGGAAGATAGGATTCCACGGCTTCACACCACAGATTCCGAGGCTTCACACCAAGGTTGTACATCAGCTTCAAACCAAATCGCACGAGAAATGAAGATTCACTCCTCAGGTTTTGAAAGATTCACTCTTTCGATTAAAAACTCTTCACAAGTCTTTTAGGGTTTGCACAAAAGCAAGCTCTCAATTTTTCATTCATTAATCATCTTCCATTACAAAGTTATAGGGACCTTATATAATAGGCCTCAAAAAAAAGAAAACCCTAAAACAAACAAACACTAAAAAGGACAAGTTTGCCCAAAACTAAAATTTTCGTCTTTTGGCAGATCTCACTTACGCGACAAATCAATCGATTTATAAAATTATAAATCGCATAAAGTCTCTGTTCACATTCGATTGATCGAAAATAGGGACTCGATCGATCGACTGAGAAAAGAAATTCGCCAAAATCTCTAAAGCCTCTGGCCTCAATCAATCAATCGAGTCTCTAGGATCAATCGATCGACAACAACACACCCCAAATTTTTACGTCACGGGCCGTTTGAAAGCCCATTTATAGGTCCACTTCTTCCTTATTGATTTTCTTCGTTGGACTCGGCCATGACCCAACCAGGCAAATCTAAATTCCTCATCACTCCCTCTACTTTGAAAAAGTTCGATCTCGAACTTTAGTCGGCATCGACAGACGTTATCAAGTATACTTGCTCTTCATCGATCTTGGATTTTTAACAGTCTCGGGCTCAGTAGGGCATATCGCTGATGATTGTTAAAGCACATCGGTTCTTCACGGGCGAATGAAAAATGCTTTACGTTAGCTTCGCACCAAGTCGCATGAAAAATGAAGATTCACTCCTCAAGTTTTGGAAGATTCACTCTTTTGATCAAAAACTCTTCAAAGTCTTCTAGGGTTTACACAAAAGCAAGCTCTCAATTTTTCATTCATTAATAATCTTCTATTACAAAGTTATAAGGACCTTATATAGTAGGCCTCAAAAAAAAGAAAACCCTAAAACAAATAAACACTAAAAAGGACAAGTTTTCCCAAAACTAAAATTTCTGTCACTTTGCGGATCTCACTTACATGACAAATTGATCAATCGATATTCTAGGATCGATCAATCGATTTATAAAATTATAAATTGCATAAAATTTCTGTTCACATTCGATCGATCGAAAATAGGGACTCGATCGATCGACTGAGAAAAGAAATTCGCCAAAATCTCTGAAGCCTCTGGCCTCAATCGATCAATCGAGTCTCTGGGATCGATCGATCGACCACAACATGCCCCAAATCTTTACTTCACGGGCGATTTGAAAGCTCATTTATAGGTCCACTTCTTCCTTACTGATTTTCTTCATCTAACTCGGCCATAACCCAACCAAGCGGATCTAAATTCCACATCATAAGAACATAAAAGTGTTTTTTTATTATGATTATTATTTTTTTAAGGCATGTGAATCTCAGTGGTTCACATTGAATGCAATTATTATTATCTAGTTTCTCCCTCTTTTATATATCTCTATGCTTTTACTAATTTTTTTCTTTTGAATTTTTTTAATAACTTTATAAGATATATTTTAAAATATTTACTAAATTACTTGCTGACTTTCAAGCAAGTCAAGTTTTTGGGTTTCGAAACCATGTAGGCGACTACAGACCATGAGGTTAAGATTCAACAGAATGGATGACTGAAGCAGCATGCCATTTATAAGAAGACTATAAGTACATGAAAATAAATTTGGGCGGCTAGAGGGAAAATTGACATCTCATCAACACACACAAGTAAATGCAAAAAAGCGAAAAGGGGATGTCAGATTTATTAAGATATTGCATGAAATTTCTGAAGTCTAAACTGTCTTTAACATGAGTCCTCCGAAACCCATACCTAATATATAATTCTTGTTACGATGTGAAGCATCTTTAGACACTTAAAAGTGTTCTTAAATTTTATGGTTCGTGGTCTTGACATGGCAAGGAAAAAAAAGTAACATAAGGTGGATGAGTATATCAATTCCACTAACCGCAGTTGTTGATAAGCTGTTTATATTTCTAGGCATCTTTACCCCAACATGATTTACCAGTTAACAAAAAATTGGATGCTTTGTTTGAGAAGATGTAAAGCTATAATCAAGCTCTTGAACTTCAAATAAAACATTACGTCAAGGTGAAACCGTCTAAATTGGAATCCACCGTGGTCAGGAGGCATTTTTAATCATACTGCAGAAGTTTCAACTGGTGTTTCATTTTATGCAATTCTGCATTGATGATACCTAGGAGATATGGATCTTCGGTTTGCCAGAGGAAGGGGGGTTGGAGCAATGGTTGAATAGCCGTACGTAACATGAGAAAGTGAGAAGTGCTCGGACTTGAGATCCCTTTATAATATCACATACACCATTTTACTTTTATTAGAGGTATGGAAGCCTATAAAATCATCCAACACAGCTAGAAGAAATCAGATCTGGCCCTACCTAAAGCATTTAAGGATTGACTAGAATAACTACCCCTGAATTAATGTTTTGAAAAATGAAGATCATAGTAATTATTAATAAGTTAATGACAAAAGTGGGAATTCCATAAAAAATTGCTAGAGTTATTATAGATCCAATATTTTCCTTCAAATAAGTTCGTTAAGAAAACCCATATAATATGTAACAAGGTGCTAAAGAAAAAAGGCTACTGATTTTACAGTGTTCCAAAAAGCTGGCAAGAAAGATTAATAAATTAATCTTTCTTGGCCAAAACCATAACCACCTGACTAGAGAAAGGAAATTGTGGGAAATGGAAACCAATTTTCAAATTTACGAGCAGGAAGGAATTTAGTGAGACTCGTTTTGTGAGATAGAGAAAGGACTGTTGCATCTTGAAGGCGGTTAAGAATCAGTTAACAGGAGTATTTTAAAATCTGGAAGCAAATCCAATGCATGTCCAAAGTTCAGAAAAAATGTCTCGTTCACCGAGTTGATATACATGCATTAAAGAACTCGAGATCAAGCTGAGAACTGGCTTTTCTCTTTTGCAAGGTTCCAGAACAGTTGTTCTCACTTCCACATCAAGTTATTGTACAAGGACATCATCATCATCTATTTGTACCGACTATTTGGGGTCAGTCCACTCAATTCGGTGGAAAGCTAAACTGTGAAAGCTGGTCATTTAAATATAACAACTTTAAAAAAAAATTATCGTGAACTAAAAATGAGGTTTTGTGCATTGGTTGAGTATTGTTGATGTTGAGTATTGTTGATGAGGTGACATGAAGTGAGGAAGTACCAAGGATTAAAATCTCGGTATTGCCAATACAAACATTGAATCGACATTCGGAAATACCAATACCAATACCAACATATATATATATATATATATATATATATATATATATAAACACACATGTAGGAAAAGGGTCCCTACAGCGTGGTCATAGAGATTGAACCCCACAATAGTGCTCTTTTAAGGCTGTCACATAGCACCCATGCCCCCTTAGGGTTCACCCGTCCCTAGGGGGTTTTAGAAAGAACAAAAAAAAAAATATTATATGTATGGCTGTGATCTAAACAGTGACTTGATTTTTCAAGTCACCATTCATTTTAATAGCAATTGATCACTGTGGTAACGGTGATTAAAATGATTTTTTATTCTTTTGGATGGTATTGGAGAGAGGTATCTATCTGTGCCATAGTATAACATGAAATTATAGAGAATAGCAATGGCAGCTACAAGAAAAACACTAAACAAAAAAGTACATCAGAATTCACACCTTTTCTCAATAGCAGAAATTAAAATTTCATATTCAATCAATAAAAGGTCTAAATTACACAACAGAGTTTGGCCAGAAAACACTTACAACCACACACAGCCTCCACTCGTACAAAATTGGTTTAAAGCCTCTCGTTATCTTCTCTTTGTATCATTGACGGCATGGGTGGTGTCATCATATCCTGTTCACCTCGCGTAGATGACTCTTCCTCCACCATAGGCAATTGACCATCTCTATCAAATCTGGCAGGACTGGGCGTGTTTGGCATCCTTAAATTGGATGGGCTGGTGTTTCCCCGTAACGGGGAAAGCCTGGGGCTCAATTTGACCAAAGGAACTGATCCATCTTCACGAGGCAGAGGAGATAACAGATCCATTTGCTTACTGTAAAGCCGATCTTCCTCAACATCATAGAAATTGCCCGTCCGAACCTCCTGAGAGAGAGAGCAAGCACAGCAGAAAAGCCACTGTGCACAGTCGGTCACCGCCGCATTGCCACAACAGAAATCATTAGCTGGAAGATTGAATCTCTTCCTCATCTGAATTCTCCAAAATCCCCCATACAGCAAACCAAATACACATAGCACAATTCCCGTGACCCCTAATGTTTCTCTAACAATCTCATTATCAATATTGATGGCTGCCAAATTGAAAACCCAGAAAGGAGCCATGCACAGCAGAAGAAAAGTTGCAATATGAACGTACATATTCCCGAAACCTAGCCTCTCCATATTCCATCCGAAAACACAGAAACCACAGAAGAGAGAGAGATATGCCAGCTGAATATCATCCCAGAAATCAAATATTCCCCCTTGCCACTCCGGCCTGCTTTCCGCAACCCTCTGTTCATCTCCCGAAACAAATGAGTATCTCCTCTCAAATGACTTCCTTCCAACCCGACTTAGTTTGTTTTCATCAACACCTGTGATCGTATTTTGTGCTTCGTGATCAGTTTCGGAGTCATATTCCCTCCCAAGTGGACTAAGAATGGTGTACAGACCGGCAATAACTGGTGCCGCAATTGCAACAGCAAGACAGAGGCCAACTCCAATGGCAGGTCGTTCGGATCTCTTGTATCCCAAGTTAAGACCACACAAAGCATATTGTGCAAAACAGTTCACGTGAAGCATGGCCACAACCACCATCATATGCATCCACTCATTAGGTTTATAAGTGCTGTTCTTGCAATAAATCTTTCGGAGTTTTAGGACATCTTTGGGTTCCCATCTGCATAAGAGTGCTAAGTGGTAAAACCGTTTCGGATGTTGATATAGAGACATAAGCGTGAAGAGTGCATTGAGGATTTGATTATTGACTTCAAACCATGCGTCTCTTTGCGACTTGTCATGCAACTGACGGTCCAACATTCCCGTCATGACGAGGAAAAGTATTGCGCCCGAGATAGCAACACACAATATCCAAACAAAGAGAGCCATGTTCACAGGATTTCTGAACCATTCTTTGCAAATTTTCATCAAAGAAACGCAACTTATTTTAAACCGTTCTCGGGGACTTTGGTCTGCAGAAGGAACCGCACGCGAGACCTCATTCTTTTCCTCCGTAAATCGGCGGAACTTGACAGAAGGGGACTCTAAACTACTCGCAGATCCGAATTTCAGAAATCTTGCTCTACTAGGAAGACCCTTGAAGACGCTAAGAAAACCTTTTGGATTTTCACGAACCAATAAGCCCCTTTGAGAAATAGAAACAAAAAGCGGGATAGGATTCTTGGATTTGTAAGTACCATTTGGGGCAGTAACGGACCCTGAGTCTTCCTGAATTTCGTCTGTAGGTTTTTTATCACCGGTCGAAACCATTCTTGTGAATCTAGTTGAGCTCAAAACTCTAATTTTCTTACAACGTTCTCAAATTTTACTTTTTCAGTGAACTTGCTCTAGGCTTGATTCAAGCTTCCTTTCGAGTGGATACTAAATCTGAATCCTAGCATGTCCCGATTTCTACAGTTCTCTATTTGAGTAAGATGGGGTAGAATCAGCAACCTCTACACTCCATTACTCAGTTGTTAGAAAACCCAAATCGTCAATTGGACCATATTTCACCAAAAATGTTCCCAAAGGTCAGGATTGAAAGCGAAAAAGCCTAAATTTATCAATCAACACCTGAAATCGTTCATCTGCAACCATTTCAGAACCGCAAAATAACAATAAAACCCCTAACTGCATCAATCTTTATCTGTTTCAACATATTTTTTTTTTATCAAAACCTCATCACAGTTAGCAAGTAAGTGCTCAAAAGGCGCTGAATTGAAGTTTTCTGATCAAACCAAGACAGTAAAATAAATAAACGAAAACCTCTTTGCACAATTGCTATATTATGAAGTTCCAAGCAAAACCCATCAAAACATAAAGTAATCTAGTTCAAAAGGCAGATCAACACCAGAAATCGCTCTTGTAGATCTTTTCAGGCCGAAAATAACAATAAAACCCCTAATTGCATCAACTTCATCTGTTCAACAGAAATTTTGATTAAAAACTCAGTAAAGGTAGCCGTGCAAGTGATCCAAAAGGGGCTGAATTGAAGTTTTCTGGTAAACCCAGATATTTAAATAAACAAATAAACAACTAACAAAAATTGCTATAGATGAAATTCTAAATAAAAACCCACCATAAGATTAAGAAATCTAGCAAAAGACATGTAATCGAAATTCTGTGATCGACCCAGAAAGCAAAATCACTGAAATTAAGAGAAAATAAAGATAGTCAAACTAATTTTTCGTGGAAAACACATACCTCTGGGAAATAAAGATTGAACGAAGAAATGGACTCCTTGGAGTCCTTTCTACCTGAAAAACGCTTATTCTGCATCAATTATTTGAGGATCATAAATGATATAGATGGCGTTAATTCCTTAAAAATTTGGACTTTTCATTTTTTATTACAGAGTAGAAAAGGAGACGATTTCTCGAGGAAGAAGGAACGGGAAGCGAAGAATCGTTTCGGATATTTTGAAAACGGGTGATAACTGAAGAAGTAACGGCGGCTAATAGAAGTTCGAAAGCACACAGAAAAAGTAGTTTAAATTACCGGAATACCCCTGATCACGTGCTTGTGACACGTGTGGCATTCTATCATTTTCGGGTTGTTGGTGTTAATTAGGTGCCCGACCTGGCGCGCAGCTGGGTCAATCTCCCTCTGCACACATCCGCTCACCAACCTTTTTTTTATTTTAGTCTCAGATCAGTGAAGGTCAAAGGCGTAATTTCGCCTCCAGAGCTTTGACGAGGAGACTGACTCCAACACCGCCGGAGCTTTGACCGCTTGAGCAGGAGATTGACGTAGGGGTTTTATTAACAGGGAGCACCTTTATTGCCACCGAGTGTATTGAGTTGACCCGCGCGTTTATTTCCGCTCACTTAATTGAGTTGACCCACATACACGTCTGAAGGGAAAAAGAGGTCATTTGTAAGTATCATCAAAGATAGAGTTCGGCAAAGTGGGAATTTGAAGTTCACCCCACTTATTTGAGGTTAGTTTTAACCTTCTTCTTCTTCCTTTATCGTTCCGTCCAGTCTTTTGTTTCGGTGAGTGGTATACTCTCATAAAACTCTTTTTAAACCCACTTCTTTTTCTCCATTCGGACAAGTCTTTTAATCCGGTGATTCATATACCCCATGAAACCCTCTTGAAACCCACTTTTTCTCCTTTCATTCTAACGAGTCATACTTCTTTATAAAAGGAGAAGAAACCTACATCTTTATCTTCTCCTTCCTCTTTAACATATAAAAATCCCTTTAAAACCCTCAAAAGTATGAGAAACGTATGTAGAAAAAAAAAAAAAAAAAAACCTTGTCTGTATGTGACGGTGGTACTCACTGTCAATGGTTTAAAACTGAACGTGGATACCCACTGTCAATTATTTAATTTTAATAGTAGGTACCCACCATAATTATTTTAAATCTAACAGTAGGTACCCACCGTCGATGGATACCTATCATAGTTTAAAGCCGATGGTAGATACCCACTGTCAAAATTAAATAATTGACAGTGAGTACCCACTATCAACTTTAAACCACTAACAGTGGGTACCCATCGTCATACACACAGACACATTTTTTTCCTTCTTTTTATTTTTTCTTTTTCTTATATTTCTCCTTCTTTTAAGAGATTTTTTTAAAGGAGTACATGAGTTTTAGAATTTTCTTTCTATTTTTCTCATTGTTCTTTTTTCTAAGGGTTTTAAGAGAGTTTCATGACTTCTTCTAGAGTTTCAAAAGGGTTTTACGGCTTCTTCTTCTTAGGGTTTCAAAAGTTCATGGATTCTTCTTCTTAGGATTTCAAGAGGTTTCGTAGGCTTCTTCTTCTTCATCGGCCTCATTGATGTAGGCATTAGCATCGTCTTCACCGATAAGCGGACATACATATTTTACTAAATCTTATATGAAACTAAGATCCTAAAAATCGTAAACCAATTTTTCTTCTCACATTAATATTTCCTCCATTAAGCTTGTATTGAAATTTGAGTCCATTATAGCAAATAATCATAAATAAAGGTACAGTCAACTACTAGAAAGTCTTTCCAAATACTTAATACATACCTGACATCGTCTAACTAGTCATCTACGTTGTCACCCTTATAAATCGTATCATCCACCGCTACATCAAAATCCACCAAGGAAGAGTAGACCATATTTTCACCTGCAGCTGTTAGTTTTTTGTGGGATGAGTTTACTCAGTTACGTAAACTCAATGAATTGTACAACCGATCCACCACAAATCTATCTAAGTGATCGTGAGTGCAACCTCGTAAGTAGAAGTGAATCATTTATAATTTCATATAAACAACATAATAAAATTCTTATAGCAGTTTGTGCAATCGTGGATGTCGCGGATTCATCGCGACAATGTGATTAAATATGGAGTCGCCACCTGGAGCTTTTGGTGTCCCAGAATATCCAAATCAATATCGTATGCACCGAAATGCTAGATTTGGCTTCGATCACCGATCAATGTCAAAGCCACTTGGTTTCGATTACCAACTAGGAAGGTGTTAGGCACCTAATCGAGCAGCTCGTAAGCGGTTACTACTATGTCCAAATAGAAAAATAAGAGAAGAAGTGAGCAGCACTTCCCATTGCCCGAAGACACTTAGATCATATTGAGTTTTTCGCAATCACCAAAATTTCGACGACATAACGGCTCAAATCATGAGATAAGGGAAAAGCAAGAAAGAAAATAGAAGGTAGAGGAAGAAAGGGGCCAAAGCTCTCTAACCCTTGTAACACCACCACCGGATCTTCGTGTTGATACAAAATCCGGTGAGCTTTCGATAGCACAATGGGAAGGTCCTAACTGCTAAGGCTTGGGAGCTAGGAAGTTGGGAGCAAGGATCAAAATTTTGGCCGAAATTATCGGTTTTGGACCCCACCGAAACGATAATTTGGGACTGAAATTTCGATCATAGAATATATGGAAATGAAATTTTCGGTCAAATTATCGGCTGAAATTTCGATTTTCGGCCAAATTTTCGGTCTAAAATTTTGGTTTCAGTCCCCTTCGAAATCGAAATGAAACCCGAAATTTTGATCCTTGGTTGGGAGTGATGGTGTGAGGGTGTTGGCCAAGGTTTCAAAGCTTTGAGGGTAATGGGGTTGAAGGTGTGATGGCATTGAGGGGAATGGAAGCTAAGGTTTTAGCTTGAGCAATGAGGAATGGTCAAGGTTGGAGTATATTTTTCTAGAGTTTTCTCTTTAAGAAAATTTTCAAAGTGCCATAAGGGAGGGGTGGGAATCTCTATATATAGAGTGAGGGTGTTTAGGGAGCTCTTAAGGTCACTAATGAAGGTTAAGAATTAGATAATGTGGAGATCTAAGGATTTGGGAATTTTTAGAGCTTGGAGAAGAGGGGAATGGATTTCAATGGTGGATGATGGAATAGCCACTTGAATGGCACAAGAGTGATTTCTAAGACTTGGAGGGTCATAGGAGTCCTAAAGAAACACTCCCCAAAATTTGGGAAAGTTCACAAGTCAACCATTAAAAGTCAAATTTGTCATTTTCGAACATGCAAGTTTTTAAGGCATGCGTGCATACTATGCAAGCATAATTTAAATCCCTAGTTCAAATCTGGGAAGTTACGGGGCCCACTTCTGGAGAAGAGACAGTTTGCCTGGTCCGGTATAAGTTTAATGGGCTCATTATGGTTTCTAAAGGTTTGGTAAAGGTTTTATGGGTCCGGGAAGTGCTTTGAAAGCTCGAGAATTCGTCTTTCTTGAAGTACGGGTCAATCGTGTCGTAGGCCAAATTTGGGTGTCTACACAGTTCATAACTATAAAGTTGAAAGGATGTAACAAATTACAATGCACATGATGTTTCTAATACTTATCACATTTCTTACTTGTCTTGTCAACTTAACTTACGAGGTATATCTTAAGTTTTATCGTAGCTCCATACACTTATACAATGTACTTCTCATCATATATATTTTACATATACGACCTGTGTCAGGGTCGCTGCTTGAGCCTACCACGCGAAATCCACGTGTAGATAATCACCTAACTTTCATATCAAAACGTATCATCAACCACCATCCAACCTGATGAGGTTGCACGCATAAAAATTAGTGTCCCCTTACGTCGAGACACTATTGTATATAATGCCCTTAAGACCCGTCTTGATTGCAGACGTTGTATCCTTACGGGACACGTGTAGAATTTAATTCATATTCAGCTGGTTTTCACAGTGTATCCTAACATATTCGTATCTTATTATATTCATATCTTATCATACTCATATTTTCTTATCATTTGCATACAACTTAAGTTATATTCAGTCATGGTGTCATAAGTTTCACTAAACTACACTGTTCAATGGATGGGTTCCATAGTAGCCTTGACGTACTTTGTGTGGTAGCCCATACTCTTATAGAGGTGTTGCATCTATATATAGATGCCTACATTCTAAGTTTCACGTGACCGTGAAAGAAACCCCACCATGATGAAGGCTTATAAGTCGAGTATCATATTTTATACCTTATCTTATCGTATTTCTATGAAATTGATGTAATACAGTGCCGATGAAAATACTTATTATAACATATATTATGTAACATCCCAACCTTTTGAGCCTTGATCCGTAACACTCGGTACGTGTACCAGCGAATCATACGCCAAGGACCCCCTTTTGACAGTGATGTAATGTCTATAGATCAAATCCAACGAACCGGATTGATCTTATAAAGATTGGTTGTGGGAGTTTGAAACCCTCACACACGTTCTTTCGGTGTAGCTGCACTACACTAAAGTAACATAGCTATGGTATAAAAAGGGAACCAAGGGCATTTAATTGCATATTAAATGCCTGTGAACGAGAGTTAAGAAGAGGAAGAGTGACCTTGAAGCATTAAATTGCCGTGATAAAAGAGATCGATCAGTTAGCATGGAGAGAAGCAGCTACTCGATCAAGGATCGGATTGATCTACCGTGACTCAGAGAAAATCCAAACCGTCCTTGGAGCAAGGAAGAGGATTAATCTGAAATCAAGGTATGAAATGTGAAAATGTGTTTTTGATCTGTAGTGTGGAGTTGAATTAGTGTGTATATAGGTGAGGATCATAAGAATTGAGATTGTTTCAAAGTGAGAAGTAATTGGGGGTGTTTTTTTGGAAGAAACCAAAATTAAGCATCGATCGAATTATGATTCGATCGATCGAAATGACAGTAAAAAGGGGGAAAAAATGAAATTATGAGAAATTCGTTCGATCGAAAATGATTTCGATCGAACGAAAAAGTTTTCGATCGATCGAACCTGTAGTTCGATCGAACGATTCGTATAGAAACAGAACATTAGAAAAATTTTGTGAGAATTCGACCGATCGAATTAAATTCAATCGATCGAATTATGTGATCTCGATCAAACGAATTGGGATTCGTCCGATCGAACTGTGATAAGGTAAATGCCACGTGGAATTCAATTCGATCGAATTTCGTTTCGATTGATCGAATTTAATTCGTTCGATCGACTTGGAAAATTCGTCTGATCGAATGAGAATACATTTGGTAGTTCTGGAAGAGGTCGACCGATCGAAATTTATTTCGATCGATCGAAAATGGATTTCGATCGAAACAGGGATTCGATCGATCGAAATTCTCAGATTTCACCGTTTGGTGAGTTTTGACCGTGAGTTTTGACGGGAACTTTTGGCAGTGTGTTTTGCCTCGTTCTAATAAATAAAAATAATCATGTTTAGGTAAGCTTCGTGATTAAAGGGGACCCGACCTTTATGACGGCTTGAGCAAACACAAGTCTGATCTGTGAGGTAGGGAAAACTTGATACCATGTGCATTGATTTCGTTAACACGTGTGTTGTGATATGATGCACTTTCCGCTTTGACTATGTGATTTCTGCATATGAATTCAAACTAATGAGGCATATGACACGTGTGAGTTGAAAATATGTGACATGCGTATGTGAATCCTTCACATTTTATTCCAGATTTTGATATAAACTACGATTATCACTTTACACGGCGACAAGCTATATGTATACACTTACGATTTAAGGTTATGTCAATACCCGACCGACGCGGCGGTATAACCGTGACTGACGCGATAGGATATCCGTGATCGGTACGGTGGCCAATCCATAATCCATACACCCATTGTGTGATATGTGTATGTGCTATGTGACTCCTACCGTATAACGGTAACTTCGTTCGGCCACGTGCCCAACTCTATGGGGCCTTGGATATATGTGCATATGACTCATGTGAGTGACGATGGTGGGTATTCCATCGGGGGCTTAAGGCTATAGTTCCTCATTCTATTATTTTAAGTAAAGCACCTTTAAGTTTTTTTCCCATATCGGAATGAAAGTGTGAGCTTGTGCATGAGTCCCATTGGCATTGCATGTGTGTGCATTAAGACTGTGAGAATTACCACTTGTGTTCGGAATTACTTTGTTTTCATTGTGCCATAAGATATGTGCTGATGTTATGATAAATATGTTATGAGATTTTTCCTGCCGAGCTTGGATGAAGCTCATTCCTTTAATAATGTCACAGGTTCAGCTGAAGGCGTTGTGGCGAAGATCCCGGAGAAGGAAGATCCGGACTACTCCCCCAACGAGGACCTTGAGGAGCTGCATCCTGAGAATTGTTTTATTTGTGCCCGACCTGAGTAGGTCCTATCTTGAGTTGTTAAATTCTTTTGAAATCATTTTGATTGTAAGGAGACGAATGTCGAATAATAATTCCTTATATTTTGTTGAACCATGTTTCGGTAAGGAAGGGTCCTTACCGGTGGTTCTTAACGGTTCTCTTTCCAAAGACCTTCTTATGGAATTAGAACCGTCTTTTGGGTTTTTTTGAAATGATAATGATGTTTCACTATTTTGTTTACGTTACGGATTCGAAATGGTTCCGCTTAGATTCCGTTGTGCCTTTATGCGTGACGCAAAGTGATCCGTTCCCGGGCTCGACCTTAGCGCCAGCCCACTGACGGCACGGGTTTCGGGGCGCCAAAATTCGAGCTGTCACATATCATATATAATCTCACCACATATTTTGACAATTGAAGCTTAATCATAAAAATGGCTTATTCTATTAATAGGTCATATAAAAGTCAAACAAGTAATATACCAGAACAAAAAGGTTAGTGAACTAATCACAAGTCAATTACAACGAAAGTCAAACTTTGACTCGTGACATTAGATGGAGATCTAAGGTCTTAATTGGTAAGAAAGTGGTTTAGAGTCTCTTAGGGACACTCAATTTTCCGTTAAAAGAGAGAGATATAAAGAGGTCACGTGTAGATCGATGCATGACCCTATGATGTGTCACAACATGATAATAGATTATTTTCATTAGATCAATTTGATGAAAATGGACTAATTATTTATGTGATTCTGATAAGATTTAGTCTCTATATGGCTGAATCACTTATAGATCATCGAATATTCGATACACATATTTTAAGGTAGAATAATCTAATTCTATCGATGTCATCAGTGTAATAGATGTTTAGATACCCTATGATTGCCACTATTGGTTTGATTATTTAGACTACGAATTGAATGGTTCAGGATTTTGGTCAAGATCGTATCATCGTACGATCATCGAATGGTGTACACCTTCGTGACATGATTTTAAGATTTATGTAGAAGATTCTTTTAATCTTAAAAGGTGGGTTATGACTACCCTAGTTTCTCATAAAAGAGTAAGTAGCTCTTCTAGGGTTAAGGGGCCTATTAGGAGTTCATAGGCTAGATGAGCCACAATGAGAAGGCCATGTGCATTTATGATGATCGGGAGTCTTGAATCGGATCAAGATCATGCTATAACATGATTATCAAGGTGCCAAAATTCTCACAGTGTGAATAAAATATATACCTAACCAGTTACTCTAAGTTTAGAAGATGGGTTTAGGTCATTCCTACAGGTTTGGGCTTAAGTGTCTAGCATACAAACTTAGACAAATATATTAAATACATTACAATTCCTTATATAATACTCTTTGTTGTTCTTAGCATAGTGACAAATTTTGTTTTCGGTAGGGGGTCCTTTCGGTACATTTCAGATTAATTTCGATACATTTCGAAAAAAATTCGGGAAAGTTTCGGTGATTAAAAATATATAAAAATATATATTTAACCAATTGTTTCAAGTGGATGTTGACAAAGTGCAAATAGACAAAGTTCTAAGTGGATGTTGGCAACATGTTCCAAGCTACACTAACACCCAAGCATTGATAGCAAGGGCTAGCTTTAGTCCCACATTGGTATAAAAAAAAACGTGGACACCCCAACCCTCTATATAAACAATTGTGTAGTGCTTATATAAACAGTCATGTGGTGTGGTGCTTTACTAAACAGCCGTGTAATAAAGGCCTAAACTTTAGGCTTTTATTACAAAATTACCAACAATAATTAAAATAAAATAAAATAAGCTCAAAATTTATCGAAATTTCGTCGAAATTTTCAAAATTTTGCCGAAAAAATGAAAATTATTGAAATTTCCGAAAGGTACCGAAATTTCTTTGAAATTTTCGTTCGACCCCCATTTCGGCTATTTTCACCAAATTTCGCCGAATTTCAGCGAAATTTGTCACTATGGTTCTTAGAAACGTGAATTAAATTACGCACAAGTTTATAATCACTTAATTTGGCTCATTATTTAGATACTTGCATTTTTTACTATGTACACCACTAGTAACTACAAAATTTACACATGTATTGTATCTTTATTTTGGGATATCAAAATAAATAAAAGTAAAAAGGTCACTGGATGATCTCGTCCGCTAGATGTGAGGGGATCTGAAATTAGGGGTATTTATTCTCGAATCTTAGCCTAATTCGGCCCATAGTTCAAGAACTAATGGGTTAAATATGACCCATGACCTTAAGTGTTTCTAATAACACAGCATGACTAATGCCAATATATTTCATGGCTTTTCTTGGTTTTCAAACATTAAAAATAAATTTAAATAGAAATATATCAGATGCAAAGAAGATTATAAATTAATGGGGTTCAAAGTATGCACCAAGTGGTCAAAAGTAACTTCTAGCGCAAACACTCAAATTTATAAGGGCAGCAACCCATTAATCAAATGTCACTGCTATGCGTTGGATAACTTGGTACTTGATTTTGAAATCCTTATGGTCTATTTTATTGGCACACTTGTGTGTCATATGGAAGGGTATAATATCCTTTAGTTCTCGGCTGATAGGTTCAACCCTTTAACCATAATAGTTTTACGAATTCACGCAAAAACGTAAAAATAAGAAGGTGCAGTTTTGTCACGACCCGAAATTCTACCCCATCCCGAGGGCCTAGAATTTCGAGTTATGACCCGCACATATTCCGGATATGCTAAGCGGACATACACCTAACCAGAGTTCTCGCACAATAATGGTTCTACGAAATCCGTGAAAGCCAACATACCATAGTGGAATATAAAATAATCATAAATGCTGAATAAATGTGATAAAATGCGATAAAATGCTACTAATCCACAGGTAACATGTAAGTTAAATCGGAGACAAATCCGATAAAAATGAAAGCATAGAGTCAATGATAATGATATAAGGCAAAATCCAATACCGAGTCTACTAAATCAATATCCGGTGCTCGGATCAAAATCAACACTGTAGTCCTCCTGATAACCGGTAATGTCACCCTCCAAAGGCTCTTGGTAATCAACGTCCACTGGGTCGACGTTCTCAGCACTAATCAGATCAGAGAAACCCACGTCCACACCGTCGGTATAGTCACCTGTTAAATTATCGTGGGATGAGTTTACTCAGTCACGTAAACTCAGTGGGATACACCACCAATCCACCCCATACTACTCAGGTGCATTGTGGGTGCATCTTGTGAGTGATAAACATAATATCTCAAAGCAGATAGCAAAAGAATGACAAAATCACATGCATATCGTAAAGCTCATATCATAAATGCAAGACCATGATCTAGACACTCATATCCTAACGTACCTTACCATATCTCATAACATATCCTACCATGTCTTATTATCATTCTCGCACATACGTCTGTACATCGTATCAGCGTAACTAACATACTCGTGAATTCCTAAACGACCTGTGCCAGAGTCGCTGCTCGAGCTACTATGGGAGGGTCAACATAGTATCATACCACCATATTATAACGCCCTCGTGTCATACTCATACTCCACCATCCAGCCAATGGGGAGACATAATGGCCAAACTCACTCATAACGCACTCATACTCATAATCTCTCCCAAAGATCCGTCTTGGCTGAAAATATTGTTGCCTTTACGGTGGCTACGCAAGGAACGACACGTACAGAGACTTAAGTTCTTTATCTTTTGCTGGCCTACACAGCGATGTTTTATTATCGTACTTGTATCATAACTTATCTTATCTCATACTCATATCTTATCATACTTTTATACTTAATCCTATGACAAATTATAGTGAGGCAACCTTTATAATTCACGCTTCCCAAGAAAAAGTTTCTTAGTAACTTGGATGTACGTCGTGTGATAGTTTATACTACCATAGAGGTATTGCATCCGTACATGGATGCCAATATTCTGAGTTTCACGTGACCGTAAAAGAAACCTCACCACAGCTAAAGGCCCAACGCCCGATTCTCGTATCATATCTCATATCTTAACCTCTCGTATTAGAACTCAGGGTGATAGGATCACTGTATATGCCACCGTATACGAAATTACACTGAATTCACACTCACCCGACTCGTCATGGGTCCCATTCCACCATGAGTTGTAAGGCATGTGAATATGGTGTATTCCTCGCTTCGATACCATCTCAGTAAATCACCACGCCCAAGCGTAGGCATGATCTCATACATTCTCGTACTCATGATCTAACATATTTTTAACTCGTATAAATTGATTAAGTTGCAAATACAAAAGTATCACACATACATAACAGTTTATACTTAGATTTTGATTATGCTTATATTTATATTTATTTACATACCACACTAATATAATTATGAAATAGGGTTATAAGTGTGATTTCGATAATCATAAAGGTCAGAGTTCGGTTTCATAAAGGCATCGAAGTTCTAACACTTTGTATTATCGAAGAGGTTGCGTTGAAGCGATAAAATTGAGATATATATATATATATATAATAATTAGATAATTAAATTAAATAGTATTTATACTTATTAAGTTATGATTTATCATGACCATCGATCGAAAGACCTTATAATATAATATACACAGAAACTTTGGTCATGAGAATTAGAAAATAATATTAAATTCGAATAGCCTTGAGTCATTCAAAATTGAACCCGACTTGTTGCTCTATTTTGACCTCTAAAACGTCAGATTCGTGAAATGGCTATTTCACACAAAGTTGTAAAGCTCGCTGTCTTCTTTTCAATATCGCAAGAATCTTATTAATCCGAGGTCGGAATAAAATATTATGACCAAAATACCGGGATAGGTGTATCAATGGTCGCGAGCTCGGGTTCGTGGCCGCGAATTTGGGTTCGTAGCCGCAAGTTCGAACCCGAAACTTTAAGATGGTGCAATCTATTATTCTTTTAAATAAAATAAAATTATAATTTAATTTTTTTGGACTTAAGTAATTTTAAATAAATAATAATATAACTTGCAACAATAATATATATTATTATAGTCTTAGTAGAAGGATAAATTTATACTATATAGATTTGAAAATAAATAATATCAATATGATATTATGCCAATTAAGTCAATCTATCAAATTTATAAGTATTAAAATTTAATTAATTTTACAGACATAAAAGAGGAAGTAAACATATTAAATATACAGACCTAATATAAGGTAAAATATTAATGACTTAAACAAAAGGAATTTTTGAAAAGAAAAGAGAAATAACATATAAACCCAATTTACAAAATATACAACTTTCAAGGGAAAACATATATTATATATAGATCTATTAATTTATGAGATATTTGGGTTTAAATAAGATTTTTAAACCCGTCGATGCGCGATCGAACGCATCCTAAGCGACGAGATCTGAGAAGAACAAGATGGATTGATGGGTACCCACCTCTTGAAGCGTGACCGACAGATCAACGACGATTAGGGCGATAGAGATCGGCGTCCACACGATGATCCGTCCATGATTACGCCGCCTTCTTCCACCACGATTTGACTGCAGAAAAAAACCACGGTGTTCTTTGTGGAAGAATACACAAGAAATTTAAAAGAGATTTGGGTGTTTTTAAAGAAGGGTAGCCAGAAAAGAAGATGGAGTAACCTCTTTAAAAATCAAAATATGTATTTTCTCAACTAGGATAGGTTCCGGTATAGAGCACTAACACCATGCAAGGTATAAAACACAATCTAACACCAATAAAAAAAAGTTCAAAAATTCGGGTTGTTACAAGTTTTCCGTAAAATTCCTTTAAATTTAATATAATCAACATAAAATCATCACATACAAGGTGTCAATGTGTAGATTTAAATAGATAGGAGGGTACCCACCTCATAAAACTTTTTATCGATTCGATAGGCACAAGTCCAGCTTTAGTGTCCACCCTCATCCAATGATCCTACATGATTTCAGGTTGGCTCAAGTTGACGTAGATAGATTTGGATGTGCCTAGATGACTCGGTTCATTTACTCTACTATGAAGCCTTATTTTATGACAATGATGCTTCGTTGTCCTTGTATTTTGGTGCAGTATTTTGGTGCAGTGAAGGGGTTCTTCGAAGGTGGAGATGCAGCAATGGTGCACCTTGTATTCTCGCGGGTAGAGTCTAGATGTAGACGGCCCAAAGTTGTTGAGCGACAAGAAGAAGGAGGTGAAGGGGTTGTTTGCAGCTGCGTTTCCTTGAGGAGATGAAGTGCACAAGCAATGGCCGTTGTTGTACCCCTATGGTAAAGTGGGAGATCCGATTTGGTAAAGGGTTTTACCCCTATGGTAAGAGTCCTAAATGGACTTTAATTTGATTACCACTAATTGGCAAAAATCCCAAAATCGATTGGGTTTAGGCTTAGTTTGTTTTGCTTTTTGTTTTTTTTTGTTTTTTTTTTTTGTTGTTTCTTGATAGAGTTTAGGCTTAGGTGCCTAAGATGAATATTCAAAGGGATTTGGTGACGGATCCCATTTGAATTCTTTTCGTGATTGGAACTCCTCTCCATCTAAGACCATATAATCGGTTTTCAAGACTCAGGTCATAAAAAAATTTCACCCGAATCTTCTTCAAATGGTTCTTAAGACCATGATCTTACCATCAAATAGTCATTTTTTGATTTCATGTGCCACAAATCCTAAAAAAGGGACATAAATTACATTTGAGTGTGATGTGTGTCATAATTTTAGAGGCATGTTTTGAGGATCGGTACCATGTGAATTTTCTTTTAGTAAATTTGTAGGCACGGCTCTATTTCTAGTTGTACACCAACTTTTGCTACCCGCGCACCAATTAATAAAAAACTTATAAGAATATGGTGCCTCTGTTTGCGCCTACGCGTTCTCTGAAAGCGCCCACGTCCCAAACCCATTGAAAACCATTGATTCCTTCAAATCAGATGTTAGAGATCATTTTTCACTTTGGTCTTCCACACACTAGATCTTGAGATCATGGCGAATCAGACGGTTAGTTTTTTATTTCATGTCACAGATCCCAAAAAATGGCCCTTGATTCATATGGCACACATCACGCTCAACCGTGATTTTAGAGCCATTGTTTAGAGATCTATAACAAGTGGAATCACAAATTGGCCGTCTGATAGGTGCGTTATAATCTCAAGATCTACTCTGTGAAATATCAAGGTGAAAAATGATCATCATCTAAGTTGAAGGAATCAATGGTTATCAAAGGGCTTTCAAAGATTGTGTGTGTTATGACTCGGGTCCCTTTTTACCCCATTCAATGGTGATAGATAGGTGACGTTCCAAGATCGGTACATGTGCACATACTTTATCATAGCCCACACAATTAAATTAAGAAATTTCTAAAATAAGATCTGGTTTATACAAAAATTGGTAAGTAGATCTCAAGAGACCTATTGCCTCAAGCAAAACACTTTAAATCTCATAATACGTAGGATTGATTTACAATAAATTATAGTCCTTATGGACTCTTACTTTATTGGCAAGTCAACTTGTCAATTGGACTCTTAAGAGAAAAAGAATTCTCTACCGCATCCCCTCTTTTATCCGTCTATCTCTGTAACACATGTCCCGCGATTTCTGTATTGGTCAAATTGTTGACTGAAACCTAACTATACCAGGTGATTACCTAAGGCCAAGTCCATCAAAATTTGTGGGGCACCCACCTTAGATTGATGAGATATTACTTATTTTTAGTGACACCCGCATTTACTTGAATGGGTGTATTAAAATTTTAGTGAAACACACACACGTCACATCTCATACCTTGTAACCAACCCGGACTGCTTCTTGTTGGACCCTGACCCGAGGTTTGACCCAAATTGAACCTGAGCCTTGGTGGTGATGAGGAGATCATCGCCAACGGATCGAATTTTACAAGTGATCATAGGATTACTTGCTAGGTTGAATCAAATCTTGACACTTAAAATTGAAAGAAACTAGATGTACTAACATTTGGGTTGAGTCTTTGTATTTTGTTTTGGATAATGACCCCCTTGTAATATTTGGATAAGCCCAAGAGCAATTATAAATAAATTACTTAATTTTAGTAATTAAAAATAGGGATATTGCAAATCTCTAGCAAATCCTAACCTCTGGTTCATTTGACAAAGATTTGACCTATCTTGCACCACATATTTTCTTTAAAAAAATCTAGGGTATAAGATGCACCCATGTGCATGCACCACAAGATTTGTAAGACTTTAAAATTTTACAAAGATTAAGGATCTTGAAGACCACAAAAGACAAGAGGTGGATATGATATGTGGAGGAGAGAGGAGACAAGAGAGAGGAGAGAGGAGAGAGGAGAGAGGAGAGAGTGGGAATACTTTGGGAAGAGAAGAGATGCCTTGGGAAGAAATGGTGTGACACATGGCACCAAAATGCAGCCCATGTCTCCCCCAACCCTTGCAAATTTCGAATTCCTTAGGGGGAGGGTTTCATTCCATCATTTTCATCATCTTCTCCACTTGAAATCTCCATTAGAGCTCCATTAAAGTCTCTTGCTACTTTGAATTTGCCCTTTCATCCTAACCATTAAAACTTTAAGCCTCCACCACCAATCAAGTCTACTTCTCCTCTAGTCTCACATATATCAATGTTGACTCATTTCCAGCCTTTTTAACCATTCAACTTGAGGCAAAACAGCAAGGTGAAGAAGTCTAACTAAGGTAATGGCTTAGACTAGCTTTTGTCTAAATTCCTAGGTTAGTGGTATCAAATTTTTTCAGAAAACCTATAGTATTTTCTTGTTTGGATGGCTAAAAATTATGGAATGATCATATTTCCACATGAGATCAGAATATAATAGTTAATGGTTGTGATCTTTAGGATCATTTCAAAGCCATCCAATGGTCCATGATGGCCACATAAGCCTAGACCACCATATTCTTGTATTTTGTGGATTTTCTTATAGATTTTCATGATTTTATTTTATTTTTCTTTAGCATCATGAATAAATTATGTGATGAAGTTTGGACCTGAGAAATGGGTGACCATGCATGTGATTTTTACATCCATGCAAGACCATCTAATGGTCCCAAATGACCAACAAGGTCAAACTAGGTCATCTACGTAATATAGCTAGAATATTTTGTATTTTTAATAGTGTAAAATAAAATTTAGCATAAAATTTCTTTGATATTCTATAATGGGACATGGACCTAAGCCAAGTGGAGCCATGCGTGTGATCTTGGTACACATGCAAGGCCACCTAATGGCTTAGATTGACCAAGAAGGTCAAATTTTGAAAATTAGGATTTTTCCTTGGATTTCTTAGTACAATAAATGATTTTAAAATTTTTTGTCACACATAGCACCAGTGACCTGGGATGTTAATCTTGTAATCTAGGTGATCACACAATACCATCCTATAGTCAAGATACGGTCAATTTTTACCACTATGAACTCAAGTGTTGAAAAACTTGGATTTTTAAATTTTCTTGATCATGCAATGCAATTTGAGATAAATAATTCTTGTATATGGGTGATATAAGCAAAGTAGGTTCTGTTTATAAGTTTTTAATCTCTGTGATTCATCTTTTATTTCACGGATTTCTAGGTCAAAACTACATCTTTTACTATGAATAGTATAGAATTGATAAATGGTGATTCCTTGCATAGTTTAATTATAGGATTTCATGTTCTTGTTTGTCATGTATTAATTTGATCATGTTTGATATGTGTGGTCTTCACTCGCTTAAATTTTAGAATAAGATGTATGTAATCTAGCATAAAATGTTGCCTTATTTTTATGGGATTAAAAATAAGTTTTAATTATGATTTACTGGCTGGAATACAATGAGCTTTACATGATAATATCTCAGAAAATTTTAGTCCATCATGATAAACATCTAATCAGATGGTCCCGATTAATTGAATGGACAAAATTTGCTTGATTGACTAGGAATTTTTTACGAGGAAGCCTAGAAATTTTTTATTTAATCATAGAATGATGATGACTTGATAAACTTAAATAAATTTAAATTTCTGGAAAATTTTATGTTTGACCCTTGACTTGATCATCGACATTTTTGACGGTGTTAGATGCATGTATAGGAATAGATGAATGGTTAGGCTATACGTGATATTAAAAATAAAGTTAGAAATTCGTCAAATGAGTATTTTTAAATGGGATTTTTGTATAAAAAGTTTTCAAAAAGAAAATAAAATTTGAAGATATAAATCTGCCTGATAGGTTAGGCCCGATCGGATGGCTTCCAAAGCCCGATTCGATAACTTTAGATAAATCGACACTGGTGACTAGGAAAGTATCAGTAACCTATTAGCGTTAATTGAATGGATATGAGGACCTGGAACTCGATCCCGATAGACCTGGGATTAGTTTGGGAATATCCCGTTCCGAGACCCAAAAATTTCGGTATAAGATGGACCACTAAGTGGACCCCATCTAAGGCCCAAAACTGTAGACCTTGCAGCCCATTGAAAATCAGTCCTGGAATAGTGGATAGAATAAATAGAAATAAAAATAAAAAAAAAAAATCCTTAAAAATTCTGGGATGTACTTGACTGATTTCCTGATACTCGGTACAAATTTCAGACCCGAAATCCATGCTATTTGAAAGTTACGGACCCGACATCGAGGCCCAATAATTATGGCTCGAAATCCTGATAAAACATAATAAATATTGGTGATCTGTCTACCATGGTTAGAATTGATCATATTTTTGGATGCCACCACTTAGGAAAGATTCCGTCATCAGTCATCTTGTCCACAATTTTGGAAGCATTCAAAAATTCGATCGGAGCTGAAAATGGCGATCGATTTACTGTAGGTTGTCTGCCAGGTCTTCAAAAATTCTGAATATATAAAATGAAGCTTAGCATTCGGATCTTAATCCAAGACCCATGACTAATTGGGCAGACCCAAACACATGGCCCCATGATGATAGCATATGATAAAACCCGTGTGAAATTGGTCAACCAAGTCAAAGGCCCAACTTTGACAACCCAATAAGGCCCAAATCCTAACCCTTAGTAAATACGATAGGTAAAGAAAATAAGAGCCTTGTTAAAAGACCCAGCCCATGGCTCAACCAATCTAAACTAATCCCTAAAGATACGAGCCCGGCCCAAGACATACTGATCAAGGCCCATGAGGACAAAACATTCATGGCCCGGACCTTGGAAAGGCTCGTACCTCTAGTTTTAGATCTAATAAAGGCTTGAATCGCCTAAGAAATGGCCTAACGGATCCATTGGACCTATAACCAATTAGACCCATAACTTATTGGACCTTTCTAGACCCATAACCCTTTTAATCCACAGCCCATACCCGAAATTATAGACTAAATCAAAAAATTGACCCATCTTGGAATAGTTAGTTAGTTAACTTAAAATATAGGATTTCTAGAAACAGGCACTTTGATGCCTCAAATCTCGTTAGAGACAACCGAGTTTTTATCGACGACAATAAATATAAGTCCCCCTTTGAACTTTAAACTGAGATAACACTTGACATAAGTGTAAGCCAACGAGATCCTCCATTAGGGTCAAGTCATTTAAAACTCGAACCTGACTTCTGCTCGAACTTGATATCTTTTGAACTAGAACTAGCACTTGAACTCATGCTTGAACTAGAACTTGTACTTGAATTTGAATTCATGCTTGACCTAGAACTCGTATTTGAACTAGAACTCGAACTTGATTTTGAATTAGAACTCGAACTTGACTTTGAATCGGAACTTGAACTTGAATTCTTGCTTGTACTAGAACTAGAACTTGAATTTGATCAAGAACTCGTATTTGAGCTACAACTCGAACTTGATTTAGAACTTGTATTTGAACTTGAAATTTGAACATGATTTTGAACTGGTATTTGAACTTGAACTTGAACTTGTATTTGAATTAGAACTCGAACTTGTATTTGATCTTGTATTTGAACTGAAACTTAAACTCGAACTTGTATTTGAACTGGAAATTGAACTCGATCTTGAGCTAGTATTTGAACTAGTACTTGAACTTGAACTCATACCTGAACTCTAACTATAACTTAAACTTGTACATGAGCTTGAAATTGCACTTGAATCTTGAATTTGAACTGGTATTTTAGCTTGAATTAGAACTAACACTTGACTTGAACTTATGCTTGAACTATAAATTGTGCTTGCTTGACTTGAACTCATGTTTAAACTAGAACGTGTGCTTGACTTGAACCCCTGCTTGAATGAGAATACTTGAACACCTGAGTACTTGAATACTTGAACACTTTAATACTTGAATACTTGAATCTTGAACCCGAAATGGGTACTTGAATCTTGAACCCGAAAGGGGTACTTGAATACTTGAAACTTGAACTTGAACTTCTAGAAAGGAGTATACTTGAACTTGAATATGGAAATCCTGAATACACTAAACCTTGAACATTAATTACTTAATAACAAATCCTGAAATCTTAAAAGTGGAAAGAGATACTATCTTGAACTTAAAAGCCTCACATAGCTAATCATTGTTCTTACAGACAGGCTCATATGAGCACCCTATACTTGAAAGGAGTCTTGAAATGTCAACTGAAGATCGGGTATAGTTAGAGCAACAGGCTCATTGATCCCTGCCTAGATTGGCTAAACAGCGGAGAGTGTCGACCTTTGTTCGCACAAGCATTGGCATCTTGAATCTTGAATCTTGGCTCATGGTTGGTGTTCTGGTGTCGACACCGAATTAATTAAAAAACACTAATAATAAACAAATACCCTAAATAAATACACAAGATGTAAATAAACTTATAAACTTTACTATCACTTATTAATATTGTTAGTAGTTAATCTGTGAAATAATTTTTCATACTTAGTTAATAATGTTGCATGTTAATTTGTATGCTTGTATTGAATTGTGAATATTTGCCTTCATGTCAGATAGTGATTATCAATGTCTTCATACTTAGAATTCCTAGATATCGTTAGCTTAATCTTGATTATTTTCATGTTATCACAACTGCTGGAAACCTCATATGCATTTGCATCTATGAAATGTTTTATAACACTTGCTCTAGAAATTTATGACAATGTTAACTAAGACTTTATTGAGCTTCATCGCTTACGGTCGTTTTATGACTCAAAAATTTCATAAGTTAGTCAGCAGCCACCTAGTCAAAGTTTGAAGAGCTAGACAAGGAATGATTTAGAAACAATTACGAGCTAATAGTTGAGCTCATCTTGCCTATAGAGCTACCAACACTACACACTTGATATGATAGGATCTTTTCCTTTATCTTGTTTTGGTTTTAAGTCCAGTACTTTTGAGAAAAACAGTTGATGTATCTTTATATTGGAACTTTAAAGTATATTAGTTTTTTAAGGCTTTACCTTTGGAAAATCTGTTAAATTACTTTTCTTTATATTTTTGCACTTAGTAGAATTGATTACGATAAAGTTGTAAACCCGAACTTGCCTGATCAAGTTAACGAAAATGAGAAGTTAAACCGACAGTGTTTAATTAAAAGTTTTCGCGACTACTTTGACAATTGAGACTAATTGCTTTCGCAATTTAAAACATTTTCTGCAATATTTAAAAAATATATATGGTAATTTTCATGAAAAAGGAAATGACTTAAGAACTTGAAATGTCCGAATCTGAATATTAAAAATATGACAACGGTGTGTGTCGCGCTCCTGCCTCGGCGCTGCTGTCGGATATTGCACGAGGCCGAGGAGGGGTGTGACAATCTCTCTTTTTCTCCTTTCTTTGCAAAAATGTAGTCCAAACACCACCATCTTCTGAGGCACATATCCAACACCACCTTGTCTCACCCACTGAGACTCAACCATCGGAGTTGTGCCTCGAGCAACGCCACCACCACAGCAGCACCAACTACAAATACCTCTAGTGGTGTTTAAACAAGTTTCAACAACCAAGTTTCTGTGGCAAAACATGAGGAAATCGGTCATGAAATCGGTCACCACGAGCCATCGAATTCAATCTTTGTCAACTCAAATTGTCGTGAAAATTACGGTTCACGCTTCAACAGGTGGGTGCCTCTCAATCCATCTTAAATTATTCAGTTTATTTTTAAAAAGAAATCCTAAAACAACCCTAATAAAATTTCGAAAAGAAGGAAATCTCGGACGACGGGCGAAACTCAATCTGAGCATGAAATACCAAACTCGATCGGTCGAGATTTATCTCATCTATGTAACTTGACAGGTCAAGTTGCAAATTCGACCAGTCGAGTTTATATAAGGCTTTTCACTCTTTGTTTGGTAATCTTGATCGGTCGAAATCCATTTTCGACGAGTCGAGTTTTTCCCTTTCTTCAAATTTTGTCACACCCCTCTGTCTCCCCTGGCCTTGCCCTTCGTGATCTGCAGTGTCGAGCTGGCGCGACAATGCTGCATTGTTACCAATTATTCGATTATTTTCAAAACTTGCTTCAATACATTTAATTCGATTTTATAAATCATTTCTCGAACTCGATAAATTAAGTTCTGAGTACCCTCTTTTATCATATATTCTTTTTTCTAAAATATTTCGAGAAAGGTTCTTCACGGAAAACTTAATTTTCTTTTTCTATAATTTGCGAAAATGTATTTAAATTCTTTTTCATTTATTTTTTCATTCTTGTTAACCTGATCGAGCAAGTTCGATTTTATGACTTTTATTGTAAACTAATCCTACTTATTGCGGAATCATAGATAAGAAAATTCAGAAGATGTTTCCAAAGAGTTCAAACCTTAAGAAGTCAATATTTATAAAAGTACATCTATAATTTTTCAAAATATTGGACTAAACAAAAGCAAAAGAAAGGAGAAAGATCCTGTCAAAACCAAGTGTGAACAAGTCACACATGTGCAAGTGTTGGTAGCTTTATACGCAAAATGAGCTCAAAACTATCAGCTCAGTGATCGCTTCTGGATTTCTCCTCGTCCAGATCCTCTAGTTCTAAATGGGTGGTTGCTGACTAGCCTCTAGAATTTTTAAGTCATAAATGGACCGTAAGCCATGAAGCTTAATAAAGTCTTAGTTAATTATATTGTGATTTTCAGTACAAGTAATATAAGAGAATTCCATATGTGTAGGTGCAAGTGAGGTTTCCAACAATTGTGATATCGTGGAATTAATAAGATTAAACTAACGCTAACACAAAATTCCAAATACAGCTCACTTTAAAACAGTATCTAATCATGAGGTAAGCATTCACAGTACAAACACAAGAATAACATTTATGATATAGGAAGTGCAGTTATAATATGGAAATAATATTCTACATTGACAATAAAAATACTAACACGCACAAAAATTTACAAGGTACATTAAATTTTATGAATTTGTTTAAGTGTCAATTACATTAAATTTTATGAATTTGTTTAAGTTTCAATTACTAGATTATTAAATATTATTCTTTCATTTAGTTATTATTAATGTCTTTTAGTTAATTCGGTGCGATACCAAACAATAATTATGGTCCAATATTCAATATTTGATTGTCAATGTCAGACAAACAGAGGCTGGCACTCTTCGCCATTTAGTCAATTAAGACAAGGATCAATGATCATGTTGGTCTAATGAGACCCAATCATCAGCTGGTATTTCAATAACTCATCTGAAATACGAGGTACTCATACAAGCCTGTTCGCAAGAACAGCAATTAGCTTTGCAAGGTTTCAAGTTCGATACAATATCATCTTTCACTTTCAAAGTTTCAAGATTCGTTATTAATAAATCAATATTCAAGATTCATATCCGAATAATTTTCATATTCAAAGTTCGATATTCAATCATATATTCAATATTCCAATTCAGTATTCAGTATTTCATGTTTCACATTCAATTCGAGATTTAGAATAAATATTCGATATTCAGTGTTCAATATTCAAAATTCAGGATTCAATAATCCCATTTTCAAGGGCTCATATTCAATTTCATATAGTCGGTAATTTAATTACCTTATTCGATTCGATTTCATTCCATGTATTTCGTATTCAAGTTCTATATCTCATTCAATTCAAGGATTCATATCAGTTTTGATGACTTTATCTTCTAAAGTTCACCAATCATTTTTCAATATTTTCACAAGCATTTCAAACATCGTTGTCAAAACATCATATGTCATATAATTCTATCATATTCCATATCTATCAGTCAACTCCATCAATCAATCAATTGCCATCAATTAATCAATTTCGTTCAAATCATATATCAGTTCAAATCCTCAAATTTCAAGACCTGATCCTAACACTACAAAAAATAAGACTATTAGCGGCAGTTTTTTGCAGTAAAAAAGTGCTGCTATTAACAAAAAAACTATTAAGACTATTAGCGGCAAGGGTATTAGCGACAGTTTTTTTGTTAATAGCGGCATTTTATGGCTGCCGCTAATAGTCTTTTTTTTTGTAGTGTAAGGTAGGACCTCGTCGGTTCACACTTATACTAAGTGCTACCTCAGTTTAGAGTCCGATAGGGACTTATTTTCATTGTCGTTAATAAAAGAGAATTGATCATCTCTAATTACAATTTAAGGCATTGAGGTGCCTATTTTCTAATTATTCTAGAATTTTCTTATTACTTGAGTCGAGTCAACTATTTGACCACTCATCTGTAGACAAATGTTCCTTTTATTGGTTTGGGGACGATTCCTATATAGATATTCCCTAAATGAGTATCTTAGATGAGTATCCTATGTATGTATCCTACATGAGTATCTCCTATACGGGTATCCTAGATGAGTATCCCTTCATAGGATTCTCACTCCTTCATTTCTCATTATCTGATCTATCGGTCCAAGTTCATGTCATAACCTAAGGATTCGATCAGTTCTCTCGTTTGAGCATCGTAAAACTCATCAAAGGATCAAGAGAGGTATCTATTTATTTATGTTTTTCAAATAAGGACCTTGGATCTACTCCTTTCTTATTAAAGACACACCTTGGGTCTTAGGCCCAGTGGGCTATAGTCTTATTCAATTATTTTAGTGATTGGGCATAAGGATGTCAGCCACTTGTCCATGTAGAGTCTTCAGGCTGGGTAATTGGATTTAATTAAATCCAAACCTATGATTTCAAGGTCCATGGATCATTTCCTAAGTGTTTCGGATCCTCACTAGATCCAATTCTAAGTATATGGACATTTTCAAAGTCCGAGCCCATAAACGGGTGTATTCATTCTTCAGTGAGTGCCTTTATCAGTTTTCTTCAAAACATTTTGGGTTTTAGAAATTCATTTAAGGCTTACCGGGCCATGGGTCGGGTAGTCGGGGTCTTTATAAATATATATTTACAAATTCTTAGTATTTGGGCTTTTGGGCCATCGAAGGGTACAATCCAATAACTTAGTTGACCAAGTCAACCCAAGTCTCATTACAAAATATCCTCACAGTGGTCACTCTGATCAGGTATGTCCAGATGGTAGCCATCAAAGCTCCCGAGCCATTAACATTGAACCTTGTATCGCATAGGGCCTTACTTTCAAGTAACTGCCATTGGTGCACTTTTGTGATGAGGTGTGACAACTGGGCAGAAGACTTTAGGCTTAGTGCGTCCGCCATTACATTAGCCTTTCTGAGGTGATACTAGATGGAGCAATCATAATCCTTGAGAAATTCTATCCATCTTCTCTGCCTCATGTTCAAGTCCTTCTATGTGACCAGGTATTTGAGGCTCTTATGATTTGTGAATATATCAATGTCTCTCCGAAAAGGTAGCACCTTTAAATTTTCAGGGCAAAAATAACTGTTGCTAATTCGAGGTCATGTGTTGGGTGATTCTTCTCATGGTCCTTGAACTGTCGAGAGTCATAAATAATAACTCTTTTATTTTGATTAAGCACACAGTCTAATCCGTTGTGGGACGCGTCACTATACACCGCAAAACCTCCACTACCTGACGGTATGGCAAACACTAGCGTGGTGGTTAACCTGCTCTTGAGTTGTTGAAAACTCTTCTCGCATTGTTCGGTCCACTCAAACTTTACATCCTTTCTTGTGAGCTGTGTCAGCGATCCCAAAATTTTGGAGAAACCTTCAACGAATTTCCTATAATACCCAGCCAGACTAAGGAAACTATGAACTTCAGTCACCGTCTTGGGTTGCTCCCACTCTACAACTATCTCGATATTAGCTGGATCGACAGTTATACCAATTTCAGAGACAACATGCCCCAAAAGGCTGGCTTGCTCTAGCCAAAACTCACATTTGCTTAACTTCGCATACAACTAATGATCACAAAGCGTTTGGAGAGCGATACGCAAATATTGCTCATGTTCCTCTCTCATCTTCGAATAGATGAGGATATCATCTTCAAATATAACCACGAACTTGTCGAGGTGTGGTTTGAACACTCGGTTCATCATATCCATAAACGACGTCGGTGTGTTCGTCAACCCAAATGGCATCACTAGAAACTCATAGTGGTCATACCTTGTGCGGAAACTAATTTTCGAAATGTCCTCAACCTTGATCTTCAATTGATGGTAGCCCGATCTCAGGTCGATCTTTGAAAAAAACTTCACGCCTTGTAGCTGATCAAAGAGATCATCAATACGAGGAAGTAGATAGCAGTTCTTGATCATCAACTTGTTCAATTGACGATAGTCAATGCAAAGCCGCATGGAACCATCTCTCTTCTTGACAAATAAAACTAGTGCTCCCCAAGAAGACACATTCGGTTGGATAAATCCTTTATTCAAGAGCTCCTGCAACTACTCTTTAAGCTCCTTCAGTTCTGCCGACGTCATGCCTTTGATATCGGTTCGATACCTGGAGCCAACTCTATTGCGAATTCAATTTTCCAATTATGTGGTAGTCCAGGGAGATCCTCGGGAAACACATCCGAAAACTTGGATACAACGGGAAAGTCTGAAATATTGATTTCTTCTTCTCGTTGACTCTTCGCGAACGTGAGGTATCCATGGCATCCATTGTTCATTAGACGCTATGCCCGAATAGCTGAGATAAATGGGGCGATGTTGGACTTAACTTCGTGAAATCGAAAGGCTTTTCCCTTTAGAGGGTAAAAGTAACCATCTTTCGAAGACAATTAACACTTGCATGATAATCGAATAACCACTCCATACCAAGGATTACGTCAAATCCTTACATATCCAATAGGATTAAATATGTCATGGTCTCATGATCTTCAATCCGAATGATGACCGATCAGCACACTGTGTCCGTTTTTACTGAGTTTCCCGTAGGAACTGG
Source organism: Chloranthus sessilifolius (assembly GCA_021018995.1). Classification (NCBI taxonomy): domain Eukaryota; kingdom Viridiplantae; phylum Streptophyta; class Magnoliopsida; order Chloranthales; family Chloranthaceae; genus Chloranthus; species Chloranthus sessilifolius. The sequence goes on from CM037585.1 coordinate 132,009,044, forward strand.
CACTGCTAGAACGAAGTCCAGTGGTTCTGGTGTGATACCCAATTCGTCAATGAATTGAGATGTCACAAATGAGTGAGTAGATCATGGGTCTATCAATACTCGTGCCTCATGATAGCAGATATGACTTCGTTGGTGCATGTGTAAAGTGCCTATGATTCATATATTTCATCTAGTTAGGCATATATACAATGGTGTTATAGCATTTGTAAAACATTCTAACTAAATCCTAGTCTAAAGATAGCATCATCACAATAAGGTAATAATTTTAACCACAATTGGTGAAATCATGCCTTGAATTACATCATTTGTTGCCTGGGCATCCTGTGTCGAGACAGCATAAGCTCTACCCTATACTCTAGGTCGTGAGGGCCTCTAATTCATTGGTAGGGGCCTCTGAGTCATCATTACCGACGTTGTCGGTCCCTTCTTCCATTCTGAACAATCCCTGATCAAATGTCCTTGCTTACCACATTTAAAACATCCACTCGTCGTCCACCTACATTCCTCCGTTCTATTCAGTTTCCCACACCACGTACACTTCTCATTCGGCTCGGATGAAGTTGCACGTGAAGCCGGTTGCCCTCTTAACACCCCAATAGTAGTCGAAGTGGAAGGGCGGAACTGCCTCGTGGGTGTCGAGCCAGCTGGGCTCGAATACGTAGAATGTGTAGGCCGATTCGGTGTTGAGTAAGTGGTTTGAGAAGGTCGACTCGATGTTGGCATCAACATCCTCTGTTTCTTGCTAGATTGCTCGGAAGCATAAGATTGTGTCTTGCTCGTTCTATTCTGGTTTTGTATCTCTCTACTCTTATACATGTCCTCTATGATCTGCTCGGCAATGAGTGTCAATTCAATGACCTCCACGTAGGTTTTCGCTCTGAACAAGGAAATTCTCCCCTTGATGGCGGGTTTCAAGCCACGCTCAAACTTCTTCGTCTTCATGAGTTCTGTGGCGACATGAAGAGGTGCAAATTTGGCAAGCCTTGTGAACTCGGCTTCATACTCACACATGGCCATCTGACCCTGCTCCAATGATAAGAACTTAACCTCTCATTGATCTCTTACTGCATCCGGAAAGCATTGTTCGTTAAACTCATGCAAATCATGCCCACGTCCATGGGAAAATCGGGATCGCTTACAATCTGATCCTCTCTCCAGATTTCCACCAAGCATCTGTCGCTCCTGTCAGTTGGAAGGCAGCCCAACTAACTTTTTCTTTCTCTGTGATCGGAATCAACAGAATGAGTTTCTCCATCTGGTTTTACCAATCCTCAGCTTCAAGTGGATCTAGTTGACCTTGGAAACTCGTAGGATTCATCCTTCTGAACTCATGGAATCCGGAAGGTGGACGTCTCGTTGCAAGTTGGGTCATTGTGTTGACCATTGTTTCCAACAACTGCCCATGCAACCCATCATTGTTTCCTCCTCCCACCGGAATGTCTTCTCCACCCAAAGAGATGGTGTTAGGACTAGTGGCAATTCCTTCACCACTAAACATGCCCTCACCAAACGAGGCTCCTCCCTGAATGCGAACCGTCCTCGATTTGCTACGTCTAGGGGGCATACTGATCCATCATTGATCGAACAAATTCGATCAATACTTGTGAGAATTCAGGTCCATCTTCCTATGGAATTCGAATCTAAAGCCATTCTCTGATACCAACTGTGACAGCCTGACTTTTTCCATACGAATATCTGGGAAAGGCCGAGTCACCAAATGACTATCTAGTTTCCTTTACACATGGTGATAGGGAAACCGGACCGTCCGATGCTTTCTAAGGCATGCTCTCTCATACAAAAATGCTAAAGCGGATATCACATGGCACTAATAAGATTCCAATTCTATATAAAATGAAACCCAAAATGACAAAATAAAACCACTAGTGACAGCCGACGGTCACCTAAATAGTGGTTCTAAAGTATGCACAGTTATATCACTTTAATTCAAGAAATTTAGTTACAACCACCAAAACGAATTTAACCCAAAATCTATCACCCATAAACTAAGGGAAATAGTCTTTAGGCGAAAGCTCTCCCTCTTCCTCTGGATTGAAATCAGGGTCCTCTAGTTCAGGATCCCGATCCACATCTACACCTGTGACATAAATTTCGGGATGAGCTAACAGTCTAAGCTTAGTAGGAAAAAGATCAATGCCAATTCACATTTCATAATTTCAAACATAGATTCCATAACTGAAGTCAAATATTATCATATCAAAACTGAGTTAAACAATGTGCTTTCAAGTGTCATTTCAAGTTCAAATGGAATTCAAAGAGCTTAAAGTTCAACTCAAAATTCAAACAAAATTCGGAATTTCATATGATTCTGGTTTTATAGGCCTTCCTAATTTCTTATATGTTGTACTCAGTTCGTTAATGACTTAAATCTTAACTTAAATAACTTCAATGCAAGTATAGCATTATTGAGCCTTATCATTGGAAAGCCTCCTAACCATCATCTTTCGATAAGCACTTACGAAGAGTGCGGTATAACCCGCCATACTAGTCCACGATGGATGATATAAATCACCATATCGGTCCTTATGGGGTTTTGTTCTTATAACTTTAAATCATCATGTAGTATTGATATTCAATGCTTAAATTGAAGTTATAGCATATAACTAATTTCGGGGTTCCACTGATTCATGTTCATAGATTCGAAGATTTCCAATCGATAGTCACAATGTTCTGATCCATAGTTCAAAATTCTAAAGGTTTTAACATGCATTCGAATTCATATTCAAACTTATATTGGTCACATCAAAGAGTCTATGAATTAAATTCAAACAGAAATCGTGCGTTGAGTTTTCCTTACCTTATGTTCGGGGCAAACGAAAGTCTTTATCAATACGAAGGTCCTTATTAATGTCCCCCGCTCTTAACCTAGATCACGCCAATATCGTACACTGTGTCAATGATGGCGAATTCAGATGACTCGAAGTTTCTCAGAGTTTTTACAAAGAAAAACTGAAGTAGTTAGAAACAAGGAAAATTGATCGATCAATTTCCAAAAGCAGATAAATTCGATCGATCGATTTATCCAGAATTTCAACTCATTCCTATTATGTCAAATTCGATCGATCAGTTTTGATAGATTTTGTAGCCCACTCGGGCTTCTTCTTTCTTGATCTATTTTCCCCCAAAATTTCATTGATCTTCATCAATTTTCACACACTCACTAATCTAAGCTTAGGAATAATTAATATCATACAACACTAAAATGCTCACCTTTTTAGATCGTTAACGCGTCTTGCGGTGATCTTAGCCAAAGAGGGTTTCGATGCCGAACGGCGGAATATCACGGCGATCGAATCGAAACGAAGCTCAAATCGAAGCTCCTCACTAGTATATGTTGTTCTTCACCTTGTCAACTCGCGGATGACGTATCTACGATGATTGATTCATGTTTGTTCAAACCCACACTCTCATACATACACTCTCCGAGGTCGAGATCTACGAGAAGCGACTGGAATTACAATGATCTGTGCGAAAGAGACAAAACTTGTAGAGTGATCTTACCATTGAATCTCATGAATGGGTTTGAGGTAGGGGCTGAGTGAAAGAAGTGAGAGGTCTTTCTCTCCTCTTTCTTACAAAACAAATACCTAGGTGAAATATCTAGATATTTCACTCATCTTTCCCTTTTATACCTATGGGGCCTATCTGGGGTTAAGCCGACACACCACTGGTCGGCGCATGGTTTCAAATCAACGGCCAAAGAGATATCTAATTCTACTTTTCATTCAAAAGTATATTCTTATAACTTAACTATTTCCAAAATTTTCAGATGTCATCGTGTGACTTGCCGGTCCCGTACACGAAATCAAGTGCATTCAGGTTCGGAATCTTCGGGATGTTACAGTCCTATCAATTTAGTGACACGAATCATTGCTGGTACTATCCTATTCGTCGGGTACTATTTTAAGCCTATATTGGGTAAATTTGGGCTAGCCTCGTTGGCCTTTCGATCGAATACAATTTTTCGAGTCCGATTAAACTTTTCAAAACTTTATCTTATCAGAGATTTATTTTTTCAAAAATCAATTAATCACTATCTCTTTGGTGTAAATTATCCATATTTTCCGAGATTTATCGATAACTAATCGCTCATCGTTGATCACTCGTGATCAACAATGGTCATGAGTTTTCAAGGTCTGGAAACTCATGGGGCCATAGGTCAATTAAAGTGATCAAATTTTAATTATTTAACCATCTAGAAGTCTTACACATTACTACACTATATGGTGGATATACATCAAGATTCCTATACAAGCATCTATCACCATTCAAATTCTTCACGATCAAACATATAAATCATCAAATTCATTCCAGAAATTCAGTTTCTAAATTTATCATGTCAATGAATTAAGCAATTTCATATGGTCTAGATCAAATTATCCAAAATTCCAAATAATATCACTAAGCATAGTAAGCAATTCTATTAAATCTCAGTTGAAGCAATCTTAGCCATTTGATCGCATCATCATTAAAACAATAAATTAAAGCAATTTTTCTGAGAGATAAACTCATAAACTCATTTAATCACGACTACTAATATGCTCAAATTATCATATTATTTTTATGGAAGAGAATGGCAAAAATCGAATACTACACTAGATGTAGCCTAAATTCCTATCATGCATCTATAATCACTATTTACATCATCATCCAAGCAATATTCACAAGTAAATTTTTCTGAGAAATCATATCAAAATTTCATCTAATCTCAATCATGTACATACTAATATTTGTTATTTTATTCTAGAAAAATATAGCAAGGTTCAAGACTACACTACACATAGTATTACATTATTATCATGTATCTATAATCACTCATTCATATGTATAAAATAGTGATTAAAAATTAAAAATTATAAAATCTAAACAATGTATTCTAATCATCTTAACCATCAGATGTCATATATGTGATCTATTCTTTCTAACAAAAATAAGATCAAAATTTGACATTCTCGTAAAAAAATTGATATTTTAGCAACAACCAAAAGCTTCAATAGAACTACTATTATGTCAGAGCTCTCACGGCAAAAATAATAGCATTTTTTGCAAATAGCCCCCGTGTTATGTTGATATTGCATAAAACCACCCCCAATTATGCCTATTTACACTACAAAAAATAAGACTATTAACAACAGTTTTTTATTGTAAAAACTGTCGCTATTAACAAAAAAATTATTAAGACTATTAGCGGCAGTTTTTTTATTAATAGCGGCAGTTTATAGCTGCCGTTACTAGTCTTATTTTTTGTAGTGTTACATTGCATCTCCTACTTCTATGTTTCCTTTACATATACTCTACGCTCTTAAACGACAGTTAACTAGGGATAATGTGCTTCAACGCATAGCGTCTAGTTCAAAGATTCAAATCTCATGATATCCTATAAAAAAAAGTTAATAAGAACTCACCATAGGCCTAACCCATCACTTTTGGGCAATGTGACAGGATGGTTTTCGCCAATTTAGACATTTCAAGGGCCTAGTCATCATATGAAGATCACCTAGGCAATATAATAAGCTCATCAAAGGTTCAAACTATTCCATTTGTGATGCTTGATATGAACTATTGTTCACATCTTTGTATTGAAACACTTGGATTTAATGCTATAAATCCGCTAATGGACATCTTTTTAAAGTTGCACTAAGGTCAGGTCATGATCTACCACTTGGATAAGTAAAAATTATGTGCAACAAAATATCATATAGCTTAAAAGTAAGAACGTGAAGGTTTTACCTTAGACCTAAGGTAAGAAGAGTTGATCCTTTTTCAACAGTGCCCGTATCAACCCGTCCATAATCTATGTCACAATTTTGGCACTATTTTTTTCGTCAAGCTATACCTTTTGTGTCGTATCAAATGATACAGCCGATATCATGTGTCGTTACAAACTTTGACACCAAAGATCTTTACATCATTACCTTCAAATCATATCACTAAGAAGGAGATTCCGCTTGGCACGAGTACAAGAGATAAAGTCTTTTTTAAAAATTAGTTTAATAGCAAAATTCTTTGTTGCAAATTAGAGTGTAGGTTCAATTAACAGAACTGAAACTTAAAATTTCAGTTTGATTTTTGTTCGATTAAATTTTGAATATTCGAAAACGAAAGGTTAGCTCGGTTTCAATTTTAGATATGTCAATTTTTTAGATTTTACGATTTTTTTTCTTTGGTAGCTCTCTTCGTGCCTACCGAATTCCCGAGTGACGCTATACTGAGAATTCGTTGACTAGGTTAAGTCGGAAAATGGAGCAGATTTTCATCCCAATCTTTCACATGATTGGCTTGGAGACTATGGGTGTGTCATCAGACCATCAATTTTTCATTCCACATGGCACAGTTTTCCAGAAAGTGACTCAAAAGTCATGTGGGACACATCATGCTCAATCATAATTTTACGTTCACTTTTTTAAATCAATGCGACGTGGAATAAAAACCCGATGGTCTGATAGAGCACCCAAGGTCTCAAGATCAATCGGTCAACGGGTTTTTAGTGTAGGCCCTATCAATAATTTGGTTGGTGCAAACAAAACTACACCCAAATTTGAAACTTCGAGAAAAATTTAGAATCGACGAATGAATTGAATATTTGGCAACAAGTTTGGCTAACTTCTATTTAGAGAATTTTTTTTCAAAATTTTGGTTACTTCAGAGAATTTTCTAATTGAGCATTTCGGATAACTTTTGAGAAAACTTGGAAAAGTTTGGAAAAAAATTCGGGGTGTACAAAATATATATATATATATTATATTTAACATTTATTAAAATATTATTTATTATTTTAAAATTAAATAAAATTTTAAAAAATTATTAATTTCTGCAAAATTTCATTAATCTTACAAAGAGTAATAAATTTTTGATAATTTTAGAAAATTCACCGAAATTTCACCGGCCAATTGTTGTATCGATAAATTTCAAAGAAATGTGTTACTATTCTCATGACCCAAAATGTAAGACCTCGATGGGTTTATTTACCACATTATTTATGGAATGTTAGTTTTATACGATATATGCTTTTAATGTTGTGAAAATGAGCAAGCTTTTAACTTTTCACTAGTTCCGGGACAGTGCTATTTTGTGGATAATTTTGGAAAGACAAATTTGCTGACAGCTTATGTGGTGTGATATGATTGGCTGCACGCACAATGGAGCCCAAGCATCACCACATAAGCTGTCTTTTAAAATCTGTCCATTGCTTATAATTTTTCTTAATTTGGTGTTCAAAAATCTTCAATAATTCATAAAGTTGGTGATGAGAGCCGGACCCAAGCATGTCACATGCCACATACCTCATATCTTATATCTCATAACTTAGGTAAAGATATCATCATAAACTAAAATTTTAATTTTTTAGTTCGAACGGTTTTCTGCACCCCCCTAGGATAAAGTAAGGTAAGCCCGATTCATAAATCGAGATTTATTCCCTTATGTGTTATTTAATATAAGTGCTTTGTTATGTAAAATTTATTCCTTATTGGTCCCGAATAATTATACTCTTTCTGATATGTTAGGCACATCTAGCTTTTTTTGGTCGTATGACATCATTAAAAATAATAAACATAAATGAATAAATAAATAATAAAAGGGAGTCAATACTTGCACTCGAAAACTTGGACCTTGCACCGATTTTAAAACAAAGACTTTCAAGTTTGGCAACCTCTCCTATATGAAAACACCATCTAAATTTTCTGATTTGAAGGCCGTGCTTTAAAGATATTAAGTGCAAAAGATTAGTACGAAATATAATCTTTATTATGTGATTAAATATTGTCAAAGGCTATTGTTTGATTTAACAATTGACTACAATATATTATATGATAAATATTGTGTTTTGCTCTAATCTTTTCCACTAAGGATCGGTCATAAACTTTAAATTAGACTCCCCAAATTGCATTTTCATGTCGCATGTCCCATATCCCTAAGATACAAAGTCTTTCTTTAACTTTGGTGCTAGAGCTTAATTTCCGAGTGCAAATAATGGCTCCCATAATAAAAAGAAAGTGGCATAATAAAAATCTTACGAAAAAAGACAACATATTATATGGTAAAAAAGGAAATGGTGGGAAACAAGGATCAAAATTTCGGCCTGAAATGATCGAAATTTTGGCTGAAGTTATAGGTTTCGGTTCTCACCAAAACGATAATATGAGACTGAAATTTCGGTCATTGTTTGTATGGGATTGAAATTATCGGCCGAAATTTCGGTTGAAATTCAAAATTTCTAACGAAATTTCGGTTCAAATTTTTGGTTTCGGGACAGTTTCTCCTATAGAACTCCACTTTCTTCCCACGAAATCCTTGCTATTAAATACATAACCCCCTCCTTTCTCTCACCTCTCTCAAAACCGCTTTCATTTTCTTCTCAGCGATCAAAAATGGCGAGGAAGAAAAAAATTAGGGTTTCTAAAACCACGAAGATCTCTACAAGGTAACTAGTTGTTTCTGTCTTTCCTCTCGATCTTGGCTTCTCTAACTATGATCCTCTCTTTCATTTTTCCAAATTTTAAAATTGAGGAATTTCTTTAGAAGTTTATAGATTTTTATTCTGTGACCTAGTTTAGGAATTAGGGCCACATCCGGCTACATGTGAATAACTACTTTATTAATTCGTTTTCATTGATGTTCATTTTTGCATTTGCCTATATGCCTGGTTTGGATGAAGATCCATTGATTTTTTTCAGCTCCTTTGTACTTTCTAGATTGAGGGGGAAGAAGAGACTCACTAAGACCCCCGTTCAGGACAATTTTGCAATCAATTTGGGACTAAAGCATACGCTAAGTCGAAACAGAGCAGCCCATTAGTGGGAATAGGGTCACGACCCCGGGGCCTCTATGCCTCCCAGACCCATCCCAGTATGGTATCCATGTTAATTTGGTAGTCACTCCCTTGATTTAGGTAGGTTTATGGTTCATGTTCAAAGCTTAATTAGAATATCCACCATAAAACCTTGATGCAGGCAACGACTGGTTGAAAAGAAAGTCTCTGTAGTATTGGTTAGACCAAGTCAGATGCTTTAGCGACACAAATCATACAACAGAGAATCGAGTTTCCCCAATTTTCTCAGATACCTATACTAGGCCGTCTTGAAGTTGAGTAAAAAGAGTAGCTCCAATGCCTATTGTAGACACGCGATTTTTCGATAAGGCCGGGGTAAAACTTAACCTATGTCGAAAATCACCTACCAACGCCTATGTCAGATGATATTCCTTTCTTCATGGAAAAACTGGTAGAGTTGGATACAAAAGTTTCATTACCTCCCCAAGGCACCTCATTTTCTTTGTCTTCTAGTTTTGTTTAAAAAACAGCCTCGTGCCTCCTTGCTAGCATTTGATTGATCCTATGTCCAGCAGATGCTCTAAAACGTATAATGGGTCTGACTTCCATCCATTTTTGGGTACTTTGTGAGCTATACCATCAAGTTCTAATGTACTTCACTGGTTTCTTGATACTTTCTCATTGAAAAATGTTGGAGCTAATTCTGTTTGTATAATAAGAAAAGTTTGGTTCTGAACCTGTCATCGCAGTCACTTCATGTAGTTGCCGCCTATGCTGGAGCACATGTTTGATCGATGAGGCATCCATGCGTGTCAATAGCAGAACATAAAAACCATAGATTTTTCCCTGCATACCTAAGAAGTGATACAGACCATTGATGCTATTGCAGGTCATAAGAGTTATTTTGGCGCATGTTAGTAGGACGAGTGGTTGGATTTTAGAACATTTGATTGGACAAAAATACCTATTTGGGATTTTGTGGGCTTGAAGGTTGCTGTTATTGTTAGGACAGAAGTTGATGGCCTTTTGGCCTTTAGGACTGTTGTTAGTCAATTAGAATGTGAGATTGAGTATTTAGAAACTCTTAGGTCAGTTAATATTTGTTTAAATTATATTTTTGATGATTTAGAGGTCTTAAGTTGAATATTTGTTATTTGGATTGTAAGGTAGGAGGTTTTGCAAAGTCTGAGATATTTCAAAATTTCAATCTTAAATTCTTAATAAGTTGGCAAACTCAAGTTGAGTTAGTTATTAGGAATGCAATTGTCTTTTTATCTTTTGAGTTTCTTTTCAGTAATGTTCACTAATAGGTAGGTGAATTAAAGTCTTTATATATATATATATAGGCCTCCGTCCTCTATGGGAGGACGGTCACCGTCTTCCAACCTTCCACGTGGAGCTCCACATGGCACCCAAAACACTTTTTGGGTGTCACGTGGACCTTGGGTGCATTGCTTGGATCATCTTTGAAAAAAAAAAATTCATCTCCACTGTGTATATTTTGAACCGTGAAATGTGGACCAATGAAAACTGTCAAACTTTGACTTGTGGGTTTAAAACTTATTTTTCGATTTTTTTTTTAATATTGATCTAAACTGTACACCTGTGCTCCACGTGGATCTTGGAGGACCTAACCGGCTCCCTATATATATATATATATCCCAAGTATGGATATTACCATATTGCTCTTTTTTCTCTTCTAAAAGTTCTGCTGCGAATTAAGAGAATTAACTATCTTGTTCTATTTATTTTATATTTGTGTACCTTTTGTAGTATGTTGTGGTAAATTGAAGGTAGTTGATTGCTTACTTTGCCAAATTCTATTACTTTTTTTGTTTTCTTATTAGAGTACCAGAGCTTTCTTCAATAGCTCGCAGAGTTCATTCTTGGGGAGGGTCCAAGTTGTCATTTGAAGATGCCAACTTAAAGATAAAAACATGCTGTGAGTGGAGATGAATTTCCTCAATTGCTAAACCAATGTTGAATTTGCACGAGATTAGATCAATTCCCCCTAAACGTACTCGCCAAAAAAACCTCATGGAAATATGATGTGGCAAAGATGAGTATAGGGGGGTTTTTGTGTGAGGGAAAGATCTTACCTCAAGCCTTTCATCAGCACTACTGACTTTGGCTATTATTAGTTGGTTTAATGTTTTGACTCTTGGAAAGAGATCATGATGGTGGAATTAGGGTAGAGACACCACATTTCCTTGTACATTTAAATGCATGACTTTCTGATTGGCTAAATAAGATATAAAAAATTCTACTTACAAATGATGTTTCTTGAATTGCAAGTAGAAATTGCGTAGGCGATTTGCATGTTCCTCCTTGAATATAGAGTGAAGGTGTAATTTGACTTTTCTTCTTTACTCGTATTTGGTAAACCTCTCTACAATGATGACATCCTTGTTGGGTCATGAAAAATGAAAAGATCGTCTTTGGCAAGTGCGGCGTTCTCTTTTCTATTTTTTGATTAAAGTATATCTGTAATTTCATTTCTATTCTTTTATCTTTTCCTATGAAGGCATATCCACCGATAATTTTGGGATCTTAGTGAAAATTTGGAGCCTAACCTCATTTCAAACGACATCGACTACCTTGAAAATGGAGAACATTTATATCACAATTATGATATTGATTTGACTTATATTCACAAAAGCAACTTCAACAAGTCTTTCCTTTTAATCATTCAGATTTCATTCTTTTCTTTTATCTTTTTCTTTTTAAGGAATATCCATTGGAAAATCGAGATCTTTGCAAAAGTTAGGAGCTTAATCTCAGTTCAAACAATGCCCACTAGCTTGAAAATGTGGAGAACACTTGCTTCTAAATTATGGTGTGATTTGAGTAGATGTACAAGTCTTTCCTGTCAATCATTTTTAATATTCCTTAACAAGCAGTATCATAAGTTATTTGGTTTGCTCATAGTCCAACGGAGGATCATTAGATTGATGTTTTGCTAGGTCATTGCATGTGGTCTCTTAAGGGACATCTCAAGATACACTAATGGTCCATCCATCTCTTACCTTTAGTATATTGACAACAAAATTGTGTTTGTGGAATACTTGATTCTTCATTCAATTAATCTCAAATCTTTAGTGACATTTATCAAAGTTAAAATTGTAAATTTCAATTAAAAAATTATAGACCTTAATTTGTAAGTGCATGAAGATTGTTAGGTGTTTGCCAAGTATCCTCCCAATTATATACTTTGGATTCTTTCGACTGTTAGATAATTAGATGCATAGGATTGTGGGACCGTACTCTGCAGAAGGTAAAATCTAATTTGAGTTCCTCGAGAAATAACTCTCTCTCTCTCTCTCTCTGTCTCTCTCTCTCTTTGATGCAGCTCGACTTATCAATGTGGCACTATCTGATACACCCATGTGCCATTTATATGTGGCAGATGTGTGGTTAGGTTTTCTTATATAGTCAGTGTTGGAAATAGCTTTATTTATGTGACTTTGAAAATAGTAATTTAGAAACGTGGTTTGTTTATATTCTAGATTTGAAAATTAGAGTTAGCTGTTGCATATGCATATCCTCAAGATGGATCCATATCTATTATGCCCAACGTGGAAGTAATATCTTGCAATCTAACCTTCCCAACAACGTTAGTAAGAGTATCTGTCAGTTAATTTTCTAATGCGACTTGGGGAGTGCATAACTCATTCGACTCCATTTTCTCCATTATAAAGCGACAGTCTACTTCGATGTGTCATGATCGAGTGAGTTCTCAACAATGTGAAGAGCTATCTCATTATCTCCATATGGTCATAGAGAGATTCACATGTACTCCAAGATCAGTGAGTATGAACGAAACCCACATTTCTTCACGTGCACCTTGTGACATGGCTTGGTTTTCTGCTTCAGCACTCAACTAAAACACAATGTGTTGTTTCTTGCTTCTCCACGTAACAGGGTTACCCCCAAGGAATATACAATAATCAGTTGTGGACCTCCTGTCATGAAGAGATACATCCCAATCAACGTCAGCAACCACATCGACATCCAAGTGACTATAATATCCATATAGCAGGCCCTTCCAGGACTAGGTAAAGATACTTGAGAATCTGTTAAACTATGGAAATTTTGAGGAGCGAGCATTTTTGACTGACCACACTTTTTAAATCAGCAATGTCAGGACGAGTGATGGTAAGATAGATTAACTTGGAATAAGATGCTAATACAAGTGAATATCCTTGAGAGGTTCATCTTTGAGATTCATTCTAGGGTTCACATCCGTAGGGGAGCTAGCAGGTTTGCAGCCCCTCGTACCAGTTTCTTTGAGTACGTTTTGACTTTAGGGTATACTTTGCAAAATGATTATCCTTGTCTTTGATCGAGTGACCTCGATGCCTGGTTCTTGATATCAAACACTTGGCTCAAGTAATATTTGAGGCCTATAATTTCCTCTTCCTCCTCACCTATGAGGCTATGACCACAACATCTTCAGCATGTACTATATGAGCAGTAAGGTGAGTACCTCTTTTTATGAACAGAGTATGATCATAATGGCTTTTGCAATACCCAAATTTAATAATAGCATCACTGAACTTTTTGAACCAACACATGGAGATTACTTCAATCCCCAGATAGCATTGTTCAGTTTGCAAACAAGATATCTTTCCTCCTGAAGTGCTAAGCCAGGTGGTGGTGCCATGTTCACATCTTCCTTCAATCACCATTAAGAAAGGTGTTCTCAGCATCCAATTGGTAGAGAGGCCATTTCTTGTATGAAGCCAATGATAGCAGCACTCAAATAGAGTTCAACTTTGCAATAAGGCAAAGATATCGTGATACTCAATCCCATAAGTTTGTGTAAACACCTTCACAACCATCCTTTCTTTATATCGCTCTACATAGCCAGTTGGTCTATATTTAACGGTATAGACCCATTTGTAGCGGACTAATTTCTTCCGTAATGGTCTGAAAGTTCTTATCCATGTATTTTTATTCTTCAATGCCTTCATCGCTTGTATCATTGCCTCCTTCCTCTACGATTGGGATAAGGCTTCAGTAACATTGAATGGAACAAAGTTTTAATTTATCATTATTATCATCACAATCATGTTCCATCTATTTGGTGTCGCCTCTGCGAGTCTTATCTCTCCTCTCGTTTTTTATCAGCGCTAAGCTCTATATAACTTTGTAATTCTTCATATCCCTTCTCATGACTTCCCTCCAGGTCTCCATTGATCTTCGTCTTCTCCTACTTCCTTGTGCTTGTAGCGTCTCAACCCTTCATACATAATCTGCTTCATGGCTCCAATGAACATGTCCAAACCACTTCAATTGACATTCTATATTTTTTTCCTTTATAGGTGATAATCTTAAATTTTCTCTTGTATACTCCAATTTTCTCCGTGTTACTTCACACATCCATCTCAATATTCGCTTCTTGGTCACATATACTCTATCTTCTCGTCACTTTTTCGTAGCCCAACATTTCAGGCCTTATAATATGGTAGGCCTAACAACCATCTTATAAAAATGTTCCTTCAATCTAAGTGGAACTGTTGGGTTGCACAATACTCTACTTGCTTGCCTCCATTTCATCCTACTTGCAGTAATCCTATTTGAGACGTCCTCTTCAAATCCAACATCTGATTGTAAAGTAGAGCCTAAATAGCGAAATATGTGGCAATGTGGCACTAAATGATTTTCTATTTTAACTAAATCCTCCTCCAAGCTATAAAGGTTGAATCTATGCTAACTTGGGGTGTGCACCTGCCCCTAGGAGTAGTAGGGTGCTCTAAGAGGCACAAAAAACACGTATTCAATGCTTTATAGTTTGTGAATATAACATACTGCCTCAAATGCTTCCAAGCCTTACTAGGTTGTAAAACTTAGCATTGTAGGTAGAGTATTGAGTTTTTTCCTTCATTAATTTCTTGCTAAAAAGAGCAACGGTGTGCTTGTGATGACGAATGACACTTGACTTCAATTATTAGTTTATTGGTTAGGTTTCTGGGATTAGAGCTAGTAGCAAAGGAGAGAGAGAGACCTAAGGTTTGGCCGAGTATTAGTGGGGTAGATATGTTGCCTAAAAAGTAGCTGATAATCAAGTGGATCAGAAAGTGTCTCTCTAGTGTCAGCGTGAAGATGATGTTTAGGATCCATTGGAGACTTGGCAGATCTACTTCCACAATAAATAAATTGACATATTTGCTCTTTGAGAGCAATTACCCTCGAGAAGATCTAGCAATATCTATGCCTAGAAAAAATTTGAGACGACCCAATTCTTTCCTCGCAAAGGTTCGACTTACTTCCTCCTTAATATGAGTGAGAAAGATAGAATCATTACCAACGACGATAATATCATCAACATTCTCCAATAGAATAGTCCTTAGACCTCTGGATCCAATGTGAATAAAGCTTGTGTGATCGAAGTGACATTAGATGAATCCCACAATAAGAACAACAACACTAATAAACTTCCCGAACCAATCTTCGGGGGACTGCTTCAGTTTATAAATGGATTTTTGAAGGTGTGACAAACTTTCTTTGAATACTCTCCTTGAATTCGAAAGCTAGGTGGAGGGTCTATGTAGATCTTCTCACTCAAATGCTCATGAACAAAAACATTTTTAACATCCAGCTGATATGGGCCAAAGATGGTAAACCACTAAAGAGATAAGAACCCGACTGTAGTGAGCTTAGGAACTGGAGCAAACATGGCAGTAAAATTCAATCCAGGCAATTCAGTAAAACCTTTGGCCACAAGATATGCATTATAACGCTCTCCAATATCATTCTTTATATATGTAGTTGCAAACACCTAACTCTATCATATTGGTGCTTCTAAATGCAAGTCAAGTGTTGCTAATTGATTTATAAGTTGTTAGAAAATTTGGAAAGCTTCTTGTCATTGTATAATTCATCCATTGGCATTATTGGTACCTGAAAGTGAAGCACCTGCTGATGTCATCATACCCCCATGAGCTTTTGTCGCAATGATAAAGCAAGGTTCAACCCTAAGCATCTTTCCCTGATACTAGTCTGATATAAGTCAACCACACGGAAGATAATTTCTCAAAATCTTTAAAAAGACCACAAGTGGAAACAATATTATTTATTTAATTTTTAAGTCTGTGAAAAAAGATACAGTAATAAAAAATCACTTATCATAAAATGAAGGCCCTGTTTGGCAACCCTTCTCCAAAAAGCACTTTCCGGGTGTTGTGAAGAGGTGGTTTACATCATGGTTCAAAAAATCGGATTTTCGATACGTATCGCGTATCGTCCAATACATTGAATGTATCAGACTAATAAATTAAAAAAAAAAAAAACTTATATTTAATGGTTTTCAAAAAAATCTTTGAAATTATCATCCGATATGGACGATACGAGCGATAATTTGCTCATATAAGACAAAAATTTATCTGATTTAGAGATCCAAAAAAACATACTATCAGATGATAATTTGAAATTATCATCCGTATACGGACGATACGGGCAATAATTTGCCTGTATTAGACGATAATTTGACTGTTTTAGGGGGTACCCGATAAAAACTCTTTTTATCATATCGGATACCCTCCAAATCGATACGTATCGGTATCGTCCGATATTTTGATCCATGGTTTACATGCTACTTCTCAAATACTACTTTTCAAAAAATCACATGTTGAAAATGGTGTTGTGTGAGAAGCAACATTGGGCAACGTCTCAATACAACACCATTTTCAGCTAGATGTCACACCCGCGCGCAACACTGGATGTTTCCTACTGTATACATACATACTGTATACTTGTATATAATAGAGATACACGAAATACTCTATAATAGTAGAGTAATTAGGGACACTCCATGGAAGATTCTAGATCAAAGAAAGATCTAGACTCATGGAGGTTTGTAGAAAGATAGAGAGATCCATGGAGGAGTGTGGAAACTGAGAAGTGTAGAGAAATTTCTAGAAAGAATTCTAGAACCTTTCTAACCGTTGGATGTGTGACACGTGGATCGATCTTATATTGTTAGTTGTACATAGGAGGCCTATAAATAGGCAAGAGGGTCTCATTTGCAAGACACCTTAGAAGTTGTGAAGCACTCTTGAGTTCTTAATATAGGTGTTTTTATTCTTCTACTCTTATAGTCTATTGTTAGTTTCAGGGTAAGGCTGATCTTGCATCGCTAAGGAGCGAGTCATTGCTAGGATCGCATGGATAGTCGAGGGGCGACGCTAGGTCCGTGACATAGAGGTGGTCATGTCTTTCGGTGAAATGTGCTTCTCACCCAACATTTGCTCTCCTGGAAAGTGCTTTTCGGAAGAGGATTGCCAAACAATGCAAGCATTCACATCCCTTGAAGCAGCTCACCCGGAATCAAATATAGAATAGTCAAATTAAAATACGATGAGTTTCGGTAACATAGTAACTTTAAAAAAACCTTTAATTCTAATTACATTAGAAGTTATGAATATACCCTAACTAATAGTTAAATCATAGTTAATGGAAAACTAGTTTCCCTTCTTATTTTCTACCTTTCTCACGTCCGGGCCCCACATATTTCTCTTTCAACTGCTGTTTAACCTACCAAAAGCCATACACACAGTGACAAAATACACATTTTTTGAAAATATGCGTATTACGCATCTTTTTACCTCAAAGTCCTAAACCCGTATAATATCCCGTATTAATGAAAAAAATGTGTATCTGCGCATAATACGCATTTTAAACGCGTATTTCATGTATTATATGTTTTATTCCTGTATTTTCTCAAATTTTACTATTTTTTAAAAATAAAATGAAATACAATGGAAAACTAAAAAGCACGTATAATTCTCGTTTTTTCCGTCTTATATGATTTATAATTTTTTCTATCTTCCAATTTTTTTGCCTATTTTTCTGTAGTATTTTGTCGTTTATCGACTTTCTCGCTTGTCATATTAAGCCCGTATCTGTATTTCGCCACTATGGTTGTACATGAAAATGATATGAAATAGAAAAAGAAGTGGTCAAAATAAACCCCCTTTGGGCAGATGGCGATAAAAGCATCCTTCAAAATACATATTTGGTTCTTATTAGAAATTTACAACTTTGAAGCAGTTATACATCTTATGCCCCTCTAACCATTCACAGTCCAAATTTTTTTCACGAAAAAAAAATTGACTGCTCATTGGAAAAATTACGTTTGTCCTCTAATGTGCCGGTGCAAATGGATGGAATTGAAGATGAAGGAATTTCGGTATCAGGCATTAAAATATGACAGAGAACTTGCTACAACATACAATGAAACAAAGCAATTTATATAAAAAAACAAGGAAGAAGAACAATTGATATAGTAATAGAAAAAAAGCAATGAAGAAGAGAAAAAGAAAGAGAATTGAAGAAACAATTGATATATCATTTCATATATGTCGCGCCACAGGGTATTCTCTTATTATGGTATGCACTGCTTGCGTTGTGCATATGTGAACGTACATCAAATTTAGTCGTATAACTCTTTTCTGTGATATATAATGCACAAAATAAGTTTGAAGTAGATGGTTGCTCCGTGGATGACGATTGCGGTAACCAAGTTATGACTGACTGTTGTGCTCTGAATTATTGTCGTTGTACGATCGGTTCAAACATTGTAACAAAATACAGCATTTAAAAAAAAAAAAATGCGTATAATACGTATTTTTTGCCACAATATACTAAATACAGATAATTCCCGTATTGTTGAATAGAATGCGTATTTTTGTATTATACACGTATTTCACATATTAAACTCGTTTTTCACGTATTAAACGTTTTCCCTCCTTGTGTCTTATTGTATTTTTAAAAACCTGTTGTGAAACTGTGTTAATATGACCTCTTTTTTTCCTGATATTTATACCCTTTTTTTCGAAAAAATGTTTTTTTCCGTTTACCCGTGTTTGGTCACAACATATATTTTTTATAATAATTTTTTAATAAAAATTTTCCCTTTTTTTTTTCCCCGAAATTGCCCTTATATTTTTCGGAGCTGTTTTACTCCTGTACCAATACTTGGTCACTGCTGTGGATGAAAGGGTTGAGTTTACCTTTTTTCCCTGTATATTTCTGGAGCTGTTTTATTCTTGCACCAATACTTGGTCACTATGCTGTGGATGAAAGGGCTGAGTTTATCTTTGCTTTCTGCTTCAGAACATAATGGAGATGAATTTATAATTGTTGTTGAAACCGGTGATAATTGAGGGGAACTTTAATTAAAAGAATTTCTTAAGAAATAACGAAGGAATGAAAATCCAGTCTCTCATATTACTTTATTGGAGTGAAGATATGTTCTCAAACCCAAGGTAGAGATAAAAGATTGGTAGAGAGGGAGGCAAAAGGAGAGATCTTTGATTACCAATAAAAAAGGGATGGATTATCTAAACTGCCTTGGAAGTTTGCTTGAACTAGTAGTTCAGCAAAGATAGTGAAACAACCTTGATGATGACCTCCCATTCTCTCCCATTCTTGACAGATTTCTTAAACAGATGAAAAAAAGACACCCGTAATAGTGATTTATGTTGAGATTTCATTTGACTACATGTTGCATGGCTATGATTTAATCACATACTATTCACACATGGATTTTTTTCATTTTTTTATGAGTTGAGGCTGTAGTTGAATTTTGCTATGCATGAATTTGAGACCCAGCAGCGCGACGTAATTTTGGTATAATTTGATTGATAGGCAGTTCTGTGTTTCCCTCTTTCTCCTGACGTAATATAAGGTAATCCAACCCGAGTGCCAGCGGCGGCGGTCAGATCAATCTCTGGTCAGATCAATCTCAAACTGACAGCCTTGGTGAATAGGGTGATAATTTTGAGCATCAAATCAGCGAGATATCAAAACTGAACTTCACTAATTTGTGTGCTCATAAATTGCAGTGCAGCTCCCAAGGCTTGAGTCACGGTATCAAAACTCGGCCGATAGGGCCGAGATGTATCGGCGATGCGTATTGGTTTCATCGAGAATTGATACCGATACCATCCCGATACAGGTATCGGCCCATAATGCCTTGGTATTGGTCGATACTGACCGACACAACTATTTTTTTCTTCTTTTTTTTTGCTTTTTTCAAAAAAGACAAAAAAATTGGCCGATACGGTCCGTATCGGTTCAAGATGGACCAATACGCGATACCGATATTTTGGGCTTGACTAGCTCTTTTCTTATATTTTGGTTATCGTTGTTTTTGTTGCAGTGATAGCAGGGGAACATAATATTCAAAGTGCCGATGAGTTTGGGGTTAATTGTGAATGGTCAGAGCTCGAACTCTGAGATGTGATGATATATTGAAGTCATGCAGGCCCGAGTTCTCAAGCTGAAGAGTCAGCTCAACAAAGTGGTTTTTAGAAATGCCAGGAAGTTGAGCCTGTTTACGCCTCTTGATTTACCTACCGGATTATCTGCTGTTGATTCTTATTGTGATGAGCCTCAAATTGAAAATGTGTCCCAAGTAAGATTTTGTTGAACAATTTCTGAATTTCTTATGATTTTAATGATATGATGAAAATGAAATAGCTGTGATAACTGGGAGCTACAACTTGCACACGAGATTTGTACTGTGGCACATGGCTTAAAAACAAAGACTTGGAACAACAGTTAAACTGCCTGATTTAAATGCCATGATGTAAAGACCTTTGATGCCAAAGATTGGCATGAAACACAATCTCTTATCATCTAATTCAACACTGTCATCCATTAAATTGGATGATAGGCTTTGACTTTGTTGGATCGGATGATAGAGAGATGATTTGTCCCATCTCTCGCATCAAAGATCTTTTCATTATGTTCTTTAAATCAGATGGATTAAATTGTGTTCCACCTGGCACAGGTCCCAAAAATACCAAGTCAGTTTTTAACTCGTGCCACAGTACAAATCTTGTGTGCAAAGCTCCCTGGATAACCTCTACAATTTATTTTGAGTTTAAAATACTAGAAGCTGATTTAATTGAATTAAGTAAGCAAGCTACTGATTTGTTAAATTGTTATAATTTCAACACCTGGAATCTTCAGTTGGTAAAATTTGCAGCTGCATAATGATTGCCTGAACTAATATAAGTGATTTGAATCTGTCGGTGATGTATAGACTGTAAACTTTTTTCTTTCCCCACCTTGGTATATAAATTGTAATCTAATAATCTGCCCGTGGGAAGCAGATATTCGGCAAGTGTAATTCACAGACACATTGGATGGTATTGTTTTTGACCGCCTGTCCCAGTACAGCATTGTGACCAAAAATGCAAAAAAAAAAAATGGAGCTCCGTTTAAAACGTGTTTTCCAAGAAAAAATCTGTTTAAAAAAAATAAAAAATCCATGTTTTAATTATTTTCTTCAAAAAACATGTTTTAAACGCACTTAAAATGCACTTTTAGTCACATGTTCATATACATATTTTTGTATATTTTTTATAATTTTTCAATTTTTTTCCTCGAAACTGCCATTTTCTTTGTTATATTTCCTGACCCGTTATATTCCCGTACCTAAACTTTGTCTCTATGCAGTACAGAGTGTAGAGGGCCAATTTTTTTTTGTACCCGTCCTACATTATTCTCATATGATGGATCTCATTGGTCTGGTGATATCTGCCTGGTAAACTGCATGATCATTTAAGGATTAAGATGTCTAATGCGTCAAATTTTTTTGGGGTTCTAATTTGTACTTGCTGTGCGAAGTGAGGCTGTAATTGATACAGAAATGAATCTTTCGGATGACCTCGGTGTTGTGATCTATTGAAATTATGTAAGCTTAGTACTTGATATAATTATCTAGAATGTGTTTGCAGATTGTTGAAGTTTTGATAGATAATCAGGCGGTTGAGGAAGAACTGCAAAATTTCGAGAAGGTGAGCCAGCCTGTAGAGAAGCCTGTCGAATTGGTGAAAGAAAACCCTGAAAAAGAGAGCATTACATCTTTGGTTTTGGCACCACTGGAAACGGTTCTGGAACCCAAACCTGACTGCACACCAGAAACAGTTCCAGCACCAGGGAAATCAAGTTTGCGGCAATACTTTGCATCTGAATTTCTTGTTCCTAAGAACAAGAGAATGCGGGCAGATCGAAGAGCTGTGTTGGGTGGTTGGAATGTCGAGAAGATTCGGAACTTGAGGTCCACGGGTGAGCCAGATAAGCAGTGAGTTTTGAAACACCGATTTATTAGGTTTGGGAAATTGTGATTAGCAAGATATGTAGATACCTAGAGTAAGTGTTAAAAGCTCTTGGTTTGCGTAGCTCCCCTCGGTGCGTATGTTTGTGCTTCTCTGAGATTTGTGGTGCGGCAAGGGCCAAATGATATGCTACATGCATGATTATAAGCCTTGGTTACCCAACTCAATAAGGCGCCAAAGGGCCGCTATAGGTGTGGGATGGGGCAATGGTAGGTTAAAATTGCAGCCATTGGATAGAAGAGAATCTTGACTGCATGTCTTCCTATAAAGATGGAAACGGTTAAAGTAGCTATTCCCGGTACCCATTGGCTATAAAACTGGTTGAACTTGATTTTGTACCCATTGGCTATAAAACTGGTTGAACTTGAAATCAAGTTCAACCAGTTGAACCTGACCATTGCCCTCTTGGGATGATAAAAAAAATGGAATTATGTGGACGGGAATTGCACTGTGGGACTGACTTTGATCTTGCTTGCATATCTAAATGTTACATAATTTCCAATTCCCTCAGTTCGAAATTGGCTTCTACTTTCATGCGAATCTGATTGCACCTTAAACAAAAACAAAAAAAAAACAAAATTAAATTTAAGGGATTCATTACTTGTGCTTGGAAACTTGGCCCTTGCACCAAGTTTAAAACAAAGGCTTATAAGTTTGGCGACGTTTGCGATATGAAAATATTATCTAAACCGTTTGATTTGGAGCCCATCATTTAAAGATATGAAGTGCAAAATATTAGCACGAAATATAATCTTTATCATGTGATTAAATATAGTTAAAGGTTATCATTTGATTCAATGGTTGACAATAATAGATCATATGATAAATATTGTATTTTGCTTCAATCGTATCCACCAAGGATCTATTGATCATGAACTTTATATCATACGGCCCAGATAGTGTTTTCACATGTTCCTAAAATATACTCTTTCTTTAACTTGAGTGCAAAGGCCACATTTTAAGTAATGGATCCCTTTAAGTAAGCCTGCATGCACCTCTCTCTCTCTCTCTCTCTCTCTCTCTCCACGGTACTCCCGCTCTTTAACCAATTTTGGCAAGTTCGGAGAGAAAATTTAAAGATGAAATGGGAGTTGGATGAAACTCTTGGTGATTTTGTTGAAATTTCGAAATTTCTTTAATATCAAAAGATTATTTGATTTGTCAAAGTCAGTCATTGAATAAGATGATGGCCTTTGACTATAATCATTCGGATGCTAGAGATCGCGTTTAGTGACAATCTTTGGCCTCATAAATCTTTTCATAATGGTCTTCAAAACAGATGGCTTAGATGATATTCTGCAAACAAATATCCCAAAAATAACAATCGTTCTTTTTAATCATGTTACAAATCTCCTGTGCAAGTTTTGGCTCCCATGTTTTTAACCGTTCACTAATTTAGCAAACATTAGACCCATGCTAATGGCTTGTGCGGCAACCAGCATTAATTCCTGCTTCTAATGTTGACGGCTTAGTGGATCTTATGTTCTTTAGTCTAAATATACCGGTTTGCAGCATTCATGGTGCAAGGGCTGGACACCTTATACCAACTCACTCACTTACATGATAAAGAATATGTTTACCATTTTCCAAGATTTGACCCGAGCACCCAACACTGGTGTGATGCACGGGTCATGCATTACATAATTCACATCCAGCCCATGCATGCATTTAAAAACCAACTCTAAGGCTACGTTTCTGTTAACTGCATGTATTTAAAAACCAACTCTAAGGCTACGTTTCCGGTAACTCTTTCAGGGCAAAGAGCAGCTTTTTAGCTCTTTAGCTCTGGTAGAGTATTACTTTTATATTTGGTAATACAGTTCCTCGCCTCATTTACTCTAGTGTAGAGCTGTTATTTTAAGTGATAAAACTGTTCTCTGTCTACTCTCTGTCATAATAGATTTTATTTATTCTAACAAAGAGCATGAAGAAAGCTGCTTTTGCTCTTATAAGAGCTAACCCACACACAACCTAAGATATGATTAAGAGCTTAAAATTGTTCAAAGAAGTGAACAATAAAGCATGCTTGGGCAATAAAAATGGTAGTCATTCATTTTTTAGGCTTTAAGACTGCATGATAGAAATTGTTTTTCAATGCGATCTTGGGATTGGATCTGATCTAAACAATAGGCCCATGAACCATAAGCATAGACCATAAGTATACTTGTTGCACTTATACATGGACACCAACCAGTTCGATCACCTAATGCCAGCTTAAATATTACATTTTATAAAAGTAATTGTAAGAGGGCACCTCTAAACACGTCCACGCCCTACACTCCTTGAAAATCATTGATTCATTCGAATTAGGTGATTGAGATTGTTTTTCACTATGAGCTGCTACATAATAGTTCTTGAGATCATGACGCACCTATCAAATGGTTAGTTTTTTATTCTGTGTCCCAAATCCTCAAAAAATGGTGCTTGAATTATATGACATACATCACACTCAAACATGATTTTAAGGCTACGATTTGAGATTTTTGATACATGGAATCACAAATTGACTGGCTGATTGGTGCACCATGATCTCAAGATCTATTGCCTGAAAGATCGGAGTGAAAAACTATCTCTATCATTTGATTCAAAGGAAACAATGGTTTTCAAGGGGTCTGGGTCGGGGCGCTGTCAGAGAACACGTGGGCCACAGTGGTAGAGCTACGTTATTTTAAAGATCCTTTAAGGATGAAGTTTTTATATGTAACCGATCTTCATAAAGGATCCCCGAAAGCCCATTATCTTAATGACAAGCATGCAACTAATAAATTTTTGATTTGTTTTGCAATTTTTTCAAAGTTTAATAAATCATTAAAGGATAATTTTATTTGCAATCATAATTTTCAATATAAAATTTATGGTTGCAAACAATGATACCCGCCATTAAATATTTTTTGAGCGCCTATGTTTTTGCTAGGCACCTTTTTCACTCCTTGAATCTGTCCTTTCTATTTCCTACACACCTTTTTGTTTCTCGAGTAGCTTTAAGAGCGTTCATGGAATCTTTAGGGTATCTACACCCAAAATTATTGATTGCTTCGGATTAGATGATGGAGATTGCGTTTCACCCTTATCTTCCACACAATGGATCTTGAGATCACGTCGCAAATGGTCAATTTTAGATTTCACATGGTAAATATCTCGAAAAAGTGGTCCTAAAATCACATGACACGTATCACGCTCAGGCGTGACTTTAGGGCTACATTTTTGGGATATTTGCCACGTGGAATAAAAAATTGATCGTCTGATAGGTATGTCATGATCTCAAGATTCCTTGTGTGGAAGATTGGAATGAAACTCGATCTCCATCATCTGATCCAAAGCAATCAATGATTTTGGGCATAGGTTCCTTGGAAGATTCCGTGAGTGCTATTAAAGCTGCCCTTTTTTCTTTCTTTGGCTCTATCATTTTGCTCCATGAATCTCTCATTTTCATTTGCTATGCACATCTTTTTCCTCTCCCTACATCCATCATTTCCAAAGAGCAACGCAACCAAAGATTCTTGAGTGCTGGTGACATTATATCTATGGTAAGATATTGATTCCACTTGGCACACATCTTTTCACATGCATGCTTAAATAGTTGACTTTTTCTAATCAAATGTTGGAGATTATTTTTTACCCCAATCTTCAACACTACAGATCATAAGATCATGATCCTACCATCAAAAGTTTTGATTTTCATTTACGACATTCACATCACATAAAACATGAACATAATTATAGGCAAACAATAAGCAGCCAGCACACGTCAACGTGGTTCTAAAATCACTTTTACAGATGTGTGCCACATAAAAACAATATTTGATCATCTGACGATAGACTTATTATGTCAAATATTTCCAAGCGATCAACAATTTAAAAACATGAAACCTCGAGAAGGAAGAATCTTGGATTGAAATTAAAGTAATGGAGAAATATCTCTTATTCATCTACCGTGCTTCGTTTTCACCTATTGATGTCAACGAATTAAATCAACTTGATGCCTGATTGACCCAACCCAAATTTTACTCAACCCAAATTTTTTTGTTAGGTTGGTTCCAAAATTAACATTTTAGGCTGAGTTGAGAGTGAGAGATCGGACCTCAACTTTGGCATAGGTCAGACACTTAAAACCCCACCCCCCCCATCATATACATGGCACGTTTGGAAGTACCCATTGTAAAACGAACTTTGTATATATTTCACAATATGCCACCGGGACACAACATGTGCGCGATGAAATACCTGCTCACAAAGATCAAAGGTAAGCTATACATATTTTTTTTTTTTCATAATCAGGGTATCCGGGCATCTTAGAATACCCACCTAATCTCAAGGATATATGTGCACCAGGAATTTAGTAATGCCGATCAGCACAAGATATAAATCATTTAATGCGAGATCAGTACAGGATATAAATCTCTAGGGTGGCTTCTAAGTGGGGGAGGGGATTAGAACTCATAAAAATGATGGTGACGACAGTGATGATGAAGATAAATTAGAGGGTTAATCGATCATGATCAACCGGGTATTCTCAATGTGAGCAGATTTTGTCGAAGGAAGCAGAAATAGTACTAAATCCAGACCCAATCAGTTAAGGGATTGGGATTAGATCACCTAAATCTGTACCCGATCTGACCCATTGACAACTCCACACTCAACTCTGAATGCCCCAGGCACCATTGTTGCGCACCGGTTCGGTTTTCCATTACCCGAAAAACAAGTGTTTCTCATTTGGCTCTCTCTCTCTCTCCAAAATCTCTGATAAATATGCTCCGGTCCTTACTCAGAGCGGCAACCGCCGCGGCTGGAAGCTCAGCAACTCGAACCCACAATCTCCCAAAACCTATTATAATCGCTGCTTCCACAAACTTCTCTTCTTCGCACTCATCTCCTTATTCTTCAAAATCATCTAAAAAATCCTCTTCTAAATCCTCCAAGGCCGAAAAACCTAAATCCAAATCGAAATCCAAGACCGAAAATCCCGCAAAGGTCAGCGACGTCTCCGCCGCAAACGACATTGATCTTGACCTCCCTGACGATGCCGGTTATGCTGCTCCTGTCTTCGACGACCCGAGCCTCGACATTCGCCCCAATGGCCTGCCGCTGTTCACTCCGGCCAAATCGATATCGGAACTCGGTAGAAAAGATGTCTGCACTTACATGGACTTTAGGTCAATCTAATTTTCGGAAAATATGTTTTTTTTTTTAAATTTTTAATATTTGGTATCTTGAAAATTTGGAGTGTTTAGGAGTTTTGTGTTAATGGGGGTGGTGTAGTTTGGAGGATTTGAATGCAGTTTTAGTGGAGGGATTGCCAGCTGGCATGACGAAGGAGTTCGAGGAGACGAAGAGGAGCTCGTTGATAGTGCGGCAGAGTTTCTTGGAGCTTCGCGATAACTTCAGGCGGGTTGTTGATCCGCCGTTGCAAATACACCGTAAAAGTAGAGCTTTTGTTACTTCAATTGCTTTCTTTATTTTCTAAATTTTGTTGATATATTGACTACTTGTTTAAAACAAAATTATTATAACAATGCTGCATAATTAGTTTTTTGTTGTTGTTTGATTTGATGCTTATGATGACTATTAATCGAAGCTTTGTAGAATTTTGGAACTTTTTATATGAGCTCGGCTTTGCAAGTTCTATTTCTCCAATTGAGCTATGAGTACTTAAAAACAATTGACTCTACTTGAATTTATTTGCCCTGGAAGTTACGAAGTCAATCTTCTTCAATTGGAGATAACTTGTCCTTGAGTTCAATTC
This sequence comes from Chloranthus sessilifolius, assembly GCA_021018995.1. Classification (NCBI taxonomy): domain Eukaryota; kingdom Viridiplantae; phylum Streptophyta; class Magnoliopsida; order Chloranthales; family Chloranthaceae; genus Chloranthus; species Chloranthus sessilifolius. Next base: position 132,036,705 of record CM037585.1, read on the forward strand.
ACTATCTTCTTGGAGAACTGTTCACCATACTTTTACTTTTTGCTCTTTTTTTTTTTTTTTTTCTTCTTTTTGATGTCTATCAAATAATGATATACTCGCTTTACTGTGTGTAACTTTTGGATCTTTGTTTTGTGACTACTGGCTACCGCCATAATCAACTCAATAGTCAAAAGCAACACCTCTTGTGAGGATTTATTTGAAAAGGCTCTTCTCATAAGTCATTGAGTGGTAGGTTTTCTACATCCTTACCTTCAGATAATTCCACCATTTCATCTGTAGGCAAAGCTATCACCAACTTGTTGCCTACCAACCAATAAAGTATGTCCAAGTGGAATAATTGTTTGATGATGCGTAAGAAATCGTAGGTTCCTCACCTGAAGCACAAACACCATCATGTTTCGAGAAATTTTAATGATTCAGTCGTTAGAATAATTGTTTGACTTGTCCTCATAATTTTTGTTTTTTTATTTTTTTGGTTTGCTATTTTTCAGGAGATCCCCACGAGTTCTAGCATGATCTTACTGGAGAATGAATGAACAAGCTTTGATGTCAATTGATGGAAATGGAAGCACAATGTATTCCTAAGCTCAAATGAGGCGGAAGATTAGCCTTTGGTGTCCATCTAGTTGTAAAAATTGTTTCAATTCACATCTCCAATGCTGACCCCAAACTTATAAGAAGTGAAGGGTTAGCGCTAGGTTGATTAATGCTTATAAAAACCCTGTAAAATGACTATGGAAAGTCAATGTCGAGCTTAGGCACCTAAAGTAGGAACACATACATAAAAGGAAGTTTAGAGGTGCCCTAATAAAAGAAAATTTTAAAAATGTCACATGAGAGAGACCTTAAATTACCCTTGCATGAAGAATTAAAACAATAAAACACAATGAAGGTGGAGAAGAGGAAGACTAATAAAGACTTGGAGAGTAGTAGTGAGAAAAGACACGAACGGTTGTGGAGCTCAGTAGTGAGAAAAGACACGAATTGTGGAGCTCTAAATATACAAGAGGAGAGAAGGATTAATTCATCATCATCATCATCATCAACTTGTCCTGTCTATCTGGGATCATTTCTTTGCGTCTTATTTCTTTATTCATTTATGTTAAGGCTAAATTAGTTGTTACTCCATAATACTTCATGTCGTTTCTCAATTCTTTTCTTCCAAGTCTTTATTGGTCTTTCTTTCCTGCTTTTTCCTTATGCTTCTATTGTTCCATCATTTTTACAGGGATTGTCTCAAGTCTTCATATGACATGCCCAAACCATCTTGAGTGACATTCTTTAATTTTTCTTTTACTGGGACACTCTTAACTTTCCTCTTTTGTACTTGTTCCTAATTTTCTCTTTTCTTACTACTTATTAATGCATCCACCTTAGCATACACATCCTAGCCATGTGAACTCTTATCTTCTAGTTGCTTCCTCATAGACCAACTCTACACCATACAATAATGTAGGTCTTATTGTGTTGTGTGAAAACGTTCATTCAATCGAAGCCACACTCTTGCCTGTCTCCACTTCGCCCACCCTACATGGAGCTCATTTGATATGTCCTTCAGCCCACTTTTAGGTCGTATCATAGAGCCAAAATACTAAAACATATGACATTAGAGCATAGCGGGAAGCCTTAAACCCTGCCACAATGCCTCAAATTTCTAGAACTCAACTCTAGAACAACCCTTAAGAATTAATTTTCATTCAATAAGATAGTTATCTTTAATGCTGCTTCATCTTCTGCATACATCATCTTATAAAAACAAAATAAAGGAGAAACGTTAAAGCTAGTTCTCAATTAATCCTTGATCATGACAACTTATTTTCCAAATCTACTCTACAATTTTAAAAACAACCTTAAAACCCAACAATAGTATGAAATACTCAAGATGCCTTTACATGTTCAATTATGCCCTAACTAAGGACTCAAAATTCCCCACTACTCAACCTCATTAAACATTGATTGAAATTAGGTGTCCTAAATGACTTATTTCACAAAATTATAGAAGTAGCCATTTAAGGTCTTGAAGACATCTTCAAGGCAAGTTATAAAACACACAAAATTGCAAAACTGATAACTAAGTGCTTCTGCAGGTATGGCACCTACAAGTTAGTGCATCATATTCTCAGGAATCAGGACGCACAAATTGGGAGCTACTTGTTTGTTTTGAGGAGATACAAATATGGCTTTTCATTGTACTTCCACTCAAATGGGGATAAGGAAGTTGTGGGGTATGTGATAGCTGGTGGAAGAGTGTAGTGAACAATGACATTTTTTAAGGCATGGTTAGCTTTTTCAAGACAATTTGTTTTAGTAGAAATTATGTTGAATTGACTGCAAGTTCTCATTTTGGACCTGCATCTCAGGAGCTTTGTTCTTGAACCCTATCTACGAGTCCTCACAAATTCTGAAAATTCCATCAATTAAGATGAAGCTCTGTATTTTTTTTTTTTTTTTTACATTTTCTAATTGGTGGTTTTCTCTGAACAAAAAAAAAAATGGGGTTTTCTCTTTATGTGATGTAACAAAAAAAAAAACAGAGGCTTTCTCTTTATGTGATGTAATTAACACGATATCCTAGCAATCCCGGAAGTATAAACTCCTGCATTAATGAAACTATATTTGTGCAATACATTTGAGTATGAAAATTCCTTTTCTACTCAAACTTGTTTAAACAATCTCACTGTTTTCTTTATATGTTTCTTGGCTGCAAAGCATTGTCATTTATTTTCATTTCGAGATTTTCTATGTTGCATCAATTCTGTCATTGATGAGTGATATATTGAAACATATACTTGGTGAAGTTCCTTGATAGATTACTTGCTTCTATCCCGATTACTACCATTCCTTTCCATGGCTTTTGTAGTCATTAAATATCGTGTTGTCTAGATAAGTGGCCTTGTGACATATACTTCATGGCCAATGTGAATCATTTCCTTGCAGTCTTGTCACATGTATTTTAGGTGGCATATGTATCTTCTTTGGGCACATATTGGATATGATGCTTTTGTGTAGCTATATTGGCCACATATTGGGCACATTGTTCACTAATTTTTATTTGGAGAATCGAAAAGTGTGCATGGAAGTGTGTTTTAGTGTAGAAAAGTGAGCACATATCTGTACCTATAATAGATCTCTCCTCACTTAAATGTAGATTTTAATGCAGTTTACCTCCTTGTCCAAATCATCCTTCTGACCCACTTTTGTGTTAATATAACTTTGTCGGTAGATAGGCCGGATCTGATAAATTGGTTTTCTTTATCTGCTTGACCATATCAACTACTGAATTGCCTCACACTGTTTTGAAATATGAGCGGATATGACCGTGGTAGTAGCGAAGTGTATGCTATTGACATTATGGCTGCTGTCTCAAATCTATGAAGATAATTTAGTTTTGATTGTGTTCATGCAAAGTTGTTGATTCAGAACTCGTTAACCTGTGTCCAGGCCCAAAAGTCCGCAAGCAGATTGTCTTGGATGGTCCTGTTAGCTGTGGGAAAAGTATTTCACTTGCTATGCTTGTTCACTGGGCTCGCAGTGAAGGTTGGCTGGTTTTTTATGTTCCAAAAGGCAGGGAGTGGACTCATGGTGGGTTCTTTTACAGAAACCTACAAGCTTCTGGTCTTTGGGATACCCCTATTCAGGCAGCAAAAATCCTCCAGGTAAGGATATACTCCTGTTCAGGCTACAAACCTGCAAACTTCTGGTCTTTGTTATATACCCCTCGTATTTATTTCATTGTTTTTTTTAACATGATCTATGCATATCCCCCTTGTTCCACATGACACCCAAACAATGTTGTAGGTGCCACGCGTCACTGTTTTGGAGGTCTGGAGCAGGCATTAAGTTCCTGATATATACCATTCAAACAAAAAAAGCATGAGGCATTGAAGGCATTGAAGACAAGAAATGTGTAGCTAGTTGACAACGATTGGATGGTATATTAAAATTGAAAACAGTATCTATCTGGTTTGGGGGATGATAGGACCACGTGGGGGGGATGATAAGACCACTATTGTCCAAGACCAGACATGTAGTTACCAGAAAATGCAAGGCAACTAATTGGCTGTGAGACTACTCATAAAAGAATTAATTTCTGCGTCAATGTTTGTCTGCCAAAGTATTAAATTGCATTCTTAGAATAGGTATATTTGCTGCAAAACAAAATATTTCTTTCCTTCTCTTAATTTCATTTATTTGTTGTATTTGCACTAGTGAAAAGAAAAAACTCTTCCCCGCCTGCTCTTGGACAAATTTTTAGTCTCTGTCACCCGCAGCTGTGTTGTAGGATTTTCAGTAGGTCGTGGATTTTTAATCAACAGAAAAACAAAACAAAAATGGTATAGAGGGTTAGAAAGCTTAAGATGGTCAAAAGAGATGGCTAACAAATGTTGCTTCACTTTTTCTTCCATTTGTAAGCACCCCAATGTTTTTGGTAATGGATAATTCTTTCCACCTTCAGTTATGTTTTTTTTTATAGGTAAGCATGAGATTTGAGAAGAAGATGATGCTATTAGGGTTTGGAAGCTTAAAGTTGGTTTCTTGGTTTAAGATTAGAATTAGAGAGTGTGAGAGAGGGCTTAGTGAGATAGGACCCTCACTAGCAGTTTTTAAGAGAGAAAATTGTACATACACACCCCATACATCTAAACACACCCATAACACAAGAACATCAATATAAATCCTATACTAACAACACTCCCCCTCAAGCTGGAGCATGCAAGTCATGCATGCCCACCTTGACAATAATGTCCTGAAGAAGTTGAGGTCAACAACCTTAGTGAAAATATCGGCAAACTGTTGGGAAGAAGAAACATCCACAAATTTTACTATGCGACCCCAAACTTTTTCTCTAACAAAATGAATGTCCACTTCAACATGCTTCGTACCTTCATGTAGCACAAAGTTGGAAGTAATCTTTTTTGTAGCCTCATTGTTACAATGTGTAGGCATAGAATCACTGATTGAAAAGCCGAGCTTAGAAAGGAGAGATATAAGCCACAAAAGCTCACATGTGCCATGAGCAATCATTCAATACTCTGCCTCAACACTGGATCTAGAGACGACTAATCGTTTCTTAGTTTTAATGAATATGAGAATACGATGAACAACTAGATGAGGAGCTTGAGGAGTGTGCATATATTGGCTGACCAACCTGACTGCAAAAGTATTATCTGGTCTCGTAAGAGTAAGATAGATCAATCTCCCTACAAGACACTGGTACTCATGAGGACCATGCAACAACTCCCCTTCACTCTCACGGAGGGAGATCTTAGAATCCATAGGGGAAGTGGCAAGCTGGTATCCAAGCATCTTGGTATCGTTCAACAAATCTAGGACGTATTTTCTCTGAAAAAGAAATATCCCTTTCTTCGATTTGACTACCTCCAAGCCAAGAAATATTCCAAGTTGCCTAAGTCTTTGACTTCAAAAAATCTGCCAAGTTCCTTTTTGACATGAGATATAAAAGAGGAGTCATCACTAGTAAGAACTAAAACATCAACATAAACCAACATAATCATGCGGTCGATTGAACTGGAGTGACAAAAAATTGTATGATCAGAGTGGCACTGCCGAAATCCCATATACCTGATGATCACTCCTCTAAAATGAAGAAACCAAGCTTGTGGTGACTGCTTAAGGCTGGCCATAGATGAACTTTGAAGTCTACAGACTTTCCTAGGCTCCGCCTGAAGTTGAAAGGCAGGAGAAGGGGTCCATGTAGATCTCCTCACTGAGATCACCATGTAGAAAAACATTTTAAACATCCAGTTGATACAAAAGCCAATTTTGATTGGCCGCAATTGAGCTAAAAACAAGCACCGAGGTCAGTGGTAGCATCATAATCGATCCCATAAGTCTGAGTATAGCTTCAAGCAACAAGCCAAGCCTTATCGCGAGAAACATTTCTATCTAGATTATGCTCAACAACGAATACCCACTTGCACCCCGCAACATTCTTTCCAGGAGGAAGATTTACCATATTCCATGTATGATTCCTTTCAAGGGCGTCCATTTCATCCACCATTGCAGCCTTTTAGGCAGATTGAGAAAGAGCATTATGAACAGTACGAGGGATGGCAACCAAATCGATCTCAAATAGAAATGCTCGATAGGAAGATGAGACTGCTTGGTAGAAAACATACTGAGCAATAGGATAAGGTGTAACGCAAGAGCAGACTCTCTTTCGAAGGGCAATATGGACATCCAAATCAGAAGTAGTTGAGGGACTAGGAATAGGAGGATGAGAGTTAAAAGTATAAGAAGAAACATGAGGTGTGTTCTCACTTGGATCTACTTGCACAGATAACTGAGGTGGTGGCCTGACAGAGGAGGGTCCATGCACATGTGTGCGAACATAAATTTGATATTGCTTCTGATGTTGCATTGGAGGCTGGGTAGGAGGTGGTGTATCAATGAACTGCGGTGCAGGAGGTTGTGGAGGAGGTGTAGGAGTAGTGAGGGATTGGTGGAGAAACATGGTCAATGAGGGGAGGAATGGGGTGAGAGGCAAGTGCAGTATTATGAGGTGATTCAAACTGATGAAAGGGAAAATAAGGAACATGCTCAAAAAATGTGACATCCATAGAAGAAAAATCTGCGAGTTGAGGATCATGGCATCTACATCCTTTGGGGACAGTGGGGTAACCAATAAAGACACATTTCACAAATCGATTGTCTAATTATGTCAATTTGGGCGAAGGTCCTGAACTAAGCAAGTGCACCCAAACATCTTAGGTTTAAGAAGAAACATGACATCATGAGGACGCAACATGGAGAAAGGAGTATTAACTTGAAGGCGTTAGGTTAATCAAAAAACAAGTAGTGAGAAGACTCATAGACCAATGGGACTTAGGCATATTCATACCCCTCAATAAAGATCGGGTCACTCCAATAAAATGTTTGTGTTTTCGCTCAGCAACTCCATTTTGTTGAGGAGTATAGGGACATGAAAAATTGATGGACAATCTCATGGTCCTGTAGAAATCAAGAAAAGAGTTGAGAAGTGTACTCTCCACCATTATCAGAATGGAAAGTTTTAATAGAGACACGATATTGATTTTGAACCATGACATGAAATTCCTTAAACTTAGAAAAAATTTCATCCTTAAATGAGGTGAACCCAAGTGACCTGAGTGTAGTCATCAATGAACACTACATAGTAAGGAAATCCCTCAAGGGATGTGACTGGAGATGGACCCCAAACATTGGAATGAATCATTTCAAAAGGTTTACTGCACCTGTGCTTGCGGGAAGGATAAACACTTTGTGCTATTGTAGAAAGGGCACAAATCTCACATTGAAAGTTAGAGGAGGTGCACACATCATGATAAGACAGAATCAAGGTACATAAAATCTTAAATCCGACATCTCCTAATTTGGCATGCCATAAAGAAAGGTTCTCCAAACTAGCATCGATGGGAAATGAAAGACATGATGATGATTTGGGGGGTAAAGTTGTAGCAACAACAATTTGAACTCCTGACCTTAACGCTACACGCTTGAGGGCATCATAAGTGGGGCAAAGGTCCAATCTCCACCTCAAGGTATGTTGATTTCTTGGCTTCTCTCAGTGTGAACTTCTATTTTAGTTTGTACAAAAACATAAAGAGCCAACGTTTTTTCTCTCTCACAAATCTTCTTTCTTAGTTTTTTACAAAATATTGTCACTAAATTGAACACTATTCACTATTAAAAAAAAAAAGAAGCTCTATTTCACTTTTTAAGGTGCTGATCATCCAGAGTATTTTTTTTTTTTTTTGTTTTTCCCCCCGGAACATGCATCATTCACAGTAACCATCTTCTATCCTATATGCAGCTGTAAAACTGGTTGGTGCAACAATTTTGACTCTTTAGGGATTTGAATTGTGCCAAAGGAATGTTGGATTCAGAGTGGAGATAAAACATAAGATGGTGGTAATATTGGAGGTGGGGTAGTCACTGGTTAATCTTATGTTAGATGTTGGGCAGAAAGTAGGGCTAGCAATGGGTCTGTTTGGGCCAAAATTTTGGTTGATGCGACCCGACCAGAAAAACTGGGTCACTAGGTATATATATTATAATATATATTAAAAAGAGATATATTATATGAGCGGGTTCTGCCAAAATGTGGCTGACTCTACCCGACATTCCAAATTTATATTGCTCGACCTGGTTCATAAAATGGGTTGGGTGGGTCAGGTAATGGGTTGACCTGACCCGTGGACAGCCCTGACAGAAAGTAAAAAAGTGATGCCTGAAGAAGTTGAAATGTTTTCTTTGAAACTTTTTTTTTTTGGTTGATTTGTATCCAGGCACTTGTGAAGCTACTATACAGAAGCTAATTTCTTACTTTTCTTGGCTTATATGCTGCCAGGATTTTCTGAAATACAATGAATCTCGCCTACAACAATTGCCTTGCCAAAATTTTGAACCTATTCCCTTGGGAGAGGGTGCTGGGGTTGGACTGATGAAAGGAGTTGACTCCATGGTAATGCCTGAAGGTTCTACATTGTTTGACCTTATTCAAACAGGTCTTGCACACACCAATGCTGCAGTTGGTGTAGTCGTTCGCTTGAGGAAAGAGCTATCACTGGTGAAAGATATTCCTGTGCTAATTGCAATTGATCAGGTAAGATTATAACCACCACTACACCATCTGATTCCATTGGCATTTAATGTCTTTTTCTTGTGAAATATCTCTTGCATAGGCAATTCTGAGCAGAAGTTTTCGTAATCTCTACATGAAGTGAAAGTAAATTATTTCCTTGTTTTTTGTTGTTTCTGTTTAGTATAACAGCTGGTTTACATTCAGCGAATATGAGGAACCAGTAACTCGTCTTTCTTGCCGGCCTATTCATGCTAGGGAACTCTCAACGGTTAGTTTTACAGTTCTTTATTTCATTTGAGCAAATTATCTGTGCATGCTTTTTTTTTAACATGTCAATTTCTTATTTAAATTTTCTCTATTTTCAAATTTTCATAAACCTTCAGTTTGTGGCTCCTGAAAATTCTGCCTAGTAGTCTAGAGGCCAGGGAGTATAAGTACGAGTGAAGCCTGTGGCACTGCACTCAAGCCACATGCACAAGGTCGATCAACGACCGTTCAAAATAACCCTGATTTAACACCGTTGAACACGTGGCCAATGGTGAAATTTTGGGTGGAAAACCCATATTTTTTACCTGTGAAATCAGGGGCATACACGTGATATATATATATATATATATATATATATATATATATATATATATATATATATATATATATATATATATGTGTGTGTGTGTGTGTGTGTGTGTGTGTGTGTGTGTGTGTGTAAGATAAATGTAGGGTTCGGGTTAGGTGAGGAAGAATAGAGGGAAGATTGAGATGAAAAAGATTTAGGATTAGGTTGCGTTACCTCAACCCTTTCTATTATTAGTATTTATACTAAGGTATTACAGTCGTACGTATCTTGGATACAATGATATACGGGAAACACTCAAGTGGCTAGTCCACTACCCACTCCCAATGAGTCTAGTAGCACCCACATAATGAACATAATTCCTAACACTCCCCTCAAGTTGGAGTGCAGATGTCAGTCATGTCCAACTTGGGTGATATGTCCTTCAATCTTCCTTTCCCAGCAGCTTTAGTGAGAATGTCAGCTAATTGATCTTCGGAAGCAACACGTTGTTTGCAAAATTCTTGGGACTCGACCTTTTCCCTGATGAAGTTGCAATCTACCTCTATATGTTTCGTTCTTTCATGAAAAGCAGACTTTGAGCTATATGCTTTGCCGTTTCATTATCACCATATAGCGTCATTGGTAGCTCAACTTTGACACCAAGTCATTCAGTATAAATTTCAGCCACATCTCTTCCCTAACACCTTGAGACATAGCTCTGTATTCTGCCTTTGCACTGGAATTAGCAACAAAAAGTTGCTTCTTTCTTTTCCAAGTGAATAAGTTACCTCCCAGGAATGGAACTTAGCCAGTAGTAGACTTTCTATCACTTACTGATCTAGTATGTCCGCATCAGTGTATACTACAACATATGATCACCATAGAGAAGCCCCTTCCCTGGGTTGGATTTCACATATCTTAGAGTCCGATACACAACATCTAGATGAGGGGAGCATGGAGCATGCATATACTGGCAAATCACACTGACAGCATAGGCAATATCGGGCCTATTTATAGTGAGGTACCCAAGTTTTCCCACCAATCGTTGATACTTTGTGATGTTCTTCAGAAGTTATCCACTTTCAGAGTTGGTTCTGTGATTTGGATCCGTAGGGGTATCTATAGGCCTGCACTCCAGCATACCAGCCTTCTTCAACACATCAAGAGCGTATTTTCCTTGGGACAAGACTATGCCTTTATCCGACCTGTCCACCTTAATTCCAAGGAAATATTGCAGAGGTCCTAAGTCTTTGATATCAAAGGCTTTGCTGAGGTAGCACTTCAACTTGAGAATCTCTTCACTGTCATCTTCTGTGACTATAATGTCATCCACATACCCAATCAGGGCAGCAATAAGTGCTATCCTCTTCACAAAGAGTGTGTGATCATAATGACTCCACTGATATCCAAACCGCATCACAGCATCACTAAACTTCTTAAACCATGCCTTTGGGGACTGCTAGAGGCCATAGATGGCCTTCTTTAATTTGCATACTTTCTCCCCTGAAAGAGAAACTTGGGGGGTAGAGTCATGTACACTTCCTCTTTGAGCTCACCATGCAAGAATGCATTTTTGACATCGAGTTGGTAGAAATGCCAATCTTTATGAGCCGCCAAGGAGAGAAGAGCATGAATGGAGTTAAGCTTGGCTGCCAGAGCAAATGTCTCTTGGAAATCAACACCTGAGGTGAGTATACCCTTTTGCAACTAGTCTTGCCTTGTACCTTTCTATGGCCCCATCTGGGTGGTACTTCATAGTATAAACCCATTTGCACCCAACAACCTTCTGTCTAACTTGTAACTCAGTCACCTTCTATGTATTGTTCTGCTCAAGGGCCCTCATCTCCTGTCCCATAACATCTTTCCATTTTGGTTGCAATAAAGCTTCAAACACAGAAGATGGAATAGATGTGGAGTTTAGAGAAGAAACAAAACTAGAGTGACAAGACGATAGAGCATGATAGGAAACAAACTTACTAATGGGATGTCTTGCACTTTTAGGAATGGCAATAGGAAGGTGAAGATTACAAGGGTGAGGACCTGCATTGGGTACAAAGCTTGATCCATGTTGTGAGCAAGAGTTTTTTTGTTTGATAACCTTGGTGTCTGGGCCTCTTAGAGCACCCGCCTAATCCCAAGGGCACATGCTCACCCCAAGTTAGCACATGCCGGTTCAACACGTGATATGAATCCCTAGGGTAGCCTCAAGGGGGGACTCGAACTCCCGCTTTCTGAGGCGGGATCCCATTGTGAGACTTTGGGATCACTTTTACTTGCTATCGCATGAATCTCTTCTCCAACACTCTTCCCCAAGCATGGAAGGGGAGAGGTTCCTCTGGGCTCTCTTCACCACTTGGACACTCCTCCTGAAGAGGGCATTGAGGGGGAGCATAAAAGGGAGCAGAGTTAAAGAAGGTGATATCCATAGTAATAATGGATGTACCAGTGGAAGCATGGTTCAAAATTTCGGCCGAAATGTGAAGATTTCGGCTGAAATGTTTCAGTTTCGGTCCTCACCGAAACCGAAACTCAAAATTTCGGTTAATTTCGGCACTGTGGGGAAGGTTTCGGATGAAATTTCGATCCAAAATTTCAGTTTTGGTCACCCACTGAAACCGAAACAAAATCGGATTTTTTGATCCTTGAGTGGAAGGATCAAAACACTTGTAGCCCTTAGATGTAGCGGGATACCCCACAAATACACACTTTTTGGCTTTGGAAGAAAGCCTATCTCGTTTGGTAGAGGGTACGTGAGAATAATACAAACCACCAAAGGTCCTAGGGGCACTAGGAAAAGCTTACCAGTGGGGCACATAACTTGGTAAGGAGACTTGCCCCCAAGGATAAGAGTAGGCATGCAGTTTATAAGGTAACTGGTGGTGAGAACTGAGAACAACTTCGCCCCATAAGCAATTGGGAATATTCATACACAAAAGTAATGATCGAGAGACCTCGAGGAGATGGCGATTCTTTCGCTCAACCACTCCATTTTGTTGTGGAGTGTAGGGACAAGTGAATTGCCGCTCAATACCTTGCATCCTTAGGTAAGACTGAAGATCCTGAGAGGAGTATTCTCCCCCTTAGATTGAAGCGTCTTAACTTTAGCATTGAATTGAGTTTCAATTCACTTGTGAGAGAGGCGAAAGATTGCACCAACTTTCCCTTTCGTCTTCATAAAAAGTAAGTTGTATAATGAATACAATCATCAATGAATGAAACAAAATAGCGATAATCATCATTAGCAGCAAGCGAGCAACATGGGAAGGTCCCCAAACATTAGAGTGAAGTAGCTGAAATGGAACATCATATTTACTATTTGATAAAGGATATACAGTGCGATGATGTTTAGACAACTGACAAGTTTGACATTAAAAATTCTTGTAAACAAGAGCATTAAACATAGAAGGAAATAACATATGTAAACGAGGAAGGGGAAGATGCCCAAGCCTCCCGTGCCACAAATGGGCAGTCTCCATAGATCCAGATGCAATAGTAGTAGTAGCAACTCCAAGGGGCTTTGGGTCTTCGAAAATGTAGAGATCCCTCTCCTCACGCCCATGGCCAAAAATCCTCCCCGAAGTCAGGTCCTGAAACAAGCAATAAGAAGGAAAGAAGGTTATGTTGCAGTTCATATTTTTTGTGAGTTTGCTAACAGGTAAAAGACTAAGAGGCATATGAGGAATATGAAGAGTGGATGACAAAGATAAACTACCAACATGAACAGTTCCTTGCCCCTGCACAGGGACGAGTGAACCATCTGCAACACGTATATGAATTGGTGTTGACATAGGAGAAATGGAAAAAGAAGCAGTAGACATACCAGAGATATGGTCTATGGCCCCGAAATCAATAATCCATGAAGACTAAGAGGCATGAGCAGACCCTATGGTACCTGTCTCTACAAGATGAGATGAGGAGGTTTGGCAAGTGGCAGCTTTGAGGCTGAGATACTCCTAGTACTATCGCTGGGATAAGGTTACTGAAGGTGCAGCCTGGGATGTACAAACAATAGGGGCATGCTGTTGAATAACAGGAGGTGTTGAAGTCCCAGAATCCTCCTCGGCCAGATAGGCTCGACCGGTTTTAGTGGGAGGAAGCTGAGTTCTCCCAACTAATTCCCAACAAGTATCACACAAGCGACTCTTTCGACCATAGTGGGTACACTCGGGTTTGGCCCTATCCTCTCTAGTAAGGCTGCCGTGACCACCACGTCCTGAGCTCCAAATCTGCCTCCGCCATGACCGCTAGACTCAGTACAAGGAGGGAGAGTTGTCCACTCTGGCGTCCTGCAGGACACATCCATGGCATGTATACGAGATTCCTCTCTCCGAAGAAGGGTGACAACAGTACCTAATGGTGGTTGCTCCTTTTTGCTCAGAATGTTGGCTCTAAATCTTCACACTGCAGGCACCGACAATGGACACATGGGAACTTCAAGCTACAATCACTACATTTGCCACTTTGGTGAAAGTGTTCAACATCATCCCATATCCCAAGGAGCTGGGTATAAAAGTCACCAATGAACATCTCCCCTTCACACAACTGATCAATCTTCTCTGTAAGATTGAACACCTTTGCATAATCATACTTCATCATATTTTTGAGAATACATCTCACTGACAACTAAGCATAACTTTCTAGCTGAGGAAACGTACATGAGACAATTACTAATATGTGTCTGCATCGAATGTATCAACCAAGTCATCACTTGGGTAGGCTCACATCTCCAATCGGCATACTTCTCATCCGAGCGGGTCATGCCAGGAATGGACCCGTCAATATATCCAACCTTTCAAAATTTTTTTTTTGATCGGTAAAAGAAATATCATTTCAAAAACCAGCGAGGAGCTGGAAGAGATACAAAACAGCTGAAGAAAACAAAAAAAAACGACAAAGGAGAAACAGAAGCCACCCACAACATCCGAAAAAAGCAAGGCACCCATCCTAAACGGGGCCGAAAAAAGCCTCCCTAAACATGGAGGGGAGGGGCTCAAAAAAGAAAAAACTACAAATCTCCTGTAGCCTACCTCCCATCTTTGTCAAGTTTGATCCAATGACACATTAGTTCTTTGACAAGGTTAAGAATGGTGTCGATCAGACGCCGTTTACGGTTGAAAAATCTAGAATTCCTTTCGAGCCAAACAGACCACAACACCGTGTATGCTCCTACCCTCCAGAAGGCTCCTTGCTAGCCTTCCCATCTGAGACCATTCCATGAAATCAGGAATTCCGACAGATTCTCCGGGATAACCCATCTGAGGTCAAAAGGCGAAAAGATGATTCCCCATATTTTGGAAGCTACCCCGCAATGGATAAAGAGGTGGGGAATAGATTCCTTCGAGAGCAAACACATTGGGCATCTGTTCCGAAGATTTTTGCCCCGAATGATCAGCTGGTCCAATGTTAGAATGCGCCCTCTCACCACTGTCCAAATAAAGAACCTTACTTTAGGAGGAATCGGGGCCTTCCAGATGAAGTACCACTCCACTCTGATTAGAGGTCTGTTGGTAAGGGCGCGATAGAAGGAATTGACCAAGAAACCTCCATTCTTGCTGCAAATCCAAATCCTCATATGATGCGTATTTTAGATCCGCCTGTTTGAATCGTGGTCGGATAAAGAGGAGATGCCAAAATAGAAAGTGGACCCATGGATGGGTTTTTTAAAAAAATGCCGGTTAAAGACCTGTTTGATCAGAAAGAAGAAAATTCAAAATTTATTAGGGTCTTCAACTTTCAATCCCGTCACTTTTATGTTTGACCTATTTTGAAGTGTCAAATGAAGTTGGATTGATATGAAATTGGTCATATTTGAAAGTTTATCGAAGTAGCTTTCCAACAAGCCAAAATTTGAGCAATTCCGACAAGTATTGAAGAAGTTATGGTCAGTTTTTGGAAGTTGGACATAAAGTGACGAATTTCAAGAATCCTAATTGAATTAGGATTAGTATCTTTTATTATTTTATTTTAGAAAGTAAGAGTTGTTTCTTTTATTAGAAATAAGATTAGTTTCCTTATTGTTTAGGACTTTATTGTTTTAGAAGAATTAGGATATTTCTTTTATTTGAATTAGGAATTAGAGTTATACTAGGATTTCTAATTTTATGCATTTGTTAGCCTATTTAAAAGCTTGTAAACACTTTTATTAGAAGTTTTTGGTTAATGAAAATTGCTTATGCAAAATTGAGAGTTCTAAACTTTCGTGAGGGTGTGATTCTCTTAAAACGGAGAGCGATTCTTCAATTCCCGCTTGCGGTTTGGTGCGAGGCCAACTCTTCTTCCATCTCTATCTTCTTTAGATCTACGGTTTGCGTAAGTAGCGCAATCCTAATTATTTTATTGATCTCATAAAAGCCTTAAATCAATATTTTATTTATCATTAATTTTATTAGCCTTTTATTTTCGTTTGGTATCGAGAGAACCCGCTTGCGAGTTCGTTCGACGCCCTAAAACTATCGGAGATCTAGCCGTTCATAAGAACTCTAGTCTTCTAGATCCGCGATAGGGAACGTACACGAAAGTAATGCTATTTTGGGCCGAAATTAAATCACCTAATTGAATTTCTAGAATTTTCCGTGATAATTTGTTATGAGAAATTATTATTTTTTAATTGATTAAATTAATTTTAATCCTAATCTCAGCCCTAGCATTGCATTTAGTAAGTTCCCGCATCATCATATCTCTCCCAAGCCGGTTCAGAGTGGCTCTATAAAGGGCAGCCATCAAAATAAGGTAGCGCTCTAACTCATCCTCAGTTAGAGCCCTCCTAGTAGTGACCTCCCACACCCGGGCCTCACCATTAGAAGAGATGAAATCGGCAGCTAGACCAAGAGGACACAAGGACACATTAAATATAGAGGGAAACAACAGTCACAGTAGGTGGTGGAACAACCACGGTTCTTCCCAAAAAGATATCCGGGTGCCGTCACCCCAACTATACTTGATCCACCGGTTGAATTCGGTCCAAACTGCGCTGATATCCTTCCACCAGGCTGAAACATTCCTCCTTCGGTTGATGTTAATCCCCTAGAGATCCCTAGAGCTGCCATATTTCTGCCTTAGAATATTCAGCCATAACCTGTTTTGATCCGAGTCCGATCCTGCTTGCCATAACCATTTGCCGAGAAGGACGATATTAGTTCGGTGAAGGTTTCGAATGCCTAACCCTCCATAGCATTTTGGGAGTTGACAGGTCTCCCATGCCACTAAGTGATACTTTTTTTCCATCCCCGCCCCTTCCCACAAAAAATCTCTCTCAATTCTCTCAAGGGAGTAAATGATTGTCATGGGACACTTGTAAAGGGACATAAAAAAAACCGGCAGGCTGGAGAGAACCGAATTGAGGAGCTGCAGGCGACCTCCCGAACTGAGGAATTTCCCTTTCTAGGATGCCAGCTTGCCTTGGAATCGCTGAATCACTCCCTCCCAGTCGCTAGCTTTCGGCCTACCTGAGGCCAAGGGCAGGCCTAGATAGGTAATGGGGAGAGGAGAGGG
Source organism: Chloranthus sessilifolius (assembly GCA_021018995.1). NCBI lineage: Eukaryota > Viridiplantae > Streptophyta > Magnoliopsida > Chloranthales > Chloranthaceae > Chloranthus > Chloranthus sessilifolius. The sequence continues at coordinate 132,053,336 of CM037585.1, forward strand.
AACACACCGCACCGAAGAAGCTAGAGCCTCGATTGTTGTCGATTCTAACTTTATTCTCGAGATCGTGGACTTCTGCAAGTTAACCCTTTAACCCGTGGCCGCTTCGTAGACCGATAAATATTGGAAAAAGCCGACACCTCCTCTTGATCCCCCTTTGCCAAAGAGAATCGTGTCTTCAGCATATTGAAGATGGGTTATTGCCCATCCGTTGCTACCCACCGCTATTCCCGAAATCCCATTAAGAGCTTGGGATTTGTTGATGAGAGCCCCTAGTGCCTCGCCCACCATATTGAATAAAAGAGGAGATAGGGGATCTCCCTGTCTCAGCCCCCGCGAACTTTTAAAATACCCGGCTAGCGACCCGTTAATAATCACCGAGAATTAAGGCGTCGAAATACATGCTCTCATTCATTTTCTCTAGCACTCACCAAAACCAAAACGCCTCAACATATAATCGAGGCACTCCCGGTTAACCCGATCGTACACCTTTTCCATACAAAACTTGGAGAGTGAGTAGAAGAAGCCGAGTGCACTGCCTCATGAACGATAACAGCCATGTCCACGAGCTGGCGACCCTGGACGAAAGCCTCTTGGGTCTCAGAAATAATGGACCCCAAAACCAATTTAAGACGGCTCGCAAGCACCTTGGCGAGGATTTTGTAAAGACAATTGATAAGACTAATGGGCCGAAAGTCTCGGATGTCGGAAGCCCCTTCTTTATTTGGGATCAAAGTAATGAAAGTCGAGCTCAACCTTCTACCAATGGCAGCCCGCGAATGAAATTCCTTGAAAAAATCAAGCATGCCTTTCAATTAGCACACAAAAACAATGCCGCTGAGCGAGACCACACAAGGTAGTTAGTACCATCAAACTTGACCGTAGTAATCTGAAGGGAGTGTGGCCCTTCGTTTCCACCACCGACATGGGTCTCGTCATCATCCATCTCTTATACACGAGAAAATGAGAACGGATCAACTAACCAGGGTAAATGGATTTCCTATGCAGTCCACACCAACCTTTGAGGTATTATGACCCCGATTAAATCTCACACAAGGTCATACCATCCTTAAACACAGCCACAAACTTGCAGCCCACAGCTTCACAGTGATTCATACCCAGTTTCAGCATCTTGGAACCCCATTGGCACACATTTCCACACATACATCTTAAAGAAGTAACTCAGCAAGCAAATAAGCATAAAAAACTAGTAAAAATAGAGGGAAATCACCCTGTAAAGGTCTTTGGAAACACCAATTTGAGTGTAGAGCTTTCTAGGATCTCGAATCTGGACTTCATGAGCAGCCGATGGATGTGTTCTGTAATGGGCTGGAACAAATCGTGATAAAAGTTCACATAAAACACCACAAAGACCCTAAAGGGCCACTTACATTGAAGTTTTGGAGCCTTCAGAACAGATTTGTAGCCCTTTTTGAGCTTAAGATGCGATGTAGATATCTCTGGTTTCACGAGCCAGAGATTGAAGACGATCCCACGATGGCTCAAACAAAGCCCTAAATCTTACTTGAACCAACCCAATGTAAGAAAAAAATGCTCATGGATCAATCCCAACCGTGGTGTTAGATCATCGATCTGAGGTCAAAAGTTGACCTGCGGACGTAAGTGCGAAGTCGACATAAAGGGTGTGACATTAGCAATTCGATTCTTCGATGTTGATCAGGAAGAAGAGAGAGAAGATAGAGATGGAGAAGAATTAGGGTTAGGTTGTGTTACCTCAACCCTTTCTATTATTAGTATTTATACGAAGGTATTACAATCGCACGTGTCTCGGATACAATGATATACGGGAGAACACTTAAGTGGCTAGTCAACTACTCACACACCCAATTAGTCTAGTAGCACCATGTAGGGGGTAGTTGTTAGGGTTAGGCACAGTCTCATTTTAACTTCTAACATAGTTGAATATAGTCTTTTCTATGCTCTTTCCCACTTCAAAACTTTATCATAAATGGATTGATTAAAGGTTATGTTCCAAAGATCTGTGGTTCAAATTCTGTCTAAATGGGCCTACTTGAATGGATTCAAGTTTCTATTTTGGATAAAACACAACTCTTTTGTAATGAGTCATGAATGAAATTTTTTGAGACGGTGCATCTCATTTTTTGATCAACTATAGTATGCCCTTACAAATGGTTTTTTGCAAAAAATTTCCTTTTAGGTTATCAGAAGATGTATGGTTACTTATTTTCGCATACCTGTCTCTAGCTGCTTTGAATTGAATTTTGTTACATATATGGGTTGAATTCTAATATTCTACATGTTGAGAAAACTTTTAAATTGTGATATTTACTAAAATAGTTGACTGGTCCAGATAATTGTTTTGGATTCATGCATACATCATCTTTCCTTCCTGTTGTGATTGCCTCTTGTATTCTATTGACGATACTAATCGACAGTTTGGATTGTACACTTTCGTAATTTGTACCCTAGGGACTGTTATGTCTTTTGTACACAATATGTAATCTTGTTTCGAGTTAGGGTTCCATGCGGATAAACTCAAATTTTCCCTGAGGGAACGTGAGGTTGAGAGATTGTGACCCAAGTTTTCATAAGGATATAGTGAAAGGAGCTCCTCATCACCTATGGGCATAGGCAAATTACCGAATCACATAAATTTGTATTGTATGCTTCACTTTCTTTTTCCTTTCTTTGTTTACCGGTTTTTAAAAAATGGTATCTGAGCCAAGTTTTCTAGGGTTTCATTTTTCTTTAAGATGACATCAAAGGCAACAAGCAGGTTCAAAGTAGAGAAGTTCAATGGAAAAGATAACTTAAGTTTATGGCAGAGAAGGGTTAAAAAGCTTCTCGTGCAACAAGGGTTACACAAAACGTTGTAGGGAAAATCGAAGAAACCAACAAACATGGATGATGATAATTGGGAAGAGTTAGAGTTGAACGCAGTTACTACAATCCGACTTTGTCTCGCAGATGAAGTCATGTACAAGTGATTGATGAAGAATCGACTCCCAGATTTTGATCGAAACTACAGAGTTTGTACATGAAGTCTCTCAGGAACAAGTTGTTCCTGATACAACAACTTTATATACTTCAAACGAAGGAGGATCAAATATGTTGTAGCATCTCAATACCTTCAACAAAATAGTATCTCAGTTGCTTAGCGTTGATGTTAAGGTCAAAGATGAGGATAAGGTTCTACTCATTCTCGCATCTAGTCACAATGTTGTTCTATGGGAAGGATACTCTAGAAACATAAGAGGTTACTCCGTCCCTTCAGTCAAAGGAGATGAAAGAAATCGAGTATGGAGGAACCACAGGTTGAAGGCCTCGTGATACGAGGAAAAAATCAGAGTCGAGGATGATCAAGGCACAAAGGATCTAATTGAAATAGGTCTCAATCTAAATCGATAGGAAAAGGACAAGAGCCATTTCTATGCTACTACTTCAAGAAAGGACATAAGAAGAGAGATTGAAAGACACATCCCAGAGAGTTAGAAGAAAGAAAGGAAAAGGATAAGAAAAAGTGTCTTCAACAAAAAACCCTGATGAAAGTGATGTTGATGTTGTATCAGTCCCCATAGACATGTATCTATTTATTGGCGCATGAATTTTAGACTATGGATGCTCTTGGGAGTTGGGATATGTATCCTAACAGAGGCTTGTTTGATATATATACATCGATAAAGGGTGGATAAGTCGTAATGAGTAATAATGTGGCCTGCAAAATCCTTAGATTTGGGAGTAAAATATTAAAAATTTTGACAGTGTGGTGCGAACTCTTAATGAGGTTTGACACATTTCAGAACTAAAGAAGAATTTGATCTCTTTGAGTTCATTAGACTCAAGTGGTTGAAGGTACACTGCAGAAGGTGGAGTTGAAAGTTACAAAAGGGATGATGGTTGTTCTGAAAGGTTAGAAGAATGGAAGCCTATACAAATTGATAAGGAATATAGTTGTAGGTAGAGCAACTGTAACCACACCCGAGGATAGTATCACAGTTGAAACTGACCAATGGCATATGCTGCTACGACATATGAGTGAGAAGGGTATGATGGGACTTCACAGATGACGTTTGTTGAAAGATGTCAAAAGCTACAAGATAGGTTCTGCAAATTTTATCTATATGGGGGCTTGGGCCTGTTGCACAATGGAAGGTTGACAATATTGCAACCTCAAGGTTGCAGGCTCGAGCCCAGCATGCCCATAAAATAATATTGTCTATATGGGAGGCAATGTAGAGTCAGATTCAACTGAGGAATCCGTAGTTGTTAGATTATGTACACTAAAATGTTTGGGGACCCACGATAGAACCTTCAAAGGGAGGTGCCAAACATTTCTTCACCTTTATCGACGAGTTCTCAAGAAAGTTTGGGTATACTTCATGATATGCAAATCAAAGATTTTCACAAAGTTGCACAGTGGAAGGCAAAGGTTGAAAAGTATATTAGAAAGCAGTTGAATTGCCCCAGGTCAGACAACGGAGTGGAATACAAGCCTACAAAGTTCTTAGACTATTGCAAGAACAAGGGCATTCGATACTACAGCAATTCGGAAACCCACAGTAGAACAGAGTAGTAGAAGGAATGAACTGACCCTCCTAAAGAGCCAAAAGTATGAGGCTATATGCAGCTTTGTAGAAGGCTTCTGGGCTAAAGCACTGAATAGGGCATGCTTAACATTAATCTGTCACCATCTATGACAATTGATTTCAAAACACCAAGGAAAGTATGAATGGAAGAAAGCAACATATTATTCTATGCCCAGAATTTCGGATGTCCTGCATATATCCATAGACAAATAATGCAACGATCTAAGCTAGATCCAAAGTCAGAGGTATATTTCTCTGGTGAAGGGATATAAACTATGGGATCGCTCTTCACAAAAGATAGTGATCAACATAGATGTCTTTGATAAGGCCTACATTTAGAAAATTAGTAGGCAAGATGATGGGAAGACACAAGAAGACAACCTCAAGGGGACTGCGCAGTCCAAGGGGACGTAGGTGATTAAGAATCACAAGAGGAGGAAGATTATGTATGACAATCTTTCCAAGGAAAAAAACCTAGCAACATGCATGAGCAGCTACATCAGGTGTCCTACAACATAATAAAGGAAAAGGAAGAAAAAAAGTAAAAAGGCTCCAGTTAGGTATGGTTTCGAAGACATGGTATTTTTGCACTATTTATTGAAAATGGAGATTCATCTTATTTTCAGGAAGCAATAAATTTAGAAGAAAGGAACGATTTTGTGACATCAATGATGGAAGAGATGAAATCTCTCCATAAGAATAAAAGTTGGGAGTTGGTAGAATTTCCCAAGGGAAAGAAAGCTATAGGGTGCAAGTGAGGATTCAGAAAGAAGGAAGCATCATCAGTTAAAGGGAAGTGAACAGTATAAAGCTTGGTTAGTAGCTAAGGGATATGTGCACAAAAAGGAGTGGACTACAAATCATTATATATGGTTTGAAGCAATCTCCGAGGCAATGGTACAAGTACTTCGACTCCTTCATGGCAAAGAATGGTCATATTGGAAGTGAATATGATCATTGTGCTTATTTTCAAGTTCTTGATGATGGTTCTTATATTTATTTGCTTCTATATGTTGATGACATGCTAATTGCTGCGAAGAGCATGTTGGACATTAGTTAGTCGTAGTTGGCAATTGAGTTTGATGTGAAGGATCTTAGCATGGGTCAAATGCCGGTTTACCGATACGTATCGTCTTGACCTCCAGGACGATACGTATCGGGTATCGTCCGATACACTGAATGTATTGGTTTGATACATTGAATTTTTTATTTTTTTTTTCCAAAAAATATTTAAAAAATCAAGAAAAATAAATTTAATGATTTTCTATTTATTTCAACTTTTTAAAAAATATATTTAAGGCTTATTTGATACATATTTCATAATTTTATCAACACATAACCTAAATTTCATTATACATGACTCATGATCAAAATTAAAAGGTATATTGTACATGAAAACCATACTTTAAAGTCACATTGAATTTTGTGGTGGTTCTTGGCCCTCGTGATCATCATCATCGGTGCGCGAGCTTTTCCTATAATGTTGGCTATATTGATACCCATGATCATATGTTTCCCCTTGAAACTGTGGCATTAGTGACAAATATAACTTAGTGTAATAGGTAAAGGTTGGTCCTCTAAAAATTTGACCAACGAAGTCATATGGCCCGGGGTAGGTTAGTTGAGGCCGATAGTATGGGTTACTGGTTGTTGAATATTCGGTGTTTTGCAAACTAAATTTCCCGAAGTTAGAAGTCATATAGCCCACATAATCTTGTAAACCTTGTGGTGGTGGTGGTGTTTGGTAAGATTCTGATGCTCCTCTTCCTTCAACCCCTCCACCTCTAAATGTAGGAGTGTCATACATTGTTACCGGCTTATCATCCCATACGACAATACCTCTATAAGAATAAGGATCAATATCATCTCCTCCACCACTAGTGCCAACGTAGGTTTCATCGCCTTCACCATCACCCCCATCATTGTCATTATCACTATCGGACTCCATTTCGTCATCAGATCCAACCACTAAATGACAATTCAATCTTCTTTTCCGCCTTGGTGGTTGAGAAGCTTGCTCCTCCGCTACTCTTTCAGCATTATCCAATCATGCGGTGCTCTCAGTATCCAACACTGGCTCTTATCTCTCTTCAACCCACTGATTCAAAAGGTCATCCTTCGTGAATATATAATCCAACTGGATGGAATCAAAATATTCACTATCAGTAAGGTAGAATATGATAGATGAATTACTATATGCCTCATCAATTAGATTAAATAAAAATTATATGAACTAAGACTTCATATAATTGCTTACCACGATTAGTCCTCTGCATGTTCCTGACCCTTAATCACATGTTATAGTGGTAGTAGACAACTTTTCCAATCGTTCCATAGTTAGCCTATTCCTTGTCTTCGTGTGAATGAGAGAGAAAGTGCTCCAATTTTGCTCATAGTTGGATGAAGAACATGTTTGCGATAAAACTCTCATTGCAACCCGCCTCAGTATCGAGCCATCACCTCCATAGTGCATCCACCAATCAGCGGGTTTATCGTATTTGATTTGGGATTGTGCCAACGGGGTCCCAAATGACCCATGTCTCTTGCGGAATATGTCAATCTACAAAGATGGAATACAATAACCCACATATCAATAAACAAATCGTATGACACTTGACTTATTAGTTATAAGGTATGATTACTCACATCTCTTACGGCTTGACCTTGGCTCGCCAATTCACGGAGCATTTGTTGGATCATATTGAGCAAACTGCTGTACACTTCATCGGCCTCACTCAACTCGAAGTGTCACGCATACTGGAAGGTAGGATTCAAGTAGTGTGCTATACATCAAATATGAACAATCTCATCAATATACGGCAACAATGAATAATATGAAAAATAATAAATAAATAAAAATTACTACATAAGCAGTTTAGCATGTTATACCTGCGACATGCAAGTACTGGTGGAATTGTGCATCCCACCTTTTGTCGATGATCGCCCAATATCGTTTATATTTTATAGGGCATTTGATTTTAATAGCCAATTTTGCTTTATCCATCGACTCGTAAATATATCCCATCGTTGGTTTTTCATCACCATCTACCAACCTCAACACTTGTACCAATGGGGTAGTGATGACGATTAGGTGGTCAACATTTGCCCAAAACTGGGGGCTGTAGATCAGGTCAACAACTTCATTGCAAACATGTCTATTTGCTCGTGGGAGTTACAACTCATTCTCTCCATTCTTCAGAGTTGACCATGCTTTTCAACTCACACCTATATCTAGCCAAATTCTGTAGGGCTAGAAATTGTGTTGCAAATCATGTAATCGTAGGCCGGAGCAGCTCGTTCTTGGTGAAGTCTCTCATCAAATTCACCAACACGAGCGACATCTTTTCAACACTAACTGTCTTTCTGCGGTTTTGTAATTGGCAACATTGTCTGTTACCACCTGCATAACCCGGTCCTCTCTAACCTCTTCAACTACCTTATCCATTAATTGGAAGAGATAATCATCGTCTTCGCGTGTTTAGAAGCATCAACTGATTTTAGAAATATTGTCCCGACATCGCTGTAGACTAAAAAGTTGATCAAACTCTTTCTTGTGGGACCGGTCCATCCATCAAACATGATTGTCCAACCTCTCTCATCCCATACTTTCTCAAAACTCTTCACATAAGTTCCTATTTCCTTGTACTCATCATCCATAAAGGGCCTAGATACCTCGTATGCAGTGGGCTTTTTAACTCCTGGACTAGCTTCTGCACTTGTATCAATCATACTTTTGAAGTTCAACGACTCCACAACCTGACTCGAAATGTGGTTGTATATCAAGAATTTTGCAATGGATTTTTCAAGCTTCTTCCCTAATTTTTTCAGTGACATTGCACTCAATTTAGCTTGTTTTGAGCTTACGGTCTGATATATGAACGGATCCATAGGACCTATAGTACGACCTGTAGTAGACGGCCTGGTCTCCCTCATGGATTCTGATCAACGCAACCTGACAGTCTCCTAAATATCCTTATCATTATCAACAACATGTGGCCTATGACTAGATCCACCACTAGCGACATACATGGATGGGCCCCTCAACCTTGACCGAAATCGATAATCGACATTTTTCTAATCTCGTTGCTGTCGTGCTTTTCTAGCACTCTCCCTCATAACTCTCGCTGTCTGTTCATCCTCATCCTCATCCTCATCCTCATCATCCTCAGATTCAGGTGTAGGAAACTCTGGATCTCCTTTTCTTATTCTCTCATGCATTTCTCTATCTCGGTCGGCTTCTGCTTTTTTCTTTCCCTTAGCTGCCTGTAAACTGGCTTTGACATCTTCTTTCACCTCTCTGGGTATATTGGGACACCCTTTTGTCTCTCCCTTAACGTGAGCCAAATGCTTTTTCAACCGTGTGATACCTCCTCTCAGCAATTTTTTCTCACAAAGCTTGCATTCTATTCGGAGTCTATCACCATCTATTGCCATGCCATATTGCTAGGCTGAATTTGATGATCGTTTCATATTTGTTTATTTCATCTGCATGAATGAGCAAACGATTGGATTAAATTAAAACATTTAGATTACACTTGAAAATAAAGTTTATTTGATATTATTCTAATTTTAAAAAAAATTATATTACATTTGAAACTTATTTCATATTATTATTATTTTTAAAATATTAGATTATATTTTATCAAATTTATTTGATATTATTCTAATTTTTAAAAATTTTAGATTACATTTGAAAATTTATTTGATATTATTCTAATTTTTAAAATATTAAATTATATTTTACCAAATTTATTTGATATTATTCTTCTTTTTAAAATATTAGATTATATTTTACCATATTTATTTCATATTATTCTAAATTTTTTTAAAAATTTAGATTACATTTGAAAATAGTATTTAGTTGATATTATTCTAATTTTGAAAATATTAGAAAATCATATCATTCTAATTTTGAAAATATTTTAAAATCATATTTATTTGAAATTGATGTGTCACATGCATCATGGGTATGTGTGACATGTGTACTTGATGTGTGACATGTGTCACATACCCCATGCCACATGTGACACATGTAACATATCAATTACACCTATCACATACCCAATGCTACATGCGACACATATGTAATTGATGTGCCACATGTGTGACACATCAATTACATGTGTCACGACACATGTGACACCTGTGTAATTGATGTGTCATATGTGTCTCATGCCCCCCACACACACGCGCACACACACACGTATCACACATGTCCCATGTCCCATGTCCCATTTTAAATTAATTTTTATAAATAACTCCAGGAATATATATAAATACACGTGTCGCACATGTCCCATGTCCCATTTTAAATTAATTTTAAATACACAAGTGTCACACATATCTCATGACACATGTGACACGTGTAATTGATGTGTCGCGACACATTTGACGCATCAATTACATGTGTCGTGACACATGTATAATTGATGTGTCACATGCTCACATGTGTTACAAACCCCGTGCCACATGCGACACATGTGTAATTGATGTGTCTCATGCTCACATTTGTCACATACCCCATGCCACATTTGACACGTGTAATTGATGTGTCACATACCCCATGACACATGTGACACATGTATAATTTATGTGACACATATGTAACTAATGTGTCATGGGTATGTGTCACATGTGACACATCAATTACATGTGTCATGGGATATGTGACACACAAAAACCTCATAATTATTATCAAATTGACCCACATAAGTTGACCCATATAAACCCCAAAATAAATAAATTAAGCTATAAAATGACCCACATAAACCCTATAGTTAGAAATTTACCCACATATTATTATTTAATAAATAATTTTATAAATCGACCCACATAAACCTCAAAATTTGACCCATTATAGGCTCAAATTAGGGTGGTTTAACACAAACCCTCTAATTTGAGCTTAAATATTCAAGATCTACCATATTTAAGGGTAGATCGTAAATAAATAAATCCCTTAGAATGTAGATCTAGTGGGTAGATCTAGTTTTCACTAGATCTACGACATCTATGGGTAGAACTAGTGAAAATAGGTTAAAAAATACAAGCAAATAAAGAAAAAACAACTTATATGATGGAACACGATACCTAATCGATGATCTCCGACGAAAACATGACGATTCCGAGCTTTCTGGGCAGTCCGTACGCTAACTTTTGCTCTCCAGGTTGTTAAGCTAGAGGAAGAAGAAGATGCAACTGAGAAAGAAGAGAAAATGGGGAAAAAAAGGGGCTGAAATCGCATAAAACCCCCCCAAACCCACGGGTCTTAAGTGGCTGGGCCCACAGCCAAAAAATTGAAATTATCGGACGATAAGTTCAAATTATCATCTGATAGTTTCAATGTATCGGACGATAGGGGCGATAATTTGAAGGTTTTAAGGGGATTTTGAAAATACTGAAATTATCGGACGATACATTGAAATTATCGCGATAATTTCAATGCATCGTCCGATATGGGCTATATGGACGATAATTACATAGTTTTAAGGGGCATACAGTACAAAGCTATTGTATCGTATCGCCCAGGTTCAAAACCGATACGTATCGGTATCGGACGATATTTTGACCCATGGATCTTAGTACTGCAAAAAGGATCCTAGGTATGAAAATCAATAGGGAAAGGAAATAATGGAAGGTTATGGTTTTCTCAAAAGAAATACATTGAAAAGTTGAACATGCTTAGTATGGACAAAGCTAAACCAACTAATACTCCTTTAGTTGCACACTTCAAATTATGTGTAGAGTTGTGTCTCACTGCATAAGAAAAAAGAAGAAAATATGTTACATGTACATATGCGAGTGCGGTTGGATGCCGTATATATGCTAGGCATGCACAAGTCCTGACACTGCACATGTGGTGATTGTTGTTAGAAGGTACATGAGAAATCCAGGAAAGGAGCATTGATTGGAATGCTGTAAAATGGATTCTTAGATACTTAAGGGGGGCAATGTACTTCGGTATTTTTTTGAGAAAGATGATGCATCAGATGATGTAAAAGGATATGTCAACTCAGATTTTTCTGGAGACCTAGATCTACTACAGGATATGTATTCACACGTATAGGATAACAATTAGTTGGAAGTCGATTTTGCAAACAGTAATTTCTTTATTGACTAATCAAGCTGAATACATGATAGCTATAGAAACAACAAAGGAAACAATCCGGGTAAAAGGCTTAATGAATGAGCTTGGATTGAAACAAGAGAATACGTGGGTACATAGCCAGAGTGCTATACATCTAGCGAAGAATCAAGTGTGTCAAACAATAACTGCAACATATAGGTATCACAAGATACACGAGTACATATCAGAAGGCAAGATTCTTCTTCAAAAGGTGAACACGAAAGAGATCATTGCAAATATTTTAATAATGCTGGTGCGTAAGGAGATGTTCAAGTATTGCTTGGACTTACTCAATCTTACGAAGTGTTAAAGACTGGAGCACCCAGGAAGGGTGCAAAACTATGCATTCTAGGTGGAGATTGTAGAAGGAAGGACGTACAGTGAGAGGACATCTTTTGGTTATCTTTAACGTGACTTAACAAAATCCAAGTAAAGATGGAGATTGTTGTGATTGTGCCTTGAAATCTGTTGATGGTAGTAATCGATAGTTTGGACCATACACTTTGTATTAACCTTGCCCCCAAGAAATTTTTTTGGGGTTACTATGGGTAATTTCGAAATTTTACCCTAGGTTCTTTTATGTCTTTTGTACAGTATATATAATCTTGTTTATGTTACGATTTCGTATGACTAAACTCAGTTCTTTGACAGAAGGGGAGGTTGAGAGATTGTAACCCCAGTTCACAAGTAATGAAAGGATCTCATCATTACCCCTGGAAGTGGGCAAATTGCCCAACTACGTAAATTTGTGCTGTGTTCTTTACTTCTTTTTGCTTTCGTTATTTTCTGGTGTTTACACTTGCAATGAAGGCTGAGTTAGAAGGCAATTTGTCATTTTTCATTTTCAGGTAAATGCATTTCGATCTATGATGCATGGTGACATGATGGTAGGAGCTTTCTCTCATTCCACAGCTGTAGGTAAGCTACGTCAAGATCTCCCAGATGTTCCACTAGATGCTCGTGTGTCATTTCCTCGCTACAGCATAGATGAGGCTGCCACTGTTTGCCACTATTATCTCAGGTATTGTTACCAATTCTAATAGTAAGATTCCATCATATATGCCATATTGCTAACTAACAATTTATTTTCCATGTAACCCTTTCCATCTCTGTGATACCGTCAAGATGGATGGTTGGTTGGTCAAATGGTGGCTAGTCAACTAAAGCTTCAGTGTGTTTCCCTTTGTTTGATTAATTACTTACTCGTCTGATGATTCACAATCAGGGAACTGCAACAAACTAAACTGGTTAAAATTGCTGGATGTGTAACAAGAAAAGTAGAAGAAAATATATAACTTATTCACCAAAAGTGGTAGAAATATCAGAATATGGGATTTTGCTTGGATTAGCCAGAAATTGTATTGATATGGTTGCAAGATGTGCTACCTCCAGAGGAGATGGTATTTGTTAGCTTCTTAGCTTTTTGATCTTTCTGAATCATTGTACGGTTGTGATGCCTGTTTATTGTGTTCTTTTGAACTAGTTCCTTTTCTTATTTATTAATAAAAATGAACATGTTCAGGAAAATAAATAATAATTAAATGGTTGTAGTTCTCGTGTTTCTTGAGCTGTTATTTTGATGCATCTTATGTAAGCTGAATAATCATTTACCTTTTTTTGGTACCTAGTTTGATATTATCTAGTCATTCTTATGACATTTGAGCTTTATTAATAGGAAAAAGTATGTGGTCCAAAGATGAACCAAAAGCTGCCACTATATATTTTTTATAGGATAAGGGAGTGTAGTTTTTGTTTTGGAGATGATGAAGAAGCAAATGAAAAAGAGGGCGAAAGAGAAAAGTGAGGAAATTTAGAAAAATTGGGTTAGCTCTCGAGTGGCCAACCACCCCCTTTTCAATATTATCCATACTCTTTGAGAACTACTATTATAACTCTTCACTTAAGCGATATCTAAATGGCTAACATATTCCTAGGAACATAATAAAAGGAAAGAGCGAGAATAATAGTTTAAATTATTTTATCTCAGATTCTCAATTAACTCCGCAAGTTTGCAATTTCAATGAAGTGTATATCAAACTTGATGGTCTTTGCTTCCATCTCTGCTAGTTTTCCAATTTCCTCACCAATTACTTGACAATAACTATCACGTCCACCTATAGTATAGTTAATTTTCCACTGTTGTATGGTGTCAATTACTAGTGTGGAGCGCATTGATGGATCTATCCGAGGGCAGATGTTGGTTTTGCTCATCTAGCTTCTTCTTGCAGAAGGTTCTTCAGTGTATAAGCAACTTAATGTGATTCTACGGCCTTGTCACAAGTGATAATCATATTTTTTTCATGGGTTGGCGCTGCTGGTACTAAGACCTGGATTTTTCAAATATTCAATTCATACCTGTGCAAGTCCTGCAGCTTGTGGTCAAAATGAGGAAAACCCGAGTTTGCAAGACTTCAGCCAGCTAGTTCGCGGTCAACCCAATTATCTAAACCCTCAACCCTAACCCGACCCAACCTGCTTATTTAAACCGTCATCTCGAACCCGAGAGGATAGCTGAACCTCGGGTCAGGCTGGGTCGGGTTGGGCTAGCTTAGGTTAGATATAAGGTAGGGAGTTGGGTCAGGTCGGGTATGGGCAATAAACTAGGACCAGAACCTGACCCATTTAATAAATGGTCGATATTTCCAACCCGACCTAACCATATGAATTGGGATCTTTTACTCGAACCCAACCCGTGGCTGTTCAGGTCACTCAAACCGCTGGTCAACCCAACCCATTTAGTGCTGAGAGAAAACTTATAGTAGTCAATACTACTTCTGGAGTTGTACTTCGTAGACCTGGTTGCCAGAGACATGAAGAGTCATTGATTGAGGTGTGGAGCTTACTTAGTGGGCACAATTCATATCTCTCAAAGCTAAATATCGTTCGGGAATCTAGCTCATATAAGGAAGCCAATAGGATAAGAAAATAGATAGGTGCTATATATGGTTCAGGAATCTAGGTCATGTAAGGAAGCAAATAGGATAAGAAAATAGATAGATGCTGAGGCAGAGGAAATGGAAGCTCTCCATGAAAAAAAAAACTTGGATACATATTCCTTGACTGAAGGACAAGTGGGCAACAATTTCTTTGGTTGAAAATAGTTCTAAAAGCGAGCTGATTACACAGCTTGCTTGATGGCTTAAGACTAACCAGATGTATGGCTTTGCTATGGCTTCCAACTATGCTGTAGCGTTCAGAATTATAGTCAATGAAACTGGCACAATTAGTGTAGTTCTGCTTGTCATCTCAACAGACAATGATTCAAATGCATGGTTAACAATGTGTCTGGAAATCTCATATTAGAATCTATTTGGAATAATCTCTTGGGAATTTGACCTTAGTTACCATATGGCTTGAACCTGGAGCAGATTCAAAAGAACAAGTGTCAACAAAATGTTGAAATTAAGGCATTTATGATCCAAATCCGGACCGGAGTGGTGCCCTGGGTAGAAGAATCTTGCTGCCATGTTCTTGACTCTAGAATAATATAAAAATATTAACGACTCGTGAAATAAATTTATGGCCTAAAAGGAAGCGGCACCCTGGGTGGAAAATCCTTCCTGATCAGTTCTTGATTCCATCTAGTTAGGGTAAAACATCTTTGGATTCCAGAAGGCAATTTAAAAACTCTTTGAACATGGTTTTATATTTCTTTCGTACTACTTGAGAAAGAGGATGGTCCAAGAGCCTCTTGTGTGTGATTTAGAATTTTTTTGCAAAATACATGAGATGGACAGATGTAGTCATAAGTCTTGTTGATTATGCGTTACTTGTAAATTAGGGAGCTTCAAAGATTTCGTTCATTCCTCTATGTGTCATTGATATCATAGTGATAAGAAGCTGCATTTATGAATTCGGACAATCAAAGTGATTGTGACCAAATGTATTGAGCCGATGACATAGGAAATCTTCATTATTTCCTCAAAATTAACGTGGTTATAGTTACGTACAAATAAACTGATTTTGACGGGTTATTTCGGGCTTTCAACCTGAATCTTCACTATTTCCTCCATTGGACTGGTATCAGCGGTGGCATCTGATGGGATTGTTACAGCCGGTTATCAACTTGATGCTCATTGTTATTAGTATCGTACTATGTATCATCATATGATTCGTATTGTACGCCCCTCTAACTGATAAGTATCGTGTATACAACTATACATATCAGCTTTTCAACGTGTCATACGATACAGACACTGTATCACACAATACAGTGTATTGTGCGATACACGATAACAAGTTAATTTCTCTCGTGCTTTTACACGAGCTTTAAGTGATTTATAATTTTTTTTTTACTATTTTGCCCCTATATTCTTAAAGATCGAGAATGGATGATTTGTAATTTCTTTCTTTTATTTCCTCGATTAACTTAAAAACAAAAGCTGTAAACCCTAGAATCTGATCATCTATCGGCTGATCGAGAAGAAGAGTAGGCCTTTGACTATCCTCTCTTTATTGAATGCCTTTGACTAATCCTTTCTCTCTATTGTTCCCATGTTTATATCTAGACTAAAGGCCTATTGACTGCCTTTTCCTTGTTTTTTTTAGTCGGTAAGATTATCCTTTTCCTCCTTGTTGGCTGTCTTTTCAACTTTTCTAAATTATGAATCTAAATAGGAAAATTGAAGTATTAAATAATTTATATTATCAATTTCTTTATAACTAACAAGTGAAATATAAATGTATAATAATGGTGCCATGCCAACATGTGCATATATGTATGCACATTTTTCAATTTTTGCATGCAAATGCTTTGACATTCAATTTAGTAAGAAGCTCCTATGTCAAAGCTACTTCAAAGTCACATCTTTTGTTCTAGGAATAAAGCTACCATCATATCATGAAAACTACATTTTAAGGGAGGTTAAATATGTAGCATGTACTTAGAGAAAATATCAGTTAGAGTGGACGAAGACCGGATGTACCTTGTTGTCTGATGGATGGAGCAATGAGAGTGGTTGATCTATTACTAAGTTCATGTTAATAATTTATGTGGTCCCACCTTTTTGAAATCTATTGATACATCGGATCTTTCACATAATGGTTAAAATTTGTTTGAACTCTTGGACTCAATGGGTAAAGAGATTGGAGAAGGAAATATGGTTCAGGTGATGACTGATAGTGTCAAACTTTATGTAAAAGATGGCAAATTGCTAATGGAGAAAAGAAATAAATTTTTTTGGACACTTTGCGTAGCCCATTGTCTCGATCTAATATTTAATTGGGAGCAAAATTGCTGACTCATGAGGATGCAATATTCACACCAATAGAACTCACAGTACATATTTGTAGGCATTTATGGGTATTAAATTTAATGAGAAAGTACACTAATAAATGATATTTGACATGACCTGTAGTGACTAAATTTGTCACTACCTACCTAACTTTAAGAAGTGCATAAATGGAAACTTGGGTTTAGAGCCATGTTTGCATAAGACGAGTGGGCCAGAAGCTCCTATGCAAGAAGAACAGATGGCATGAGAGTTCAAGACATTATTTTTGGTATATCGCTATTTTTAAAAATCTATAAAGTAATGTTTAAAATATGAACTTTCCCTGGTGAAGGTTTTGAAGCTCATAGATGGGGATGCGAAGCGTGTCATAAGCTACATCTACGAAGCCATGGATAGAGTGAAGGAAAAAAGATAGAATTTCTTTTTAGGGCCCGACTCTCCTGACCGTCATTTAAACACCAAAATGGTGTGGTGTTTAAATGATCTTACACCATCAACGGTTTAAGATGTGAGAGTGATCTGCACCATCAAAGTGATATAGATCATAGATTGAAATGCAACAGGCCAAAAAATGGTGTTTCAGGGAAATTTAAACCATCCGATTTTCCGACTACATTATCAACTGTTGGTTTAAGTTTTAATGGGTGATATTAAAGTTCATCAATCAGATGGTTCACATCCACTTATAGGCATGTTTCTTTGGGCTGAGACATGTTCCAATGATGAATTAGCATTTGGACGATATATATTGCTCATAGATGTGCGCCACGTGGCATATGATAAATGACACTTCAATGGTGTGAGATAAAAAGTACAATTTTAATGTGTAAGATCATTTAAACATCATTTTGGTGTTTAAATGACTGTCAGGAGCCATTATCCCTTTTTTTTAATACGGTAAAGAAGAGGCACTCATAAATTTCGGATATAATTGATGTACTTTGAACTTTGCAGCTCCCTAAGCCACTCCACGCAGCTGCATATTATCTTAATCCAAAGTAAATTTTTATTTTTATTTTAGTCTCTACTAACAAGTTACAAGTTGTATGATGATTAAAAAGTTATACTATAATTTCATCCGTTACTTAACAATTCAATTTTATTTGCTTGTAAAGACTAAAATTACTTGTGGAGTCTAAAATTATAAGTAATGACTGGAATTATAATTGATAACCATCATACAACTTGTAACTTATTAAACAAAGACATAGAATTGAGGGTCGAGTTCGTAAGTTCGTAAGCTGCTGTCATTATCTCTTCAGTCACTCACTGAATAATTTTTTTCTTCCTTGCAAGAACTCTTAAAACTGTAATTATTCAGAATCTCATTATTTTCCTCATGGATCTTATTTTCTCCGATGCATGTTTCATGTGGAATCAGTCAATTGTGATTGCCTTAGTAATTTCCCTTTACCATCTCACAAACAAATCTTGTATGGCAGGCAAAGACTGATACGCCGGGACGCCTTTTCTGAGGAAAAATGGAAAAAGGTATACTACTTATCTAATGGAAACGGTTCAGAGATGAGGTCTTTGGTTCCTCACATACAATAGATACTGCGGGAAGCCCAAGTCATGATTAATGAGGCAAGATTTTCATTCTTCACTGCAAGTTAGTTAATTCACATTTTGCTGTGCCATAATGAAGGCAGTTCTTGTCATGGTTGCCAGGGTCATATTGGAGCCAGAGAAGCCATGGAAAAAATTCAAAATTTCTGTATTGGTTTGCTCATGGTGTCATTGCTCAGGTTACTCTTACTGCAACAATGGTTGAGGAGTTGGTCATTAAGTCTATCCATCGTCACCTCAAATGGGTTTCATTTTCCCAGCAAGAATTGATCCCTTGGAGGACTGTTATCAAGTTTTGGTCTGCTTCTGTCTTTCTAGATTTAATCAAATTTCTTCTTTTTCTCACTTTGCATCTGAATGTTGCGCACATCTGGTAATTTACCTTTCTAACATAATTTTGTCTTGGGGTTTGTAGGGAGGGGACAGTTATAACAAATTATAGGAATAACGGGATGGATTGCTTTATTAACGCCCACGGAAAATTGGAGGGCACCTACGCCAAAAACCATGGACTGCTTTGAATAAGACGTTGGAGATCGTTTTTCACCCCAATCTTCCACACAAGGGATCTTGAGATCATCGGTGTACCATGAAATTGTCAGTTTTTGATTCCACGTGGCATAGATCCCCAAAAAATGGCCCTAAAATTATGTTTAAGCGTGATGTGTGCCATGTCATTTTAGGGCCACTTTTTAAGGATGTGCGCCACATGGAATAAAAAACCAACCGTCTAATGGTATGGTCATGGCTTCAAATTCCCTTGTGTGGAATATTGGGACAATAAATGATCTCTATTGTATGAGTCAATGGTTTTGGTGTAGTTGCCCTCCAAGATTTCGTGGGTGTTTATTTAGCTACCCTAACGTGATATCCTAACGTGATATGAGAAACATTTAAAGATATTCCATGAGCAGCACTTGTCTTAGGCTACGTTTCGTACATTTTTATTTTTAATTGCTTCCTATGGATGGCCATCACTTGCATCACATTCATTGGAATCGTCTAATCATAGCGCTTTAATATGAACTGCTAAGTAGATATGAACAGTGGTCCATAGTAAAGTGCTTTTATCTGATGGTTCCAATGCTTTGATGTGTTTTCGGGCTGAGTGTTGTAGAAGTTTAATATGAACTGCTAAGTAGATATGAACAACAGTCCATATTAAACTGCTTTTATCAGATGGTTCCAATGCTTTGATGTTTTTACAAGTGATGATCATTGCCACATGGTCCAAATGGGTGCTTCTCGTGGTCTCTAAATTATGAGGTCACTATAAATGAATCTGACTCATGATCGGATGGTTTTTGAAAGTGGTAATAGAATGCCCCATGCGTGGTTTTGATGGTTTAAGTCCCACATCCGGCACCCGCTTGAATGAGATTGTTTTTTTGAACTCATGATGGACTGATGAACACCCACACCCATACACGCTACCAATTCTTAGGTTTCACATATATTGAATTGTTTGTAAAATGTTACATATTTTGCTAAAATAAATATAAAACTAATAGAATTAAATAAACACCTCTGCACCCGCTGAATCCCTTAGGGCACCACAAAAGAAAAAAACCTTCATTGCTTTAAATCAAATGACGGAGATATTTTTTCTTCCACTTTCCACACAATAGACCTTGAAGATTATTGGTGTACCATTGTAGCACAGACAGTTTTTTATGTCATGTGGCACACATTTCAAAAATGATATCTCTATCATTTGATTCAGTCTGATTTTTGGCTGTAGTGTGCCCTTAGAGATTCAGTAGGTGCAGGGTGCAGATAGAGGTACCCCAAATTAAGTTAAATATCTTTATTGTGGTGCTATTTTCGGACGGAGCCTTGTGCAAGTTGCGCAATGGGAGTCTAGAAATTTAAAATCCTTAAAACTTTAGGAAGCTATTTTTTAGGTTTTGAGAGATCCGTGTTTCTTTCCAATGTATTCCAATGTGGAGCTCCGAAGAATTCTTCTCTGTAGAGTTTCTTGCCATTTTTCTAAGAAAAACTTGTGTTGGAATATTTCCTATGATTATGATCAATTCTCAATACAAGAATCTAAGTTTTACCATCACTTTATAAAAAGCTTCTTGTCAGTAGAAGCGCCACTAGATCACATAACACACCATTCGCTTATCATCGCCACTTCAACCATCTTGCATTGATCCTACTTGAGACATCCTCCTCAAGTCCACTATCCATTCATATAGAAGAGACACGGTAACCTAAAATTTCTTTTTAAAGAAAATTACTTTGCTATGCACTCTGTGCAATCCACAAGCATTCAGAAAAACAAAAAAGTTGATTGTGACCACAGCGGTGGGCTACAAACTTTCATTAGAATTAAGCCTGAAAATTCATTGAAATAAAAGAGGGACACAAAACATTAGACTATAGACTGAAAATAGGATTTAGTGAGCCACAGTGGGTACAGGCTAGAGATTCAAGTAAACCATTGCTGCTTATTTTTCC
Organism: Chloranthus sessilifolius; assembly: GCA_021018995.1. Lineage (NCBI taxonomy): Eukaryota > Viridiplantae > Streptophyta > Magnoliopsida > Chloranthales > Chloranthaceae > Chloranthus > Chloranthus sessilifolius. Next base: position 132,074,290 of record CM037585.1, read on the forward strand.
GTGTTTTTGTTTATAACCGAAACAACAAACCATCCAGAAGCCAATAAAGAAACCAAAATAAAAAAAATAAAAAATGTCTAAATGTCAAATTTATGCAAAACTCCACATGAAAGTAGTCTGCTTCACGTAAAATGTCCCAAACCAACAATAGATGCAAAATGAGAAAAAAATGAAAATGCAGGAACTGGTCTACCTCACCTCAATTACATAATTTCATCAGCATGCAACACAAACTAAAGCATAGGACAAGTGGTACAGAAATTCAAGTAAGATCATCCTCTTCTACTTCCTTAGCTTTCAAAGCATTCTTCGCTCTCAACAAAAGGGAGGTCTTCCAAGCATCCTACAAACAAAAGCACACAGAAACAAAAGTTACAAGTAGGAATGCATATAAAAATAAAAAAAAAATTCAGTGTATGATGTGATGAACAACATGAACTGATGTGAATGGCTATTTTTATCAAGGTTATTATAATTTCACCATGACTGGTAAAACGAAAAAATTACCCTCCCTGGTGAACCTAGCCATTTTCACAAGCAGGTTTAGCTACTTTTTGAGTCCAGGACAAAGTTGAACCTCACAATTATAGAAGAAAAATTATACTAAACAATCCAACTCAGCACTCGAAAGGTTTTAAAATTTGGGGATCAACATAGTAACAAAATACTCTGAATTACTAAAAAAAAAAAAGGGAAAAATTCAGCGAATCAAGGGTATGATGATTATTTTTGTTTTACTCTCTCTCTCTCTCTCTCACTCTCTCACTCATTTGACAACACCCCCCCCCTATACACCTATTTTCTCTCTCTCTCTCTCACTCATTTGACAACACCCCCCCCCCCCTATACACCTATTTGGTAATGAAAATTGAACAATTTAATTATTTTGTACTTTCTGTTCATTAAAGACATTATTTCCAACTTGAAATATATTATTATATTTTTTATATATTTATTTTCCAAAATTTTACTGAATTTGACCCTTGTTGAATTATTGGTGTATCCCGACTTTGTGGTCATGCATCAACCTGCATCGTCCAGGGGCAATTTTAAATCAGGCATATTAATGCGGATACGATTCTTCAACTCATTCTAGCTTTGCTTCGGTAAAATAAAAATAAGTTCATGAAAATGGTGGAAAAGTGCAAGATGAATACTAGAATTCGCACTACAGTTAAAAACTCAAAAATAGTGAGATTGCAAATTGTTACCTATTGTTACCTTTCCTACATAACTTCCATCAAATGGCTTCAATATCAAATTCCTGAGATTGAGAGACAAAAATCTCCTATATTGGTTCACTATCTTCCGTCTCTGTTCACTAGTCTGGGTGCGTGCATGTATAAAGATAAAAATCTCCTATTTGACAATACCGAATGTCTGGGTGCATGTATAAAGATTATTTGAGAATGACATTAACACCTATATAATTTTTATTTGAGAACAGTGTGTTGTATGTGTGCACGTGGAAGAGAATGTCGTGTATGCATGCATGTGCAGCAACACATACATATACAGATTTTATTAGAAAACACAATTTCACACTGAGAGTTGCCTTAGGTTGGCCTCCGGACCAGCAAATCCATGTCACGGGGAGATTTGTGCAGGAAGCGCACTCTTTTCTCATTAGGAATGTGTTTCCCTCTGTTGGGTCATGATACACCACTCCCCCTTCCCTCTTCTTTCCTCCCTCTCTTCTTCAGGAACTTATACATCCTTTTACAATTGGTTTTTCCTTTTATATAAAAAAAAATCTTTTTTATATTGTTAAATTTTATTCCTTTTTCATGTCGCTTCTTTTCCATATTTCTAAGTTCTTGTCAATTATAAGGGTTTATTGCTAGTGTGTATGTATGTATGACATGCATTTTCAGATCTCTCTGATCATCATGGACAAGGTTCACAATCGCCAACATGATTTTAGAGCGGCCCTTGAAGTTTGGCTTGTCTTCCATCTATGAAACCACCAATTTACAAATGCTAGATCATCTTATTCTCTTATTTTTCTTCCTCCATTACATCTCTTCCTTGCCCAAATCATTTACTACCACAATGCGATACATATTGATCTGGTATGATGCGTTTGTAGAGGACATTTCAAACATAATCAATGCAAGGTGGGGCGATGTAGAGAGGTGAGTGGCTTGTTTTGTGACAACACGCTCAACTTCGATTAAAGGGAGATTTTATAAGGTGGCAGTGAGATTGTGAATGAGTGCAGGTTACAAAGAAGCGAGAAATAGTGGATTACATGTGGCTGAGATATGTATGTTAAGGCAGATGTGTGGAGTATCATCGAAAGATAGAATTAGAAATAAATGCTTAAGAAGAAGTTTGGGATGATTCCAATAAAAGCAAAAATTATGGAATGTTGCTTGGGATATTTTGAATGTGTTTGTCAGGGACTTGAAATAAACCTAATATGAAATAATGCAAACACCGGTAGATACCAACTAGGACTTGGAAAGAAGTAGTGAGAAGCGACATGAAGGATTGCAGGTTTAATAGAGGATATAAGTGTCAATTGGGCCAGGCTTGGGCGTATGTTTTAGAACTTGCCACTAGCCCCAGCCCAAGCCATACCTTTTTATAAGAGGTTTCCTCAGCCCAAGCGCGGCCCATTGCCACCCTTAGCAAAAGTCTAGCTCGAAAAGAATTGAAAGGAGAAAAAGACTTGCAAAGCTGACCCCAAATAGATGGGACAAAGTAATGATGATGATCTTGTAAACCCTGTCCCCTCTAAATTCTTTCTCGTAAAACACTTAATTCTAACTGCTACCTCCTCTCAAAACCCTTCCTCGATCAATTCCTCATGTCGAAATCCCAGAACATCTGCAACCGGCAATTTTCCAGAGACCATGTCGTAGTACTCTGACAGGCACATCCTAATGATCCTCACAGCATCCGCCACTCAATTCATCACATTCTCAGGGTGTCCATAATATTCTCGGACTGCTCCACTGGACCACCTATCATGATCTTCCAATCTTGCATGCGTATTTCAATAGCGCTGAAAAAAATTGCCAGAGAAGCCTCATGATGAATCTCTTTCATCACCAACACATGGCACCACCACATGACCTTATCTCTCATCAAACTCTCACATCAGCCACCACAAAGTCACAAGCATTGGCAGCCACCAGAAAAATCGTTGAGTCAGACCTCTGAATGGTCCACATCCATGGCCACCATCGAGTTGCATCCATGTGATTGCCACTGTCACCAAGACCATGGCTAGAGTCAAGGGATTATTTAAACCTTATGCACAAAGGAAACCACATCCACCCTCCCTACTATCTTGACAGATTCCATCGCTCCATCTTCTACATTTATATAACTCTCACGCTTACTCAAATTTTCATCATCTCATCAGGCCATCAGGCATCTCTATCTTGATTCCACAAATTTATTAATTATCCCATCTCTTGCTGCTAGGGGCACTCATCCCGTTAGGATGACCTTGATACCCTTCATGGCAATAAGACATGAATTCTTTTACCCCATTCATCTGGCATGACGGTTTATGAAGCTATGGAGAGCTTAGCGTTGAACAAAAACAAGTGGAGATATAAGACTCGGCAAGCCGACCCAAATATATGGGATAAGGTGGCAGCAGCAGCGGCGATGACGGCAATAATGATGATGAGGTTATGGGTAGGTAACCAAAGGATATGACTACAACTACAACTAGCAACACAAGCTTGATTTCAATTTAGACTATAATACTGTAGGAAAGTCTACTACTAGTCACATTGTTTTACCTGTTGTGGCTTCTAGATGTTAAGAGATATGTCAATTTGAATGAAGAACTACACTCGACAACTAATAAAAAAAAGAAACGCAATTACATTATGGTCTATAAGAGGTTTACAGCCATGTATGCAGCAGCACTAAGTCTAATTAGATGTGCAAACTTTCATAGGCTATGTTAGCCTAAAGAGAGATCATTGGCAAGTTCTACTATTTCACTTACCTTTCACTAACTGGGTAGTAGTTATTGCTCACGTAAGAGTATTTGCCATTTTAAAGAAGCACCTTGTGATTCTTGATTTTAAATGTTTTCTTACCACTGACCAAGGGAAGTGAGCAATGTTAGTTGCATACATGCAGTTTTATGACAGTCTTTAGATGTATTATTAACTTGAGAATAATTCAAATATTGATAGTTAACCATATTCAACATTTAAAATTACATTTAATTTTATTTATAAAAAAACTGAGGCCATTCGGCAGATGCCAACCTGGATCTGATCGGGCTCTCAGAACCAATTTAAAAGGACGATCCAAGTTTGTCACAAATTGGACCAAACTTTCTTCTACCATAAATCAAGAAGAGTTTCTATGGAATTGAGATTTCATCTCATCTTTTCAGCAAAAGGGAATCTATATTAGTCAGGCCATTATGTCAAATTCATTGTTTACAACAAAAGGAAAATATATACCAGTCGGGTCATGCTATCAAACTCCTTGATCACATCAGTGAACTTCACAACGTCTTCCTCATCAATAGCTGCAGCTAAATCCTGCAATATAGAAAATAATGTTTGATTTAGCATAGAATTGTATTTTTTAAGGAGGTTACCAGTATCAACATGATGAAGTTACTAAGCTTGATACTCACTCAGGCTCTAAAAATTAAGTATTATACTATACGAACTGACTCTAACAGCTAATAAACTATCATAACATATATAAAATTGTAAAATAATACAATATTCAAATGTGTTCAGGGGTATGTCAAAACACAATCAGCTGAAATATGTACCATACTTTTCACGAAGCAGCTTCACATTTAAAAAGCATATAAAAAAGGGATTGACTCCCCTCTGAAGGCATCATACGTTATTAAGGCTATGGAGCACTTCTTAGCACCAAATTCCATCAAAAGCTGACCTCCACAGATGTCCGTGTCAATAAATTTGACAGGATAGGGCCAACAGGCACAGAGGCACACCATACAATATAAACCCATTATTCCATAACAATAATGCCAGAAAGAAATATGACAAATGTTTAGAACAATAACTTACAGCTAGAAACTTGTATTCTCGTGTGCCTGAAAAGGTCGGATCCATTTCCTGTGAAAAAATAATTGCATAAAGTGAAAATTGTAAGTTCAAGAATGTCCATCTTCTCAGATGATGAAAATTTCAACATCTGTAGAAAGAGCTGAGCTTAGACCTGGTATCGCTCTAATGAGTTGGTTATAGCAACAACATCGCCTCGACATAGTTGGCAAAGACCAGCATTAAGAAGAATCCCTCTAACACTATATTTTAGAAGATTATTGTTCATAGAATGCCGTGCTATGGCTTCAAAAATCTCAATCGCCTTCGGGTACCTGAAAAAACATACATTTACTCACTATGCATTAAAATTGTTCAAATATTGTGCCATCAATAATGAGTGGCACATGGTCATATGATGGTAATTTCATGTGCACACACAAGTGCTCACAATCTACAAGATTTCTCTAGTGGATTTTTGTCTTAAAAAAAATCTTGTGAACTTATCATAATGGGCTTCTCTTAGGTTTTATGTTTCCGGTAGACTTACATATTCTATATATTGGGTGAAAAAAAGTTGAGTGCATGAAATATGGTTCTTTGGCATTCTCTCTCTTCAATCCCTTTCTTTTCTTTTCCCTTTAAGCCTAAATCACCCTATGGTATCATTGGACCATCGATCCTAACCTTTAAAAGCCACCAATCTCTCCCACTTGGGTCTCATTCTATGTCCTACCTATGTTCCCATCATCTCTCCCACTTGGGTTTAACCCTAAACCCTCACCCTGTCCTTTAACCCAAAAACTTACTTAAACCCTAACATAAATCCCTAAGAACCCTATGTAATCAAGAAAAAATTAAGATAGGCAGAAAAGTTCATATCATATAGGCCCATTATGATAAGTCCACGAGATTTCTCTCAAGACTGAAATTCATGAAAGAAAACATGTGGATTTTGCTCATATAAGATCACTTATGCGATTAGCATTGCTCAATGAGTGCAGATATATAGTTTGTGCAACTATAACAGAAGTATGGTGATATAAATTATTCAATATGGCTTTCTTCCTCATGCAAGTTAATTTATGGTATTAAAGCCATATGGTGAACATCACAATTAGTATAATTGAAAGCAAAAAAAATAAATATGCCTGTGTACTGACTAATCCTAATTATGGTACAAAAGGGGACAACGAAATCGAAGAAAAGAAGAAGTCAATCAAGAGAAGAAAGAAGATGAAACAAAATAAAAGAGAGAAGTAATGGGCCAAAGAAAGACCACAGAGGCCTATTAGGACATTAAAAATCGCTTGATGCAATTAAAGTGCCCACATGTCACTTTAGAAATAAATAAATAAATACCAAGACTGATGTGAACTAGAAATTAGAGAAGAGGAGAGATGATGGGAAACAAGAGCTGTGGAAGACAAAAAAGAAAGGGAAGAAAGAGTCCAGAAAATGGACCCTTACGGCCTTACATGGGTCTTTAAGAGACCCAAGAGGCTGCTAATTGGGGCTGGTCGTTGGACCAGAAAAGGGGGTCAAAGAAGATTCAGATTTGATGAATTTTGGGGCCCGAAATTGGGCCAAGGTCAGGTCCAAGATGAGAGGAAGTTATGAGGCTGTAACTGGGCCTTTAGTAAGCCCAAAGGGCTTTAAGAGGCACATGATAACATACGTTATCATGTGACCTGAATGAGGAGGGGTCAAAATGTTGACTCCTATAAGATCTGCGTGGAAGTGCGGATTCCTATACTCCTATAAAGTACGCGTAGGAAGGTTAGAATTTTATCTCATATAAAACCTGCGATTCAAGAAAAAGGGGAAGAATCTTTTGGTTGTTGGGACTTGGGAGAGCTCAGGTAGTGACAGCTGGCTACAATATTTATTGAGATGGGAGAAGACAATTGGTTGAAAATTACTTGTCACGTGATCCATGTTGCTGGAAAAGATAGATCTGGAGAAGTTTAGTTTCTTTACTTTCTTTAAAAATATGTGGTTGAGTCGAAGAAAATAGGGATAGGGGATAACTAAAGTTTACTTATGGTAATTATTTGGGAGTCTTAGATTAGGTGGGAATAGAAGTTAGGATAAAATTAGGACGCAATTAAGACTTTTTATTTTACTTTATTTATTCATTAAGGCACCGTGAAAGTTTAAAGAGTGAATATTTGTTTTTCTGCGTGAAAAAAATTATTCATTCACGCAGAATCGTAGCATCTTTATGATACATCCCATAGAAGACGAGAGTCCTGGTTCATACAAGAAATCATCCCTACAAGCATCCATCATTCAGCCCATGCACCCTATTGAATGCCCATTCGGCCCCATCATCCATATTCCAGAAAAGAATCGTTACCAAGAATTAACCAGTATGCTATCAAATAGCCCTCCCTTCCTACTAATTTGTCCGAATTTTTTGTAGGACATACCCCATTCCAAGTTATTGACCTCCCTTATTCCTTCAGTCTTGCTTCTCACAGTATTTGACTTTCCTATGGCCAGAAATGGAGATGCTATCAAATAGCACTCCCCTTCCTACTTACCTGTCCTACTTACCTGTCTGAACTTTTTGTAGGGACCCTTCCAAGCTATTGAGCTCCTTTATTCCTTTAGTCTTGCTTCCCGGAATATACTCGAAGAAAACCCGTACAGAACTATGGTATATCAGATTATGCCATCAGCGACCACATTGCTAAGCACGCAATATGGCACATTCTATGAATTCATCTCATCACCGTTGCCAGACATAGAATCATTGCCATTCACAATTTCATATTGTTTCCAACTCTAATAGTCCTAATAGGCCTTACATCAATGTTACACAGTCCGCCATTCACTTCTTTCCCTATCCTTGACTTGAGATTCCATCTCCTTTCACCATTGCTACTTCTATACACTCGGGCATTTACATCTCTAACTGCTTGCTCATCAGTAAACTGTGTATCCAAAACAATTTCTCCCTAAAAGGGGAATTGCAATCTACAATAGAAAATTAAAATCTAGCAAAATAATGAAATAAACCTGAGACCCCGATATCAAAAGCATCATGACTCAAAATATTAATGAGGCGATTGCCCTGAACCACAAAAATGATGAATTTATCTTAAGTATGACGAAAACACGATTGATTACCAATCATATGGCATGTACCCATACCTACAGACGGAGAACAGAGCCCTTGTTGTGTGTACCCATCCCAACAAAACTAGAGCGCACGAATTGAATGAACTGATCCACCAAGTTGTTCGCAAGAGACTGTAGGTTAGGAGCATAAATAACCTGTTCAGTAGCCAACTCATAGTCTCATACGTCATGGTTTGGTTAGGAACCATTTCCATGATAGGCTAAAACTCCCTCATACTGCCTCTACGACGAGCGTGTTCGTTATACACCACAACTCCTCTAGCTTCTCTGACCCTAAGTGTTGGATTCTCATCACTGAACCCTCTCAATCATCAACTAGCCTGAAAACCTTATACCATTTGGATCCACCAGACTCGTGCAATCATAGCTTCCCGAGGTATTGACCCAATTTCAGACTCTTGGGCTTCCCGGCCAAGAACACGATAGGAGGTTCTCTCACTATTTTCACTAAAGACATGATGCATGACAAATCGCACCTAAAATAGCATAAATCCCGCACGATAGGGGTTAGGGTTCTCAATCTTCAATTAAAACAAAAAAAATAAAAAGAAGAATATGATGGAAGATCTTCGGATTCGCTCCAAAGAAGCTTGTCGGCTTCGCACCAACGATAACTTTGAAGAATCACTCCTCAAAGACGAAAACTCTTCGCAAGTTTTATACGGAAGATTCACTCTTTCACAAGATGCACAAAAACAACTTAATTTTTTTTCATTCCTCATTATTCACCATTACAAAATTATAAAGACCTTATATAGTAAGCCTAAAAAAAAAAAGAAAACCCTATAACAAATAAACACTAAAAACGACAAGTTTGCCCATAAAACTAAATTTTCATCCTTAGGCGAATCTGGCTTCGAGACAAATCAATTGATCGATTCTAAAATCGATCGATCGATTTACAAACTTCTAAATCGTGCAAAGTCACAGGCTACAATTGATCGATTGACTGAGAAAAGAAATTCACCAAAAGTTCACAACACACTGCCCTCAATCGATCGAGTCTCTGGGATTAATCGATCGACCATAACACACCCAAAATCTTTACTTCACGGGCCGTTTGAAAGCCCATTTATGGGTCCACTTATTCCTTATTGATTTTCTTCATTTGACTCGGCCATGACCCAACCATGCGGATGTAAATTCCGCATCAAGACCTATCAGGTCTCGACCCATCCAGAACATGATTGGAGGTTCTCTCTCACTATTTCCACTAAAGACCTGTTAAGTCTCGACCCAACCAGAGCATGATTGGAGGTTCTCTCTCACTATTTCCACTAAAGACTTGTTAGTTCTCGACCCAACCCAACTGGCTTTGGCCCACCTCCGTACACCCATCGTTAAGATGGGCCACGTGCAAGTTTACATTCAGACACCCTCCTGCCCTAGATTTACAAACCCCCTCACAAACTGTGGACCCCAAAACCATGGTATTAAAACTCAACGAGTCGACTCGGAACTCTGGCGAGTCAACTCGGCTCGACCAAGTTTCAAGTCGACTAGTTTATACACTCGATAGACTCTAAAACTCGATCGACTCGCTGAGCCGACTCGAAAATTCGACCGAGTTTGTCGGCCGGACAAGTCGCCTCATGCCAAAATTACTTTAAGGAGTGGCGGGGGGTTTTGATTTTCGTAAAGGCTTTTATGTAAAAATGCTAAATACTAAACCCCCACACCCTAAACCAACTGACCCAACTTCTCGAGACCCTATCCTCTCGTTGCCAAAAACCCTTGCGAAGAAAACCTGCGAAGAAGAAGAAGAAACAAGAAGAAAGAAGAAAAAGAAGAAAAAGAAGAAGAAACCCTAACCTCTCGTTGTAAATCAATTTCTTTTGTTCTTATTTACCTGAAAAATCAGGTCTTAGGTTAGAAACCCTAATATCTTATTTTTTTCTCTTTATTCATGGTTAAAAATCACCGTGAATCACTGTGGGGTTTTTTTTTTTTTGGAACTCAAGCTTGAGGGCTTTATTTTTATGTGAATTACTCCCATTTTTTTAGAAGGCTGCTGAGTTCCGTTGATTGCTGTTAATATCCCCTATTAAACTATAAATGAATATCGTTGTTTCTTGTGGATTTGACGTTGGAGATTATTTTTCATTCAAATCTTCCACACACTGATCTTGAGATCATGGGAATCAAAATTGTCAGTCTGATAATATGCCCATGATCTCAAGACCAGATGTGCGAAAGATTTGACCAAAAAACAATCTCCATCATCCAATTGAAAGCAGTCAACAATTTTCAGCTATACTTAAATGACGTATTCAGCTGTACTTAATGAGGGATATTCAGCATTTGCTGGGGGGTTAGTAGCAATCCCCCTCTTTTCAAATGGTTGACTGCTTTGAACTAGCCGATAAAGATTGTTGTTTGCACAATCTTCGACGCAGTAGATGTCGTGAGCATGGTCCGAGTAGATGGGGATATGGATATTCAATGAATTTGAATCTATTAAATATTTTAATTTATTTTATATATATATATATATATATATATATATATATATATATATGTATTGAATAATCCGAGTCGAAACAAGTCGAGGCGGACCGAATTTCCGAGTTGACTCTACTCAGATGACTTCTGAGTCAAGTCGAGTTTTCGTGTTTTAAAACCATGCCCAAAATCTCCACCAAAGGTGGGACGTGCGGCCCAAAATTGTATAAAAGCTCTAGACATCCAAATCTCACACCCTCCCTTAAAAGTATCCCATCCCCAAGTCGCCTCCCCAACCATTGGATCGGAACACTCTTTTTTATTTTGAAGTAGAGTCTCCTCACCTTTACACCATCGATCCTCCTCTACCCTTTCCACCATCCAAACCTCCTTTAAAATCCTCATATTCGCTAAAATAATCTGCTCCACCTTGACGCCAAGTGAGCATCCTGCCTACCCATATTTGAAACTCAATTTGAATTTTGAATCAGGCTAGCACCCTTGCTCCTAGATATCGAGGCCATTTCTTGTGTTTCCGGTTTGACTCACCCCTCCATCCTTTCACTCTCAACGCCAAACTGTGTCTGACCTCCAATTCTCTTCGTTGAGCTGTTGATGGATTAGAATCATTCCCATGTGCAGCAATGTTGTGAATTGCCGTTCTCGAATCATCATTTATGTCTCCGAGGAGGTGCCCTTGTTCGATGATAGCATCGCCCATACCAGAAAATACATCTAAACCAATCGAGCACACTATTTCAAGTTCTCCTACAACTTCAATTACATAGTGCATTTATTTGAGGTTCGAAGTGCACCAGGCAACACCCCTGAAAGTTCGACACCTCCTTCTAATGCTGTTGAGGATCTCATTGGTCCAAGCATGCAAGGGGAGATCGAAGATCTTTAGCTAGTAAGAACCATTTCATTTTTCTATTTTGCGGTCACGTCCGTCAGTTGAAAGTTTGAGAAGACAAGGCTCAAATAATTGACGACAATCAGTCCTCACCAGCTGTTCAGTTCAAATCTCATCATGGAACTGAAGGACGCATTTTTTGTATTCCACCCTCGAGATCTTAGGACAAACCTCCAGTCCTCAATTCTTAGAAGCCCATGTATGTAAGTTCATGTATGCTCTTATTATCAATAGAAATAGCGATTAAGAGAAAGTTTGCCATCTCAATCTCTTTGGCTGCATATAAGTTGTCCCAAAATTCAAAATAGCAAGGTATATTGGACTCCCCACCAGGAAAATGGGGGACCAAAAGTTGATTGTGGTGGTCTCAGAACCACAGGGACCTTCTCGGATCTCAAACCCTGCTCCCCTTTACGTGGAGGGGGGCGGGGGGGGGGGGGGGGGGTCTCAGGTGGTTGACCGTCTGTGGCACCAGCACCAGGCATCCCACTAATACCACCTCCTTTCGGGCTCACTACGGCCTCTTTGTACCTTCTACTGGATATTTTCAATCTGTTATCAAAGTCACAGACTATATGTTTTGTCAGGATGGACTGGCCCTTGTCTAGCATCTCAAGCTCTATCCCTCTCGCTTCTAATCAGCTACCCATCTATACGTTTAGCAGTGCAGTCAGTTCGATGGCAAAACACCCTACGAGAAAATTAATGTTTTTGCAGTGGCTGAAAACCCAGTCTCCAGCCCTAACTACGACCGATCTGCGGGAGGAAACCCCTCTGCACCACCATTTCTATCCATGACCACCGCTCACCATTCAATTTTTGAAACACCATTTTTAAAACCTTTTTCCTGCTTCATCATGACACTTAATCGTTCAATATTTTCCACATATTGTATCAAAATTTGACCTACTGTCCTTATTGATAAATCTATTGTTCAGCAATTAGGAAAGCATGCAAATCTCTTAGGAATTGATTGATAAATCTATTGTTCAGTAATTAGGAACGCATATAAGTGTGTTACGTCTGAATAAATCTGTGTGCATCTTACAATACATGATACAATAACTTTCAGAAGATGATACATGATACACAGTTTGACAACCTTTATGTACATATAGCAAGGATTGGTATATTTTCATTTCTTGGATCCATCCAAGAAGGCACTCTACAGACATTAGCATTGGATTCAGCCAAGACTGGAGTCAACTTGTCTCAGTAAGTGGACCAATCTTCCAACTTCAGTTTTAAATGAATTTCTAGCCTAATGAAAAGAGTAATGAAGAGTATTCATGGTGCACAGGAATACATCAGTCACGAAATGAGGAATTTCTTGACCCTAGGAGTTAAGTTCAGAAAATTATGACAATTGATCAAGTAACCTTACAAATAAAAGATCTATAATTAGCAGACGTATCTTACTGTTCCAGTTGAGCAGCAAATTGTGCAACTTTCTGTTTGCACTGGTTTGCAGAAGTTGTCACTTCTTCACTTTGGAAGAGATCAGCAGACCGTTCAAAGTAATCCATAGCCTGCTCAAAGCTTTGTTCAGTCTCATATAACTCACCAATCTCCTGCATATCAAATGTGATAGTGCATGATCAGCCAAGTTCAAAAAAATTCACAACCGATCCGCACTATAGGATCTACCATGCATATAAATCAAAAGGGAAATTTCCCACCATGGTTTAGAAAAATTGAAAATTATTTGCATAGAAGATGCAGCATCACACAGGCATTAAGCAACAAGCATCAAAATCTTGCTCGAGTCGCTATGTATTTGATAAGACAAGCATTTTACCAATTTGTATTGGGGGATGTAATATCATTAGACCACTTTTTTCATTGCATCATCCAGGGTAAACCATTAAAAGTTTTTTATCAGACAAGGCATTTCAGTTCTTTAAGTGGTCGAGGTGACACACAAACATGCAAGTTTATATCATCTTTTGCAAGGAGAAACTGAAAAAGGTCAGATGGATCACCAAATATAATGGAACTTCAAGCAACCAATCATGTAAGAAACTTTGAGCAGCTACTTCAAATCAATATAATATTGACAGCCAACAATGCACTAGAAGTTACCTTGCAGTATCTTGCAGCCATGTTTAGCCTCCCTATCTCCATGAAAAGATTCACAGCCTGATCTAAATGTGTTATCGCTACTGCAGGGCAGGTATGGATACCCAGTATCAATAGAGAGCAAGAAATGTGCCTCAATCATAACAAATATAATAGTAAAAGAGACGTGACTATCATTAATAAAACTAGAAGTAGATAATGAGTTGGTTCATACATAGGGAAGAATACATCGAGGCTGATGGCTTAGGAAACCATGGAATTCAGCTTCCAGGCTTTTGTATTTCAGAGATCATAATAATGTTAATTACAGATGCAGAATTGTGTGCTTTTAAGAGCTAACTTTAAGATTATTATCAAATACTATTTTTTTTCATAGGTAAGCTGGGTTTGAACCTGAGACCTTCAGGTTGCAATATTGTCAACCTTCCATTGTGCTACAGCCCCGCCCTATTTTTATCAATACTCAAAAGGAAGAAGGAAAGGAATAAATACCATTGACACCACTCACTATTAGAAACTAAAATAAAAGACAGATGAGTAATGCTGCATCCCTTATTTTGCCTCATAATTGAATATCAAAATTTGAGTATCTTACGGTGAAGAATATCACATCAGAAATCAAATCAGAGTCGACATTATCAAATTAGGTGTGTTTAGATGTAATACCTAAATTATAATTCAATGTGATTTTTTTTGTCATTTACGACCAGGATTTTGGTAGCAGTCATGTTTGGCCTCCCATTTTCAAGTGACGCTGGGGCTATAATTGGCTGCTTAACACAATCAAAGTTGTTTTAGGTAGGACTTGAAACAAGTTTGATTGAGATCTACTTGGACCATAACCAAAAAAAAATTGCAACCAAGTGCAGCTTAAGACATCAGCAATGACTCATGATTCATGAAGCATTTCCAGGAATAGCATACCCAAGCAAGAATAAATAAATTTAATATCCATAGATATTTAATATAGAAAAAGAGAAGTTGACTCAATTATACTTTTAGGTACCATCAGATAACAGATACAATGTATAGATTAAAAGCATCTTTCCAATAAGTAGAACATCTAAACATGGGCTAACAAATGTTTTTGCAACTGCTTTTCCAAGTTCTGATTTAAGCAACTCCCAAATGACATTGGCTGTTTTTAACGCACTAATGAGATTCTGTATTTCATCACAGGTTGAACCATAGCCTATCTGAAGTTGAATCATAAAATAACTGAAAGAAAACCATAACACTGAAGTGTAAGTTTAAATCAGTCACGAGGGTATCAGCCTATCATAATTTTGGAATGTCAATAATCTATAATTTCAAATAATGGCTTCTATGCATGATAAACATATATCCAAATGTGAATCCATATGATGGGCATATTTTCACACTGCATCATAAATCACTATTATATATATTTTCGATTGCAAAGAAAGAAAGTTGATCAATGTAGACTGCCAAAGCCATAAAAAAGGAAAGGTGCAAAATAAAAACTTCAGCGTGAAAATTGACTGATAGGATGCAAGAAATATAACCGTTTGGAGGATTGGAAGTTTATAAAAGAAATATTTTATTATGATCTGATAGAATTAGAACCTTGAGAAGAGACCTTCTTGTAACAGTTGGCTGCATCCACATAGGCTGAGGCAGCTTCATGCTTACTTTCTAACTGTAAACATGATATAAATAACTAGAGCATTACAAAAGTGCACAGGACGATAAATAAAATGCTCAACCACATACACATGAAGCAAGCATAAACCTTCAGATGACAGGTGGCTAATTTGATGTATATTGATCCAGCTTTATCCCCTGAAACATCAACATGTTAAAAGTAGTCAGTAGGCTAATATGTAAGAGCTAGTTGTATAGAATAGATCAAATTTGAAACGATTAATTAATTTCTTTATTTATTTTAACGTTGAGCAGTCAGACCTATACAGAAAATCTTCCAAGACAAATGTAACATTTCCTACTTCAATGTTGAACAATCATACCTATACAGAAATTCTATGACAAATGTAACATTTTCTACTTCAATGTTGAACAATCATACCTATACAGAAATTTTATGACAAATGTAACATTTTCTCCGTGTACGATACTTGAGGTTTATGATGCCTTGAGAGTTGAGAGTAAGAATTTGGAAAGAAAATTTTAGTTGAATAGACCTTCACTTACTAAGGGTGTCCCATTTCCTCATATCCATAGCACCAGAGCCTTTGGCTTGAAGATGGACATACAAGCTGAAATATGCATGCCACGGTGAGAGGTTTCTTATCACTTCATAAGATATTCATCCGAGATAAGATGAATATCTTCAGTATGTTCATCTAAATCCTACAGGGAATGAAACCTCCAAAAATTGTAAATCAGGTCCTTTTCAATCGATCCCAAAAAAAGTCTTCAAAAGTCAATCAAAAAGCTTCAAAATGATTTGCAGCAAGAACAAAAACTACTCCAAATAGAAAATTGATTCTATTGACGTAGTTTTCGAGGCATACGAGGTCAAACCTATTACCTTTCTGACATCAGCATGACATCATGCTGATGTCAGCAGTGGTGACGTGGCTAGCTGGCTCTAACATCAAAATGATCTTTCCAACAAGATTGAGGGTTAGAATAGATAGTGAAGGATTAGGGTTTGTACGTAGATTGTGAAGATATTATGGTTAGGGTATGGAGGAAGAAGAGAGAGAGAGAGAGAGAGAGAGAGAGAGAGAGAGAGAGGCTACCCAAAGTTGCTTAGTTAGGGTTTGAAGGAACCCACTAGCATTTATATAATCAATTAAGACAAGTATACCCCTACTACATATCTTTACATACGGGCACTTCATACACTAGATGCACTATATACATATATCCTAATACATGCAAGGTGTTCTCATTGTTGGCATTTTGAATGGAATCCACCAAATATATTATCAGTTCCCACTTTCCTCTACAAGGCTTCTAATGGTTGATGCAATATATATTTTATGCAGTTAGGAAAAGGAAATCGCTATTCTTATTGTTGTGGACTTGCTACAATGCCTAATTTGCTATATCAAATATATATTTTTAGCATATTGTTACTTATTGCCATTGCTTATGCAGATCAAAGGGAGCGCTGAAGGCTCCTTGCAGGGAATGATTATTTGGCACCTCTTTTTATTTTTTTCATCGCATATTGTTTCCTAACACAAACAATATAGTCCAAGAAGAGTTTTGTGATATCTTTGGACCATGTCAAGGTTTTAATTGGAACTTAGTCTAAAAGGGGGTAAGAAGTTACCTCCCTTGCTAGTAAGTGCTAGTACGCAAGGTAACAAAATCGGTATCGGTCCTTGGAGGACCGATACGAATCGGCGCCGATACGTATCGCCAATACATATCGGTATCGGCCGATATTTGATACCTTGCTAGTACGGCTAATTGGAATTTCGGAATGCTAGCTGAAACTATTAAATATATTTGGATCATGTCAAGGTTTTGGTTGGAACTTAGTCTAGTATGAGGTGAAGAATTAGCAGCCTTGCCAGCATGGTGTCTGCTTGGAATTCTGAAAAGTCTAAGAGGCTTGGTGTCTGGAAACACCTTCCCAATAGTAGTTACGAGGCATAAAACTCAATGAAAATTGAAGATAATTGTAGCAATTAAGGGTTAGAGAGGATTTGAGGGGCATTAATAACACTGTGTAGTCATTTTTAGCTGTTACTCAAAGTTCTTTTTCATATCTTTTCAAATTAAGCCACAATTCCATTATGGATTGAGGATATACTTTCAATGCTGTTAGGAAAATAAAGCATCTCGCTCACCCCATTCCACGGCATCTCAACTCATCTTTTCTTATTGGCACAAGTTGGTTGTTAGTTTGTACTATGTTGTTGTATGATTTTAGACAATATCTCAGCGCATGATCTTATGTGTAGCATATAGGCATTTTCAGCACCTGTATGAGATTGAAAAAACTCATTTTGGCACATCAAATAGTTGACAGGAAGGTATTAAATCTGTTATTAGATCAGGTAGCGGCCACTGTATAGTGATACTGGGATTTTTTTATATTTTTCTGATTTTTTAAAAAAATGGACAGCCGACACAGTTAGCTGCATCGCTGTCAATTGAGGCTGATACTGATGCAACCGATCCGTTTTGGTATTGGGCGATGCTTAACACTTTGGTTGACAGCTAATTGATATGTAAACTATCCTTTCCCTAAGAGGGTTCTTAGTATCGCTGGCTAGCACTCTTACACTAAAATAAGTAAATGATTAATTTTCTTCTTCTCAATCAGGAATTTTACTCTTCAATTTTCAGTTTTCACGGTGTTGCAAATGTATTCTCTGATCAAAACTCAAGTTGACACCTAAATGATGATTAATCCTTTGCTATAAGTACGTGCATCATTCAAACCCTCGTAGAAGAAGGTTCAAGCTTTCACATAACTACTATATCCCTGCCTTGCTGCTTCGAATTGTTTACTTTTCCTCTTCATTTCCATGCTGGATCCTAAAAATATTCATCATCAAAGCCTTATCCCATCTATTTGCTGTTGGCTTCACAATTCCTATTTCTCCACTCTTTTCTGATCAGTGCTAAGAGCACCGTAACTCCTTAATCCTTCATATCCAATGTACTAAAATGTTTTCTGAGCATATGTCATCATGTTTTCTGATCCTACAAGAAGACGACTCCAAATACATTAAAATAGATATCTTATAAACGAAGGAGTGGAATTATAATCCCAAAAAGCCTCAAAATCATAATTTTATGAAAAATCAAACCTAAGAAGCTAATCGTTAAATCTAAAAAGTATTATATATTATTCATTTCGATCCATTTTTAATACCTTTTCAAGATTGGGGGACACGTAGTCATCGTACATCGTAATTAAAACAGAAAACATCTAATCGAAAGAAATCCTAACGTAACAACAACTATAAACAAAGAGAACTAAAGCATTAAAATGCAGATTTGGGGAATCGAATCGGATTGAAGACTGATGAGTAAAACCCTAAACCTAGAACAAATTAGAAACCAGAGAGAGAGAGAAAGAGAAAAATTACAAGCTTTGGCGAGTTTATAGGAATTAGCAGCTTTATCGAACAAATCAGCGGCGTCTTCGTATTTGGATCCGAAAAAGCCCCAGCCGTTCATCTTTTTCTCCGCCTTCTTCTCGAAATCGTCTCCTTTCGCCATATGATCGCCCATTTTTTTTATTGCTTGGTTCTCAATTCCTTCTTTTTCTTAGATTCTCTAAATGGCTGCTTTTAAATCTGCAGAGAGAGAAAGAAGAGAGAGAGAGAGAGAGAGAGAGAATAAAGCAAAAAATGTGATAAAGCGTAGAAAATACGAATATCCGATCCCGCTTGTAAAAGCCGAGTCAATTCTGCAGACGCGTTTCTCAAACTTCAGAAGATACAACGACACGTCGACTCTTCAACTACAGTGGTCTTCAAGAGCGTACGTACGTCAGGAGTTTCTCACGACTCGACCCAGTCACCAAGGTTGGTGCCCGAGTGAACAATTCTATACACGACTTAGTTGTATTCAGGTATTGTGGTATGACCATTCCACCGAGACCGCCTCGAGGACCGAAAAAAACAAAACCAAAACAATCGGATCTGTGATGTCTGATAGGTGTTTCTTAATCTACCCATCTTTCGTATAGAATAACAGGAGGAAAAAATAACCCACTCAAGTCATTCAAAGGACTTAAACACTATTTAAAATTAATGGCTAACGACACCTTAAATTTTTATAAGCAAATATTTTTAGATCAAATCACATTATAGGGTGTCTTTATTTGCACCCATTTTTTATTTATTTTTTTTAATGAAGAACACACTCTTTTATCATAATAGACAATGGAGATTGTTTTTAATCCTAATATTCCACACAATGGATCTTGAGTTCATGAATCACCTATTAGACGATTATATCTTGATTTCACATTGCACACATCTTAACAAATAATCGCAATTATAGGCATACCAATCAGACAGTCACTTTTCAGGATGGATGCCACGTGGAATCAACATATGATCGTTTGATAGGTGTGCCAAGATCTCAAGATATATTGTGTGCAAGATTGGGACAAAAAACGAACTCAATCGTTTGATTCAAAACAATCAATGATTTTTTATGATAATTTGATTCAAAACAATCAATGATTTTTCATGATGGATATGCTTGTATTCTTCATAGGTTTAACGGGTGTATTTAATGTTACCGTTCCATATAACACAAATGTAACATATTACTCTCTTCTATATACGTGACACTCTACTTTGGTGCCATTTGGTGCCATGTGGTGTCAAGTGATGCATGAGGCAAGTGTTTACGTTAGTGTTTTATTTTAGTTTGTTGCACAATAATTATAACGGATAACAGTTAATCTCAGGATATTTAATTAAATTATATTTAATTAAAAGGAAATTTTTTTATAACTTTAAAAGGATATATATATATATATATATATATATATATATATATATATATATATATATATATATATCTGGGTCGGGTGTGCGTTGGGTGTTAGAACACTCAACCCAAGCTCGGCCCAGATTGATACGGTTTGCAACATGTTTAGCCTAGTCCGAATATCTGGTCGGGTTTGCTTGATACGGTTTGCAACATATTTAGCCTAGTCCGAATATCGGGTCAGGTTTGCTTGATAGAAAGTCTCACTTTTTGTCGGATCAAGTGCGCGCCAAAATCAAGACTGGCCCAGCCCATTGAGAGCCCTAATCAAGGCACTTGCCCAAAGAACTTTGTGAACTGCCTAATTTAAGGTCTACAACATCTGTGCTTGCGTATTTTTGATAAATTCTCTATGCATGGTACCACTTCACCCAACCCCAGTAGATTATATTTTTTTCGAAAAGTGCTTGTTTCATTAAAACAAATAAAGTTCAACAGGAGAAATACAATCAACCCACCTCATATGGAGCTTTGGCATCGCCGGTACCCCACAAAAATGAATTGTTTCAAGTGTGAATATATCTATAACAATGCCATCCAATCCAGACACTTCATTATGGACCCTATCTCAAACACAAACAATAGTCTTATATTAAAGAGCCACGATGCAGTTGTACGAATCCTTTGATGGAACCAATTTTAGGCTAACCGCATGTGTCCAATCACAACTTACAAAATGATTGGAGACCTCCTCCCTTTAGGTGCATCAAAAGGTTTTTGAGGTAAAGAGCACTTCGTTAATTAAGTATCTTTGATAAATTAAATAATTCAAATAGCAGTCCATTATTGACATGTGTCAGTTAAAGACTCAAGCTACTAAAACTTTAGAATGATTCGATTGGAAGTACTTTAATATCAGCGGTTTAAAATGCACATATCCATACTAGAGTGTATAACTGGGACAATTCAAATGCTCCTACCATCCACCATTTCAATTGGTTGTTAATAGTGAGTTTCTACGACATTTGGCGTATCATTTGTTGAATATCCATAACAATGGCAATTGATCAAGCCATTAAAATTTGCAACTAAAGCGATTGGTATTGTAGCATAATAGAAGGTTGACAATATAATAACCTTAATGTCATAGTTTGACCCCAATTTATCTATCAAAATAAAAATTAAAAAATTAAAAAAATCAACTATATATTAAAATAACACTATAATATTTTTCAATAATAGGTCTCATATCTTAATGTCGCCCACTTTTCTCCTATGTTAACATTTGGCTCAATTAGGAATTTTTATTGAGAGCTTGCAAAAGTATTGAAAAATTACAATGGGCCACCTTTTATCCATGTGACACCATTTTTCATAAAGTGTGTCATATTAATCAAAGATTTATACATATCTATGGCGGCAAATATTGGGATTAAAAAATATTTCTATCACTTGATTTAAAACATTCAATCCCTCAAATTTGAATGACAAGTTGATTTTGGAGATTTACATGGTAGTTGTTCACTATAAAAGCATTTGAACACTTTGAATTAGACGATGCAGATGATTTTCGAGGAAATCTTTGACCCATCAAATCACCGGATCAAGTCCTTGAATCATATAACATATTTGAGAAAATTACATTCTAAATGTCTCATCAGTTATATATATGTTGGACTATATATGAGAAATAGTGAATAAAATATTTTAGCAATCGATGAATGAACAAGGCATGCGCGATATATAATGATTTGATGAAACTTTAACCGATATATGGGGAAGATAAAAAAATAGGCATGAAGGGATATATGGAGGATATGATTTGTGAAAGGAATGAGATGAAGGAAGCTTTAAGAATCTTGGAAAAGTTCTATAAAGAGCTAAATAGAAACAGAGTAGTTACTTGCTACTTTTGCCCTCTTGATGTTTTACCATACAAAATGCTAATAGCACAATCCTTATCAATATTTTATGGTGCTCACAAATGCATATGTTGGCTAAAGTGCGGATTATATCCGTTGAAAATTGATGCAATTCGCATTACATGTTGTCCAAGTAGTGTCTAAGAATTTGCCTTACATGAGCAAAAGCAAGCGATTCATCGGATACTCATCCAAGACACTGAGCTAACGTCTTGTTATTATTGGATATTTAACAAAATAAATATTTGTTATTAATTTTAAATTAATAATATTTATTTATTATTTATTACTTTGGTTAAAAGCTTTTAGCTTAACTTTAAATGGTTCTCTCATTTAATAGTTTCATGTGGAAAACCTACTTTTGTCAATACTTGAATCTACAACCTTCTAATCAAAATAATTTGAAATTTGAAAAGTATTGGGGAAAACTATTTCCACAAAAACTTGAAAGTGTTGTAAAAAGTTAGTCTCACCTCTCCAATTTATAAGAAAGTTTTCTACCATATATATAGAGACTTAACTTCTATATTGTTTGGCTTAAAAGGGAAACAATGCTCATAGCGAAGGTTTGCCGCCGCGCACGCGCTCATACGCGCATCATCGCAAGGAGCCTTTCTTATTTGAACTATGATAGTTTGATCAGTTGAAAAGTTGACCAAGCGCAGATTGCCTTCGCACTTATATACCGCATGTGTGCATTCGGTGGTTTCCCACCGTTAAGATCTGATTGTTCATAAAAACTGTTCGGATATAGCCATTAGTGACTATTGAGTAACAGAAATATGTAACCGTTCGGTATGTAAAAAGCTTGTAAATGTCAAATTCTATCTCTCTGTCCTTGAAATTTGTGTGCTTACTAGAGAGATTTTGTGTGTTTGTTTCATTGGATCGCACGCTATAGTGCAACATAGTGTGTGACAAATCGGTGCATCACCGATACTTCATTGTATCCTGGAGGCGAATTTGTCGTTATTTCATTACATAGTGTGGGAAAATATTATCTTAAATATAATGATCTAATCATACCTTGAAGCCATTTCCAGTCTATTTTCATCATTTTCTGTGTAACCCACCAACAATTATATGCAGTATTTTAGACTTCTAGTTGTGTAGAGATTTCTCTGCTATGTAAAGTTTGTATGTATCGGAGTATGCTCATTGCACAATTGACAAAATTCAACTCATTTTCTCCAATGAGTTGTGGGCTCACTATAGACAAATTCAAAAGGTATCCCTTCTAAGGTTCATATATGTGGCATTGATAAGTTAAAACCTTTACATTTTGTGGTGCTAATACTAACGATGAAGATTTTTGCAGGTTAATTGCCCCGTACAAGTTAGAAACCTTTCTAATCCTAGATACGCACCATTCATTAGATTGAAAAACTATAAACGTGGAAGGCAATATGAAGAAATTAAAAAATCTTAATTGGAGGATAGTGGTATATGATTTCCTCTACTTCTATCTAAAGTGAACAAGAGCCCATATAAAGAAATCGAGGTATAACCTTTCCGGCTATCCTATTTCCCTACGATTGTGCATATTTATGTTATTCTACATTGACCTTAGTATATGAAAAGAAATTTGTGATGGAAATGGACCTATGAGCATGTACCCTTCAATTCATTTGTGTATATTCGGACGCTTTCCCTAGATTTAGAAGGTACAAGGCCGTAACTTATATTGGAAAAGAGGACGATATTAAATCATACATAATCCAACAGAGAATATAAAAAAATTATTTTTATTGATATTTATTTATTTTATTTTATTTTTTAATGTTGTAGCTTAGTTTCTAACACCTTTCATTCAAAATGACAAACAATAGAGCAATTAGAGATAATGGTGGTAAAAGTGTCAGTAGTCTCAACTATTTTGAAGATTGGTGACTTACAGTACCAATCGAAATGTTTCGCCCATATTATAAAAATTAGAAATGAAAAAGAGAGCAATAAAAAAGGTGTTATAAACTGTCCCTTTAATAGAAAGACGCATTGCCCTTAAGGAATTGAGAAAGAGTTAGTTATGCCTTCCCTAAAAAATAAGGATAGGAAAAATGTGATTGTGTCCATAAAAAATGGTAGAAAAAATAACATTATCTCGAAAAAAAAACATGTCAAACAACCATCGTGCAAGGGAGTGGAAAAGAGGCGAGAAATTGAAGAGGAATATGAAGATGATTCTAAAAGGCTAACTCCTAGTAAACTTGTAGAATATACTAATTCTGGGCCTGCAAACTTGGGTAAGAAGAAGAGTGTTAGTTTACAGAGATAGAGAAAATTGAATTGTTGAAAAATGATTAAACCAAAATAATAATAAGATTGATGCAAACTCTTTGAGAAGTACCCTTGTTGGAGGAGAAGAGTCACACTTGTAGTGTTAATTTGTTCTCGAACTCATAAGTTTAACACAACATTTCACCACCTATTCGGAGGACAATGAAGATATTAAGGCCAAATGTGTGTCAAAGACTTGTAAACAGTAGAGAGTGCTCTCTTCCAAGCAAAAGGAGATCTTCCTCTATCCTCTCAATTGCTTCAATCTACCAATGCTACATTTCTAGAAGGATACTTGACCTTTTAAATTTATGCATAATTTAATTGCTCTAAGTTGGACATCCTTGGCGTAATCCCTTGACATGAATATATGAGATTTGAAGAGTTCCATAAATTACTACTTTAACTATTTACATAACCTCTCGAGAGACTTTTGGAGACTTTTGGTATTGTGAAAGACTCTTGAAAATCCAAAAGGCTTGATATCATCACAAGACTTTTGGTCTTTCTAAGAGATTTTTGATATTCTAAAATAATGTAAATTCTTATACATAAATAAATGATAAAAAAAATGCATGAAATAGGTGACGTGGCTATAATTTTACCAAGCTTTAACCTATTACAAGCGCACAATAGAATTTGCAGCACTAGTATATGATCGTTCTCACGAGGAAGGTAATTCTCTTATGCGTTTTGAAAACTTGTATTTATCTTTTTTGAAGATCTACTCTTTGGAGAAATATAAATAAAAGAATGAGTTATTTAAACTAATTACATAAAATAAAACTAAATCCTCCTTCCAGATTATGGTCGTCAATCACAATCATTCATTTCTCAAATATTTATAAAATAAAATACTGTTACACTGTATTGCAGTCCTCTAGAATTTGAGCGTCAATCAAAAACTAGAATTCTTAACGCATATTTATACTAATCAACAATCGTCTCGAAATTTGGGAGTCAATCAAACTCAAGAAAACTGAAGATAGAAAAGTAAAATCGTTACACTAATCTGCAAACTCTCAATTTTAGGCGTCAATTAAAATAAAAAATTTATAGATGTTTACAAAGCAGTAAAAGTACATGAAAATAAATCTAAACTAGAAAACAAATAAAAGATCTTTCATCCCTTAGTCACAGGCATCAATTGCTTCTGAGAAATTGCAGATGCTCTACTCTAATCTTCCAGCTTCCAATTACAGTCTTCAATTGCTCTCAAGAAACTTTGGACATCTAAACTACTCTAAGCTGAGGTGATTGGAAGAAAACTTGACCTCAATCGTCAATTGATTATGAGAGTTTCTTCGATAACTTTGTTCTTACGCCGAGCCCTCTTGTTTATAGGTCATAAGGGGTCGATTTATAATATTCAAATTCTAATTAAAGAAAACTATTAAGAATAAAAGATTCCTAATATAATTCTAATTTATAATCCTACTCTTCCTTACTTTGGATAGGTGGATGTGCATGACTTTTCTCCTTTATTTCAGCGGCAGAGATCTTCTGGATTCTCCTCGTATATCCTTGCAATTTTCTTGGATCCGTGGGTTACTAGACTTCTAATTCAAGTGAACTTCTAATTCTGAGTATGGCGGTGTATGTCTCACGTGATCAGCAGCAATGAAACCTTTGATTTGTGACCAATCGTAATATACAATTGTTCTCTCTTTCAGTACGATTTCTTCCTTTTCGATCGATTGTATTTTCTCTTTGCGTGTCTCCCAGTCTTCAGCGTCTTTTTGGATCAATCATAGATTACAATTGATTTCTTTTCTTCTTCTTTCAGTTTATCGAGTTACGATTGGATCGAATCTGCGTACGATCATCTTTCTTACTACTTTTTTAGTTCACTTTGGTAAAAATTAGCATTTTGGCTTTGTTATGCTGTCTGTTATGAATATTTACACATCAATATTTTAATAGTAGCAAATTGGGGTCTAACATCACTAAGTTAAGGGTGATAAAATGATAAATTATGTGACTGATCAATAGGTTCATATTATATATATATATATATATATATATATATATATATATATTGATGAAACTATATTGATAAGTGTTAATATTTAAACCTATAAATTGTCGTCTGATGAAACTTATTTAATATATTTTGTATTAATGATTTACAAATCTGGAAATAAGTTGAGCATAAAATATCCCAAGAATTTACAAAATAACGTCAAATCCGTGCAACCTTAGATCATCGAGAACTTATTCCGACATGCAGCTTTATTTTGACCTCTAAAACATTGGATTCGTGAAATTGCTATTCCCCATAAAGTTGTAAAGTTCATTGTCTTCTTTCTAATGTCGCAAGAATCGTCTCAATTGTCTTCTTTCACAATTTTCAGTTTAAAAGAGAAAAAAAATTTGTTTTCTTTGCCAATTTGTATCCCTTGTTCTATATTGTGTCTTACTCTCGACCCGAAATCGATCGATTAATAGGCTACTGAGAAGTACACTTTACAACCCATAATTGATTGATCGATTCCATAATCGATCGATCGATTCTTCACATGGATTAGATTGGTTCTTCATTATTTTATTTTTTATTTTTAATAATTTTCTGTAATTTTTTTCTTTTCTTTTAAATAGCCATCGAATCAGTTAGGCTAGTTAAATAATGCTTAGGATAATTAGGATTTAGTTCTTTTTCATTGTTTTGTGTTTTAAGATTTAGTTTTTTTTTCGTTTTAGGATTTGTTATGTTTTCAGTTGTTAGGTTTATTTCGTAGGTTGCATTAAGTGTAATGACAATTTTCAATTAATAAAAATTTAAGTATTTTTCGTTGTCCTTGCATTGTTTCAGAATACCCCCACTACTGCCATATATCATATCTATCTTGTGCAAACTCATCTTTTAATCTTTTATCACAAAGAATAATTACTGCAAGTTTGGGGGAGAACTCTATTGATTGTACATGTCTGCACTTTCATAAAAAACAATGAGGTCATTGTTTTATTCAGGTTTTGGGGTATCTTGTAGTTTTTTCATGGTCTTTATTTTGCATATATTCATCTTTTGATAGGTCGGTACTTTATACTGATATACATTATTTTTTATACCTTTAAATCCCATCTTAAAAAAAAAAATTAAGCCATCACATGCTATTTTACTGTAGTTTTCAAACTTTAATTGATGATGCATGTAAATTTGATAATATTAATGTTATATCTTGAATGCTTGTATCTATAATAATAAAATTTAATGCGATAATTTTTGGACAATTTTGATATTCATACTTAAAATCTTTTGCACTTATACCAATCTAGGATTTAGAAATTGAGGAACTATTTTAAACTTTAAATCATAGGTTCTTAGTGGAGACTAAATCCGTTGAGCTTTAGAGTCAAATTCCTATCTTTGATAAGTGTTTATATAAACTCAGTTATATTTGATGACATGATTGAAGGTCATCTTTGACTCATTTATGCTTGAAATACCCCACATCGTATAATTTTATCCTTCTAGTACTCCTTTGAGCCTATTGATTTTTTTTTCCTTTATGTATTCTTTGATAAGCCACGTTAATCTTCACCATTTCTAAACATTTAGCCTTACCCTTTTTATTTCTGAGAAATTAGGAACAAGGGATAAGAATACACGAAAAGAGAGTAAGTGAAGAAATATCGAGTTGTGGTGTTTACTGAGAGTGTATGATAGAAAAATAAGTAAAAAATGAAATATAAGAAAATTTTGAAAAAAAAAAAAAATAACAATAAAAAATATGAGGTGTTTCAAGAGAATAAAATTCAAAAGAAGAAAGGAGTGCAAAAAGAAAAGAGAGTTGAGCAAAATAAACACATTGAAATATTTTGAAGAAAGAAACTAGAAAAGAGTGACACAAAAGAAAAAAATTACAAATTAATTCATTTTCCAATTCCTAAGAAGCTTTGAATCCTAACTTCCTTTCTTTCCTACCCCTTACCTAAGCCCCATTACAACTCGAGAAAAGACCTTCATGATTCGATCTTACTTTGCTAAATTCCTTGTGGTGAGTAAATATACTACATCGATGGTACTTGATGTGACATGCTTAGAATATGTAAACATCCTTCTCATGAGATTATTATTTTTTCATTGATTGCATTGTATTTCTTTTATTATATGAGACCTTTTCATTTGCTTTGTATTGATCTCTCATATGTGTGTAAAAATTTATCCATCATCGAAGTGCTTCTATTTTTTTAGAGTATATCTATTATGAGGGTTGAGTCAAGACATGGGATCCGATGGATTACTGTTTGGATTGGTTCTGAGAGAGATGAATTATAACTTTGGTATACACACACTACACGTTTAGGCATGAATGAATGAGGTATATAAAAATTAGAACATTAGACTAATTTGAATGGATACTAGTATGATTGGTATGATATTGATATTTAAAATTGAGAATTCACATGTGAATGGATTAATGGTTTTGTGCTTTGAAATCAAATATGTTATGAAAACTAAGCTTTTGAAAACTCAATTTTACTTATGGTTTCGAAAATTTTAGCATGAGATAAAACTCCTCCACTAGGGATCACCTAGCGGTTTAAAGGCTTGTTGCATGTACTAAATGCAACTGTGTTCTTTACGAAAGTGGCCTTTATTTTTTTTCTAGGATATTAGTTTATTTATTATTATTATTTTTTGCTATATTTTTCCTTGTCTTTGCTCGAGGACTAGCAAAGTGTAGGTTTGGGGGTGTGATAAGTGTTGAAAAGTGTTATTATTTGACCCCTTAAACCTATAAATTATCGTCCGATGAAAGCTATTTAATATATTTTATATAGTTTTAATAATTACAGGTCTGAAGATAAGTTGAGCATAAAATAATTCAAGAGTTCATGAAATAACGTCAAATTCGTGCAACCTTAAATCATCCAGAATTTATTCCGACTTGCAGTTATATTTTGACCTCTACAACATCGGATTCGTGAAATTTTTATTTCTAATACCGCAAGAATCGCGTCAATCTGAATTCAGAGTAAAACGTTATGGCCAAAATACCGAGACAACATCTGCTGAAGAGTTTAGCCGAATTTCACTAAAATTTAGGAAAATTGATAGATCAATTTTCAAAATTGATCGATCGATTTTGGGTAGAATTTTTATGTTTTTAAGGCTCTAAATTAGTCTAAATTGAGGAAATACATTAGGGTTTCGAAATTAAACCCTATAAAAGGAATAGTTAGAGTTAGGGTTGATAAGTCTCTCTTTTTGTACATTAGTTTTCAGTCTTCTCTTTTTCTTTTATCATTCTTTATTGTTTTAGAAGGTAGATTAACAATTGTCTTCGATAGAATCATAACGCGTTGATTAAAGCTACTTTGTGGATCAAGTTGGAGACTCGAATTGAGTATTTTAATGAATTGCTTTCAATTTATTTCATTTATTTACAATTTTTATGCTGAAATCTGTGACTAATTTCTTAGAGATTTAGGATCTGATGAATCTCATTTGAGGGATTTATCCAGAAAGTTATATCAATAGTTGGAATGTTAGTAAACGCCTTTATGATTCTTACACCTATATGCTTTTACCATTTTCGAGATTTAATCATCAATCTGAGATATAGGACTTAGTCATGCTTTTCCCATGATCTTAGATCTATGATTAGGTGCCCTAATTTTATTTTTAATGTAAAAAAATTGAGTCATTAATTCATTGTGTTTAGATTTATTTTCAATACAGTGAATGTTTTAGTTCTTTTCATTCGTGGATTTGGAAACGTATTACCTTAAATGTTTATACTGATTTAATTGTTTTAATCTTCCATAAAGTTTTAATTGATTTTGATCTTTATGTCGTTTTTCGTCTCTAATATTTCATCGTTTAGGTTTGACTCATGGATGATAACCAAGGATGGGAGGAATTAGTATCTTAAACCTCGCTTGTTTTTCTTTGATTAATGTTATCTTGTTTAGTTTATCCTTCTTTTATATTCATCAAACTTGTTAGGCTAGATTAATATTGTGATAATTCTAGGAAATTCTTTGATTAATAATTATTTCTTTTTAAAAATCTATTTAAAATTCTTATGGGAACGACCTCGTACTCTGCACCTGTTTACTACGGTACGATTCGTGCATTTGCGAGTATTACACATTTAAAATTACAACACATATGCTAGATGTTTATGTCCATGAATTATTAGAGATTCTATATTTATATAACAACAAATACACATTAATATCAAAGAGCCTTGAGAATACCACTAGAAAGTCTTTTAATTATTTAAATGGGTCAAAATTCAATACAATACATCTTATATGTTATTGGGTACTACCAAGATGAGCGATCTAGATCAATTATGTCTCTATAAAGCTCAACTTCATCTTTTTGATCAACTAAAGGGTTCCTCAGATCTAATTAGAATAATCTAAAACATACACAAATCATTCATTAAGCTCGAGGGCCCGATGGAGGCTTCACACACAAGTTAGTGAAATTACCACATATAAGATTCACTTTAACTTACTTATCGTGCTTTTATAGACAAATCGGCCTATTCTCAGACCGTTCTTTCTTACTATTTGACCAGTCGATCTATCTTTTGAACCAATCAATTTATTTTTAGAACCCCCAACGACTGATTTATCGAGTTCTCAACCAATTGGGTCCTTTTCGTGTTAAACAGATGGGTCTGTATATTGACTAGTCACCTTATTCTTATTCCAATCAATATGACTTTCAATCAATCGACTTATTTTTACATGGTGTTCTATGCCTTCCTTAGTGTTTCTTATTAAATTTTAGTTCTATCTCTTTCTTACAAAATTAACAAAATAAGCTTCTAAACTTGTACAACCCACACTTGCAAGATAGAGATAAAAATAGCTCAAATACTTGAAAGAGGTCGCAAGGTGCCTATCTCACTTCACTATCAATGGAGCAACAAAAGAAGTGGGAGAAGGACATAAACATTCTTATATCAATGGAGCAACAAAAGAAGTGGGCGAAGGACATAAACATTAATAAGAATGAAGCAACAAAAGAAGTGGGAGGACATAAACATTAATAAGAATGAAACGACAAGACAAAAGAAGTTGAGAGAGGAGAGGGAGAAGAAGGACAGGAAAGAGAACTAACTGTGAGTGGATAAGGAGATCACGAAAGAGGTGCTTCAAATGAAAGGAAGAAAATCAAGAAGATGAATGCTAAAAGTTTAACTAAGATCGCATATTTAAAGTAAATGAAAAAACGTCTTCAACTGACTATGTAAAATTCAACAATACATCATTCTGCTAAAGACATAATACTCTCAACGGCCTAGCGACAAAACCCCAATCTGTAAGATGGATTTTCTAATTATCATTCTACCCAGCCTAGAGGAAATCCCTGTCAATTTTTTCAAACCTTTTTCTCGCCCACACCGGACCAGAGAAAATTGACAGATAGTATGTGGGAAGCGCCGATAAGATTAATTTTAAAAGAGTGAGTTTGCGACTCTAGAAAGGACTTTAGCCTTCCACCCAGAAAGTCTTCTCTCCGCCTTCTCAATAATGGGCATTCACCTAGATTTCTTAGGAGTTCTGGGCCCAATGGGAGTACACAGATAGTTGAAAGGTAATTTTCTGGCTAGGCAATCAAAGCTCGACACGAGACCTTTTATGGATTCTTCGAAAGTAGCTATTGTTATTCCAAAATGATTCTATAATGTGAAATTAAACACTTAATAATAATCAAAAACTGAAATATACAAGAAATTATACCTCCAGCCATTGATGCTTACTTAGAGTTTCTCATTGTTTCTCTCTCTCTCTCTCTCTCTCTCGATTTTGGAACTTCCAAACTCTACTACTTCTAATTAGATGGTGTAAGACTAAAGGGGATTTAGTGTGTGAGTTTGAGGACTAAACCGTGATATTTATAGCCGAAGCTTCCATCAAGCCTTAGTGGCTACATTTCCCACAACATGGGTAGTTTCCACAACTTCCAACTTTAGATATCATGGGTAGTTTCCATAACTTCCAACTTCATGGGTAGTAATAGGCTTACTATATATATCTAATTAAGTCTTAACTATTACAAGCACACAATATAAATTACAAAACTAGTATAGGATCGTTCCCACGAAAAAGAATTATCTTATTTATATATTTCTATTTTAAAGTTTATATTTATCTTTTAAGGTTCTAAACTATTTGAGAAATATGAATAAATGAATGTTTTCATAATCTAAAGTGCATAAAATAAATCCTAATCCTCCCCTTTCAGATTGAGGTCGTCAATCCCAATCTTCAGCCATCGGATATTTATAAAAATAAACAGTACCGTTACACCGTATTACAGTCTTCTAAAATTTAGACTTCAATCAAAGACTAAAATTCCTTAACACAGATTTAATCTAATCAATAATTTCATACAATCTGAGAGTCAATCAAATTCATGGAAAAGTAAAAACCGTTACACTAATCTGTAATTCTCAACCTGAGGCGTCAATTCAAATTAAAACTTGAAGGTGTTTACAAAGCAGTAAATAAAATCTAAACTAGAAAGCAAAGTAAATATATCTTTCACCCCTCAGCCGCAGTCGTCAATTGCTTCTGAGAAACTAGGATATTTACACTAATCTTCAGCACCCAATAGTAGTCATCAATTGCTCTTGAGAAACCTCTGATATCTAATCTACTATAACTATTTTACACTACTGATCGGAAGAAAATCCAACCTCAGTTGTTAGTTGATGCTGAAATTCTTCGATCTCTTATTCCTACACCGGGCTCTCTTATTTATAGATCATAAGGTGTCGGTTTACAAAGACTTCTAATTTTAATAAAAGAAACTACTAGAAGATTCTAATATGACTCTATTTCCTAATTTTATTCTTCCTTGCTTTCAACTGTAGATGTGCTTCTGGATTGTTTTCCTTTATTTCAACAACCGAGATTTCATAAAAGCCTATCTTCATCAATCTTCTCAGATCCGTGATTCACCAAACTTCTAATTTCAGATATCTTCTAATTCAGTGCATGGCGGTGATAATCTTCATTCACGTGATCAGCAGTAGCAGAAGTAGCAGCGAAAAAAGTTTACACAATCGTAAATTATGTTTGTTCTTCTTTTTTTAAAGAATCGTAAATCACGATTTTTCATTTTCACACAGCTCTCTTTTTTTACGATTTCCTATAATAAACGATTGTTTTTCTTTTATCGCTTTTTACTCCTTTGTCACTTTTCTGAAGAATCGTCTTTTAAAGAATCGTAAATTACGATTTCTTAATTTTCACTTTCTTTTTGTCTTCAGCTTTAGCACACAAACGTAAAGTACGATTTCTTGATTTTCAGCAGCAGTGAATCGTCTTCTCTTTGCTCAATCATCTTTTTACTACTTTTTGAGTTCATTTTGATAAATATTAACACTTTTTCTCTCTTTTACTGTTTGTCCTTAATATCTGCACATCGTTAACTTGTTAGTAGCAAACTAAGTCTTAGTATTACTAAGTTAAGGGTGATAAAATGATAAATTCTGTGACTGATCAGGTAGTTTCCACAACTTCTAATATCATAGGTAGCTTCCACAACTTCCAACTTTAGATATCATGAGTAGTTTCCACAACTTTTAACTTTATGGGTAGTTCCCACAACTTTCAATATCATGGATAGCTTCCACAACTTTCAATTTCATGGGTAGTTCTCACAACTTCTAATATCATGAGTAGTTTCCTCAACTACAAACGTGATGGAGACTAAGAGTGAACCACTTCAAGAGCACCTAAAATTAAGGGGAGTTGGAGACCTCTTTGAGAAATGGTCAACATTTTTCCACCTGGTCCACACTTCTAATCTAATGTCTTATCTTGAATCCATCGATAATCTGTATTAAGTAATAAGTACATGAATCATAGCCATAAGTCCTCTAATGACGAGTATTACCATCTATGTATTATTATGTATTTATAGCTTATGTGGCAATAATTTCTTAATAAATAAACCCTATATTTATTCTTGGTCCAACATAGATGAATTTTCTCAAAATTAAATTAAGGTGTACATCAATATGAGAAAAATATCAGAATAATTAATAATTTCTATAAATGACATTGTTGATACAATGAAAAATTACATAATGGAACCAAGTCTCATATTTGCTACATGATCATTGAATTTAAATGGTGGCATGTCCTTAGTCAAAGGATCGGCGATCATTAGCTCAGTGCTAATGCACTCAATGACCACTTTCTTTTCTTGAACATGTTCCCTTATGGCTAAATACTTAATGTCGATGTGTTTATTTCGACTCCCACTTTTGTTGTTCTTAGCTATAAAAATAGAAGATGAATTGTCGCAATACATTCTCAATGGCTTAGAGATAAAATCCATAATTCTAAGTCCAGAAATAAAACTCTTAAGCCATACACCATGTGAAGTAGCCTCAAAATAAGAGATGAATTTGACTTTCATAGTGGAAGTTGCAGTCAAAGTTTGCTTGGCACTCCTCCATGATACAACTCCATCGACTATTAAAAATATGTATTTTGATGTTGATTTGCGTGAATCAATGCAGCCAGCAAAATCAGAATCTAAGTAGCCAATTACTTTCAGATTGTCTGTTCGTCTATACATAAGTATATAGTCTTCGGTTCCTTGAAGGTATCTCATTACTATCTTTACAGCGTTCCAGTGGTCTAAACCTGGATCACTATGATATGGTCCCAACATTCCCACAACAAATACAATGCCAGGACTTGTGCAGACTTGAGCATACATTAGGCTTCCGATAGCAGAAACATATGGAATGTTCCTCATTTGTTTCCTTTCAAGGTTGTTCTTTAGGCATTGGTTCAAATTGAACCTATCACCCTTCACAATGGGAGCTACATTAGTGAACAATCCTTCATACGAAACCTCTTTAAAACTTTATTAATATAGGCTTCCTGAGATAGACCTAAGATACCTCAAGATCTGTCTCTATGGATCTTAATGCCAATGACATAAGATGCCTCACCCATATCCTTCATATCGAATTTTAGAGAGAGAAAATATTTCACCTCATGAAGAAAACCCTTATCATTAGCTACTAGCAAAATATCTTCCACATATAAAATAAGAAAATAGACTATACTCCCATTGACCTTCTGGTATATATATTGATCCATAATGTTTTTTACAAAATCGAATGAAGAAATTACATTATGAAATTTTAAATATCATTGGCGAGATGCTTGTTTTAAACCATATATGGATTTTTTGAGCTTGCAAACCAATTGCTCACCATCACTAGAGGGGAATCCTTCAAGTTGTTTCATGTAAACCTCCTCCTTTAGATCTCCATTGAGAAATGTCGTTTTCACATTCATTTGTTACAACTCCAAGTCAAAATGGGCTACTAATGCAAAAATAATGCGTAAGGAATCTTTTTTAGATACAGGAGAAAAAGTCTTTGTGTAATCGATTTTTTCTTTCTGAGTGAATCCCTTAGCAATGAGTCTTGCCTTGTATCTGTCAATGTTGCCCAATGAGTCTTTCTTTGTTTTAAAATCTCATTTACATCCAATGGTTTTTACACCATTAGGCAACTCAATAAGATCCCAGACTTTGTTACTCTTCATAGAATTCATCTCTTCCTTCATGACATTGTACCATAATTCTGATTCTTTGCAACTCATGGCTTGTGAAAAAGACTCGAGATCAATTTTGGCTCTAATGTTGTAGTCAGATTCTTATATATACACAACATAATCATTAGGAATTGTTGATCTCTTTGATCTAATAGTTCTTCTTAATATTGTACCATCATTTTCCTGAGAAGTATGCAGTTCAACTTGTTATTTAACACCAGTTTGAACTACCTGATCTACTGGAATGTCGTCAACAGCTTGTGAAATTTCAACGATTGATTGTTCAACACCAATTTGAACTTGAGGGGTGCTATAAACAATAACCAATTTATCACTTGAGGTGGAAGGTTGAGATTCTGAATGATTCTTCTTAGAAATTATGTTCTTGGTTTGATCGCTCCTATTGATCAAGTCATTTTCAAGAGACTTTGCATTTCTTGATTCCACAATCCTAATGATGTGAGATGGACAATAAAATCTGAAACCTTTAGACCGTTCAACATATCCAATGAAATACCCACTGATGGTCCTTTGGTCCGACTTCTTCTCTTGTGGATTATAAATTCTTACTTCAGACATGCATCCCCAAACGCGCATATGTCGCAAACTCGGTTTCCAACCTTTTCATAATTCAAATGGCATTTTAGGAACAATCTTAATTGGAACTCGGTTTAATATATACACTGCCGTCTTAAGTGCTTCAGCCCACAAGGATTTAGGAAGATTGGAGTTGCCAAGCATAGTCCGCACCATGTTCAATAATATTTGATTTCTTCTTTCTGCTACACCATTCTGGTCTGGTGAATCAGGCATGGTGTATTGGGCAACAATCCCATGTTCTTAAAGAAACTTTGCGAATGGCCTAGGTGCTTGTCCATCTTTTATGTATCTACCATAATATTCTCTACCTCTATCTGATCTCACGATCATACTTTACTTACCGCATTGTTTCTCTACTTCAGCCTTAAAGATTTTAAAGGTATCTATTGTTTCGTTCTTGTTATAAAGCATGTAGAGATACATATATCGTGAGTAATCATCTATAAAAGAGGTGAAGTATTTATGACCATGTGAGTCCATGTCTGAACTACATATATTAGTATGTATGATCTCTAATATGTCCGAACTCCTATTAGCACCTTTCTTTGACTTGTTGGTCAGCTTTCCCTGTATGCAGTCCACACAAGTATCAAAATCAGTAAAATCTAGGGTATTAAGTACCCCTTCATTTACTAATCCTTTAATTCTTTCTATGGAGATATAACCTAATCTCCGGTGTCATAATATAAAGGAATTATCATTAATAACACATATTTTAGAGTCAGTGTGAACATGCATTGAATCATAAGTGACATTATTTTATAAATTAATGCAATAAAGACCATCAGATAAAGTATAATTTCCAACACAATCAGATTTATAAAATAGACTGAATGATGAATTTGAAAAATTAAAGGAATATTTAAAAGGTAGAAGCCTTGAAACTGAAATCAAATTTCTAGAAAAACTTGGAACATAAAATATCTTTTCTAACTTTAAAACAAAATCACTACTTAAGATTAAATTGCAAGTTCCTATAGCTTTCGCATGCGAGCCCATCTTGTTCCCTGATAAGATGTCCCACTGGCTTCTTTAGGTTTTGTAAACCCTGCAAGGAATTCGAAATGTGGATTGTTGATCCAGAATTAATCGATCATATGTTAATATTGAATTTAACCATATT
This sequence comes from Chloranthus sessilifolius, assembly GCA_021018995.1. NCBI lineage: Eukaryota > Viridiplantae > Streptophyta > Magnoliopsida > Chloranthales > Chloranthaceae > Chloranthus > Chloranthus sessilifolius. The sequence goes on from CM037585.1 coordinate 132,111,754, forward strand.
AGACTCATAACAAATAAATGAGGTTGGATTACCTTTGTCTGCAAGCCATTTATGAAATTTAGCGCATTCCTTCTTCATGTGTCCCTTCTTTTTACAGAAGAAATACTTGAAATCTTCCTTAATATCAGTTCTGGGAAGTATTTTACCTTTTCCATTCTTATTGGCTTGAGATTTTCCCTTTCCATGCATTGTCAGCATTGCACTTTCTCCTTGTTCCATTACCAGTCTCCCTTCCTCTTGAACACACATGGTCATGAGTTCATTGATTGACCAACTATTCTAATGTGTGTTGTATGAGATTTTGAAGGGTCCGTATTGGTGCGAAAGGGTGCTCAAGATGTAGTGTACCAGGAAGGACTAACATTTCAACCTCGAGTTTCTTTAATTGAGCCACATTATCCCTCATTTACATGATATTCTTGCACACACCTTTCACACTGGTGAGCTTTAGGGATGAGAACTTTATGATTATGGTGCTTGCTAGTGCCTTATCAGAAGTGACAAATTATTCATCAATGACCTTTAGTAAGTCTCAGACCTTTTCATGCTGATTGACAAAGTCACAAAGACTAGCAGAAATTCTAGTCTTGTTGAACATCATGCTGAGGCGTTTAGATCGCTCCCATCGCTCATAAAGCGTGATGTTCGCTGCAGTGCTGGTATCAGTGAGTGTTGGTGGTTTGTCTTTCCTAATAGCATAGTCTATGTCCATCTATCCTAAATGAAGAAGAACTCTCTCTTTTCAAACCTTATAGTTATCTTCATTAAGTTCAAGGATATCACAACGAGCATAAGAGAAATTTACAGGTTGTACAACTGCATAAAATTATAGATTACAAACTTATGTTAAAACTGATGCCTAAATAAAATTTTCATGCTTTACCAATATAAATCATGCTTAAAAATTGAATCTAATGACATAAAAATTGCCTTTGAGTCAAAATTTTTTAATTCAAGCAGATTCAATTATTCTTTATGATAGAATTTATCAAATTATTTACTAAACTTTATGATAAAACTATTAAATTATTTATTAATTCATAATTCATGTGGGTAAGTTATGAATAATTTGATATTTTACCCAAATTAATCATATAAATATACTAAAAATTTCTATAGGATAAAATTTATTATATTAAATATGATTAATTATAATTAATATTTAAATATTATTTATGTGATCCTAAATTATAATATATAATTTTTATTTAATTAAAGATGTTGTGGCTATTCTTTAATTAACTAAAAGTCATATGGATCACTAGACATTACACATTTTATGCATAAGGATTAACTAAATATGAGAATAATAAAAAAAAATTGCACAATAATAATTCATAAGGCATAATAAATGAGTTTGCACAAAAGGCGTAGGTCTAAACCTACAATTCAAACCATCCACAAAGTGGAAACTAATAGTCGATTTTTTTTTTTACCAAAACTGAAAATTGAAAACAGGGTATAGATCACGACTCAAAAACCAATTATAATTTTTAATCACAAAAAAAAAAAACTTAGAAAATCAGTTTTCACATGATTTTAATGTGTTGTTTCAAATCAAAATCGACCAAAACAAAACTTAATTTTAGCCAAAAACAGAGACAAATAGAGTATCTCCGAACATCAAGGCAAAGATAAAAATGGATCTGATACCAATTGTTATTCCAAAATAATTTTATAATGCAGAATTAAACACTTAATAAGAATAAAAAATTGAAATATATAAGAAATTATACCTCCAACCATTGATGGTTACTCAGACATTCTCACTGTTTCTCTCTCTCTCTCTCTCTCTCTCTCTCTCTCGAGTTTGGCACTTTCAAACTCTACTCACTCTAGCTAGATGGTGTAAGACTGAAGGTGCTTTACTGTGTGAGTTTGAGGACCAAACCGTGGTATTTATAGGCCAAACTTCCTTCAAGCCTTAGTGGTTACATGTCCCACAACATGGGTAGTTTCTACAACTTCTAACTTTAGATATCATGGGTAGTTTCCACAACTTCCAACTTTATGGGTAGTTTCTACAACTTCTAACTTCATGGGTAGTTTTCACAACTTCCAATATCATGGGTACCTTCCACAACTTTCAACTTCATGGGTAGTTCCCACAACTTCCAATATCATGGGTAATTCCCACAACTACAAACGTGATGGAGACTAGGAGTGGACCACTTTAAGAGCTCTTAAAATTAAGGGGAGTTGGAGACCTCTTTGAGAAACGAAATAACTATATCAATCAATGAGCATTTTGAGGTATTGATGGACAGTCCCGAGACCGTTTCAAAGCATAATAGAACTTTTTTAATAGAGAGAAGCTTGAATTTATTATTTTACAAAAAAATAAGTATTATATGCATATTGTAGATGTGAGATAATGATTCCCCCTGGCTAGGCAAAAATCATGAAAAAAATCCAGCTAACTAGCCTCAAGGAGAATGTTGGCCATTAAAAGCTTCAGGAACAATAAGGAATAAAAAAGGTGATTGTGGCGAATCCCGTTGGAAGCTTGAAAATATCATTCACGACAACCATTGACAATTATTGAATAACGAACCGAGTTGATGCAACCAAAAATTCAATTTTGCCAACAACCCCCTAAACCTAAACGATGCATCATGTAATCTAGAAAACCCCATTCAATCATGTCATAAGCTCTCTCTATTTTCAATTAGCTAGGAGTTATTTTCCAATCGTTAGGGATTTTTATCTCTAAACATCACTACAAAAAAAAAGGCTATTAGCGACAGTCATAAACTGCCGCTATTAACAAAAAAACTGTCGCTAATATTTTTGCCGCTAACAATCTTAATAATTTTTTTATTAATAACGGTACTTTTTTATTACAAAAAAATACCGCTAATAGTTTTATTTTTTGCAGTGCATCCTATTTAATTCAACGTATTGTATATTGTGGTTTTGTACACTATTTTCATAGAATATTATAGCAGGAAATCATGCATATTAGGCAAGGGTGCTAATGGAAAGAGAGACTCATTTCTTTGACCGATGCTTGATCTTACACCATTAAAGGTGTTAAGATAGGCCGCATTCAATCACACGAGATCTTCACATCATGTGGAACACTTGATGAAAAATAATGTCTAAGTTCACAATCTAGATACAAAATCTTATTCCGCCATCTTAAGAAAAAGGTAAGGTCGTGCTCCTTTGGTTCACAATGCTCCAAGCTCTCTAAAATGGTGTCATGTGACACCTCACATGGATAAAGGATAAGATATAAATTAATTAAAAAATAAATCTAATCTCCACTCGTCATTATTATCATTTGAAAATTAGTGGTTAATTATACCAAAATTTTGAATTTTATTGTCATTATTAATTTTTTTAAATATTAAAATTTTAAATGACTTATACAATATAGTGATAAATTTTATTTTTGGCAACATTTCAGTATGGGGTCATTTCGGATAAATTTCGAGAAAAAATGGAAAAATTTCGGGAAAATTTTGGGGAGTTCAAAAAATATTAAATATAAATTATATTTAAACTTTATAGAAATTTTATTTATTATTTAAAAAATAACAAAATTAGAAAAGATTTATTTATTTCGGTGAAATTTTACTAATTTTAACGAAATTTCGTTAATTTTATCGAAATTAATGAAATTTCTGCGATTTTAGAGAAATCATTGAAATTTCGCTGAAAGTTTCACTTGACCCCTGTTTCGATAAATTTTAAAGAAAATTTCGGAGAAATTTGTCACTATGCTATACAGTACCCTCTTGTTTGTGTTTGATTTTATATTAAAAGTGCCTTTAATTGACACGTGGAGCTCCATATGAGCTTTTGATTACGCTGAAACTTTTGATTAGGCTTAACGTCGACTGATAGAGGACCTAAGTGGGATCATTTTGGCTTCTAGATGTTTTGATTTATAATTTATGAATGCCTTTGGAAGAATATTATATAGTGGATAATTTTTTATAGATAATTTTGTAGGCAGCCTGCATAAATAGTAAGGCCCAGCCACGTTGAACTATAAAAGCTGTTTATAAAATTTATATAAGCTGTTTGCAAAATTGTTTATCACGATCTGTCCACCGTTTATAAATTTCCATGCCTCCTCGCCCTTTTCTCCACGTGAAAAGCAACACTCCTCAAAGACCAATGTCATAGTTAGCGTGCAAGCCAACCAGCAGACATCATAACATATGCTTTGCCACACTTGGACTATGAGTCAGGCAATTTTGTGCAGGCAAAGTGCAGGAGGCTTTGTGCAGGTAAAGTGCAGGCTATTGAGATGTGACGCGACACAATTGACTCCAAGTGTAGTGGAGCAATGCAGGTCAGGGCAGTTATCAGCCGCCTGCACTTTACATACAAAAAACCTGCCTGCAGTTCACAATTTTTCAAAACCTGCCTACAGTTTACAAATTTTCATTTTTACAAGAATCGGAAATATGCCAATTGACCCTCTGCATCCGATCAGAGATGCAACCTCTCGTGAGGTGAGCCATATCACCAGAAGGCTGCTGCTATGCACACTGTCCTTTTTCTTCTACCTACTATTTTTACTTGCACACTACTTTTGGTATCCTCCAACATTAAATAATGGGGAAATTTACCTGATCGACCCTGTCAGATACACTTTTTACGTCAGAGGCCTTATATTTTCACTTTTACCCAAATCGACCAGCTGGAAGTCTAGTTGACCCTAAGGATAGCAAAAAGTCCAAATTATCCCCTTTTTTTAACGCACAAAAATATCATCTTCTTCCTTATTTTAATCTGCTACAGTTTCTAAAAATCAAAGGTGACGAAGGTAACGGCGTCTTCTCCTCAATCCAATCTATTCCGATTTGCTATTTGGATCGACCCAGATACACCTTTTTGAGGCGATATCACCTCTTAAAAAAAAAAATAATAAAAAATTTAAGCAGTCGATGGCGACTCTTAACACAGTCGATGCCGACTCTTAAAATAGTCGATGACGACTCTTAACACAGTCTGTGCCGACTGTAAAATAATAATAATAATAATAATAAAATAAATAAAATAAAATAAAATAATTTAATACAGTCGATGGCGACTGTATACACAGTCGCCATTAATTGTGTTAACAATCGATGCCGACTGTAAAAAATAATAATAATAATAAATTAAAAATTAATAATAAATTTATACAGTTGATGGCGACTGTATACACAGTATTTCAAAATAAATACATTAGAAAGAAGAAGAAAAAATGCAAATATCAGATGGTATAGATCTAGGTGTATCCTCTTTTTTTGTTTTTGACGATTTAGATCTAGGTGTACTTTAGAAATAGAGCTTCGTGTTGAATCTCTATGTTGAGAAAAATCCTTAAGCAGATTACAATGAGGAGCAGATTATAATGAGGAAGAAGACGATGCTTTTGTGCGTTAAAGAAAGGGGTAATTTTGACTGTTTACTGTGGCTAGGCTTGGAGCTGGTCGATTTGAGAAAAGGTAAAACTATAGGGTCTCTACAATAAAAGGTACATCTGACAGGGTCGGTTAGGTAAATTTCCCTAAATAATGAAAAATAATGATAATAAATTTATTTTGTTGTGACAAATAAAGATTCAAAACAAATATTAGTTAGCAAAAGTGTGTTCATGGCAGCTTTTTGTTTACACAAACTTTTTTAAAATTTATTCATTTTTTATTTTGATTAAATAAAATAATTTTTTTCCAAGCCCATGCGAACTTTTGCCATCTGTATACGGAGCAGCCTTCTATCTTAGGAGTCTCATATCGAGTGTTACTTATCAATTTTTGCAAACTACAAAGAATTAGTATTAGGTGCACTGTCCTGCCTGTGCACCAAAGGTGATGCACAGGTGGACACTTTCTTCATCATGAGGTGGCATTAGGTGCCACACTTCTGCACCTCCCACCATGTGCACAAATATTTATCAATATATAATATAAGTTGAAGTTAAGAAGTTCAATTATGATATTTTGCTTATTCATATAATGAATCTTGAGATCATGAGTCTACCATAAGACAAAGTTCATTACATGTGATATACATTTCAAAAAGTGAACATGACATCAGCATACCATTAATCATAGTTCACGTTCACTTTTTGGGATGTGTGCCGCATGATATTAACATCTGACCTCCTAATGGTAGATTCATGCTCTTCAGATCTATTGTGTGGAGGATTAGAACGAAATATAAGTAGTCAATAAATTTTTTTACTTTGCTTGATTATGTGAGACCATTGTAACATAAGGTGGTGTGGCAGTAACACCAGCCAGATTTTATCTCGATATAGCACACTGAGAGGAGCCCCGCATGAAATGTGAGAACAAGCGTAGGGATTAGAACTCAAGACTATACCTGTTACTTCCACAAACGAAGAGAATACAAATTGAGCTATTTATACAATTTAAGGCTGTATGATTTTTTATGTTCTATTGTTAACAAGGGATTACTTGCATTTAATTTCTTTTATTAAAGAGTGAAAATTTATATTAAAAAAATTAATAGATGCTTTAAAAACCCATCTTAGCCTTAGAGAATTGAGAATTTTCTTGATAATAGTGATTAGTGAATTATGAATTATAAATATGAATTCGAACAGAGGAGAACAGCCCACTAAAGGCCTGTTTAGATATAGGGGAAACAGAGGAATATTTAGACTCGAATTCTATTTTCCGTAATTTTCTGTTGTTTGAAAGCGACTTAAGGGCATGTTTGGATATGGGGAAAAGAGAGAAATACTTAGATACAGATTATATTTTCCGTAATTTTTCGTTGTTTCGAAGCGACTTAAGGGTCAGAATACAAAATACAATTTTTACGCTCATTTCCGACTTAAGAGTTTGAGGGTACTCCTCGGCGTTCAATTTGACGAGACCTCAGAAAGATAAGAGGAAGAGTAGAGAAGAAAAGGATAAGGGTACCCGTTTATTAGTAATACTACACAATTTTTTCATGGACGAAAATCATTAACTGATTTGAATCAGACGATGGAGATTATTTTTTTTCTAATCTTCCTCACGATAGATCTTAAGATTATGGTGCCCCTATTAGATGGTCAGATGTTGATTCTATATGGCACGCATCCCCAACAATTATAGGCAGAGCCACATTATGACTTATAAAAAATCTTCAAACAATTTTTTATATGGTATTTGTTTTCATAACAAATAGGACTTATTTTGGGAGAAATTTCTCTCAAAGGGCTCCACCATTTTGTAGCACATATATGTTATATATGCTCTAGTATAATTAATTAAAAAAAGTAAGTAATTTATTGCACATAAGAAGGTTTAAACCTAAAACCTAACCTTCACAAAGTACTAAGTAAACCACTAGAGCAATTCACTAAGATATATAAATAACAAAAAAAACTACATATATATATATATATATATATATATATATATATATATATATATATATATATATATATATAATTTATTGGTCATTTTTGCGAAATTTTTTTTATGATATTGGAGCTGTTTTTTAGTTTGGATGGCCTTTTGTTATATTATGACTATTTTTTTGTTAGGTATATTATTTTCCTACAATTTCCTGCATATGTATCCAAATACATGGTTTGGTTAATCTTACGTTTTTCTAGCTAGCATTGTGGTTATCCAAATAACAAAAAAACAAAGGGAAACAAAGGAAACCCATGATTTCCTACAACTTAGGTATCTATGGGAAAATATAGGAATATTATTTTACTTTTCTACATTTCTCATATTTTTATCCAAACATGTCCTAAGGGTTGGAATACAAAACACAAGTTTTTCGCTCATTTTTCTGAGTGAAGAGTTTGAAGGTACCCCTCGACATTTCAATTTGCTCAAACATCGGAAAGATGACAGAATGAGTGGAGGAAAAAAAGATAAGGGTAGACAATGTTTTTAGGGGTTGTTTGGATTGAGATAGCCACACAAGGTAAGGTCAAATGTTGACTTAGTTATGAATGGAATGAGATTTGGAGAGAATTTGAGCTTATTTAGATTCTATCAAAATTCTCTTGTTATTTCTATATTTATCTTAATTTCTTATGAGAAAATGAAGATTCTAATTAAAGAGATATGATTTGGAGAAGAAATATGGGGACCTCCTAAAATTTGTGCAAAAATAATTTTTATCTTTCTTTTCTTTGAGTTAAGATAGAGTGTTGGCCACATTTACTTAAATATAATATAAGAGTTTCTAAATAGTTAAATATAAAAATAACATTTGAATTTATAAAGATTTGAAACCTCAACCTTAGAAAGGTACTCCAAAGATTTCAACCGCTAAGCTAATAAATAACTTATGTAATTGTCAATAACAATATATATATTCATGAAAATCAAAGTAACAGAAAAAAATATTTATCCACTTAAATAATGTTGGAAAAGTAGGGTTGTTACAATTTTTCAGTTCAATCTATGATACGATAGATCTTCAAATCATGAGACTTTCATCAGCCAATCAGATTTTGATTTCACATGTACACATTCCAAAAAATGAATGTGATTATGAGCATATATTGAATAGATTTCTCGGATAATTTATTCGAGAGGTGTGTTATGTGAAATCAACATCTGTCTATCTACTGATTTGACCATAATCTCAAGATCTATTGTGTCGAAGATCTGAGGGTTTGAAATTATATTCGTGGCGACAACAAGGCATTCGATTATTTTTTGTTACTTGTATACGTGTATTAGCAATCAAAAATTAATGTCTGCAACCTGTAGTTTCTACTTTTAACACCATTGACTGCCTTGAATTGACACATGGAAATCATTTTTTCCCAATATTTCATTAAATTGATCTTTAGATCATGACCCACTTATCAGACGGACCAAATGTTAATTTCAAGTGGAGCACATCCCAAAAGTGACCCTAGAACCTTTCTCATGGTACGCCCATGATTTCCATGCAGAATCAAAATTTGATCGCCAGACGATAGATTCACGCTCATGATCAGTCATTTATGTGGATGATTATTTTTATGATATCACAGTTGTTTTTCAGTTTGGATGATCTTTTATGGTATTACGACTTTTTTTATTAGAATATATTATTTTCTTAAAATTTCCCGTATATGTATCAAAACATAGGATTTCCTTAATCCTATATTTACTTGCCTACCAATGTGATTATCCAAACAACGAAAAACAAAGGGAAACAAAAGAATCCCATGTTTTTCTAGAACTCGGGTATTCATGAGAAAATGTAAAAATATTATTATATTTTCTTATATTTTCCGTGATTTTATCCAAACAGGCCCTAAGTAACTTTAAGTGCAACTTAGATTAACTTAAAATGTGCACCACGTGGCAAATCTGACCTCTCATGGTCGGCCCTCTATGTATCCATTATCGGTATAGAGTCAAGCTCGAACTGTTCATAGGTTTTTGGCTGCCACGTGATGTTATAAAAGTTGCAAGTCCATCATACCATTAATATGTTCTAGCTATTGACTACATTAAATTAGTAGATAGAAACCATTTTTCATCTCAATTTTCTATACAAGAGATCTTCAGATCATAGGTATCCCATCATACCGCTGACATGTTGGTTCTACAAGTGCACATCCTAAAAAGTGACTTGAGAATTAAGTGCATTGAGACTCACCTAAGGTGGGGTTCGGCAATAAGCCGGCAAAAGGAATACTAAAAGAAAATCAATAAAAAAATCAGTACGTTCATGAAAATGTCAAAAAACGTTAGCAAACCAATAATTCATGATTTAATCTCGACTATTTTAAAAAGTCAACAATTTCAGTGACCATGGTGGAGTGCTCTACAGTTTTAGTGGGTGCAAATAGAGGTGCCCAACGGTATGGGGTATGGGGTTTTGATTTGCAGACGAGGCACGCCTATCGATGAGAATCGTAGAGCATGCTGTTTCAAATGTATCAGAAAGTGATCCTAAGAGAAAACAATATAAACTTCACCGGCTATGTTTTGGGATAACGGTGACATTTAACAACAATTGGGTGTTTTGACTGTCTTTTATCATTAAATTAAAAATTTTGATCTCACACTATAGTGTTTTATTATATCATGAGTCGCACATTTATGTTCAATCTAAATTGCTCTTGTGACAATCTATTAATAGAATTTTTTTTTCTTAAGAATCATGCCTATAAATAAATGTAAACCATCTAATTAGCAAACTTTAATATCAGTTATTAAAACTAACTACAATGGTTGGATTTTCAGACCATTTCCTTTCGGTCTATGTTCTATCACTTTGATAGTGTGGGTTACCTACATCTTAAACCATTGATTGTATACCATCATTTAACACCAATTTGTCATTTTGGTGTTTAAATGACGGTCAAAAGCTAGTCTAGATTTTTTATGTATAGCTTTATTTGCACCCTAGAATCTTTGAGGGCACCTAACAAAAAATTATTGACTACTTTGAATCAAACTATTGAGATCGTTTTTCATCCCAATCTTTTACAATGGATCTTGAGATCACAGCGTATGTTCATACAGTTAATTTTTTATTCCATGTGGCACATAATGCGAAAAATGTGACCAAAATGACCACTTGGCACATATCACATTCAAATATAATTTTAAGTCACTTTTTGGGATGTTTGTCACATGAAATAGAAAACCGACTATCTGAAGGTATGCCCATGATTTGGAGATCCCTTGTGTGCAAGATTGGGACAAAAAACGATCTCTATCGTCTGATCTAAAGCCTTCAATAGTTTTTGGCGTAAGTGCCCTTAAAGATTTGGTGGGTACAAATAAGTATCTTATTTGAGTATTTCTCTTGTGAAGTTCTATTCTTGATGATTCTAAGGGTTTTAGGCTGTGTATGACATATTTAACTCTCTGGTAGTCTCTGCCATAGCAGAGTTCACCTGTTTTAGTAGGTTCCTATTCTCTTTGCTAACATCATGCTACCAACTTTAGCAGGTGCCCCTTCTCCTTGATAACTCCTTGCATAGCAGAATTTTATGCAAAATTTACCTATTCAGTAGTTATATCGTCCTCTCTACTCACTCATTGCTAGAGCTGATTTAATTCATTTGCTCTGGTAGGGAGCTAGTAGAGAGCAAGGAGGCTGCTCCTAGAACAGGTAAATCCTCCTTTGCAAAGAGTTAGAAGAAAAGAGAATGTGAACCAACGAAAGCAGGTGAACTCTGCTGTGATAAGAGCTAACAAAGAGCTATGCCATGCGCAACTTTAGTGTCCATGAAAGTTGCCATTTCAAGTGTGGTTTTTGTGGTTTTGATCAATGATCAAAATTGCAGTTTTATTTTCGGGCATGACTGAAATTGAAAATTTGACCGAATTCACTATCATATGAAATTGACCGAATTTCAGTGGTTATTTTAGTTTCGGTAAAGACCAAAACCAATAAATTTCAGCCCATAATTTAAATTATGGGCTGAAATTTTGAACCATGATTTTGATTTCCTTTTCTCCACATTTCTCCTATGCAGTCGATCACCAATATTTTTGGGTGAACCCTTAAGAGATTGCAGCATATTCTGAATCAGAAAACTTTGGGTTGAATCCTTTGATGAGCATGATATTTGAGTTAATAGCAGACCGCGTGGGGCAACTTACATATGTGAAGATGTGTGCCGCAGGGATAATTTTTGATGAGATTGGTAGAAAATTTACAGATTTAGGGTCATCTATGCCATCTTGATTGGACGGTCCTGATGATAGCACACAGCTTAATTCCACTAGTGTCAAACACAATATATTCCACCTCTCCCCTTAGGATTTAGGATGATGGTGCACCTGCCTATCCATCCAACAGTTGGTGTGTCAGCATGTGTATTTTGATAAGAACCTTCAAATCAATCAGGAATCAGCCACCCTTTGGATGGCCACAGGAGCCACACATATTATTTATTGGATGATTTCTATGTTTTTTTAGGTAATTAGCCAATGTTCTAGGTACTTTTCTTTTCTTTCTTTTTTTTTCTTTTGACAAAAAAGAAAAAAGAAAAAAGAAAAAGAAAAAATATATGAATTAATTTTTGATATATATGCTATTAATTTATGTGGTTCGAGTGAGCTAAAGATCTTCCATATAAGAGATTGGTAAAAAGAATAATCTCCATTGTTTGATTCAATACAGTCAAAAGATTGGTGTAATGGTTGATACTTGATGCCATGGGCTTGCTCTCATAGGCTTGGAATTCGAGTTCCCTTATGAGTTAGATTTTTTGTGGTTGCATGCACTCTAGGAATTAGTCTTTCCCTCAAAGGATTGCTTTAAATCTCTCAAAGGGTCATTTTATACATGGATTTTGAGATCATGAGAATATCATCAAACGATTATCAGTTTTAGATTTTGTGTGGCACATATACCAAAAAATGACCCTTAAATCAAATGATACACATCAAGCTCAAACCTGATTTTAAGGTCATTTTTTGGGTTATATACCACATGAAAAAAATCTAAGCGTCGAACGGTACGCTGATTATCTCAAGATCCCTTGTGTTGAAGTTTGGAGCGAAAACCGATCTCCATCATTTGATTCAAACTAATCAATAATTTTCGGCGTAAGTGCCCTCCAAGATTTCCTGAAGATTTCATGGGTGTTAGTAAAGCTAACAAAAAATAAAAATAAGTTTAATTTAGAATGCATAATGGTACTTGTTGGTTAGAAAATAGGTTAGCCGATAATCTCTCTCCAAAAAAAAAAAAAAAAAAAAAAAACAAAGGGTTAACCGACAAGGAAAACAAAATATAACGAAAAAAACAAAGGGAAAAACACAAAAAGAAAACCATCTAATGTTTTCTCACAAAAAAAAAAAAAAAAACATCTAATGTTGTTCCCATACCTGTTAAAGATGCAACTTTTAAAATACCCCTGAAAGCAACTACCACATATTAAACTTATTATAAACTCTCCAGTGGAATAAAAAATTCTAAGATCTCATCCGTATGATTTTTAGATATAAATAAACAAAGGGTACCTTTATTTAAAACCCAAGATTCATCCTTCTCAACGTGGGTGTTATTTGCTTAAACGGTTGACTGCTTTGAATCCAAAGATGGAGAATTTTTTATCCTAATCTTTGACAAAATAGATTTTGAGATCATGGTTTTACCATCAGATGGCCAGGTTTGATTCCATCCGGCAAACATCCTAAAAAGTGGTGCGAGAATCATGTTTGATGTACGCTGATGTATGCCCTTGATCGTGATCATTTTTCATATATGCGCCAAGTACGATCAAAATCTAATCGTTTGATGATAGACCCATGATCTCAAGAGCTATCATGTCATTGGGACGAAAAATTGAACTTCATCGTCTAATTCAAAACACTCAACAATTTAAACAAGTGATAACCAAGTTGAGAAAGGAAGAATTTTTTATCGTAAATAAAAGGTTTATGTAAACTGCAGAGTGCACATGGACTCCCAAGCTTATGCTTGGATTAATTCCTAAGAGATGCCTTCACCCAATCGTGTAACAAGTATTTCACGATTTACTAAGGTATCAAATCAGTATCGGACTCGGGTATCGGTTCATGAAAGACCCATACGACTCGACCGATACATATCGGCCGATACCAATATGTATCGGCCTATTTAAAAAAAAGAGAAGAAAGAAAATAGAGGTATCAGTCAAAACCGGTACCGTATCGGCCACTACCTATACCAAGTTGAAATACCAATACATATCGGTTTACCGATAAACCAATATATATCGGTATTAGCCAATTTTTGATACCATGCGATTTACACATCCTATGGGGCATCTTATTATCGCAGAAGGTTTCCGCCAAAACACTTTAACCCCATAACAAACTAAAGTCCCTGCCAACTGCGCCAAACCATGGTGGGTCACATGGACTCCCTATTCATAATCACACGATCATATCTTTACCAAAAGATAGGCTCATATGACCAAATCTCATATGGTAAACACTTCTAAAAAGATAAAGATGCATTTCAGATCTCTCATAGGCGACGTGGCATGCTTCCCACAAGCAATCATAGGACTTCATTTGGAGGAAGCGCATACAATCATAACAGCAGTTAATTTCTTTCTCTTAATCATATATATATATATATATATATGAGTTTTTTTGCATATACCTTCCTGTATTATGCTAATATTATTAGAAACTCCCTGAGTTATGAGCATTTATTGTGCAGCTCCTACTTCTGTTTTATATAACTCCCTGCCATTATTCTACTGTTAACTAGCGGTGAGTTTATAGACAGAAAGTCTATTTTACCCTTAATAAAAGCAATATTTTAAAAATACCACTATTCTAAAAGGCCTTTCATTCATCTATATTTACAAGTCATGCCATTAAAGTTTATCACTATTCTAAAAGACCCTTCATTCACCTTTATTTACAAGTCATGTCATTATAATTTGCCACTATTCTAAAAGGAGTACCTTTAAATCCACCCACAAAATCTTTTAGATCTCCCATGCTGAAACACATTGACTGCATTGAATCAAATGATGGAGATTGTTTATCGTCCCAATCTTTCATGAGATCGATCTTTAGATCATGGGTGTACCATCAGATGGTCTATTTTTTATTTCATGTGGTACACACCCATAAAAGTGACCTTAATATCAATTTTAAGTATGCACGTGATGTTAAGATCACTTTTCTGAGATGTGTGTCACGTGAAATAAAACACTGACTGTCTGATGGTACGATCATGATCTCAAGATCCATCGTGTGAAAGATTGAGAGGATAAATGATCTCCATCGTTCGATTCAATTCAATCAATGTGTTTCAGCGTGCGTAAACTTAAAAATTCAGTGGGTGGATTTAAAGGTACTCTTCTAAAAGGCCTTTCATTCACCCATCAGATTCAAGACTTATTAGATGAGTGATTCCCTATTAAAGTATGTCAACGTTTAGACGAATACTCAACCAATGGAGGATTTGTGACAAACGATGCAATTATTCTTTAAAAGAAAACCTTCAGTCTACATGTTCCACTCAAAATATCTGTCCCTCCAATTTCCTATATGATTTAAGACCCATCAAATGAAAGACCAATTGGTATTGACCGATACTTATCGATCCTTAGAACCTGGGTTGTCAAACAAGACCGATTTTATCGATTTATCCTCCAGCTTTGTTGTATCCAAGTGGAGTTTACTAAAAATGACGTCATAAACTCATAATGCAGATTATGTATTTTCATTATTGGGCCATCATCGACATCAAGAGAATATCAAATTTATGAAGAGCCTATTGTGTTGAAAACTTGCTCCTTCAACTATCAAGACCCTAAAAATCAATGAAGATTAGGTTGACAATGGGTCAGGGCAAGCCAAAATTTTGAAAGCTGACCGGACTCGAGCCCCTACTTCATCTGACCTGATCCGGTTCAAAACCCCCTTATTTCCTAGATTGTATATAAAATATCGTTTTCATCCAACCTTTTAGTCTACCCCACAGAACCCGAACTTTGAGGCCCAATTATGGATTAGAAAATTTTCAAATTCGATTGACTGCTATCATTTGATGAATCACTGGTTATACAATTGATCGGATTCACTACCATATTATTATTGGTATAATGGTGTAGTGCTTCATATTATCATTATGTACAAAAAAATTATCTTTTTATTTTATTTTAGAAATTGGATTGCCTAACTACATCTGCTTTCATCCATCGAATCTTTGAGTTCACCCACGCTAAAATACATTGATTGCATTGAATCAGACGATGGAGATCGTTTAGTCATACCATTAGACGATCAATGTTTTATTTCGTGGCACACATCTCAGAAAAGTGACCTTAACATCACGTACACGGTTAAAATTTATTTTAAGGTCATTTTTTTGGGTGTGTACCACATAAAATAAAAAACCAATCGTCTGATGGTGCCACCATGATCTTAAGATCCATCGTGTGAAAGGTTGGGACGATAAACAATCTCTATCGTTCGATTCAATGCAATCAACCGTCTAATGGTGCCTCCGTGATCTCAAAATCCATCATGTGAAAGGTTGGGATGATAAACGATCTCCATCGTCCGATTCAATGCAGTCAATTTTTTTCAATGTGAGTGAACTCAAAGATTTGGTGGGTGGATTTAAAACTACCCTTTTTTGTAAGTAGAGGGCCACCAACTCTAATCACACATAGAGGGTGTTAATTTAGTAATTTAATTTTAAAAAGGATAAATATGGTATTTAGACTATTCTTTAACGGCTGATTAACCATTTAAAGTTGCATCGGCTAACTAGGGGGTTTAGAGCAAATACCTGGGGGTTATTTGTAATATAAGCATAACTAAGGGGTATTTGCAAAAAACCATATATATATATATATATATATATATATATATATATATATATATATAATAGGATTATATATATGTTTTAATATTTACCAAAATAAGGATATTTTGGTAATTTTAAATGATCTCACTGAATTTCTACATATCCTCTAAAATTATATAGTTAGTGCCTAAAACAAAGCGCACAAAAAAATGTCCCATGCTTAGATGGGAACACGTACGCCACTGAAAATGGAAGATGCTACAGGAAAATTCCCTCTCCTTTCGCCGGAGCTCCGGCATGCGAATTCGGACGGCGCTTCCACCTCAAGCGCGGTGTTCAACCTGTCGACGTGCATCATTGGCGCCGGAATAATGTCCATGCCGGCAACATTCAAGGTCTTAGGGATAACTCCTGGTTTGTTCTTCATCTTGGTCGTTGGTTTCTTATCCAACGTCTCTGTGAACTTCCTTTTGAGGTGCACAGATTCCGGCCAGTCGGCGACATACTCCGGCATCATGTCTGAGTCGTTCGGAAGATTCGGTGCTACGCTGCTACACATTTGCATCATACTAAACAACCTTGGCTGCCAGACCATATATCTGATCATAATAGGTATTTATTGATATTGAACCTGGCAATTTTTACCACTAGGTACAGAAGGGGGGTCTTTAAGTAATTTCACCAAATTGTGAAAAGACTTGTGTTATCTTAATGAACCTGGTTGCTAACTTTATGGTAATATTAGTGGCGTAACCCTAATCAATCTGGGGCTGCGTATTTAGTAACGTTCTCCGGGCCAATAGGAAACAACTTTTACTTTCTCTCTCCACGTGCATCCCACGTGGTGTAAAAACCGATTATAGTTTTAAAATATAAATCGTGCCGATGGCTCCATGTTCAGATGTTAATTCCACGTGACACACATGCCAAAAAGTGAACATGAACCACATTCATTTAATGATAGAAAAAGATCAATTTCAATTGTTAGAAGGTGCATCATGTGGAACGAGCATCTGACATCGGATTATACTAGGCACATGATCTCAAGATCTATTGTGTGAAAGATTGGGATGACCATTTACTGACCATCCATAAGGATTTGACTTGAATTCTATATCAATTGTTCATCAAACACTACTCCTTTCTTCCCTTTGAGGTGGCTCATCCGGGCTGTGGATTTGACCAAATATTTTCACCCAGCTTTTACAAAAATTTACACCTTTGAAATTGAAATTCTAAAATGCAAATTCCTCTATCCAAACGCAACCTAAGATAAATTAGATAAAGTTATTTACTTTCGGCTGGTATATTTCTTTGTCACCCAGGTACAGGAAAGGATTTAACAAGATTTACCACCAATCCTTTTTTTTTTTTTTGCTTTTGTATTTTGGTTTGTTTTTTTTTTTTTTGAAAGATTAAAATTTTATTAAGAAAGAGATATACCCCAACAACTCTCAGGAGGAGTGAGAGACACAAAATACGACTCTCACAAACGAGCATGGAAAATCGGACCTCCTAGAGAAAGTCCAGCAGAAGTGAGAGCGTTAAGGAAAACCTCAAAACGACGAGGGCAAACTCTCACCAAAGAGGAAATCGGAGAGTTTGGGAAAAAACCTTCTGGGGAAGAGACAAACTCTGAATCTCCCCAAAATTAGAAAAAAATTACAAAGATTCAAAGTGTCAAAATGGAATTAAGGAGCAAATTAGTATGAAACTTTTGAATATTGAAAATGCTGACCTCCACATAACCAACCGCCATAGCACATCTGCATAGACATATAATGCAATCCTTGGTGACCTCCTCAACATTAACAACACAACCCTCACGTTTAACTGTATTACGCCATTTTCAAATGTTTCAAAGTACAGCAATGTGGAAGTGACTCTAGAAGAAATTCTTTACACCATCAAACATATTGGGATTCCAACAGAAAATTGCTTCTTCAGTAGGTTTAGGAAGGCATTAACAAAAATTGAAGGCTTTGGTAAAACTATTCCATAAAGCACGGGATATATGACAATGAAGGAACGTATGGGCGCTAGACTCTTCATCATTATTGCACAGATAACAAAGATTGTCAATAACCATTCTTCTTCTTTTAAGGTTCTCCACAGTGGGGACGTTGTCATTCAGTAACTTCCAAATGAAGAAAGTTATTTTGGAGGGAACTTTTAGTTTCCAAATGACCCGCCATTCCGATTTAGGGAGATTTGCATATAAGCTGTTGAAGTTGGATTTGTCTGAGTAGACACCTTTGTTGTGGAGTGACCATCTTCTAGAATCGCAAGTTGTAGAGTTGAAACGAAGACTATCAAAGATAGTAGAAACGTGACCGTACTCAACGATCTCAACGTCGGAGAGCCTTCTCGTAGTAGGGATCAACCAATTGTTATTCAACCTGTCAAATGACTGATCAATAGTAGCATTAGGAAGTGAAATCACATAAAATAGATTAGGAAAGAGCATGAATAGAGGCTCTTCGTTTTCCCCTCCATTTATCTTTCCAAAGGCGGATCTACTCACATTACCAATATCATAAGTAATATCAGCGATAAATTTATCATGAGTCACCGATAAACCTTTCCACCATTCAGAACTATTTGAATAAGAAATTAATGTTATTTATCTCCCATCCGTTTCTAGAGACGTGGTATTTATTAGTAGCAATAACGTACCACAGATTAGAGCATTCAATTCCAATTCTCCACCACTATTTCATCAGAAGTCCCTTATTCATCATTTTGATTGATCGGATTCCTAACCGACCAGCCCATTTAAGTGTAGTTACGGATTCTTATCTGACCAAGTGGATCTTCTTAGAATGCATCTTAGAGATTTTTGAAAGAGATGCAAGGTTGGATGAGTTGAAACACATAATTCATGCCACACGACATTCAAAAGGGCGATCATGTCACTAGACTGGTGGTCGCTTATCGCAGCCCTTCTTGAGTGCATCCACGCTCTCTATTTTCTTATTCTAACCATTGGTTATATAGGCAACTAATGTAACCTATAAATTTTCCGTTCAGCGGCCTAAAATCACCATTTTAATCTCTCCCCTGAAGTATTGATTTTATTTTTATTTTTTTAAAGGAAGGGTTAAAAACAAAAAAAAAATCAATACATAAGAGGAGAGATTAAATTTATCAATTCATAGAAATTAAATTTATACATTTAGGGTTTCAGGAGCATAGATTAGACGGTCAGGATCAATGGCTTATGTGCTGATTGGAAGGAGTTTAAGTTTATACAAACATTTTTATTTGTAAACCATACACACACAAAATTCAATGTCTTATTTAGATTAGCTAGTATAGGGTAGTCGACCTGACTATAAACTAAATTGTAGTCGGATATGATTTTGTACACGTCACACTGGTTTTTATCAAGTGGACCTGCCAATACAAAGTAGACAGGCGTTGGATTAACTCCAATAAAAGATTTCATTGAAAAAGAATCTCTACTGTGTGATTAAACCATAAAAAATGAATGGAAAAAACTTTCTTTGGCAAAATTGTTCATTTTTTACGAAGTTTGACCGCTTTTAATCACACGATAAAAGTACATTTCGCTTGATAAAATTATTGTGACGACTTAGACTCACATGTCACAATATTCTCCGATTCCAGACTTAGTTTTGTTTTCGACTTGGGCTTAAGTCTACACCCAAAAAGCATTATGACATGTTTTATCCGCAATCACATATAATTCAGAGTCAAGACTTTCCTCTGAGACTATTACAATTATAGTGCCATAATTTCAAAATAGAAAATGCAGCCACCTCTATTAACAAATGTGTACCTATGGAATGATTCAGACCGTCCAATTAGTATATTCAGACCATTCTATGTTAGAAAAAATAGTTGGCGATCCAAAATCTCTTATGAAAATAGTCTTTTATAGCTACTACCAATTTGGATTGTTATGACTCATGAGTCATGGTAAAAATCAAATAAAATTCTTCATGAGCGGATAGCAAAAGTTGGTTTGCATCTATAAATTTTAGTAATTGGTGTATATAAAGAAAAAGATGGTGTGCTCGTTGCTTCCCTCTAAACTTATTGAATGGTTAGAATTCTACGGTCTGTAGTGTTTAATGATGTTATCCATCTGATAGAATGATCATCAAATTGACAATAAAAACTGAGAGTATTAGTTTTGGTGGTGCTTAGTACCATCATATATAATCCCGCCGTGCCAAAATAATCACGTGTCATATCATATACAAAACATCAATGAATTAAACCCACCTTTCCGTCTACATAC
Source organism: Chloranthus sessilifolius (assembly GCA_021018995.1). Lineage (NCBI taxonomy): Eukaryota > Viridiplantae > Streptophyta > Magnoliopsida > Chloranthales > Chloranthaceae > Chloranthus > Chloranthus sessilifolius. The sequence goes on from CM037585.1 coordinate 132,132,230, forward strand.
ATCAAGCAATCTCAGCCGTTGAACTAACCTCCATTATTGCTATTGAACAACTTTTACAAAATACCTTCATATCTTATTTGTAGAAGCAACATTTTCCAAACAACTTTACAGAAATACCCACACTTCTCATTGGTAAAATGAAATTTCCGGCCAATATTTTTTTTCTTTTAAATTTATACGTAAAACTTCTAATCCGGTGGCCGACCCAATCACAAATTATGATGACTAAATCATCATTAGGTTTAACAGCCTAAAAAGCGCAAAAAATGAACTCACGACATATTTGAATATCCAAATCTATTTTGGTCGTTCAATTATAATCGTCGATCATTCTTATTCCATCAACATCTACTTGGGGTTGGCTTTGCAAGCCTTATTTCTATTTTCTTTTAAAATTGATTGCATGCACCTTTTCTTGCCTTACCTCTAGGTTTTCATTAGTTTTTCATTTCTCCCACTTCCTTGCTCTTACGTCAAAAATTATTTCAAGCGGTATTTCATAATTTTATTTTTTTTTATATATAAGTGTTGACCTCGTATTGTAAACAGTACTATTTTTTATACCTCGTGAAATTGTAATTTCGCCTCATCTCCTCTAGCTGGAATGTATTGACTGCTTTGAATTAGACGTTGCAAGATCAATTTTCATCCCAATTTTCCACACAGTGGATTCTTAGATCATCAATGTACCATCGGAGAGTCATCTTTTTGATTTCAGGTGAGATGACATCCCAAAAATGACTTTGAGCATGATGTGTGTTTAGGAATGGACCCACACCCACATAGAGTTTTGTGGGGGCTCCAATCCTAATTTAACTTGTAAAAACGTAAAAAAGAATGTGCTTCCTAATTCCTAGACAGCATTTTTTGGTGTACAATGCCTCAAATCTACAATGTCTTAGGCTCCAAATGTTGGTTAAAACTATTATTAGTATATGTTCACCATCACTATCCCGTTATGTGTCACATGATTTTAGAATGCGAGTTACATGGAATAAAAAAAATTGACTGTCTAATGTTCCACTATAATCTAAAGATTCATTGTGCGGGTGAGGTTATATGAATCTAGATCTCCTTCCTCTTATCCAAAACGGTAATATGAATCTAGCTCGATTAGATGGGTGAGGTTAGGGTTTAGAGACTTTTCAAAAAGATAACTCAAATTGATAAAACTTCTCACCATTATAATAAAAGGAAAAGTTTCTCGTAATTAGGACTGTACGAATTTTTTTGATGTAAAAATTTCAAAAAGCAAGGTATCAAAATCATTTTACTAATTAATAAATAACATATTTTACAGATTTTGAGGATCATGAAATATGATGCATGCTAATTATGAGAAACTTTTGATTTCAGTGTAATAGTGGGAAATTTTTTTTTCCCAATCTTATTTCATAAATTTCCCTTTTAAGGTAAGGTTTCACACAATGAACCCCAATTGAAAAAAAAGAGGCCACGTGATCAGTTTAACTAGCAGGGTATTTGAGTAATTTCATCGATCATCTTCACTTCCCCAAGTACATAGCTAGGCGTCTATAAGTTGTTCCTGCTTCAACATTCCAGACCAAAAATCGCAACCGAGAGAAGAAGATGGAAAAAGATGTTGGAATAATCCGACCTCTTCTACCGGAGAACCGACATGCGAAACCCGGTGGTGCGTCAGTCTCGGGCGCGGTGTTCAACCTCTCGACGAGTATCATCGGCGCCGGAATCATGTCGATACCGGCAACTCTCAAGGTCTTAGGCATAGCTCCGGCCTTATTGCTGATCTTCGCCATTGGATTCTTAACAGATGTCTCAGTCAAATTCCTTTTGAGATCTACAAATTCCGATCAGCCGACGAGGACTTACGCAGGAATCATGTCGGAATCCTTTGGAAAATTTGGTGGTACGCTGCTACAGATTTGCATCCTGGTCACCAACATGGGCTGCCTCATCACCTATCTCATCGTTATAGGTAATCTTTTTTTTTTCTTTTTTTTTTGGGTTGTTGAACCTGGCCGGTTTCACTGTCGGGTTCACTAGTCTCTGCCGATCAACCTCGTTTTTCTATTTTTTGTGATGCGTTGATATGATTATAGGATTCCTCCAAGCTCCAGCTCAGATTCGTTTGTCTCAGAAAACCAAATGACCATGATACCCCTACCTTGTTAGTATTCTGACCAAAATATCCTTGCAACATGATTGGTGGCGTGGAGCGTGCGCCAGTAAGTACGCTCGGGCCTGTGCGCATTGAGACATGGGCCATGCTTTCCATCTAAATTACCTAATTTAACACTTTTCATTAGGGCCCAGTGCGAACCTGTTATGGCTAGGTTGTCAACAAGCCGAGTTTCAGTCGAGCCAGGGACAACTCTAGCTCTAGCTACCACACCAAACTTGAGGTCTAACTCTGCTCTAAGCTATTCAAGCTTTAAACTTTCTGGCTAAATTTGAGTTCAGAGTCAATAAACTTTAATATAACTTTTTTATTGTTTTTTAGATCATTTAGGACAGTGGACAAGTTTTTATAGACAATTTTGCAGGCAGCTTATGTGGTGCAACGCGACTGGATGTACAGCCAATCACGGTGCGCCACATAAGCTGCCTGCAAAACTGTTTGCCATTTATAATTTTTGTATCATTTATTTATTTAATTACATTTTTAACTACAGGGAAGTGATCCAGTCAATCATACATCTCATGACTCTAGTTTTTATTGGTTATAATTAAATAACTTTTTAAAGTAGAGAAAATGATGTGCTGCTTATAGTAGCTTGAGTCATGGACTTGTATCTCATAACTCAAGTTAGGATTTTATTTTCCTTTGAATTTACATATATATTTATATGAATGAGTAGTTAACACTTCTAAGTGTTCTAAAGTTTAAATACATCTACGTGGTTAACACTTCTTTGTCTTAAATATATACATAAAAATAAAAATAAAAGCAAAAAACACTTATATTATCAATTCGATTTTCAAGTGCTTTAGTTTTGGGTCAGCTTGACATTATTCGAGCTTCAAGTGCCTTAACTCTGATATGCTCAGAGCCTAGCTGAAGACCCTAAAAGCTCTATTTTTAAATTCGAGCCTTTATGACTGCTTGACTCTTTGACAGCCCCCTAGTTATGACCAGTGAAATGGGTTGATTCATGTCATCTGCTAACCAAACCCAAACCGCTTATACTCGGAAAATCCATTTAAATTGACAAATACGCATACTAACCATTTGATTTGGATCTGATACTCACATCCAACATCTGCGAAAGGGTGCTACAATAATTTGACTTTCATGGTTCCGGTCAGCTTTCAGATTTTAGCATCGAACATAAAATAAGTCGAGAAATAGGCCTTGCAAACATGACACCAAATAAATGATGATGATGATGATGATGATGATAATGATGATGACAGTTTTGGCCATAGTAACTAGCTTGGTCAATGTTTAGAGATATTTGGTACAGTTAACATGTCCGATCACTCTCAAGTGTGAACGAACCAATCTCTTCATATCAAAGTTGTACTTTCACTAATTTGCACACTCATAGATAGTAGTGAAGAATTTCATGAGCCTAACTCGACCTCACAAAACCAACTTGTAAGGAGAGGTTTGCCCAAGTTATATATAACTCAAGGCCTGTGAGACTATTCTAACAAGTAGTGCCTCAAGCATAAATATTACCATCAAAAGCCAACATTTATAACATTTTTTTCTATAAGATAAGAGGCATAGAGCCAGCAATGGAATCAGTCTCTTGGCTGTGTTTGGGTTAGCTCTTATAAGAGAGCAGAGAAAGTAGTTTTATTAATTAAAACAGCTCCTTGTTAGAACACATAAGGCGATGAGCTGTGTTATCAAACATGAAAATAATTAACCGTCGGAGCCAAAGAGCAACTCTTTGCCCTGAAAGAGCTAACCCAAATGCAGCCTCAAATATTTGTTAAGAAAGAAATGCTGGCTCTCAATCTCAAGAATTTGTTATATTACGTGCAGGGGATGTGGTTTCAGGAAGCGAATCAGAGGGAGAGGTGCATTTAGGGGTTTTGCAGCAATGGTTTGGGGTTCATTGGTGGAACTCACGGGCATTTGCACTCCTAGTTATTTTGATCCTTGTTCTGCTTCCGCTCGTCTTGCTTCGACGCATAGGTAAAATGTGAATAAAAGAATTGATACAGAATTACAAATACAATTAAACTAATCGGCTGACCCTCCTCACCGTCATTTAAACACCATTTTTGGTGTGTGAATGATTTTACACCATCCATGGTTTGAGATGTGGGTGATCGGTATCGGCAAAGTGATAGATCATAGATTGAAGTGCAACATGGCTAAAAATTATTTTTTAGGAAAATTTAAACCATCTAATATGGACTTTAATATCAACTATTATTTTTAGTTTTAATGGCTGATATTAAATTTCATCAATTGGATGGATCACGTCCACTTATAGGAATGTTTCTTTGAGTTGAGACATGTTCACCACAAATGATAAATCACACTTCAATAGTGTGATATTAAAAGTCTAACTTTAATGGTATTAGATCATTTAAATACCATTTTGGTGTTAAATGTCGGTCATGAGCCATTATTCCTTAACTAATAATACACATAGGTTTCTAGATATTATAGACTAAAATCCCCCTTTATTACTATAAATCTATCATTTTTTTTATATCCTACCATTTCTAATGATAATTTTGTTAATGTTGTTCAGAAGCTTTCAAATTAATCAACGATCTCACGATGAACGATCAAGTAAGATGCAAAATTAGAAGAAAATCAATCGCGCAAACACACAAGATACAATATTTACGAGGTTTGGCAATATGCCTACATCCACGGATAGTGACAATCTACTATATTAATGATCATACTAGAATATAAGAACACTCAAGCCTCACTAAAACTCTCCTCAAAACTTTAGATAAGTTTTTCAAAACTTTACAAAGATATCTTAATATTTTTCAGCCCCTCAATTCGACAATGACCTTTTCCTTTATATAGAAGACAAGAGTCTTACTTCTAACTTAAAAGAAACATGCCAAAAAACGGAATCTGCACGTAACTTGACATCGCCATAGTTACAAAAACGGGGTTCCGTAATAATTCGGTGAAGTTAAAATCCGAAAAAATCAGACATAGTTTGAAAAGTTCGGGAACAATTTGGAAAAATAAAAATTATAAAAATATAATTATAAATAAATATATATAATAATTTATATATATTAACTTTTAAGTTGAGAGAGAGACACGAAAGGTTTGAGAGAGGAGACCGGAGAGACAAGGGAGAGACGAAGGGTTTGAGAGAGGAGACGAGAGAGAGAGAGAGAGAGAGAGAGAGGAGTTTAACTTTTGGTTACATTAACTTTTTTACTTTTATATATATATATAAAATAATAAAAGCTTTCACTTTTAATTTGCAAGTTTCTAAAAAAGTAAACTAGCTTTTAAATAGCAAGTTCCTTTTAACTTATAAGTTGCAACTTACAAGTAACTTAACCTGTACACTTCAGGTGGCCGACTTCGGTGTTGTTTGCGTTTTTACCTAATTATTCGCAAACTTCGCAAACTTCGGCGATTTTTTCAAAAAAATGTGAATAGTTTGTACTTTGTTTGTTTCTCACAAAAATTGTGAATTATTCAATAATTCGACGATTTTTGTTACTATGGACATTGCGGGTTGCTTGAGCGACTAAAATCAGAAAATTCACTCCTTAGAATAGTGCGATGGTCACTCGAGCGATAGCTAAACCTGCTCGAACGTTTTATACCCGTAGAATCGCTCTTGAGAGTGTTCCCACTCGCTCAAGCGAATTTAGCTCCAGCTCAAACGACTTAGCCAAGTTAGAGCCAATAGCGACAGTTAATTATTTTTTTGCAATTTTTTTATTCTTCTATAGGGGCTTGTTTGGTAACATTGACAATGATTCATTTGTCCTGAAAATGAGCTGAAAATAAATATTTTCTTATTTTCTGTTGAAAGAAAATTGATGTGTGGCCTATACGAAAAATGCAATTTTCATTATTTGCTTAAAAATAGATTTTGCTGAATTTTTTACTGAGAACCAATTTTATGCATGTACAAAATATTTTTGGATCCCACAGTCTCATATTTTTCTAACTAATTAAATTTAGATCAATTTATTTTATTTAATATTTTGCCAAACAACATCTAAATTTTCCTAAGTCCTACAAATGTGTTTTACGTTACGAATAAAAATATAAAAAATATATTTATTTTCTCATAAAAGGCTGTATGAAGTACAAAAATTTCCCAAAGCTCCTTATTTTGGCGCATATGTGTCACGACCCAGAATCCTTACCCGACCTCAAGGGCTTAGAATTCCGTGTTATGACACCGCACGCTTGTTAAGGCGATAAGCGGACATACACATAATTCTTATACCGATTTAGCATATGGATCAAGGCATTTAATAGCATCATTTAAAAATAAATTATTCAAGAAAACAACAGCGGAAAACATAGATGACGTTAATTAAGTGATAAATCCTAACCATGCATCTATAATCGAAAGCAAGCAGAGGTTTTACGTAGAATAAAACAGTCCCAACGCAAACCCAAGATTGGTGCTGAAAAATAAAAGTATCTAATAACAAATCAAAAATAATAAAACTATGACTAAGAATCTCTCAATGCTCAAAGTAATCCGCCGGATCTATTCCTCGTCAAATGGTAGCCGACGTCTTCACGCTCTTGAGCCGCATCAGGTACAGCAGCATCCCCATCCTCAGTGATGGAAAAATCAGAGTTCTCACCTGCAACTGTTAGTTTTGGGGAGGGGGTGAGTTTACTCACGTAAATCAAAGAGTTACAATCGATCCACCATAAAATACTCGGTGATCGTGTGTGCAATCGCTGAGTTGATACATTTTGAAATAGATCAAATTACTATAAATGATTACAAAAACATCTAAGATCTCATATCTATCATAACAAAACCGAAAAATATAGCATAAAAGAAAAAAGTAACATAAAATGAAAAGACTCGACATAACATGAAATAAATATGATGCATCAAGTTGATCTCCTTTTGTATCGCTTTGTCGACTTTTCCTATGTGGCATATCTTAAGACTTAATATTGCTCCATACGCCTACACAACGTACTTCACATCTTACCTTATTTTCGTATACGACCTGTGCCAGGGCCGCTGCTCGAGCCTATCACGCGAGGTCCACGTGTAGATAACCACCTAACCTCCATATCATATCGTATACCACCATCCAAATTTCGATGAGGTTGCATGCATTTAAATCGTGTCCCCTTACATTCGGACGCAGATCATATTGTCCTTAAGACCCGTCTTGACTGCAGACGTTAGATCTTGCGGTGGCACGCAAGACATGGCACGTGTAGAAACTTAGTTCGTATTTTGCTGGCCTTCACAACGTAACTTAATTATCCGTATCGGTAGCTTACCTTATCTTACATATCATTTCTTATTGTTTGCTGAAAACTTAATTTGAAGTGAGCCACGGTGCGATAAGATTCATAAAATCACGCTTCCCAAGGGACGGGTTCCGTAGTAACCTGGATATACTTCGTGTGGCAGCCCATACTCCCATAGAGGTGTTGCATCCGTACATGGATGCCTACATTCCAAGTTCCACGTGATCGTGACGGGAATCCCACCATGACGAAGGCTTAAAAGTCGTGTGACATAGCTTATTTCTTTTTAATTGTGCGTATGCCCTATCGTGATTTTTCTATGTGGTGCATGCCATATGATGAAATGACTAACTTGGCCAAAAGAAACTATTTCATACATCTTACATACTTGTGAATATAAAATAATAATTAATATTTGAAAAGAACAGATATTTCATACAAAATTTTTGGAGAAACCTTCTATGGGTCAGTCCGACATCGACGCCTTCTATTTTAAAGTTTTCTAATATTTGCATTCTCAGACGACACCTTTTACTAATTTGACCTAAGAGTGGGTCAATGTGGCAAATAAATGATCCACTTAGCCTAGTTATATAAGGGTTAATATCCCTCACTAAAATTTTCAATTTGTGAGCCTCAAAGCGCGTCCTAGAAATTTTAGTGACACTTTCTGATCCATTAGATTACCTTGAGTTACTATTGAGATCATTTTGAAGTTGGTCCTGTGGGCCACTTACGCCTTAATTCTCAAAAATTAAGGATCAAAGGTAACCCATGTATTATTCCATGTGGCACCTAAGGCTAAAATAAGAAGACACCAACTTTGAGTCATTTATTCTCTAATCTGAACCATTTGATGGTTAGACAATAAAATTTTACCTAAGGTTGATTCTTTTGTCCCGATCCCGATTCGATCTCTAGCACACTAGATCTTCCAGTCAACGTATTACAAGATCTAGCAGTCAAGTGCACACTTAGTGTACCTACCATGTGGCGATCAGATTGAACAGATCTGAACCATTAGATATTTAAGAAAAATGATTCTAAGGTATTAGGTTGTTGGGCCCAATTTATTTTGACCTCTAAGGTCTCAAATCTAAGGGTCAAATCCTTCATGTTCACTGATATCTAAATAGCCTTTTACTTTTTCTTGATTTGTGGGCTAAGTTCTCGAGTTCTGAACCATTAGATGTCTCGAGGATTTCAATTTGTGGAGATGGTCCATCTCTGTTCTATTTTTTGGGTTGGGCCCATCAGGTCCAACCTTGAATCTATTTCATTTGAAATCAATGGTGCTAAAAGGATGGTTGCACCAAAGTATTCATATCAGGTAAAATTTTTAACAAGTTATCACCGGCATTGTCGGCGTTTAGTTGGGCCGATCCCCGAAATATATCTTATCTTCACTGACGAAATTGTGGAGAAGAAGAGCTCTCTCTCTCTCTCTCTCTCTCTCCACTGTAAACACCTATATAAGCAATACAAAACACTATATATATTCATTATATATCTATATATATCAAGGGCAACTATTATATGTCCATGTATAGGATTTATGTTATTATACACACCGAAATACATGTATATATATAACTTTTGAATACCTAAATAAGATAAATAGATATTCATTTAATATATATATATATATATATATATATTTATTCTTATTATTATTAAAATAAAAAGTTGAATATTTTAAGATCGATCGAGGGGCACCCACCTCTTGAAGCGTGCTCGGCGAATCGATGGCGGTTAGGGCGATAGAGATCGGCGTCCACACGATGGGCCGTCATTCACGATTACTGTTGTCCTTCACCTCGATTTGACGATAGAAAAATACTTATAGTGGTTCTTGTGGAAGAACACACAAGAGATTTAAAAGAGATTAGGTGTTTTTTAGAAAAGGTGGCTATAGAAGAAGATGGAGTGACTTTAGGGTTTTAAGAAGAATTCTTATAATAATGGTTTAGGGTTCTCCGTAGCTTTCTTATTTATAATATATGGGCATTAATTCTGTTAAGCGGTCACACTAAATAAGGGTGTATAGGCTTTTATTTCAAGGTTTAAAATAGAGGTTTAAACTCACGTAGAGATTTGATCCTTAGACCTCTTGCTTATAACCAAAGTCTTTCAACCACTAGGCCACCACACAACTTGTGTCAAATAAGGATAATTTTAAATATAAAAATTTTGAAAAACCAAAATGTGTACTTTTTCAACTAGGATAGGTTCCAGATGGAGCACTAACACCACGCCTCTGTGCAAAATGAATCTAACACCACAAATTCGTTTTAAATTTTTAAATGTTACATTCTCTCCCCTTATAATATTTTCGTCCTCGAAAATTACGTACGACTTCGAAAAGTTCAGGATCTGTTGTTTTGATGTCGTCTTCATTCTCCCAGGTTGTTTCCTTTGGCGTGTGATGTTGCCATTGAACCAACACCAACGTGATCGTCTTATTTTTGAAAACTTGCACCTTTCGATCGAGGATCCTAATGGGCCTTGAAATGATAGTAAGATCCTCTTTGATATTGATGGGCTCGATTTCCACTATGTGTGAGGGGTCATACACGTATCGCCTCAACATAGACACGTGGAATACGTCGTGGATTCCCGAGTATTGTGGTGGTAGAGCAACTTTATAAGCAACCTCACCCACACGTTTGGTGACTTCGAAAGGTCCTACGCATCTGGGGCTCAGCTTCCCACGCTTTCCAAAGTGCATAACTCCTTTGGTCGGAGAGACACGAATGAATACACGTTCTCCAACCTGACAGAAGATTTTACCATTCAAAATACGAATAAAATTTTAATGAAATTCAATCTTTTGAGTCGAAAAGTTGTACCTCGAATTCCAAGTTCTGACGGTGGGGTTGGCATACTTCCTTTGACGATCTGGGCGATTCTAAGCCGTTCACGTATTAGCTTGACTTTTCAAAATGGTTTGAACTAGTTCGGGTCCAAGCATCTTTCTCACTCCGACTTCATCCCAACACAAAGGTGTTCTACAACTTCTCCCATATAACGCCTCGAAAGGAGACATTCCGATGCTTGCCTGGTAGCTATTATTATAGGAGAATTCGATCAAAGGAGGTGATCATCCCAATTCCCTAAGTCTAGCATACAAGCTCTCAACATATCTTCGACTACTTGGTTAACCCTTTCGGTTTGTCGGTTTACGGATGGAAGGCGATCGAAATCCAAGCGTGTCCCCAAGGCTGGTTGGAACGCAGTCCAATATTTGGAGGTAAATTTCGAGTCTCTATCGGACACGATGCTTACTGGCACACCGTGCAATTTCACGATTTCCTTCAAGTAAGTCTCTACAAGTTTTTCTCCATCTGCAGTCGTTTTAAAAGGTAAGAAATGTGCAGACTTTGTTAATCTGTCGACTATTACCCAAATGGCATCGTTCTTCTTCAACGTTTTGGCGGTGCCAACGATGAAGTCCATTGATATATTTTCCACTTCCATTCCAGGAATGGGTAAGGGTTGAATGAAACCGCCTGCTTTTGGTGCTCGCTTTGATCTGTTGGCACACTAAGCATTTTGATACATATTCAGCTATTTCTCGCTTCATGTTTGGCCACCAATACCAGTTCTTCAAATTTCGATACATCTTAGTGTTGCCTGGGTGTACTGAGTACCCTGATTTGTGACCTTCATCGAGTATTTCCTTTTTAACCTTAGGGTCATTAGGTACGTACAATCTCCGTCTAAAGAGTAATGCTCCATCTTCTCTGAGACTAAAATCAGTTTTGATTCCTTATTCATGGCCTTAATGATTCGTAGAGAATTTACGGATCTGCTTGCAACTCCTTGATTTTATCTATGATAAATGGATTTATCAATTTTCGCGAGATATACACCTTCTACGAGCTTTTGGAGATAAAATTCTTCTTCTGCTAGTTCATCGAGGGTCCTCGAAATTTTTAATCGGGCCAAAAATCCTGACGTTTTTCTACTGAGTGCGTCAGCGACGACGTTCGCTTTACCAGGGTGATAATTAATCGAACAATCGTAATCCTTCATGTACTCGACCCATCTCGTTGTCCGAGGTTCAAATCTTTTGTGAGAAGAGGTACTTGAGGCTCTTATGGTCGATATACTTTGAACGTTTCACCATAGAGATAGAGTCGCCACAATTTGAGAGCGAAAATGATCGCCGCCAATTCTAAGTCGTGAGGTAGTTTTTCTCATGTGGCCAGTTGTGTCTTGACCCGTATGCAACGACCCTCCTATCTTGTTGCGATACACAACCAAGTCCTTGGCGAGATCGTCGGTGAATAATTCAAATTTACCCTTGCGTATTAGAGGGTAAGGTTAGAACTGTGTCTTGTAGTAGCTTCTTCTTCAACTCTGAAACTTCTTTCACACTCATCCGACCATACAAATTTTGTGTTCTTCTTAGTAAGGCTTGTAAGGGGTAGAGCAATTGAGAGAATCCTCAACGGCGTCGATAGTAACTCATGAGTCCGAGGAAACTCCTTATTTCGAATAGCTTTTTGGTGCGCCAAGTGATCACTGCCTCAATCTTTGTTGGGTCAACAGTAATACCGTCTGCAGATAACACATGCCCTAGAAAGGTTACTTGTTTGAGCGAAATCGACTTGCTAAGTTTAGCATATAATTGGTGATCACGAAGTGTCAAGTGAGGCGAAGGTGTTCTTCATGTTCTTTCTCCGATCGTGAGTAAATGAGGATGTCATCTACGAACACAATGATGAATTCATCAAGATCTGCAATACTCGATTCATCGGTCCATGAATACAATTTGGTGCATTTGTTAGTCCGAAGGCATGACTAAGAACTCGCATAATCCATTCTTTGCGAAAGTCGCATCTTTGGAATATCCTCGTTCCTCACTTTCAATTGATGATAACCCGATCTAAGGTCAATCTTAGAAAACACTTGGCTCCTTGAGTTGGTCGAACAAATCATCGATACGGGAGGGGTATCGATTTCGATGGTTACGCTATTCAATCGACGATAATCGATGCATAGCCTCATCGAACCATCTTTCTTTCTTCTAGGGGCTCTCCATGGCGATCGACTTCGTCGATAAATTTCTTTCGGCGACTCTTTGAGTCAGATCTCCAATCCTTTAATTGCAGAGCCATACGGTATGGTGCCTTGGCAATTGGAGCGGTCCACAGGATCGGTCGATCTTGAACTCGATTTCTGGTGTGGGACACCGGTAAGTCCTCGAAATACGTCGTGAAGTCTCTGACGACTGGAATTTTTGTAGGATCGACCGCCTTATCTTGCTCTTCGTCTAATGCTGCCAATAACGGTGCGCCCTTCATTTTAATTCCCCGAAATCTGAATGGAGGCTCTCCGAGTGGTTGGAAGATGACGACTTTAGAGAAACAGTCCACCGTGGCGTGGTAAGTGGCTAGCCAATCCATGCCCAATAGGATATCGAAATCCTGAAAGTCTAACACGATGAGATCTCGGGAGTTCATGACCCTTGATGTTTATGATAGTATTTGACATACCGGTGGTAGCCATCAACTTGCTTCCTGACGGTGTTGAAATTACCAGTTTCTTCTCCAGGGGTGTAGGTATAGTACGTATTTCTGACACGAATCCTGGGGTAATAAAAGAGTGTGTAGAACCCGAATCTATGAGTGCGAGAGCTAAGTGCCTATTAGTATTCTCTGGGTGGATGACCAATAAATTACTGTTATCTGATGAGATTAAGAATATTATTGATCTTATATTGATTATGCAGACTTTTATATTTAATAAGTTATGCTAATAATTGAAATAGTAACTTCTACTAGACAGGCATACCTTGGATCACTTCGTCACTAGCCAGGGTGTCCTGTTGTGACAGTGCGAATACTCGTCCTTGGTTCAAAGGCCTCGCTTGTAGGCCTTGAGGTTTCTCCCGACATTCCCTAGCAATATGTCCTTCCTTTCCACAGTTGTAGCATTTTCCGGTGCCTTGCATGCACACACCCGGTCGATGTCGCTTGTTGCACTTTAACGGTACATAACCTCCCTGTGGCTGCTGTGAAGGGGGCACGATGTTTCTCGATTGGAAGGTAGTGGCTGGTTGAGTTTGTTGAGATAGGAATCGAGGCTTTTTATTTACTTGAGGGTTAGTGTAGGGCTGAAACCTCTGATAGGAGGTAGGTGTCGGCCTCTGAGGAACAAAAGGGGCTCGCTGGACCGCCTTGCCTTTCTGAGCCTCAATTCTAGCAACTTTTCGGTTCACCATTTCTCCAGACTCTCTCTCCTGGATCTGGGCACGTTCCACGAGTTCTCCATATGTTTCAATCTTCATAGCAGCTAACTTCTCACGAAAGAAGGGTCGCAAGCCGTTCTGAAATGCAAAGCGCTTATCGCCTTCGTCTGCGATCAGATTCCCAGCAAATCTAGATAACTGGTCAAATTTTGCCTCATATTCGGCTACTGTCATATTCCCTTGTCGTAGGTCAATGAATTCCTTCTTCTTCTGAGCCCTGGTGGCTGCAGAGATATACTTCGTGAAGTAAGCATTCCTGAACTGTTGCCAAGTCCATTCCTCTTCATTGTTTCGATTTGCAGCTCTCTTTGCTTTCCACCGATTCCGCTTCTTGGTTCAGGTAAACGTCACTTTACCTTTTCGTGTTCGCAGTGAAGAGATTAAGAATTTCTCGATTGTACTTATCCAATCTTCCGCATGGGGGTCGATGACCATGGAAATAGGGAGGTCGAGTTCTGCTGAATACTTGGAATCCAGTGGGTGCATAGGGTAGAATTTCCTGCCGAGGAGAAGGCTGGCGTTGATTGACAAGCTCTTGGATGGCCTGCCTTTGCTGCTCCCTTTGCACTTCCATCTCATGCAGTAATTGAGTCCTTTCTCGGTGTGATCACGTCATTGAGTCATCTGCTGACTAAAAGTAGTCGCCATCTCACGTAATAGGCGATCGCTGCATTCTTGAGGACCTTCATGTGATGAGGCCTCATTCACTTGAGAGCCCCTAGTTTCTCTGCGTCGTGGAGCCCTTAAGTCCTGCTTCCGCAAAACGTCGTGTGTTAGCAAATTCGTACGACATAGTATCAAAAGGAAGTAAAGCCTCGGCTCTGATACCAACTCTGTCACGACCGTAATCCTTACCCGACCTCAAGGGCCTAGAATTCCGTGTGTTATGACACCGCACGCTTATAAGGCGATAAGCGGACATACACATAATTCTTATACCGATTTAGCATATGGATCAAGGCATTTAATAGCATCATTTAAAAATAAATTATTCAAGAAAACAACAGCGGAAAACATAGATGACGTTAATTAAGTGATAAATCCTAACCATGCATCTATAATCGAAAGCAGAGGTTTTACGAGAATAAAACAATTCCAACGCAAACCCAAGATTGGTGCGAAAAATAAAAGTATCTAATAACAAATCTCAAAAATAATAAAACTATGACTAAGAATCTCTCAATGCTCAAAGTAATCCATGGGATCTATTCCTCGTCCAAATGGTAGCCGACGTCTTCACGCTCTTGAGCCGTGATCGAACAAAGAGATCCCCATCCTCAGTGATGGAAAAATCGGAGTTCTCACCTGCAACTATTAGTTTTGGGGAGGGGGTGAGTTTACTCAGTCACGTAAACTCAAAGAGTTGCACATAATCGATCCACCATAAAATACTCGGTGATCGTGTGCAATCGCTTGAGTTATGATACATTTGAAATAGATCAAACAAACTATAAATGATTACAAAAACATCTAAGATATCATATCTATCATAACAAAACTGAGAAATATAGCATCAAAAGAAAGAGGAGTAACATAAAATGAAAAGACCAGACATAACATGAAATAAAAATGAGGCAACAAGTTCTGTATGCGCTTTCGACTTTTCCTATGTGGCATATCTTAAGACTTAATATTGCTCCATACGCCTACACAACGTACTTCACATCTTACCTTATTTTCAGATCGACTGCGCTATTGCCGAGCCTATCACGCGAGGTCCACGTGTAGATAACCACCTAACCTCCATATCATATCGTATACCACCATCCAGCCTGATGAGGTTGCATGCATTTAAATCAGTGTCCTTACATTCGGACGTCCATTATCATATTGTCCTTAAGACCCGCTCTTGATCAGACGTTAGATCTTGCGGTGGCAAGACATAGCGATGTAGAAACTTAGTTCAGATTTTCGGCCTTCACAACGTAACTTAATTATCCGTATCGGTAGCTTACCTTATCTTACATATCATTTCTTATTGTTTGCTGAAAACTTAATTTGAAGTGAGCCACGGTGCGATAAGATTCATAAAACCACGCTTCCCAAGGGACGGGTTCCCTAGTAACTCGGATATACTTCGTGTGGCGCATACTCCCATAGAGGTGTTGCATCCGCATATGGATGCCTACATTCCAAGTTCCACGTGATCGTGACGGAATCCCACCATGGCGAAGGCTTAAAAGTCGTGTGACATAGCTTATTTCTTTTAATTGTGCGTATGCCCTATCGTGATTTTTCTATGTGGTGCATGCCATATGATGAAATGACTAACTTGGCCAAAAAACTATTTCATACATCTTACATACTTGTGAATATAAAATAATAATTAATATTTGAAAAGAATGAGATATTTCATACAAAATTTTTGGAGAAACCTTCTATGGGCCGCCGACATCGATCGGGCCTTCTATTTTAAAGTTTTCTAATATTTGTGCATTCTCTCGACGTATCGACCTTTACTAATTTGACCTAAGAGTGGGTCAATGTATCCAAATGATCCACTTAGCCTAGTTATATAAGGGTTAATATCCTCACTAAAATTTTCAATTTGTGAGCCTCAAAGCGTCTAGAAATTTTAGTGACACTTTCGATCCATTAGATTACCTTGAGTTACTATTGAGATCATTTTTTGGGCCACTTTAATTCTCAAAAATTAAGGATCAAAGGTAACCCATGTATTATTCCATGTGGCACCTAAGGCTAAAATAAGAAGACACCAACTTTGAGTCATTTATCCTCTAATCTGAACCATTTGATGGTTAGACAATAAAATTTTACCTAAGGTTGATTCTTTTGTCCCGATCCCGATTCGATCTCTAGCACACTAGATCTTCCAGTCAACGTATTACAAGATCTAGCAGTCAAGTGCACACTTAGTGTACCTACCATGTGGCGATCAGATTGAACAGATCTGAACCATTAGATATTTAAGAAAAATGATTCTAAGGTATTAGGTTGTTGGGCCCAATTTATTTTGACCTCTAAGGTCTCAAATCTAAGGGTCAAATCCTTCATGTTCACTGATATCTAAATAGCCTTTTACTTTTTCTTGATTTGTGGGCTAAGTTCTCGAGTTCTGAACCATTAGATGTCTCGAGGATTTCAATTTGTGGAGATGGTCCATCTCTGTTCTATTTTTTTTTGGGTTGGGCCCATCAGGTCCAACCTTGAATCTATTTCATTTGAAATCAATGGTGCTAAAAGGATGGTTGCACCAAAGTATTCATATCAGGTAAAATTCTTTAAAGTCAAGTTATCACCCATTGTCGCGCGCTTAGTTAGATCCCAAAATATATCTTATCTTCACTGACGAAATTGTGGAGAAGAAGAGCTCTCTCTCTCTCTCTCTCTCTCTCTCCACTGTAAACACCTATATAAGCAATACAAAACACTATATATATTCATTATATATCTATATATATCAAGGGCAACTATTATATGTCCATGTATAGGATTTATGTTATTATACACACCGAAATACATGTATATATATAACTTTTGAATACCTAAATAAGATAAATAGATATTCATTTAATATATATATATATATATATTTATTCTTATTATTATTAAAATAAAAAGTTGAATATTTTAAGATTGATCGAGGGGCACCCACCTCTTGAAGCGTGCTCGGCGAATCGATGGCGGTTAGGGCGATAGAGATCGGCGTCCACACGATGGGCCGTCCACGATTACGCTGTCTTCACCTCGATTTGACGATAGAAAAATACTATAGTGGTTCTTGTGGAAGAACACACAAGAGATTTAAAAGAGGGTTTTTAAGAAGAATTCTTATAATAATGGTTTAGGGTTCTCCGTAGCTTTCTTATTTATAATATATGGGCATTAATTCGGTGTTAAGCGGTCACACTAAATAAGGGTGTATAGGCTTTTATTTCAAGGTTTAAAATAGAGGTTTAAACTCACGTAGCAAGATTTGATCCTTAGACCTCTTGTTTATAACCAAAGTCTTTCAACCACTAGGCCACCACACAACTTGTGTCAAAGGATAATTTTAAATATAAAAAATTTTTGAAAAACCAAAATGTGTACTTTTTCAACTAGGATAGGTTCCGGTATGGAGCACTAACACCACGCTCTGTGCAAAATGAATCTAACACCACAAATTCAGTTTTAAATTTTTAGGGTCGTTACAATATGCCCCTGGATTAGACGGGTGGACTAAGAGGCCCAGCTACTCACGTTATCTGAAATGAAAAAAAACAGAAAAACGAAAAAAATACACAGAAAAAAAATGCTTCCTCTTATTCTAATGTACCGGGCATAGCGGCACAACAAATTTTTATATAACGGTTCTTTTAAATATACGACGACATGGTCAAGTACCCTTAAACGACACTGTTTGGTCACTGCTATTAAGGCTGCCACTAACTTTTATATATTCAATCTTAGTTGTATAATTGTACGTTTTTTCGTTGCTCAAGCATATCCAACTCAATGACATGTATCTTATCTTATTGTCGATTTTGTTTGTCGCCACTACGAAAATAAATAAATAATTAAATAAATAAATAAATAAAATAAAAAAAAGTTTATTATTAACGAAAATTTTTTGAAACAAAAAGTTGCCGCTATTAATAAACAACTTATTAAAACTATTAGGGGCAATTTTTTTGCTAATAGCGACAATTTTTACTATCGCTAAAATTTTATTTTTTGTAGTGCACCCAACACTTTTTTTTATTATTATAAAAGATTCATTCATATAATTAGAAAATATAAGAGGAAATAAAATCATGGATTTTTGGAGGATTGGAGGGGCCTCCTCCATCCAGATCTCATCACATTCAGGTCGCAAGCCCACTTTTGCTAAGTTATCAGTAGCCTGATTACCCGTTTGTTTCACATGCGAGCACTGATAAAATCTAAAAAACTTATAAAATTTTATAAACATCACAAAAAAGAAAAGCTAACTCCAAGAGATCTCCATTCTTCTTGGAAACGACATTCAGCACCCGAAATGAATTGCCTTTTAGAATAACGTCTTGAAAGCCACCCTAATAAGGAAATCACGCGCCCTCTAACATTGTTATTGCCTCCCAATGATTAGAGCTTGCTACATGATCCATGGATTTTGTCTTTGTTGCCATTATCACACCCTCATGGTCTCTAATTACAATTCCAATCTCTGTCCTACTCGAATGCCGACACCAAGCCCCATCAAAATTGACTTTAAATTTTCTAGCGGGTGGCTTAGTCTATCTATCTCGTGAGATTTGCGCTTGATTTCTCGATAATCCATCCATTTTTTGTCTTTTCGAAGCTTGAGTATAGTCCAAAAGGACTTTTTCCGCCTTAATCGTAATCTCCCAAAGATTTTTTCCTTTCTTACCATGAACAATTTGATTTCTTTCATACCTTAAGGCCCACGCAATAAAAAAAAACGATCGAGCTAATCTTTCTCATTGCCTTGATAAAATTGTAACACCCATTCTTTGAAAGAAAAGTTCCCTAAAGTTCGAGTTCTAGCACCTAAGGAAGATTGAAACCAAAACACCTCAGCTGTAATGCAATCTCTTAGAGCATGAGCCACCAATTAACACCCGTTCTCACACAAGTCGCAATTCAACAGAATAGATGAAATTTTCTTACGTAATTCAGCTTTCATCGGTAAGATATTATGACATGCTTTCCACTATAATATTTTGACTTCATAAGTCCCTCCAAATTTGAGACAGCGGAACACGGACCTAACCAGTTCATTTGGTTATAAATGGTCCACTTGCATGAATTTCATATTTGTTAGAAATCAATGTGCATCCTAAGGTTTATGTAACGATCCAGACCCACATGTCATAATATTGTTTGGTTCTCGGCTTAGGTACTCGCCCTGATTTTGTTTCTGGCATGGGCGTTACGGGGTCAAAACTTTTCCCTATCCGATGTGGGACTATTACAATCCCCCCACCTTATAGAAGAGTCGTCATCGGATTTGATACCATTTTGTAACGACCCAGACCTACATGCCACAATATTATTTGGTTCTGGGCTTAGGCCCCAGCCCTAGTTTTGTTTTTAGCATGAGTGTTACGTTTTGCTGTCCTCACCCAAAACGCGTAATGACATTTAGTGTCCGCAATCACATATAGCCCAGGGTCAGGACCTTTCCCTATCCAATATAGGACTATTATAATTTATTCCTTCAAATAGGCTAAGACTTTTCCCTATTCGATATAAGACTATTACTTCTTGCATGGGCTTTTATGGCAGGCGGGCTGTTCAATGGATACTGAGGCGTTCTCTAATAATAAGTTAAAGTTCTTGTGTTTTTGGTGATAATAAAAAAGGGGCACAAGCCATTATTTGGTACAAAGCCCGTAATCTTATAATATGGATGCTATATATTTTTTCAGTTTTTAATAATTTTTAAAATAAATAAATGAAGAGCTCATGTGCATAACATAAGTCTCAACATTGCTTATAATTATCCTCTACCCAAGAGGGGTTGTCCTAGTTGGTTCACGACTTGGGTGTGTTACCAAAGGTCGTGGGTTTGAGTGCTAGTGGCTCCCTTCTATCATAACTGGATATCCCGAAGGGTGTGATCCCCTAAGTGATAAAAAAATAAAATAAAATAATTATTTATCCTCTATAATTAAAATTTAAGATTTTGCTATCATTCATTCAGATACGGAGTCCACCTAATTGTCTTTCAAAATTATGTCTTTGCGAATCATTCATTTAAAATAAGGATTTTAAATTTTCGAGATTTGTGTCATTGTTTAGCACCATCTAAGTCATTTGATTTGAAGGTATTGCACCAATAATCTTTAAATTATGACCTTCAAATCAAACTGCTTAGATGATATTGAAACATGGCACATGTTAAAAAAATTTAAAATCTCTATTTTAAATAGTTTGTAAAGGTATAATTTTGAGTTGCAATTAGTTGAATTCTTAGATATATTTCATTAAACTACATTGTTAATATTGAACCACCTCTATTGTATAATTATTTTTCACATGATTCTATCATATAAGGGCCTGTTTGGGCAGTGCATTAAAACATGGATTGCACCATTTGAAAAATGATATAATCCACATTTAACGAACACATAAAATGATATAATCCACTTTTTATGGAAAATGATATAATCCACATTCTATCATTGCAAGAAGTGAGCGCTATCCCGATTTAAAATAAAAATCCTTGAGAGAGCCATTTCTTTCAATCCCTAAAGCTATGTTTGGAATAGAGACGGACAGGCGCCAGCTCCTTGTCCGCTGGTCCCGATTTAAAATAAAATCCTTGAGAGAGCCATTTCTTTCAATCCCTAAAGCTATGTTTGGAATCAAGACGGATAGGCGCCAGCTCCCTGTCTGCTGGTCCGCCAAAGCGATTTTCAACCGTTCTCACAAAACTGCAGCTATGGATAGGGGTCTCAATGGGCCGGGCTTGAGCCCCCTGTCCCGGTATAGGCTGGGTATGGGATGAAGGCATAGGCCCAAATAAAAATAGGCCCGTTCCAGCCCAATAATTAAACAGGGCATGGACTAGCTCCAAAAGCCCTATTAAAAATTGACCCGTTTAAAGCCCGGACTGAACTCGGCCTGACCCGTTTGTTTGAGATAATTTATAAGTAAATTATACAAAATTTGTCGGCCGGCCTGTGGCCTGGCCCGTCCCGATTAGTAAACGGGCCTGGTATGGGCTGATGTAGTAGGCCTGGTTAAACATAGGACCGACCCGCCCTAGCCCGAATAGTAAACGGGCTGGGTATGGGCTAGCTCCAAAAGGCCGATTAAAAATCGGTCCGTTTAATGCCCAAATCGAGCCAGACCCAGCCCATTGAGAGCCCTAGCTATGGATCATCCATAGCTGCCCGTCAGATCCAAGGTCCAAACGCGCTCCATACGAGCTCCGTGCGCCAGAGAGAGGGCGGGGGGAGCGTTGCCAAATGCAGACTACGTTTCTATATATATATATATATAATCTTAAATTGCCCTATATTCTTGTCCATCACTTAATTTCTTTAATGAATTATGTCCAACAGAAAATTGAAAAATGACTACTAATGGTTTGATTTGTGTGGGTGCAACTGCAGAGTCACTGAGGTTCACTTCTGCAATATCGGTTTTACTAGCGGTGGTGTTTGTTGCAATAAGTTCGGTGATGGCAATATTAGCTTTCTTCTCAGGAACAACAGAAAGCCCAAGATTACTACCTGACATCTCTCCTCAAACTCAAACTTCCTTCTTTGATCTTTTCACTGCTATTCCCGTCATTGTCACCGCTTTCACATTCCACTTCAATGGTAAGGATAATAATCGGTTCCATTTCGGTTTTCGGTAGCCAAAATCCAAAATTTATTAGATAAGATGACAAATCTGAAAAAAATGAGAAGATAGTTTAAAATAATAATAATAATAAACGAAACCGAACAAACCAAATTTTTTGTGTTTCGATTTAAAAATTAAAAGAACCGAAACCGAAATAGTTCATTCCGGTTCGCGGCTGTTGTGAACCGAAAACTGAAACTTTCGGTTTCGGTTCGGTTTGGTAACCTAATCTGCATCCCTACGGTATACTAGTAGAATGCCCGTGAGGATTTTCCCTTCTCAACTTGGGTTTCACCTTGTATAAACCCATGACTAGTTTGATTTATACGTGCCCGACCCGAGTTTTTCACTGGGTCAGTAACATAAGCTTGACCTGTCGGGTCGGGTTCGATCAAGGAAAATCAGATCGGGTTGGGTCAGTTTGACCCGACCCTATATTTTATTATATAAAAAATTAAGGAAAATTGGGGGGTTTTGATCGGGTCCAGCATCGGGTTTTCAAGTCATGTTGAGCATGTACCCTTGACCCGTTGGGTCAGGTCAGGTGCACTATCACATCTGGCAGTCAGGTCGGGCATATGGCAAGTTCCCATTGGGCAGCCCGATTTGTACGCCATTCACCTCAAAGAATTGCATTACTAGTGGGCTTTGAACAGCCAGTCTGACCCGATCTAACTGGAAGTGGGCCAGGCTTGGGCTGGGCTAGGGTAAATTCAGTGCCTAGCTTATGACCATGTTCAAGCCCAGTCCAGCCTAGCCCGTTAATTTTTAAATTAGTTATTGATTGAAAAAAATTAGTTCTATATTCATAAAAATAGAAACATTTATGCATTGCAAATATCTACTAATAAGTTAATATACATTTCTAAAAAAGTAAAGTTTAAAAATAGAAAATCCATAGTTCTTTAAGGATTTATTTATTTATTTATTATAAATAATTACAAGTGAAATCAAAATACTAATCATATACAAGAGCCCCACGGGCCTAGAGGATTAAGCCCAATCCCAGCCCGCTTAAATTTTGGACTTAAAGTGCGAACCCAAGCCCAGTCCGCAGGCTTTATGTCAACCCTTGCCTGAACCCTCCTAAATTGGGCTAGACCTAACATGCTGGGCCAGGCTACCCAGACCATTGCTACCAAGTTGGGCATATAAATCAACCTGTCAGGTAAGGTTAGAGTGGGCCTGGAATCATGTGCTCAATCTTTGACTCAGGCTCAAGCTGACTCAAAGGCCAATTCAGGTCGGTCAGGTAGATTTTGGCCTAACCCAAGCTTAGCTAGGTCGGCCCAAGCCGGCTTTTTTTGGGTCAGGTCGGACTGGGTCGGGCTAAACCCTAGGTTGCCCCAACATGACCCATTAACATCTCTAAAGTCACTAGATACTCTGGTTAAACTAATGCAGTGACGCCCAATTTCATATATGCAGTGCACCCCATCCGTGCCGAGATGAGCACAACGTCCGACATGAAGTTGGCCGTGCAGATTTCACTGATAATATGCTCGATCATCTATGGAGCCGTTGGATTTTTTGGATATCTCCTCTTCGGGGAATCAACAATGCCTGATATTCTATCAAATTTTGACCGGAATTCTGGGACCCCGCTGGGTTCGTTCCTTAATGACACGGTGCGACTGAGCTACGCACTCCATCTGGTGTTGGTATTTCCTCTTCTCAACTTCTCTCTACGGACCAATGTCGATGGTCTAATCTTTCCGAAAGCGCCACCATTGGTGTCCAACAACGCCCGCTTCCTGTCATTGACGGGTTTCCTTCTTGGATTCACCTACATTGCCGCGATAGCGATCCCTAACATATGGTATTTCTTCCAATTCGTCGGTTCGACGTCTGCCGTTTGCCTTGCTTTCATCTTCCCAGGTGCAATTGTACTAAGGTATAGTTTCCGATTTCCCTATACCATTTACCATTTGCATAGGCCCTATTTGGAGTGCCCAGCTTGGGCCTTCCACTTAAACCAGATTCCTGCAAAAGTCAAAGCTGGAAGTTAGTTTTCGCCGCTTCTAGTCAATTTTGAAATTTACATCATTAAATGGTGTTTGCGCGGAGCTATTTTTAGTGAAATTGAGGTGAGAGGCTGTTTTAGCCGCCTTTCACCGTTTGCTAGGAGGGAGTATTTAGGAGCCACGGAAAACAGGGCCAATTCGTTGGTATTAGCTGTTTTAGTAAGATGTAACCGATCGATTTTCCTCACCTTAGGCCCAGGAAAAAACTCACCTTCTAGGCTTGGGCCTGCTAGCACAATGGAAGGTTGACACTATTGCAACCTCATGGTCGCAGGTTTGAGGGTTACTTACCTATAAAAAAAAGAAAAACAAAATTAGAGCTCGGGACGCTAGGATCGAATCAGGTCGGATCCACATGGCATCCATAAGGATTTACTTATTCAGCAAATTGTCCTAGGACTATCCAAGGGCACCCAAAAAATTTGGACACAATCCGATGCATATCCACCTTGCAAAATGTGGTCAAAGGGAGAAAATTCAATGCATTGAGATGTGTGGATGGTACCCAAACATTAACCGTAGTTTTGACAATCATGAAAACTTTTTTTATGTTATTTTTTATGGGAAATTATAAACGGTGGATAATTTTTTATATACAATTTTGCAGGCAGCTTATGTGGCACGACGTGACTGGCTACGATGCTTGGGCCCCACTACATTTGCAACCAGTCATGTCACCCCACATGAGCTGCGTGCAATATTGTCTATCGAAAATTGTCCACTGTATAACACTCCATTTTTTATTGATCACATGCTACATGACATATGATCCAAAAACAAGTGTTGTTTTGGAATCACGTATCACGTTGCATGTGATTTGGGGTTCAACTATAGGGCCCAGTATGGGTTCAAATCCGTTGTCCCATTAGCTTCTTGACTGGTATAGTGCCACTTGGAGAAAAGAATATGATTTATGACTCAACTTCTAGTATCAACAGCAATTAATTTTTAAAATATATAGTTTGTTTTTTTTTTTTTTTTGTTTTTTTACTGCAGAGATGTTCATGGAGTATCGAAAAGGAGCGATAAAATACTTGCAGCAATAATGATCGTCCTGGCTGTTATTGCAAGTTCAATTGCCATAGTCACCAACGTCATTGAATTTTTCTGAAATGGGTTGTAATTTTACCAACGTCATTTTTCTCTTTCTCAAATGAGTTGTAATTTTTTTATTTGGAGGAAATGAGGCTCTGTTTGGGAAACCTTCTCCAAAAAGCACTTACATGCTACTTCTCAAAAAATTCTATCACATGTCAAAAATATTGTTGTGTCAAAAGTAGCATTGGACAACTTCTCAATACAATACCATTTTCAGCTAGAGATGGCCATCTCTTTAGCTGAAATGTGCTTCTCACCCAACATTTTTTCTCTTTAAAAGTGCGTTTTGGAAGAGGATTGCCAAACAGGGCCTGAATGTATATTTGCTTACACTTTGAAAAAAAAGATATTATTAAAGTCTTGTGTTTTAAATTATTTATTGAAATAGACCTAGAAGCCATTTTTTTTTTTTAATAAGAAAAGGCAATTTCATTAATAAATTGATTCTGAAATAACTTTGGCTGTGTTTGGGATTGCTCTTTGGAGCCAAAGAGCAGCTCTCTGCTGTGGGGAAGAGCACTTTAGTATGAGACTGCTGTTAGCTTTTTCCGAGAGTAAAAAAGGCTGAAATTGGGCCTCTTTAAAAGAGAAATTTAAACCTGCTCTTTTAAGTGAGCTCCTCTTTGCCTCCAAAGAGCAATTCTAAACTAAGCCTACATCATAGATAGGAGGTGGAAATATCGTCCACCCAAACAGATTCACAAAAACAATTCAAGCTGTACTTGGCCAGTGTATCAGCTGGAGCAGTAACTTCCCTATACAAATGTATCTACCAATCGTCTCCAGTGATGATCGACCATTGAAGTTATGTGAGTCACTCTCCAGAACAATGTGAGCAAGCCCATTTCAAGAGCAAATAGTACCCCATGATAAGCCGCCATAGCTTCACCATATAGAGCACTATGACTCCCATTATCCCCTAAAGCCTTCGCGCCGAAATTTCTCCCGCTGCGTTCAGATAACCACCCCAATGCCAATTTTCTTCGGGGACCGACACCAAGCTCAATCTACGTTAACTCACTGCCAAGGATCTTTGAGAGGGGTTGTTGAGTTAGATACCAATGGGGTATTTGCCTCAATAAATTCGGAGTCCAAACTAGCCGCATAGCAAGCAGTGTTCCAAGGATTTAAAGGTATGCCTTCGTAAAGGAATTTGTTGCTTGTGCCATATGGTCTGAACCATGAAGGCCCGCACACCCATCGGAGATAAAAACCAGACCTGACCTGCCGAATCACAATCCTTAAGGGCGTGAATTAATGAGAGAGCACATCGTTCATTGACAGCTGGAATTTTTTTGCGAGATCGAGCATGGTAAGTGGGTAAAATATTGTGGCAAGCCTTCCACGCAAATATCTTGATCTTGTTAGGGATCTTGCAACACCATATGTTTCGCCAGATAGATTTGTCACTCATAGCTGAGTTCTAGTTGCTCCTCATCTCAAGAACCGTTAGTAGTAAAAGCCCACGCAATTTTGTCACAATGTGATTCGTTACTAAGTGGTGTCCTCATAATCGCTTCGCATTCATCTTCGAAAAATCATTTCTCCCGGGAGAAACATACCCGCCACCACTGATGGTCCAGATTCATATCTCGGGGTAACTACCTTGAAAATCGACGCTTTTGGAATCCAGCGGTCCTCTCAAATCCGGATTGAAGCTCCATCCCCCACTGGCCAGATTGTGCCCTTTTAAACCAAGTCCCTAACACTGAGAATGCTTGACCATGTAGCTGAGAAAAGTCCCCTACCTAGCATTGTAAATGATTTCTGAATAGTAAGTCTCCACCCCGGCCTCGCTAACATCACCCTGTTAAAGGCCTCCAAATTTCTAAACCCTAATCCACCCTCATCTTTGTCAGAACACAAAGACTTCCAATCCTTCTGGTGAATACCCCTTTCGGCCCCACCAAAATCAAGCTATCATCATAGTGATCTCCTTGAGAAAAAAATTTGGAAGCCGGAATGTTATGACCCGGATCATAGGATGGGCATTCAATGACTTTAGATGTCATGAATCATCAAGCCCCGTGTGAGTGCTCCACATTCTAACCCAACCCACACACACAACCATTAGTGTAGAAACTTTATAATTTTAGTTTAACCCGGTTACTAGCTAGCAATATATTACATTTTAGGAATAATAAAAACTAGCCTTTTATGCCCCATGATTCCCTAATTTTAGAAGGGAATTTGGGTCTTTGAACTCTTGCCTTTTTGGCAAATCATGCCCAAATTAAGTCTTCATCTTCTCTCTATAAACTCTCATATCCCTAGCTTCTTCCTCTTCCATCTATCTCCGCCACTCGTTCCTTCTCTACAAACATCTCGGCACCATTAATGTTGTGATAATCTCTTTCTTTCTCTCGACGACCCACCATCGAAAACGCATCGCTAAAGCGACAGGCTGCCGTATCGCTGAATACACGCTCCAACAGGTGGGTGCTCCTCGATCCATCTTAAAATATTCAGTTCTCTTTTGAAAATAAAAGAAAAATATATTTTATTTCCTTTGCTCCATTAATGATTGTTTTAACTTCAAAGAAGAAGATGAAAAATAAAAATAAAATAAATAAATCTCTATTTATAATATAAGGGTGCTCTATGTTTAATGATCTATATTATTTATATATATAGTATATAAACTACATTAGATCAAACTCCCCCACCCATCTTCTCCACACGTCTCTGTAAGAGAGGTTTTCCAAAACAAAACAAAAGAAAGGGAAATTGCATTCCTACATACTTGACATTTATATATTCTATTTTATACATATTAAATTTATATAGGGCAACAGAGATTTAGATATAGAGAGAGAGAGAACCAAATCCAACCTCATTCTCCACTGGTTCGTCTATAAAAACTGGAGTATATATAGATAGAAGTAAATGTTTGCAAATATCAGTTTTTGACGCTTATATACGAAGTTAGTGTGTGAGATTTGTAATGAATCCAATTCACTTTTGTATAGTCTCCTACTTGCCTCCTCGTCACTGCAACAAAATGCATACAATGGAAAATAAAATATGTGTTATAAACTGTTTCATAACTAGTTTTATATGTTATTTCCAAAACTGTTTTATGTATATATGTACACTATTTTATATATACTGCTGCTTCATCGGTTTTGAGCCCACGACTCAACAATCGAGAACCCTCAGAATTTTGAGGAGAGAGAAGACCCAAGATAAAAGATTAAATAAACAAAATTATATAGTTATAAGAATTTGTGCACGTACAGGGCAATGAGATTAATCACGCCTCCAGATTCTCCTTCCACTTTGCTCACACATCCTTGCATCAGAGACCACTAGTGGTACACCAAATAATATATACATACAAATGTAGATACAGGTATAATGCTGAATTCTAGAGAGAGAAACCTTAGTTTTTCAGCAATAAGGCCCGTAGTCTTAGAGAGAGAAACCCAAGGTTTTTGGCAGAATGGCCCATGGTTTTAATGAGAAAAACTTAAGGTGTTTAAAGGAGAGGCCCAACCTGTAAATGAGAAATTTAGAGAGAGACTGAACGAGAGGCCCAATCTTAGATTGAAAATTTTAGAGAGAGAAAGACGAAGAGGCCCACCTTTAAGTGAGAAATTAGAGAGAGAGAGAGAGTGGATGGAAGAATTAGAGAGAGAAAGGCACAAGAGCCCCTCCTCTATTGGTTTAAAAATATATGTGAATTCGTGGATCGGCCCAACTAAACGCCGACAATGCCGGTGATAACTTGCCCGTGCCAACTATTGTAGTTGGGCACTTTGAAGAAATTTACCTGATATGAATATTTTGGTGCAACCATCCTTTTAGCACCATTGATTTCAAATGAAATAGATTCAAGGTTGGACCTAGTGGGCCCAACCCAAGAAATAGAACAGAGATGGACCATCTCTACTAATTGAAATCCTCGAGACATCTAACGGTTCAGAACTCGAAAATTTGGCCCACAAATCAAGAAAATTAAAAGGCTATTTAGATATCAGTGAACATGAAGGATTTGACCCTTAGATTTGAAACCTTAGAGGTCAAAATAAATTGGGCCCAACGACCTAATACCTTAGAATCATTTTTCTTAAATATCTGATGGTTCAGATCTGTTCAATCTGATCGCCACATGGTAGGTACACTAAGTGTGCACTTGACTGCTAGATCTTGTAAAACGTTGACTGGAAGATCTAGTGTGCTAGAGATCGAATCGGGATCGGGACAAAAGAATCAACCTTAGGTAAAATTTTATTGTCTAACCATAAAATGGTTCAGATTAGAGGATAAATGACTCAAAGTTCGTGCCTTCTTATTTTAGCCTTAGGTGCCACATGGAATAATACATGGGTTACCTTTGACCCTTAATTTTTGAGAATTAAAGGCTAAGTGGCCCACAGGACCAACTTCAAAACGATCTCAATAGTAACTCAATGTAATCTAATGGATCAGAAAGTGTCACTAAAATTTCTAGGACGCGCTTTGAGGCTCACAAATTGGAAAATTTAGTGAGGGATATTAACCCTTGTATAACTAGGCTAAGTGGATCATTTGACTGCCACATTGACCCACTCTTAGGTCAAATTAGTAAAAGGTGTCGATACTAAGACTGCACAAATATTATGAAACTTTAAATGTATGTCTGATCAAGAATCGACTACCCATAGAAGGTTTCTCCAAAAATTTTTTGTATGAAATATCTGTTCTGTTCAAATATTAATTATTATTTTATATTCACAAGTATGTAAGGTGTATGAAATAGTTTCTTTAGGCCAAGTTAGTCCTTTCATCATATAGCATGCACCACATAGAAAAATCACGATAGGGCATACGCACAATTAAAAAGAAATAAGCTATGTCATACGACTTTTAAGCCTTCATCATGGTGGGGTTCCCGTCACGGTCACATGGAACTTGAAATGTAGGCATCCATGTACGGATGCAACACCTCTATGGGAGTATGATGTCACACGAAGTACATCTAGTTACTACTAACCCGTCCCTTGGAAAGCGTGATTTTGTGAATCTTATCGACCGTGGCTCACTTCAAATTAAGTTTTCAAAGAACAATAAGAAATGATATGTAAGATAAGGTAAGCTACGAATACGGATAACTGTTACGTTGTGAAGGCCAAAAAATACAAATTAAGTTTCTACCGTGCCATGTCTTGCGTGCCACCTCAAGATCCAACGTTTACAGCCAAGACGGGTCTTAAGGACAATATGAAATGACAGTGTCCCGAATGTAAGGGGACACTGATTTAAATGCATGCAACCTCATCAGGCTGGATGGTGGTATACGATATGATATGGAGGTTAGATGGTTATTTACACGCGACCTCGCGTGATAGGCTCGAGCATATGCCCCGCACAGTCGATAATGAAAAATTAGGTAAGATGTGAAGTACTGCTGTAGGCGTATGGAGCAATATTAAGTCTTAAGATATGCCACAAAATAAAGCATACAAAAGGAGATCGAACTTGATGCATCATATTTATTTCATGTTATGTCGTCTTTTCATTTTATGTTACTTTTTCTTTTATGCTATATTTTCAGCTTTGTTATGATAGATATGAGATCTTAGATATTTTTGTAATCATTTATATTTAATTTATTTCAAAATGTATCAAAACAAGCGATTACACACGATCACCGAGTATTTTATGGTGGATCGATTGTGCAACTCGAGTTTACGGATCGAGTAAACTCACCCTCCCCAAAACTAACGATTCAGTGTGAAAACTCGATTTTCCATCACCGAGGATGGGAATGTCATTGCTCGTTCTGCGGCTCACGAGCGTGAAGACGTCGGCTACCATCTGGACGAGGGAATAGATCCGGCGGATTACTTTGAGCATTGAAAGATTCTTAGTCATAGTTTTATTATTTTCAGGGGAGATTTGTTATTAGATACTTTTATTTTTCAGCACCAATTTTGGGTTTGCGTTGGGACTGTTTTATTCTACGTAAAACCTCTGCTTGCTTTCGATTATAGATGCATGGTTAGGATTTATCACTTAATTAACATCATCTATGTTTTCCGCTGTTGTTTTCTTGAATCATTTATTTTTAAATGATACTATTAAATGCCTTAATCCATATGCTAAATCGACATAAGAATTATGTGTATGTCCGCTTATCGCCTTAACAAGCGTGCGGTGTCATAACACGGAATTCTAGGCCCTTGAGGTCGGGTAAGGATTCTGGGTCGTGACACGGAAGCAACTCATAGAGTATGTGGTAATTGCCTGTGCAACTGCTTTGATCAAAACCTCCTTGCCCGCACCTGATAAAAAATTTTCCTTCCATCCTTGTAGTTTGTGCCAAATCTTATCTTTAGCGTACCCAAACAATTTCCTTCTAGATCGTCCCACAATGGAAGGAAGCCCCAAATATTTGTATCAAAGCCCGCCGATCATCTTCCTTGACCTTCTTGCTAAACGAGATAGCCGATTTCTCAAAATTAATTTTTTGACCTGAAGCTCCTTCATAGATATCCAACAAGATAAATGATTGGTTTTGTGTACATGATGCCAGCGCCTGCAAAAATGAGATGAGAGATAACCGGAGCCTCACTGCAAATTTTAACACATAATAATAGGGACTCAACAGTAGTGGATCTGTTGATCAAACATGAAAAAACTTTTGAACAAATTATAAATAGATAAGAGGAGAGAGAGTCCCCTTGCCTAACTCTCCAGGATGGAATAACATTTCCTACAACACTACCATTAATTAGAAACGAATAAGAAACCTAGGAGACTCATTCCATCAAAACGTACACCCATCTAGTACTGAAACCTAGTTTCAAAAGAGTTTTCTCCAACAAGGCTCACTCAACACGTTCATATGTTTTGCTCATATCGAGCGTAATCGCACAATCCCCAACTTTTTCATATCTTTTGTTTTAAAAAAATTCCCAACTTCGAAAGCAGTAAGAATGTTATCGGTAATAAGGTAACCAGCAACAAAAGCCGATTGAGACTTGGATATGATGGAGGGGAGGAGCAGTTTAAGACGATTAGCCATGATTTTAGCAAAGATTTTATAAATGACGTTAGTTGCCAATTTTTATTGGGATAATGGCTCCTGAATGACAATTAAACATTAGAATGGTGTTTAAATGATCTCACACCATTAAATTTGTACTTTTTACCGCACACCATTGAAGTGTGATTTAGCATTATGTCATGTGGCACACATCTTGACCAATCTAAAATTTTCAAGCTGCAATCCATCACCGGAACATATCTCAGCCCAAAGAAACATCCATAGAAGTAGATGTGAACCATCCGATACTTTAATATCAGTCATTAAAACTAAAAACAATAGTTGATGTTATAGTCAACAGATGGACTACGCGACCGAGTACAGAGAAATATCTACACTCATTATCAATTGGCCATCATATTGCGTCCGTCACGAGGATCGGGTTCTACGGCAACTTATGCAAGGTCGATAAAATCTGATTCAAAAAATAAAATTATTTTTATAAGTTTTTGCCATTAAAAATATAGTCAAATTTAGAGAAAATCAATGCACAAAAGTTTTGGAGTGTTACGTTATCTTTGATCCATCAAGCGGAGAGCAAAAAAGTAAAATTTTTTTTAAATCACATGTCTCATGGGTGATCAATCCAAAACAGGAGTTGCTTTATATTAACCATGCCACTTGGCATGTGAAATGGGACACGGCGCATGCTCACCTTTGTCATAATTTTATACACCAAATAAGTAAAAAGTCAACGGTAAATTTCCTATAATTTGGGAGCTCCTGAATAAAAGTGTTAGTCCTTTGGACTACAAGAGATTCCACCGATTTTGACTGGTGCAATTTAGGTGCAATTTAGAGCAGTAGTCAGGTCGTTGCACCTATTGGATGAGAGAGAATTTTGAATTTCACGATTTTCTATATTTAATGGATGATATTCTGTCAAGATTCTTACATATCCAACGACTGCAAATGTAGTTGAACACCAAATGAGGTTCAACCAGTTGGACCTGCTAGAAATCTGTGCACTGCTCAAGGCCCGTCTAGCTAATCACAATCGACAAGGTGTCTATAATAAATCATTGGCTAACTGTGGACAAACGCTTGGGAAAGGAGATATCTTTCCTAGTTGGAGTCTATTCTCCTCAACAAGGATCCAAATTTCGATCCAAATTTCGGACAATTTTATATAGGGATCAAATTTTCGGCCGAAATTTTGGTTTCGATCCCTCCGAAACCGAAATGAAAATCGAAAATTTGATCCTTGCTCCTCAATATCACATTTATGTCTGAAACTACAAATTATATTATACCTATCTCTTATATTAAACTCGTATATTTATAATTGCATTTATATAATGTATTATTGTTTACTTATTTGAAATAAAAGTTGCTTTTGAACCCATAGTCTGACTGAACCAGTGCCCTCACCAGTTTCACATCTTCTTCTATATTTTAACATTGCTAATACTAACGAATTTCTAAATCAAAGGTTTCAGTTACTAAATTATTATGATCATGAACAATAGTTATTTAAACATCACTCTATGATCATGTGTTAACATAAATAGTATTGAAAATAACTTTGAGGCACGTAATTCACTACGTTATCTTAAAGATAATAAACGTTTTCAGCGAATTTGCCTTCAGGATACAATATAACTCGATTTTATCAAGAACCGTATAGATGTTCTTTTTTAGGTTGCACTTTTTAAAAATAGAACCTGTCTCACATATTTTTTGATACACAAAATGATTCTTAAATAAAAAATAATAACGTTAGAGAGAAAAATTATTATTTCTAATCTTTTAGCCATTATGTAGTGCCACTTCAGCTTAAAAGTCGTTGGAAGCAACCGTTAACTGGGTTTAAGACCCATTGGAAGCCACTCGCTCATTGGGATTAAAGAAGTTGGGCCTTTTGGCCTGTGCCTCTTGGACTTCTCTCTCTTTCCTTCTTACTTTCTTTATTTCTTATATATATATATATATATATATATATTATATTAAAATTTATTTTTCTTATTTATTTACGCACAAAGTAAATAAGTTTTATAAGTTTGCCATTGAATCATTATCAATATATATATATAATGATAATTATAAACTTAATTTTGAAAAAAATAAAATATATATTACTACACTAATAAATATAAATTTCCTGCACTTGTTTTAAAATAAAAATGTGTATTAGAACGATCATGCTAAGCATCATCAGAAGTACCGTTCGGTTTAAACCTTTGACTAGTTCATATAAGTCAAAGTTTGTAACGACTTTAAATAGCTTATAGATTTGAACTTAAAACATGTCTAACAAATCGGAATTACATATATACTTACTATGACCTAAATTATTAGTGACATAAAGATTGCGCCTTATAGTCATGCGCTACAATCCTAATTTCATAAGTATCTCAGAGAGAGGACCAATTCTCTATCAAGGTAACAAACTCGGTATCTGGTATGGATCCTTGGAGGACCGATATGAATCGGTCAATACCGATACATATCGGCCTATTTAAAAAAAAAATTAATTAAATAAAAATACAGGTATCGGCCAATACGAGCCCGTATTGGTCGCTATCGAAACCGAGTTGGATACTCGATACGTATCGATTTGCCCAAAAACCAATATGTATTTTTGATATGCATCGATATAAGTCGATATTTGATACCTTGATCTCTGTTGAAGCAATTTCACTTCCATACTTATATAGGTGAATCTGTCATAGGTGCTCTTGTAACTACTTTATCACTCTAACAAATGAATGCCTATAGAATCATTAAGAGTTAAATTCACTCTTTCACATTAGAAGAGATGTACACGAAATTTAACACCATAGAGATAGCCAATAGATAACATACATTTGTACACTAGTTTCTTATCTCGTTGAACTTAGGATTTGGAATCTCCAACTCTACTAAGTTGAGGTTCAACTATTGTGCCTTTAAAGATATCATTCTTAGACCCATCCCCCTCGATGTTCTCAACATTGTATCTCTAGGTAGTGCTTTTGTAAGCAAATCTGTAAACATCTCAAAAGTTGGTATATAGTACAACATGATCACTCCATTACTCAACATCTGTTGAATGATGTTATATCTAAGGCTTATATGCTTTGATTTCCCTTTATATATCTTATTACTTAAAATCTACAAAACAACTTTATTGTCACAATAAATATTAATTACATATAGATGTTGAGTTAAAGAAATTTGTCTTATGAAGCTTCGAAGCCACCCTGCCTTTTTTATTTCACAATCTTATATACTTTGATTTCATACATGAATCAGACAAACATACTTGTTTTCTAGACCCCCACGATATTACTTCTCTTATCAAAGTAAAAATTCATCCACTTGTGGATTTTGAATCAAAGGAGTAGAAATCTAAGTAGTATCGGTAAACCCCTCTAAGAGTTAAGGTTTTTCACTATATTATAAATTAAAATTTATAGTTCCTTTCAAGTATTTCAATACCCTACAAATAACTTATCAATGTTTTAACCATGGGTTGCTAGTAAATCTACTCAATACCCCCACTATAAATGTTATATCGGGTCTGGTACCTAAAATATACTCAGTGATGATAAATTGTAACTCCCAAACTTGTTCAAAAATCGATTTATCTTCAACCATCTTGAAACAATTTAAATACTAGAAAAGCCTTGTACTTGCATCTTCAGTTAGATACTTCTTTTCTAATGAATCTCACAAATCTTTAGTGATAGTACACTTACAGAATCTGTTGAACATCCTATAGTTCAATGCATTAAGGATGTGGTCCCAACAATCTTGATCATCTACCAACCATTTGAGTCGGACATCTGATCATCAACTAGTCATACTTTCTATTGCCTCTGCTACAAAAATTGGTGAACATGGTGTAGTGAGGACGTAAGTAATCTTGAATTGTCGCAAGATAAATTGCACATTTTGCTGTCATTTTTTAAAATTTGACCCACCAAATCGGTCAAGTTTGATGAGATCTTTATTTATGAACTTTATACTTTGAGCCATTAGAACGTGATCATTTTAAATCAAAACCTTGCAAGTGCACAAGTTCAAAATACTTTGGCGATTACAATGGTGTTGAACCATAGAGACTAGTTATTAATCTAAACTACAGCCTTGACTAGAAAGGGGGATTTTATAAAAGTAAAATTCTAATTAAGTTAACTAGAAAAACAAATAAAATAGATTTGGAAAATAGCAAAAAAATAGCATGGGATCCCTTTAATCGCAAATTTGCCTTAAGGATACAACAGAGCCCAATTTTCTCAATAACCGTATATTCTTTTCTAGATTGTATTTTTTAGTAAAAGAACCTGCCACGTAAATTTTCTGATACACAAAAAAATTCTTAAATAAAGAAAACAAGAATGTTAGAGAGAAAAATTATTATTTCTGTTATGTCTTTCTAACGTAGATCTTATCTATTTATATAGAAAATTTCAAATCAATGTGTCTTTTCAGATGACGGTAAAGAGATTAAATTGATTTCATCTTTACAAATTTACGGTGAAGAGATGTACTAAAATCTGAAAAGACACTTCTTCAGAGAGAAATATGAAAAGACACTACTAAAAGATTGTTTAAAATCTTTTAGTCATTGTGTAGTACCTTTTCCGCTTAAAAGCCGTTGGAGGCAAATATTGGGCTTAAGACCCATTAGAAGCCACTCGCTCATCGGGCTTAAAGATGTTGGGCCCTTTGGCCAGTGCCTCGTGGGCTTTTCTCTTTCTTATATATATATATATATATATATATATATATATATATATATATATATTTATTTGCACGCAAAGTAAATAATTTTTACAAGTTTGTCATTGAATCATTATCAATATATATAATGATAATTATAAACTTAATTTTGAAAATATTGCTATACTAATATATATAACATCATGGATGTGTAGTTATGAGTTGTGTTTGGGCTCCAAGCCAAACCTACTCATTAATGTGACCTAGATTAGATTCCTGGTGTGGCCATGACCATGCTACCAAGTCAGAAGTTGGGAAAAATGGGCAATGCAAAAAAACAAAAAATATGATAAAATCAGCAAAATTTGGGGAAAAAAAAAACTCAAAAAACATTTGGGAAAAGTAATGGAAATATTTAAAAGTGTTAATAAAAGGATTTTTTTTTTGACAAATATACATATAATTTCGGGAGAAACTCATCGAAAATGGATTCAAAACGCAAAAATCATGATATTTTTCAAAATACGAGTGTTGTTGGAAAAACATATGTTTCCAATATTTTATGAACAAAACATATTTTAAACATCTTTGCAATAAAACGCTGATTTTAGTTATCATGGCCATGGCCATGACCGTGAGACTTGATATGCTAGCCAAAATCTTGATTGCTGGCCTGCTATAGGCCTAGCTAAGTGGCTACACCTAACAACAGGTTGTGTTGGGACAAATTTTTAGCTGCCAAATGGGTAAAGGGTATTTGCCATCCATAGGTCAAAGAAATGAGTTCATTTAATTGTCCCCACCGAATCTTTGAGGGCGCCTATGCTGAAAATGTATTGACTGCTTTGAATCCGACGTGGTACGAATCTAAAAAAAGTGACCTTAAAATCAGGTTTAAGCATGATGAGTGCCACATTTTTTTCAATCACTCTTTTGATATTTGTAACATGTGAAATAAAAATCTGACCATCATCTCGGGATACATTGTATGGGAGATTCGGATATTATGACAATCTCCATATATTAATTTTTGCAGTTTTGGATCATTTAATGCCTTAATATTAGATATATTAGGTGTTTACATGATTATAAAACCGAGTCGGGGAGGTTGAGTAATAGGCCGACCCAACCCTTTGACTGCCCTTCAAGCAGCCAATTTCCATGCTTAGCTAAATATGATGGATGGAGGGCTACTAAGACTCAATGGGTTCAGGTCTATGTCCAGAAATTAGGTTCAGCTCAACGGATTTAAACCCAACTGGGCCTGAGTTTTGCATTCACAAGGACGGGACCCAGCCATGTGTACTAATACGTGTCAAGCATTGATGAAGATGTGTGCCACAAGTAGAGAATTAGTGCCTCGCACAATGTTAATGGTGGAAGGGCCCATCCACAGGTAGAGAATTGGTGCCTCGCACAGATATTGTTGACTGCTAAAATCAGTAACAGATCAAAAATGCACTTTCACTGATTTGGATGCTTATAAATAACTGGGCACTTCCCGCGCTTGACCATTTAGCAAGAAGGAGATTGACACGATTGCTGGTAGTCAGCTCGCGTACCTAATCCAGCTCTTTTTGAGTTGATGATAAAGGGGCTTAACATTGAGTAACCATAACACCATTTCTTTCTTCTCATACAATTTTTACAGGTTGTCCCAACCATTTTTATGATTGCTGTTGCCCAAACATGACAAATATACATGTAAACTCAGTATCAGATCTAAGCCATTGAACTAAATCTTAGCTTCACATCAACAATTATGGAGCTATATGAAAATGGGATGCACTGCGCTGCAACTGTTCTGAGACGGGTTCCGAAATGCCTCGGTATCGAAAGGAAAGAATATCTCTCTGTGACAAATGGCAGCACCTGTAACAAATAACGACGGTGATTATGATGGTGAGTGCTGGTGGTTGTGGATGATGATGACAATGACCTGATTGAGGTTGTAATGATGATGGCAACAATGATGACCAGGGAGATGATGTTGATGACGATGACGTGGATGAGGTTGTAATGATGACCACGGAGATAATGATGATGATGCAATGATGATCGGATAATAGCAATAACGGAAGTAAGATGAGATTAGAAATAAGAATTTGTCTACATTGAGCAGATCGCTCATCGGAGACAATGAGCAGGTGCGTGTGAGCCACACACTGGCTGGACCTTCTGAACACATGGATATCCACAAGGTTCATGTGGCGTGTTGCTTACATGCAATCCGCTCATAGCCTATAATGAGCGGTTCATTCATTGTAGACAAATTCAAGAAATAAACATGCCGAAAAGCCTCTTTTTGCTCAAAGTACTTGAAATTTCATATATAAAAATTGAGTCGCAATAATTTCAAGGTAACTTTTATGTTGCCCACATAATCCATATATTTTGCAACTTTATGCAAGCTAAATACACATAGACACCTAAGTCTCTAAATATTGTCAGATAGCATATCCCTTTAGACACGGGGAAGAATCTAGAGACAACTGAAGGACAAAATAAAATTTGAAAAAATCAGCATAAATTTGGATACAACACAGTTAGTACCTGTATAAGTTGCTAGTCAATATCCCATACTCCTAATGCTACGAGCAGCACTTCATTTGTGGTTCCTTTTCAGGTTCGTCATCTACAATTAGCATCCCTTTCCTTGGTGGGGTAGGAGAGGAGCCTTCAGTACTGTTTCTCTTTCTTAGCAATGCTCCTGGAGGAGAGAAAACTATTAGTATCAGTACAATAGCAAATTACATAGTAGCTCTATGCAAGAGGGAGATAATGAAATGTAATAAAATAAAATAAAGTGTCAGTTCTGTGGACACTTATATATATATATATATATATATATATATATATATATATATATATATATCAGTATCTCATGTAATTAAATCAAGCTAAGAGGCCCCATCAGTAAAAGAATAACCAAGAGAGAGGGAGAGTTTATTATGGTTAGATAAGGATTGTCGACGTATCAGCTAAACTGACATCTAAACAGGAAAACTAGCTGTTTAGACTTTCACAGTCCAGCCACAGCAACGTAACTATAACTTGCAAAACAGAAATATGAAGAGTAGCTCCATTCAAGCCCACCGGTTTACTGATGAGCACCTACGCTGAGGACCATTGACTGCGATGAATCAGACGGCAGCGATCGTTTTTCATCCCAATCTTACACAGAATGGATCTTGACACCATGGGTGTGCCGTGAGATGGTCAAGTTTATGATTCCATATTACACAGATCCCAAAACGTGACCCTCAAATCATAAGGCACACATCACGCGCAAACGTGATTTTAGGACCATGTTTTAGGATCTGTGCTATGTGGAATAACCATCCGGTGGCATGCCCATCATCGAAAGATCCATTGTGCCGAATATTGGAATGAAAACTGATCGTGATTGTCTGATTTAAGGTGTAGCGTAGGTGCCCACCAATAAAGTGGTGGGCGCAAATAGAGTTATCCAAATATGAATAGTAACCATATTTCAGTTATCCTTTTTGGATCAAGAAACAAGATAATTTAATGCAACAATTAAACGAAAAGCATAGAGATTGACTCTGGTCACCTGCAGCAATAGATGGGACACTCACTTGTGCACTTGTTTTGCACCTATATATATATAGGCCATATGCTCCGTAGGAGGCATATGCTTGCAAAAGGCCTCCAAAACGACGATGCATGGAACCAAACCATACTTTGGGGCCATGTGGACCAAGGGAGCCATGCATGGGTCATGTTTAAAAAAACACAGATTTCTATTGTCTGATTTCAACGTTAGAAAATGGACAGTGGCAACAAATCTATTTGAACCGTCCATTTTCTTACACAAAAAATCACTCGATGTGTTGGCATGTCTTTACTGAGAATAATGCATGTATATGGATTTAAGTGAAGGACATGGGATGCTATTGTAAATGGTATATTTAATAATGAGAAGGGGCTGACTTCATCTATCTCACAATCCTAATTTTTCCCTCATCGCTTTCCCTTTTCTGTTTTTTCCTTCACTAAACCTAATCTACTAATCAGCTAATACCGCAGATTTAATTTGGTATCAGAGCATGCTAGCTCAAATCCATCGCGATACATCATAACTGGTGATGTCAGCCAAACTCAAATGGTTTGACCACAGAATGAGTCAAATCAGGTATGGTTTGGATTGGTTTGATGAGTAGAATCCATTTATGTAATTAGTTTATGAGTTTGAGAGGATTTAGAAGGCACATTATTCAATTTTCTAAAGGTTGAAAATCTTAGCTATTTCACGTGTTTGAGAACTTCATCACTTTGAAGTAAAAACTCCAGTGGTTTATGAGAAGTTGAATCGGTTTATCTTCCTCTATCATATGCATTTGATTTCAAATTGAATCAGAGCTACTTTAAAGGAGTTATAATGGCATTTCTAGGGATCTAGAGCTCACGGTTTTCAAGTTTTGCGAGTTTCATTGCACCTGTGATGTGACAGCTACTTGTATATGCTGCTATCAATCTAGTTTAAGCCTCTTTTATGATCTGCAGCCAACTGTGATTGAGAATCAAATATTTTGTGGTGATGGTGATGTGGTATCACATTGAGAACAGTGTGTAAGGTGGTTATTAACCTGTGTGGGTGTTCCTAGCTGGGAAAATTTTGAGGTTATATAGCCTGTGTTTGATTGTTTGTCCAGCATAAGTATGGTGTTTTGGTGAGGTATTTCATAAGAATCTAAGGAGAATGTTAATAATGGAAGTGAGTGTAATAATCCACTATAAGTTATACGTTAAGACTGGGATTGCTCTTTGGAGGCAAAGAGCAGCTATCTGCTCTGGCGCAGAGCACTTTAGTATGGGACTGTGTATGGTTGTTAGTGCTGTTAGCTCTTTCGGAGAGTGAAAGAGCTGAATTTGGGTCTCTTTAATGCTGTGTTTGGCATTGCTCTGTGGGAGAGTAGAAAAGAGCAGCAGCTGCTCTTTGTTATTGCAAAGAAATGTGGGGTGAGAGAAGGATTGGAAGAAGATAAAAGGGAGGCTGTTCTTTGAAATAGGAAAAACAGCCCTTTTTAAAAGAGCATGATTTTTCATGCTCTTTTAAAGAGGAATGTTTTTCATGTTTCACAGAGCAGCTTCCCTTTTTCTTCCTCCTATCCTTCTCTCTCCCCATATTCATTTGCAACAACAAAGAGCAGCAGCTGCTCTTTTCTACTCTCCCAGAGACCAATGCCAAACACAGCCTAAAAGAGCAATTTAGACCTGCTCGTTTAAGTGGGCTGCTCTTTGCCTCCAAAGAGCAATCCCAAACACAGCCCAAGTATTCTAGTTCTGCTTGGGAATTGTGAAATGTTGTGAAGCCTATTCTCATAAACAGAACATTGCAAAGATGTTTGAATTGATTGACAAGATTAGCACCACCAGTCAAGGTGATAAGTTACTTAGTCGCTATTATGTACCGTTGATGTAACGACCAAGATTTTTACGCCTAATTTTATCTTAATTATTTGATTAAATTTGTGATTATGATTTGGCACACTTAATTAGTTGTTGCACATAAGTATAAAGTCTATTTTATTTAATTTTAGTGTGCAATAACTTTCAAGAAGTGATCATTTTATTTTCCTCCATACGAGGTGAGTTGAAGGACGACGAGTCATCGATTGCCTCTGGATAAGGCGTCGCAGGTACACTAGCAATTCTCAATATTCCTGTAGCGCTCACCAAGTTTGATCGGGATGATTTTGTTGATACAGTTTCAAGAGATTCATCCTTCGGGGTGATTTTGCTGATATAGTTAGAAGAACATTGTCATATGAACTATTTTCCCCTAAGTCATTCACTTCAATTAAGAGTCCACCATACAGAGATTCCGATTGAGTTGATCGGTAAGTTGAATAAATCTACTGCATAATGCAAGAACCAACGATTAAATAAATGTTTGCATGGAATAATCAGTGATTAATCATTTATTGTATTTAACTCATTTTTAGAATATTTGTTTAATTTCATAACTTAAAGATGAGAGAAGTGTGTCCCATCGAGTGTGCCAGAAATGTGTACACAACAAATTTGCATAGAAAATAAATTCATTCACAAATAGAATGCCACAAATTTCCCCTCGCTAGGAGAGGATTTTATTGATAATGGTGGACTTTACACTTCCGGATATCACCTTCAATTTCCTCATTAATTACATCAATAGTGAATACCTCTGAGTAAAAGCTACGAAATTATTTACATCTCTAAAAATAATAAAAGCCCTAAGTCTAAGCTTTCATCAACATCATCATCATCGCCTTCATCTTCAGCGTAGTGCGGTAAGAGATAAACACTCAACAGATTGTCTTCATTTGAAACTCACGTGATGTGGAACAGAGGATGACGAATGTAGAAGCCTCTATGCCGAAAGTCGGACCAGTACGATTGATAGGCGTGGAGAAGTATGGGTGCAAGGAGTTCATGGACGAATCTCAATACAAGTTTCTGATGTCGTGTTTCAAAGATGAACTTGAAAACTGGATCCAGGATCTTTCGATGATTGATTATCAAAATGGTTAACATTTTTAATTATAGGGATAGTTGACCTTGGCCATAATTGTCAAATTCCTTAAAAATTCGGGATTGATCCTCATAATGGGCCTTGATCTAGGTCTGAACCCTTTATAATTCAATCACGATAGATTTTGGTCACATTCTAGGATAACTAGTAGTCATTTTGACCCTAAATCCATGATATCATCCATATGTGATGATCGTATCGTTGGATCCCAATCTCTTTAGATAAATTTTCAATCTTGAGGTTAAGGTCCCTTGATCTAAGGGAATGATGGCCCGAACTGCAATGGAAACTCCAATATTGAGGGTATGATCATGATTGATCAAAATGATGGCTATGATCACAATTATATGATTCGATCATCGATCGGAATCGATCATGATCAAGATCGATCAACATATTAGTTGGTCGTGATCATGATCGTATAAAGTGTTGCTCATATGTATTAACATTCGAGTTTATATTACAAATTCTTAAACACAACCCTTAGTATACGAAGTATCAGCTTGCAATTGATAATTACAACCCTCACATATAAGGGTCTTAGGCGGGAGTGTCATAACCCAAATTGACTAAGTGCAACCCAAATAAATGAGTCTTAGGCATGGGATAATAATAAGCCCACATAACCTTAGCATGGCCCAAGTACATAAGGATCTTAGGCATGGGCCCAG
Organism: Chloranthus sessilifolius; assembly: GCA_021018995.1. Classification (NCBI taxonomy): domain Eukaryota; kingdom Viridiplantae; phylum Streptophyta; class Magnoliopsida; order Chloranthales; family Chloranthaceae; genus Chloranthus; species Chloranthus sessilifolius. The sequence continues at coordinate 132,176,188 of CM037585.1, forward strand.
TATATGCACGCATAACCTAAGTATGACCCGGATTTGAATGACTTAGTCATGTGCCAGTAGTAGGCCCACATAATCTAAGTATCGGACCCAATAAAAAAGGAGAAGGATAAAGAGAGAGAGACCTTAAGTAAGGTATCTCGCAAGATATTCGCACTGAATTTCGACAAAACTTCGAAATTAAGATTTTTGAAACCGTAAAAATGAGAAGGGGCTTGCTATTTATAGAGGTTACCGCAATGGTTATTGAAAGTTACCATCCGGTGGTTCACGTATCTCGAGAAGAGATCTATAGTGAAAAAGAGGCTACACGAGTTCTAACTCTCACATGGCTAGGCAAAATCATGGAGTTAAGTCGCGTAGGTGGTGAAAGAACTACCTATGCGGTCTCTGAAACCAATGGGATTTCAGAGACGTGGACAAGACCTACGTGACATGGTCACATAGGCGACCTACGCGACGACATAGGTGACATACACAACCACATAGGCGACATAGGTGACATAAGTGACATACGCCACACAGGCGACCTATGCAACATAGGCGAATACGTGACATACCCGACATACATAACATAGGCGAATTGCGATAATTTATTGATTCATGTTGTTCTTAACGAACTTTAAGAACAAAACTTGTAGAAGGGGTTGCAAATAAGCAACCCTTATCTTTTTCTTTTCTCTTTGATCTTATGGACCCACGCAAGGTCCATCTTGCATGGGTGAGTCTTGGAGAGAGAAAGAGAGAGAGAGAGAGAGAAAGTGAAGGAGAAAAAATAGACAAAGAAGCATTAGAAGAAGAAAGAGAGATGAGAGAGAGAGTTTCAGACCCCCCCTCCTTCCTTCTCCCTTGTTTAGTTTTATTTTGTTATTTTTTTATTTCATCTTTCATTTTTAAGACACAATTTGTCTACAGTGGAAATTTGAAATCAACATGGATAGTTCTTTGGATGGTAACAAGGAACAAGTGGAATTTGACCTAAATTTCTATTGTGTAATATCTTAGAAAATCAAAGCCATTTTCTTCAAAGTTGTCTTTGCAAATGACTATATGGTTCAAAGCAGGTAACATTCAACATAAACAAACAAAGCTATCCTCTGGCTGGGTCAAAGAAACAGAATCCCTCTTTGATCTAGATTGACTCTGACCTAAACTGTGGTGAAGGACTGAACATTATACCCTGATTTCAAGTTACAGTCTTTAGCTATGGAAGGGTCATGGTATGTACTAACAACGCATGGATGAGTGGGTTGTGGCGGTTCAAAGACATGAGAAAGACGGAACAAAGGTAGATGGTGGGGCTACATTGCCAATTTCCAAAGAAGTCAAAAGGAAACTTGAGGATGATTTCTCTTCAACTGGGAGAATGATGCAGTGATGTGTATGAGACCTTATGGTGACAATACTTAGTCCTTGGATTTTCAATTTACATGATTTCAAAAGCCTATATATGTCTACACTTGTGGATCTAGATTTCTTGAAAAAACTTTTACAAATTCTATGATTTAAGCTCACTTTCTAGGATTTAGTGTAACAATGGGATAAGGGACTATTTCGATTTACTTTTATGCTAACTAGGGTTAGTCTAGTAATTTGCTTCAGGAATAGGGTTAAGGTTTTCTATACCCATTCTGAGTACATGAATTATGTATTTAAGAGAGTTTTTTAATTAGATTAAGGAAATTCATGCTTTTGTGTGTTCTTCATTGGGAGAAACCTGGACACAAGCTTTTTCTCCAACATCAATTGGAATTTCTTTACTACGCCCTTGCAGAAGCATAGGGGTTTTTCTCAAAAAAATCTATCAGAGAAAAGATCAATAATCCCTAGATAATTTTTTCATCCAAAGATTTGTAGTCCTCATAGCCTCATCAAAGAACTGTGAAAAGGTGAGAGATGTGATTTTCTGCATATATATATATATCACTACTAGTTTAGAAACCGAACCAAGATATCATTTTCACAAAGAATGTTTGAGTATCCGATATAACTTTCAAAAGCTAACTAGAGTTAGTGAACTATTCTAACATAGAAGTCTGCTTGATTAATTTGTGAATCAAGTTTGAATTTTTAATGGTTCTTCTGAGTAATCAGGTTTAAACAACTACTAGCATAAAGACATTGCTTTGTTCAAATTCAAATGTCATTAAATTACAGCGATCCCTACCTTATGAATAACTAGAATAGACATGCAATATTTCAATGTATCTCCAAGTTTGAATTTTTAATTCTTCTTGGGAGGAATTAGGTTTAACCAACTAACTACTAGGATAAAGATATATAGCTTTGTTCAAATTCACATATGTCATTAAATTATAGCCATCAGCTTAGCTTATAAATAACTAGAACGAACATACAATATTGTAATATATCTCCAGACATTTGTTCATAGTAGCTGTGACTCACGGGCTGCAATATCAAGAAAAACTTCATCTATTCCAGTCCCCGACTTGGCAGATGTAATGAAAAGCCTTGCGCCAATCAATGCTGCATAGCTGTACCGAAGAATGTCATTCAAGTGAATCAGCAATAACTAATTATCTATAAAAACTAAAAAAATATATCAAGTTGTCCTAGATCATAGTTTTTACAAACAATGCAATCAACAATCCATGCTATAAACCAATTACCTAAACTGACAAGAATAAATTCCTATTCTCCTGATCCCATCTCATCTATTAAGTCAATGTAGTAATTTTCTACTTTCTTTTTATCTTAAGCATAAGCTCACCCAACCACAAAATTTATCCACATACAATAGTATTCCCATATACAGGAAATAGAGACCAAAATTAAATTCTGAAATTTAATTCTTTTACCATATTACATGTACGGATGTTAATGTGTTGCGTCGACCCGATATCTAACCCACCCCACCCGTTTTCACCCAGTCGGGCACATAAAATTGACCGATCAGGTTGGGTCAGGCTGAGGCATGAAGCATCCGACCCGCCCGACCCTTCTGTTTCCCCGATTTGCATGCTCAAAAATTATATGACTAGACAGTAGCAAACATATCTCCTCTGTAGTCATCTTTTCCTTGACATTATGACAATAGACTTGTATATTCATGGTTTTATCATGAAATACAAGGTCATCAGAGATAAGATAAGCAATGAATCTTAGCTATTGCAATGCATAGGCATCTATCCAAATTCATTCATCATTTTTCCAACAAGCGAGTCAATAAGCCCCTTGTGACATTTCCCTATACTCTTCTTTGGAACTAAATCTCATCACAAGTATGTTTCTTGCTTTTCAACATAAAGAGATTTCCAACAGTAAACTTATAAATACCGTACATAAACCTTCTGTGCATCATATAACCAACTCCCCCCCCCCCCTCTCATGCGTGTGCAACATTGTTACTGTTGGACGCCATTTTGTAGCAAAAAATTAGTTAAATTTCCAAATTAGGCTCGAGGTAATTGTTTGAGCCCATAAACACCTCCTTCAGTCGACGCATTTTGTTCTAATCCCTTTGTATTGGAAAATCAAGGGAAAGAGTCATGTACACTGCTGGTGACAATGACAAAAGGAGTATTTAACATCCACTGACGTAAAGGGAAGTTTTGGTTAGCAACAATATTAAGTATGTCCAGACGATTTTGCATTTGGAGGGAAGGACTCAAGATATTCTACACCATATTTGTGGGAAAATCCCTTGCAAGCAAATGGGCTTTATCATAATCAATGGATTCATCTAGTAGTGCTTAGTGATACAAACACATATAGACCCAATTGTACGCTTCCCTTATGATAACACCTGTTTCTTGGGAATTCCCATCCCTTCTGTCACTGCTTTCTTCCATTCCAGGTAAGGTTTCAATATTGGAGCAAGTCAAATCAATTTTTTGGATGAAGCAAAATAAGACTCCTATGACATGTTATGCTTATTGGAAAATGGTTTAGGTAATTTTATTATTGGAAGAGACTGCACGAGAGTTCTTACAGGGTTTTGAAACCCTTATGTTGGTTGATTGCTCTCTCACTTGATGTTATCATGCTAATTCTTCTCTAAAAGGGAATTTAATCAGTGCATCATATTTCATTGGGCGAGGGTGGATAGAACCTATCTATGGGTAAGTGTGGATAAGTGAGATGGCTGCAAGATCGATTTCCTGATATCCATAGCATTGCTGAGGACCAGAGGGGGTGTTGATGAGACACACTGACAATAATAAGAGGAATGACGTTGTTTGGGACACTCATATCCATAGGAACCTTAGGGATAATGAGATGGTTAAGTTGGTTGAAATTTTGGATCTCATTGGAAAATGTAAGCCAAATAGGAGGCTTCAAGACGGTAAACTGTGGACTCTTGAAGATAAGGAAAAATTTTCCATTCAGTCTTTCTACAAGTTTTTGATTCGGCAACCATTGTTGGCTCATAGCTAGGTGACAGTTTCGAAGGGATGTGCTCCCCTTAGGGTGGATGGAGCCTTGCTTGGGGTCAGATTCGCAAGGTGGATAAGGTTTTGAAGAGAGGCAAGATTATGCACAACCAATGTTTTGTGCTTTCAAGATCATGGATCTGCTGACGAGTTATTTATGCACTGGTGGTTCCTAGGTCCAGTGGGGGCCCTCATTGCAGCCTTGAGGGTGTTTTGGCTTGAAAGGAATGATAAGGTGTAAACATAACCTATTGCTTTCATTATTCCTGATATCATTGATCAGATTTTAAATTAGGTTTAGCTGGATACGGAAGGGGTTGATCGACATTTAGGATGATCTTCCAAACATCTAGTTGTGGGTTTGCTTCTTAGTTTTCTCAGTGTTCTTGGGATCCCTCTAAGGCTTTTGGGCGCTCTTTCAGTTTTGTTTTAATCTGTATTTTTTGTTTGTTTCTCTTTGGCCTCTTGCCTGTTGCTTATATCTTCTTCTTTGCCTTTACCGATCAAAACAAAAATTAAAAAAAAAATATATTCTCTAAATTTCTTCTATTTTGTGTCAAAATTTATTATCTCGGAACATGCAAATTAAGTTTCCACAGGTCCCTATTTACATTCATGGTTTGTATATGCATCAGAAAGGTCAAAAGGACAGACATGGTTTGTTAGAATTATTTTGAATATTTTGAAAATTAACTAAATTTATAAAATATTCTAAAATGAAATTTTCACTACAAAGGGCATTATAGTAATTTCACTATGCAAACCTACTGCTACGTGTCAGATTTTTTGTCAAAAATTGTTTGTTATTAACATGTTTTCTTTGATTGATACTTATTTTAGATAAATATCAAAAAGTTTCAAATAAACTTTCCTAATTAGAAATTACCCTATTCTTCTAAGAGGGAAAATATTTTATCTACAAATTATGGATGATTAATTCAATGCATGAGAGAAATCACTAATGCAATACAGCGTTATCATGCATTATGGAATCTAGTCCATTGATAGGGCTCAAGAGCTGTAAGGGTGAATGCATGGTGGAGTACACAATAATAGGTTGTTCGGACCTCACTTACGTGGACCAGTGTTCACCTCTAATACCATGGCTTGTTTGGAATAACACTGTTCCATGAGTCATGACTTAGCCATCTCCTAATGGGGATTCCAAATCCAATTAGAGTACAGAGTTCTCTCTTTAAATATTCCACAGAATCCCTTATACCTTTAGAAGAACAGAGCAGTTGAAAGAAAGTTGAAGAGAGACTGGCCCTAAGGAAGGGAGAAAAAGATCAAAAGCCTCTTCCATGAACAGGTATGCATTAATTAAATAGGATTTTTACATAAATCAACTATATTTATTTAATTAATTTTTAAAACCAATTAGAATCAATTTTTTGAAAAATGAGTTATATAAAAGTGATTGACAATTGATTGTGTTATTGGGTTTTTGTGCACAGAAATTTGTGTACAAACATTTATGCATACAAATCAGTGCACCAAAAAATGCACAAAAATCTGTGTACCTAGAAATTCCTACATAGAAATTTATGTACCCTGAAATCCATGAGCTTCAGTAATTTTTAAATCTGGTTTGATGGTTATATATTTAAGGCCACTCAAAATTTTGAATGCCCTAATTTTGTCTTTAATTAGGGTTTGTACCATAGGATGATGATTTTTTTTATAGCCTTCCATAGGATGATGATTCATGCTCCATTTATATGGAATCTAAATTTCTTTTGGTAAACATCATCTTTCATTTATGCTATTGCTATTTAGAATTAGAGCTAGTCTACAATGGGTGTCCACCCATCATGTGCAGTAAAGCAGTCCACACATCTGTGTGACTGCATGACGTGCACAGCCTTTCATGCATTGGAAGTCGTGCACGTCAGGCAGTCACACAGACGTGTGGACTGCTGTGTCCACCCATGACGGGTGGACACTCATTGTAGACTAACTCTTAGAATTATTATAGCAACATTCTTAAATTAGGTTTCATACAACAGTAGAAAACTGCTACTGCAGTTTTTCAAATTAGGGTTTGTACAATTGCCAATTACTGTGACAACAGCACTTTGAAGTTTTGCATTTGTAGATTTGGATTCTTACTATTTCTGTAGCTACTACCTTTCCTATTTTTAGTTGGGCTCAGAAAATTAAAGTTTATTGACATTGTAAAAACTGGTTCTTGAGGATTAAGTGACGTCTTAAATTCTTAATATCATACTATTACTACTGAGAAACACTAAGATTAGAATGATAGATTCATTGCTATATACCATAACATATTATTGCCCTTAAATGAAAGTCAATTTATTTTATTGGAATTTCTTCAGTTTACACTGGCCTAGTAAGATTGTTTATATGCATACGTTGTGTAATAAATAAATAAACTTTAAAAAATTGGGTTTTATCTTATTTCATTGATACCACATTCTTGTCTGTAGCATGATGTGGGCTACTGTCCATAAAACAGATTAAATAAACCTAAAGCCCGAACTAGAATACCCAAATGGGGGACAAATTTACATAATTAATTAAATATAGAGAAGGGGAACTCACAAACCTTTCAGCCTCTTGAAGATCAAACTTCTTTGATCTCACCAAATCACTTTTGTTTGCAGCAATGGCCATTATTATGGTTTTCGATGCCATCTGCTGGAGTTCTTTTACCCAATTTCTGACTCGAATGAAGCTATCTTTGTCCATGATGTCATACACCAAAAGGGCTGCTGCAGTCACTCATCCACAGAAAATAGCGAATACTGAACTAGTCAATAATTTTATAATCATTATCAATTAATACAAAAAAACTCTACATAAACTACAATTTCATTTATATCGATGAGGCCACACACTATTTGAAATCAAGTACAGACCATCAGCATCACGATAGTATATAGGGCCCAAAGCATGAAACCGTTCCTGTCCTGCTGTATCCTGCCACCAAAGAACAAAAAATCCAATATAGTTATCTGTTCCCTCTAATTAACCATTCAAGCATTGTCGCAAAGAGAAACACAAAATGAAATATTCTCAGGTGTGTGATCGGTACGTTTTAACAAATACAGTTAAATCAAGTCTGAGTCACCAGTTTGGCCAAGTCAATATTTGAATTGAATTTGGGTCATTAACACAAGATTCAGACTACCTCAAACTTCTGTACGAAATGAAACTTAATATATGATACCAGATAGTAGTCAATAACTTATTTATCAAATAATTATAATATAAAATACCTATGAAGTCGCTTATATGAATTATGAATACTTATGTTTATCAAGAAATTTAAAAAATAGATATATTACAGTAAGTCGGAAACTAATATATCAACACCGAATACCATCTTATAATTATGAATATCATATATACAATCAACCACATGCTATAACAGTTAAATTAGCAGTACTTGATTTGGTCATGCCATCAAGTTAAATTCAGAGAAAAACCGTAGTTGAACAGAATCTACCCAGATAACTAACACAGTATAAAGAAAAAGCGATCAAGCATTCAAAGGAGTTTTTTATGAGGTGGGAAGAATGGGAAAAAAGAGGGTGCCTGTGGGGAACTGGAAGGTCGTTAGGCTCCCCATTTGAGAATGGCGGATTGAGAATTAACTAACTTTGCTTTATGAACCCGGAATAGTTGGGGAAATGGCTATGGATAATGGGAGAGGACATGGACACTTTTTAGATGAGGTGTTTGGTATGCAAGTATGGTTGAGAAAAGTATGGATAGGAAATTATGGCTCCATGTGCTTCATGTGGGTCCAGCTGGTGGAAAGATGTTCACTGGGTTAATTCCTTATTTCAAAATTGCATCAGCTTCCAAGTACCTCAGGGGGCTAACGTTCGATGTTGGCATTATAGATGGGGGAGGTGAAGAGCCCTTTAGGGATGGATATGAAGCTAATGTTTAGACTGTCAAAAGTTGCAGCTCCTCTCAAAATTCATGTTTTTATATGAGAAGTGACGTATTCTTACCTATCCCAAACTGTATAGGGAAGGGATGACGGTGTCGATGTTGTGAGCCGTGTAGAGCAGTTGAGGAGATGGTGGATCATACATTGTTGTGGTGTCCAATTGCTATTCGCATGTGGATTCATTTTTGGCTGGTTCGGAGCTAGCTTGTGCCTTGATTAGTCTTGAACAAGGGTCTTGGCAGGGCCAGAACTACCATTTCGCAACAACTTGGCAATTCTATGGTTGCTAATGCCCTTTGTAACCATGTGGGAATATGGTTGGAAGGCACCGACGTACTTTCGACAAAAGGTTCTCCACAATGGAGCACATTGGATATTCTATTGGATCTTCTAGTTTCGTGGTGCCTGGACTCGGCTAAGTGCTCTGTTGCATTGTGTGCTGAGATGCTGATGGATTGGAGGGAGTTTCGACTTCCTCAGTGAGAAACCCCACTACCCCCACCTCCTCCTTTTCACCTTTGTCATTGAGGGCCTTCTCTGTAGATTCTTGTTTCCGGATTTCCTGTTTTTGTTTCGCTTACTTTCTTGCTTCTTTTTACTTTTCCCTTTGCGGTCTAAGCAGCTTGTTGTGCCTTTCTTTGGTCTGCTGTAATTTTTGTTCCTAATGAAAGCTATGGCATTTATTGATATTAATTCCACAATTTCCCGTAATAATGGAATGCTTTAATATCTTATATTCTGTATCCTCATAATCTATATTAGATTAGTTAATAACTAAGTAATCACTTTTTACTAATGACTTGGTCATAGCATTTGACCAATTGTAACTTCTTTATTTTATTTTTTAATATCTGGGAAAGAATAAGAATAACTCAAAATCATATTTGAGTTCTTTCATATCTTTCATATCTTGATTTTATTTATTTAATTTTTGCTCCTTTCGAAAGAGATAAGAGCTGGTGAATCAGAAACAATAAAAAAAATGAAAGTTTTCTTTTTTATGGAACATACATTTCAATATGCATGGGTCATACCTTTCGTTCCACTTCCAGTTACTATGTCAATAGGATTGGGACTTCTGCTTGTTCCGACGGCAACAAAAAATCTTCGTCGTCTGTGGGCTTTTCCTAGTGTTTTATTGCTAAGTATAACAATGGTTTTTTCGGCCAATCTGTCTATTCAGCAAATAAATGGCAGTTTTATTTATCAATATCTATGGTCTTGGACCATCAATAATGATTTTTCCTTAGAGTTCGGTTACTTGATCGATCCACTTACTTCTATTATGTCAATATTAA